>CM037585.1:22990131-23590131 GCA_021018995.1 Chloranthus sessilifolius
TACTATAATTCGTATTTCTTAGCATCGAGTTTTATGATGATTAGAAATTTAAGAAATTTCTCTCGAAAAAAATTTAGAGTCCAACTGAATCTCAGAGCTTCCCATTTCATAATCTTAGGAAATGAATTTTTCAACGGCGTACGAGGGGGGTTGGGGGTGACTCCTGAAAAGTGCTCCAACGCCCATATCTGTAGGGTCATAGTACATTGATCGGTCACATGATTTACCATTTTATCACCCTTAACTTAGTGTTGCTAGGCTTTAGTTTGCTACTAATGAGATACTAATGTGCATATATTAAAGCTAGACAGTAAAAGAGAGCCTAAATGTTAATCTTAGTCAAAATAAACCCAAACATCAATAAGAAAGACGATTGAGTGAAAGAGATATTTTTCCGCCTAATGAAAGCCAAAGAATCGTAATTTACGATTCTACAAAAAGGGATAAAAAGAAGAAAAGCAAAAAATCGTAATTCAAGAGAATCATCAACTAAGGAAGTTATGAAAAATAGAAAATTACGATTAACGATTTTCTAAGAAAAAGAAGAAAATGAGAAATTGTGATCTACGATTTCTCCAAAAATAAGCTTTTCGACTGTTGCCGTTATTGCTGATCACGTGCATATATCACCGCCATGCATAGTTTCAGAAGTCTTCTACAATTAGAAGTCTGACCAACCACGGATCTGAGAAGATTGATGAAGAAGTACTCCGAAGAACTCTGCTACTGAATACTCTAGAAGCGCATCAACTAAAGAAAGTAAGGAAAGATAAAATTAGGAATTAGAGTTATATTAGGAAACTTGTATTTTTAGTAGTTTATTTTATTAGAATTAGACCTTTATAAACCGACTCCTTATAATTTATAAATAAGAAAACTCGACATAGGAATAAGCATCGAAGAATTTCAGCATCAATTGATGCCTGAGGTTGGATTTTCTTCCAATCAGTAGTGTATACTAGTTAGAGAAAATTAGATATCAGAGGTTTTTTAAGAGTATTTGACGACTGTGATTGAGTGCTGAAGATTAGTGTATATATCTGTAATTTCTCAGGAGCAATTGACGACTACGGCCTAGGGGTAAAGGATATATTTTATTTTGCTTTTTAGTTTAGAATTATTTGCTTTGTAAACATCTCCAAGTTTTGATTTGAATTGATGACTCAGGTTAGAATTTGCAGATTAGTATAACAATTTAACTTTTCCATCTTCAATTTTCTAAGGTTTGATTGACGCCCAAATTTTAGGAAGTTGTTGATTAGATTAAATCTATATTGATAGGATCTTAGACTTGATTGATGATCAATGCTAGGGGACTAGAAATATAGTGTAATGGTATTATTTAAATCTATAAATATCAGATAGCTGAAGATTAAAATTGACAGCCTTAATCTGAAGAATGAGGATTAGGATTTATTTTATGCACTTTAGATTAAATAATCATTCTTTTATTCATATTAGATAAATAACAATTTTTAATGATAAGGATTTGAATAAAGGATAAAACTAAAGAAATTAGATAACAAACTTCCTTGTGGGAATGATCATATGCTAGTACTATGATTTTCATTGTGCGCTTGCAATAGGTTAAGACTTGAATTTAACATAAATATAATACATCATAATCAACAAGTCATGCACTCATAAATATTATAGTGCGCCTTTGCCGACGTTTGGCAGTTTCCCTTCTAACTATAGCCTTCGATATTCACTCCACTAAATTATTGTAAACTATTTGGCCTCACGGGAACTCATTGAACTTTTTGAGGTTATCAATTAAGTCCAAGTGCTCACTATCCACTTCTTGGTATGCATCCGAAAGTAAGAAGAAGCAGACGAGAAATAACAACGATAATTTTAAAAATTCATCATTGGAGAGCTGAGCATTATCCATAATTTCTTCAATAAGAGCCCTTTTAGCATGCTGTCCTTGAAAGAATTTGAATCGAATTGCTTTTTGCTCCGGCATCGGCACATGCTCAAACTTAGGCTCAGGCTCCGTCAATATGTTAAGGCTTAAAATCAACGCTATGTCTAACTCCTGCAGCACTACTTTAATGTTCTTGACCTTAAACACCTTATCTTGAACCCAAAAGCTCAAAATCACGTCAATCAAGTCCCCAATAAATACTAATTTCTCAGAAATCCTAAATAGATGACCGAAAATTGATTCATCTAGTATCCTCTTCCTTTATTTGTTGCAACACATGTAAAATTTTCTAACACTAACTGCAGTACACTTCCCGAAGGCCTTTAGAGACTTCGACATCTTAATTATAATCATCTAGTGAGATCGGCAAAAACATAAGAAATACTTAAGTAACAAAAAAATGGATAAAAGAGAACCGCTAACTTGACGCTAACTTTAGATAGCGGCCGCTATATATCTACTTGATAGCGGATTGTTTGGGTATGATGAGGGATTAGTATATTTACAAAGAAGTAAAAAAAAAAACACCTAGGAGAAATGGAAGTTCTCGGTCGCTATTTCGCCGCTTTGTCATCGCTTTTTTGGTTTTTACAGAAGTTAAAGTTAAAAGTGAAAAGTGAAATAAAGTTTTAATATATAAAGGATTTTAAAAGTCGGGGTTTTTTTTAGACATTTCAAAGGTCGTTGTTGACGTGGAAATGACTTGGGTTGGAGCTGGCCTACTCTGCACAGATTCAAACTATAGGATCGTTTCTGCAAATAAGCAAACTTATAGGGCTGAAAATACAAATTTTCCTAGATATATCAAGGGCATTGCTATGCGCCCACCAATTGTTTCTTCGTTCTCACCATAAATAGAGAGACTTTGCATTTTGGAGAGATCTGTACCATATGAAAACTCCATCTCAACCTTCTGATTTGAAGGCCATGTGTTAAAGATCTTTAACACAAAAACTTCGCACAAAGTCTAATCTTTATCATATAATTTAATGCAATCAAAGGCCATTGTCTGATTCAAAAATTGACTGCATGGAATCATATGATAAAGATCGTGTTTCATGCCGATCTTTTGCATGACTTTTAAATCAGATGATTAAGATGGTATTTTCACACGATACTAATCTCCAAAATGCGAAGTCTTTTCATTCATTGATTTTAAGTGGTGCGCGTGAATAGAAAATAGGTGTTCGCATAGCAGGACCCTAAATCAAATAGTTGAGAGATTGCATGAAACTTAGCCAGCCTCCAAATTGATGCTTAATTTGGATGGAATCTGGTACTTTGACGATATTAGAGAAAAACAAATTTGCAACCTTTCCTTCCCAAACAGCCCGAATAATTTTGTAAATTTGAAATTTTCATTCATTGTCTTGGACATAGTGATAAATATCTCCGAAATTCTGGGAGAAACTTTCCGGGAAGTTTTTGTGATTTCTCCGTAATTACAGAAATTTCATAAATTTTGACAAAATAAAAGAAATTTCATCAAAATTAATGATTTTTTAAAAAAAATTTAATTTTAGTTATTTTTAAATAATAAATAACTTTTTTATAAATGTTAAATATAATTCATATATAAATGTTATATATATATATATATATATATATATATATATATATATATATATATATATATATTTGTACCTTAAGAAAATTTTCCCTAAACAACCCCTACGGATTCATCAGGTTGACTGCTCCACACCTCTAGGTAATTGGTGACGTTGGGCATGATTCCAAGTGACCAATTTTTTAAGATCCAGGTCCTGGGTCGATACGACTCATAGACAGCCCTGGTTCAAATAGGGTACCCAACCCATCCACTATTTTATCACATCGCCAACGACACCAAGTAGGCAAGTACAACATTTAGATCAGACTCAAAAGGAATCCGAAATCTATTTGTATCATATGATTAAGAGTGGTAAAAAATAAGCTTCTAGCGCAAATGCACCAGATGCTACTGGAATGAGAGAGAGAGAGAGAGATCCAACCGTTAGTTAATGATCAGAGGGCAGGGAACTGCACTGGTAATGGTAAGGGACACATGGTGATTAATGGGTAAGTGGGCATGCATGCATACTTGTGGTGGTTAATGGTGGTTGGCTGTTCTATCTATGCGAATGTTCTTATAAACCAGTTGCACGCCTCGTCTTCTTATATTTTGGCTTATTGCTACAGAGATTAGATATTCAAAATTGTACAACATACAAAAACGAAAGTATTTCTCATAACTCCCTTTAATGAAAATTGCATATATTTTTAATAGGTAAAAAGAAAATGCATATTACCTCTCGTATGTACCACAGAACTTTCTTACTTGGTGAAAAAATAAATTAAAAATTTGGGATGATGATTTTTATGTGGAAAACTCTTTTACAGGTAAAAATCACGGGATCCATCTCAGATCCAAGGCAAACAATTCACTATGAAAAATAAATTCTTACAGTGCTTATAAATGAAATGCTCTATCATTCAACTCACTAACAACAACCGCGTCCCACGATCGTCCCTTTCACAGTATAAAGTCATCGCCTTCAACCGTCATCTCTCACGATGGTCGACTTGATTCATACGAGCTAACAACAAACTTGAACCAAACAAGCTCAATCTCAGATTACAAAAGTAAAATTTTTCTTGAGATTTAGATCAATTCAGAATAATAATAAATTACCTGAAGGATAAGAAAAACATGAAATTCTAAAGAGATTTTACAGAAAGTGAAGATTTTTCCCAATAGTCACTACAAAAAATAAAGACTATTAGCGGCAGCTAAAAACTACCGCTATTAACAAAAAAACTTATGCTAATACCCTCACCGACAGTTGTCGCTACTTTGTTTTAGCGGCAGTTTTTACAACTGCCGGTGAGGGTATTAGCGGCAGTTTTTACAACTGCAACCACTAAATTATCAATAGTAGTGGCAACCGCTAAAAAACTGTCGCTGCCATATTTATACTGGCATCACACAAACAAGGAGATGCCGTCTAGATACTTTGTTGATGTAGAGGTTCTGATAAAAGTAAAATTGGAAAACTAATTGGAAAACTTATTGGGAAAATATGAGACTCAATTGAATCAATAGTAAAAATTACAATAGTATAAATAAATAAATAAATAAATAAATAAATATATATATATATATATATATATATATATATATATATATATATATATGTGTGTGTGTGTGTCTGCTATAATTCGAACATCGACGCCGTCTTTTTCAACATGTTTATTGCGAAAATATATGCATTGCTTCTCCAGGAACAACCTCAACCGTATGACGTAATCTCTCTCTCCTTCCTTTTGATCCAACTCTGCCGGCACTACGGCGACCTTGCTCTTTGGATGGCTGAAAACCTCCACAATGTTCTCTCTGATATCTGCTTCCAGCCTTTTGAGACAATTAGCAAACTCTGTATCAAAAACTGACGCTAGAACTGGATGCCCATCTTGATTAACAATTCCATCATTCTGAGCAGAATCTTCAACCTCTTCCATACTAACTGCATTAGATATTGTCAGTGGCTTACGGTGTGGAGCAGATGTTGCAGGGATGAAACTAATGTTTTTCTGCATCTCATGAAACTGCAAAAAATATGCAGTAAGCCTGATCTTCTGGCTAATGGCATCAACCACAGTAAAAGTATCTCTACCGTTACTGCCAGTTTTGCTGTTATAGAGAACAAATTCCCCCAAAATGACAGCAGCCAACCCACGTATGCATACACTCCCATATGGGCTTAAGACCAGCTCTAGAAGATAAGTTTGGTGTGCCGACGAGTTGAGAAAGGAGCAAACAACATTCGGGCAATTTTCCAGCCATGTGATAAGAAGTCGCAGAAAAATAGGTTGGATATGATCTCGAATTGAAGTTGTGTTTTTCAAGTCGCCTTTACTTTTCATTGAGGAAAGAGCCAGGTACTTCACTATAAGGTGCATGAGTGGGTCCGGGGAACCTAAGGATGGTACTGGAGCATCAAGTTCAACTTATAAAACCTGTGATAAGCAGATATCTCAGCACACACTTGTTATGAGAAAATTAAAAGAGCTCAAACCGGCACTGGTGCATGATACCTGAATTGGGCAAATGAATAAATCAAACACCATCCATTTTTTATTGGAAGAGAAAGAAGTGGCGAACAGCCTGTCCAACCGATAACATCCGCTGATGAGACAGGCTATTCGGCAAGTAGCCAGACCATACCATTAATAAATGGACGTGTTCAATGATACATAGCTTATACATTTGTATTTCATATGAAAATCTTTCACATAAAAATAAAATCCAGTTCATTATGCATCTAATGATTTGAAAAAACGATGAATAGATTATAGTGCACAAAACACAGTAAATTACTGACGAAAATCAATAGACAAATCACAGCACAGTAAACACAGTAAATTGGCCTCTCTGCTTTTTATCACCAGGAATACCTGCATTTACAGTGCTCTACAAACTCTGAAAGAATGGACAAAATACCCAACACTTTTCATTGTGTACAAGAAGGAACCGATAAAACCACAATAAAATTTGACAACGCCCTGAAGGTAATTTTGGTCACTCTTGAGCACCAAGGGGATTTAGAAGCACATCATTTAGTTTGCTTATCATCAATGATCTCTACTTTCCACATTTTCATCCTCATACCAGAAAAGGGAAAATAAAACTTAACAAGGAGAAGATGGTGTTACATACATACCCGTTCCTTGCACTGGATATTGTCCTTTAGGATATAAGTAAGAACACTAGCAGCTCGGCAACAAGTTTGCATTCAGAGACAACGTAACCAGATGGTCCTAACTGTTAAAAGGGCTGTCACCAAATGAAGTGATAGTAAATTTTCTGTACTTCTACACAAATTGAAATAACCAATCCGAAAGTTCATTTCTGTTTTCTGTACAGAGGTTGAGTCAAACACAGTAAGAACCATAGCTCTCAGGGGGCTATTTGGCTGATGAGATGGGTTAATGAGCTTTATATAATGCTCCATTCAATGCGAATGAGTGGTGATTTCGTCTCCTTTTATACAAAACAAACTGAAGAGGCATTAAACTGAACTCGGAACATATCAAACTTGGGCTAGCTCCTGGGCTTACTGAGTTGGTGATAACAGAAATGCCAAGGTTTGGGGGGGAGTAGATGGGGTATCCCCATCATGACTACCTAATTAGTCCTTCCTTACATATTATTCCAATGCCTCCAATATTTATGGATGAAGGCTGAATGCTTCATGTTACCTCAAGATCTCCATCAGTCTCAGTCATAATAAGTCCACGTAATAGCAGGCTGTCATTTTGAAAAACAATTTTAAAAAATGAAATAAAATTAGGATGAATATTCAGTAGTAAAGAGAATATGTGGAGTTTTACACTAGATGACTATAGAGAAATGAGATAAACTGATACAACAACTAAATGTGTATAAAAGGACCTTCTGAACGACAAGTTGATATCATCCTCTAGAGTAGCATGAGACAGTGTCGGGTTGAGGAGTCATGGTTGATGCTAATATGGCATGTCCATCCGTATTTTTCTGCTTCAATTGTAAGTGAGCATTCAGTAAACCAAAAGAGAATCAAAATGAGAGAGAGAGAGAGAGAGAGAGAGAGAGAGAAATCATAAATCATGCATGTAAAATGTCAATAAGGTCCAATTGAAGCAAACACATATCACAGATGACGGAAGAACTAAGAATTCCTCCAAAAATGTGTCAAACGACTAAACCAAATATAACAGCAAAATGCTTAAAACATGATATCATTTGTAATATTAAGCAGAGTTAGACACACTGGAAGAGCGCTATGACAGGCAAATTCTTCACCCGTCTATAATACGAAGGTACTAATTAACCTAATATTATGAAATGGCTTTCAACTGGAATGACCACATGAAACAGTAACTCAACTGAATCAGTCAAAAATTAGTAGACTACAAATGTAAGGTTGCAGTCAGAATTTTCACTCGCAAAATGCAAAATTATGCCAGCTGATCACAGCATACAAAGTTGTGCAGAGCAGATTGGCAAATCTTCTTTGCAGACTCTTAAAATGCAATTCTATTATTACTTCAAGGAAAAAATGTTCAATTCTATTACTTGTAAGAGAAAAATTCTCAGTTCTTTCATCACGAAAACCCCCAACTGAGGTGTGTAGATCAGAGCTTCCACCAGTTCAATTAAGACCAATTGGCATTAGGGTGGGCTTCAACTTTTGTGCTTAAACTTGTGTTCGTGGTGTCCACCATCCGTGGTTAGTCCGCCATACTAGGGTGACCATCCGTGGTTAGTCCGCCATACTAGGGTGGATTGCTTGGTCCCATACCCTAACAAGGTGCATTTTGATATATCTCAATTCAAAATGCAATTCTGCTTAGAAATTTGTCAACAATTTAAAATAATCTTTACAGGCTCTAGTAGCTTTAATCCATATGCTTTCCCAATGGCAAATTCCCCACATGCAATCTCTCCAAAAAGCTCAATATCACTGAGTACCTTTGAGCCTCTTCAGCTGTAAAAGCCCCTTGAAGTGGCGCACGCTAATCATCAAACTACTTTCCCAACAAGTCTTTCACAAAAAGAGCACCAATATCACCTGATTTTCAACAATGATCTAGGTCGAGTAACTAATAAAAGTGGATATTTTAAGTCCTTAAATTGGATAGACTACACAAAAAACATTATTGAACACTAACTATCAAAGGCTAGACCCAGTTCAGTAATACAACAACAATCCATCAGAACTAGAATCCACTCTACCCATCCACCCATTAGTTGAATACCGACACTTGATATAAATAACATAGCCCCTTAGTACCTTCTCATCTTTCCAACTTTCTACCATAGTAGCAAATTTCATGTTCGATAATATTTCGATGGGAGGCCGCTCTGGTTCATTTCTTATAAAATCAGGAAGGATTTGGGAAAATTTCGAGGATTATAAAAAAAATATAAATATAATATAAAATTATAAATGATTTTTTCAGTGGGTAATTTAAAAGGAATTTTTAAAATTTTAATATAAATGGAAAACCCCCCAAAAAAATAAAAAAATAAAAAAATAAAGGAAATTTTGCTGAAATTTCCAAAACTTCTGCCAAATTAACGGAATGGCCGAAAATTAGGCGAAAATTTTGGCTAACCCCTTGTTCACCAATTTCGCTGAATTTCGGTGAAATTTTTACTATGCTTTACACAACCAAGAAGTGACATGTTATTAGTGCGTCACTTTCAAATACCGCCAAATTCCTTTGTTTGCACACATTCTTCAACTTTTCAGGTTGTTACTTGTTCTTTTCCCTATCACCCATCCCATTTAATTCATTAGTATCCCATGGGTTTCCTTTTTTTTTTGTCGGTAGTATTCCATAGGTATGAATATTCTGAATTGAGAGGCCCGGGACTTTGATCAATATGGGGGCAGAGAAGCCTCTCAATAGTGGATAAGGCTCTCAATCGTGTTCTCTCCATAATCTCAAAACAATGCTGCAGGCATAAGACTCCAATGAACTTTCCCTTTTTAGATGGCCCTAGACCCCAACAGGACATCGGATTTTTGTAGTTATTAAGCAATGTGATGCTTACACCAAATTAACTCAGGCTAAAATTCGAAATGCATTTTGCAAAGGGGCAGTGAAAAAAAGGTGCTATGTTGCTTTGTTAGTCCTGTTGAATACAAAATACTAGGAACAGTCTTCCCACATCTAATAGGATTATCCACAGTCGGTATTTTTTCACATGCCACACCAAGAGAAATATCTAATTTTCCTCGAGATCAAAGAGATCGAAAACGGAAAACAAGAGTGAGCAGATTTTACGGAGAAGTGGCCCCTTTTACAGAGAACTCTTACATTTTTTTTCAGTATCTTCGATCACTGAGCTCGAAAGCCAACACATCAACATCACATATATTTTTGTGCTAAAAAAGTGGCTTTTATGAGAGTAGTTCTTCCCCATGTGGGTGGTAACTGATTATTCAAAAGGCAACTCTTTGTTCCATTCTATCAATAACGGAATCCCTAACACATGTAGGTGGTGAGGCGATTTACCAATACATAAATGAATTTCCAAATTCAAATATTGAATATGTCACACCTTTCATCCTAAGATGAGGGTCAAGCCATCTACATTACACCACCGAAAAAGATCTAAGCACTCCTTTCATCTGTCTAAGCTTAATGCATTGACACGTCACAAAAATGATGGTGTGCCATTGGCATTGTAGAGGTGAAATTTGTTCATGTCTCTCTCCAATAATAATAAACTAGAAGGCAACAATGGGTCTCCTTATCGAGTTCCTGTAGAGCATTTGATAAAGCTTTTTAGGAATCTGATGTAGTGATTAAAACAAGGCCAATAAAATACATGTTGAAAGCATGAACCCATTAAATCTATTTTCTCACAAAAGACATTTGCTTCAAAAGTTATTCTTCTAAGGTCAATTTACATGTTCATACATTATCTTGAAGTTGAGTTTCAACATCACCCTTGGTTTGCCTTCTCCCATACTTGAGCTGACACATTGTGAACCTACAACACATATAGTATTCGTCTTCTTTAGACAAACACGTTTTGAGATGGAGCTATACCATGCTTATGGCGCTTCTTATTCCTCTAGCAAGGACTTCCACAATAATTTGGTAAACATGGTCTCTAAACGCAATGGTTGGAAGTCCTTCAACTTCTCAGCGCCGCCCAACTGTGGAATTAAGAATAACAAATGTTGTGTTTAGGTCCTTATTTAATTTGTTGCTGTCGTACTTGTGGACTCAGTGAAAATCACAAAAAAAAAATTCAACTTACGGCCAAAACATAATGGATGAAAGACATCGGACATCTATGCGAGCCAGGGGCCTATCACCTTTCAATTCAACTCATTTTCGAGTGAGTGGTACTTGGTCAACAACCAGCACACAAATGCTACTACCCAGATACCATCAATGGGTAATCATTCTGATAGGGAAACTTGAAACTGACTTGAAGAGACACCAAATTTTTAATACATAATAGGGAAAACAACACCTTGCTACATACTACACTAATCCATCTAAAGATTCAATTTGTAGTGGAAGAACTGGATTGACACCTATGTATCTTAACTGTTCCGTGCATGTTTGCACTTACTCCTTTCTAAGAGCATCCACATGTTGAAATTCTTAAATGCTCAGAATCAAAGAGAGTTATGTCTTCTGTCAAACTGATCATTTTTTTTTCTTCTTTGTATCATGCCAGTGAATTTCTGTTTCATGAAGATTTTCATAAACTCTTCTGCTACGAAGTAATGATTTGCCTAAAAATCTGATCACGGCTGCACAGCTACAACTACGGTAACTCAAAATCTACACAAGACATCGCATAAACCCTTTGAAGATCTTTATTATTTTCTCAAGAAAATGACTAGAAGGATGTTAACAGGTTTTTATTATTTTCTCAAGATGATAAAGCGGATGATCATTCTTACTAAAAATCAGTAACACAACATTTTTGCAAAATTTTCAATAGAGTATCCAAAAGGTATTCAATTTCTAACAAACAATTCTTGTTTTGTGGCATCATGTGTGTGTAGAACAGAACTTCAAATCCATGCGACAAGGAACGCAATCTAGGTGGAATGGTTATGTATTACTTCATTGATGAGTTGTAAACTATTAAATTAACATTCAGCCACAGTCAATTGGAAGTTAAAACTGCCGTTTACATTTACAATCCCCCCCCTCCCCCTAACAAGGAAATTTTAGTAAGTTATTCTCTTTTATAGATAATATTAGGCAAATTCTTTATAAGTGACCCAGCCCAAAAAACCTTGTCCTTAGGAGTACAACACGCATGTTCAGCATCTTCTATTGGCACAGTTCTACATTCCTAACACTGCTAAAAGCATAACATAAACGTAGCTATGTGAGGAGTATAGCGAAGTGCCCAAATCCACTCAGTGACTTCAGTGCCATACAATTCTTCATGTTTTCATCATTCACTATATAAAGGAATATAATCCTCTACTATATGCTAGAAGTAGATGCTTATTCTGCTGCTAGAAGTAGATCCCTGTTTATTCTGCCTAAAATCAGCACAACGTGTTGATTGAGAAAAGTGAAAAATGCTTGCTTCAACACACGAGAAAAAGAACAACTCTGCTGACTGCATTTACACTGAGTAGGACCCTGACAGCCTACTTTTGGGCCATGTGACAAACATCTTTGGTCAATACAAGCAATCCAACTAGCAACCCATCATTGAGATACCTCTTAGCCAAAGAATCAAGGCTAAGAGAGCCTTGGAACCATCCTATTCGCCACTTTGATATCAGCAGTGGAAAACTATGCACAATCGTCCCTATTTGAGTAGATAGATCGGACAGCTCAAATCTTCCAACGAGTGTTATCTTTGGGACTATAGTAGCTTCCAATATAAGATATCGTTTTGATATACTAAATTGCTAAAATGACATGCCAATAGACCTAAACTTGGGCGATCACAACCCAATCTGTAATGGGGTGGTCATGCCCTAATAATCCAATGAGAAATATTGTGGGAAAAAATATATAATGAACAATATGAACCTATCTAAAAACAAACAAGGAATTAAAACCTAATATTGAAAGTCAAGCATTCAGGAATGCTCAAGCGACCTCTGCTATCTTCCAACAAATTTTACATATTATATGTTAGCTAAAATGATAACAATATGAACCAACGACCAAGGACCTTTGACCTAATGAAGAACCAGAACCAAGGACCTCATCGCAATTTCCGCCTCGGCAACTGGATATGCAGTGTTTGCAGAAATGATAACTTCCAATTCCAGATTGTTTGCAACAGGAGTAGATGCAGAAATCCAAAGGTGCAGGCTAAGGTAACGCCCTGTGTCCCTTTCTCCAAAGATCAAATGGCCGACCTACAAGATGGATGGTATATTCAGGGAAAGAAAACAATATACACAAAGGATCCGACTGTTTATTCTGGCTGGCCGAAAAATATAAAAACCTCATCAAATCTGTGAAAGCAGCAGATATAGAAATAACGAACACTGCTGACTAGAGTGGATTTCTTCAGAGAAGATGCTTGATCGGTTCCTCGAATGTGGTCATATCCTTGTACGGTATCAGGGACTTGGTTTGCGAATGCTGGCCGGTTAATCAAGAACCAGAGGTCTCTATGTTGGGGAAACAAAAGTTTCTATTCATCCTCACCTCTGCTGATGGAAAAGAGAAAGCGTTGAAAGGCAAAATGAAACAGTCAGAGAAGGTAATGATTAAGTTCTCCCCATAGTCCCCCCTGGCAGACCGTTTCCAAGAAGATGAAGGCACTCCTGTGAGGCTAAGAATCAGAGGGTTACCACTCCATGCATAGTGCTCCCAAACTTTTGTTAGCATTGCAGAAAGCTTGGGCCAATTCCAATCTATTGATGAGTCTACTTCTAACTTGGACTATCTCCATGAAAGGGTTTAGGTAATAAAATGTATTTCTGATCCCTATTTGTTTACTATAAATGGCTTGATTCCAACTATCGAACTGTGCACGTAATAAATCCTTGCTTGTACCTATAGTAGATGACATAATTTCTTAATCAACAACCTTCCTTGAATTATCTAAATGTCAGTAAGGAGACATTATCCCTTAATCCAACAGCAGACTTTGTTCAATGACATATCTTTGAGCTGAATCTAAACCAAACTATGACCATGTAAGATTTAGTAAAAAAATGTACTACATGTAAAGAATTGTGACTACCAACTCTTTCACGAATTCATCTATTTTAACTGCAAAAATCCCAGATATCACATATTTCCCCACCTGCCTAATTCATCCTTGGCTTATTTATTTTACTTAAGAAGATGGTGATTATGGATGATTACATATTAAAATTTAACTAAAAAGAAAGGGAAAAAAATAGTAAAAGCGTTTCATCATGAAGCTTAAGTCTCAACCTTAGATCCTAAACTGGTCTGGTTAATTTCATCATCATCATTGCCTTTGCTCCATCTTGTAATTCTCGGTGCCTAGATCTCATAAGTATTAAATGATGATCCATTGTTGATGCAACAGCAGACCTCACCCATTGATGCAATGTCGGCCAACTATTCCTGCTAAGCAATCTAGTAATTAACAAAATAATTACAAGTTTCAAAACAGAGTTCGCAAGCCACATTGACAGTAGAACCATCATTTTTTCTTCCAACAAAAACAGAAATTGAGCTCAAACCAGCCTCTAGCATTTAAACTCAGCAATTTATGCTTGGAAAACAAGTTTATCTCTGTTCTGTTACCAAGGACATAGAATACAATTTGATTTTGAGTAACAAGTATACCTTTGAAATTATGATATATATTAACAAATTGCTCTTTGTAATGGAGCATGATCTGTATTCGTGGAGCTCAGCTTGGCATCAAAATTATGAACAATGGGACTCCCATTATGGAACGAGGATGATTTGAGAAATTTTTGGAATATATAGGAAAATGATTTGAAAGAAATCAGATCGAGATCTGAAAAAAATACCTTACAGAGGTGGCAGAGTTAATATTCTGCAGTACGAATGTCGGATTCGATCACTGACGGGTGTTGAACACTTCTAGCGAGCAGAAAACGTTGGTTCCGTTTGATCGAACTCCATTGGCAGCATCCTTGCTAGTGCTGGATCTGAATCAACAAATCAAATCAATTATCGAAAGATCACATGAACTGATAAAGTCAATTGATATGCAGCAGAAAATAAGAAAATTACAAATCCTAACTTATATTAAAATTGAATGATCTGAAGCAAAATTAATCCTACCAAACTCACTTGAATCGTTCAAGAGATCTGGAAAAATGAAGAGGAACCTGATTTTGATCAAAAAATGAAATTATTTCGTGAAGATGACGATGAATCTAGCAAAAATCTATCAGAAATGACTAGATTTTGTACCGAAAAGTGAATTGAATCGGTTAAAACTACCGAAAGAAGAGGAATTCGTCGGCGCTCTGGGAGAGGAAACCTAGCTTTCGTCGGCGCACTTAGTTGGCCCTCCTTTTGCGGGAGAGAACAGTTTGGCGATCTGATCTATAGGAGAGAAGAGTTTCGTTGGCTATTTATTTGTAGGAAAGAGTTGAGAGTTGAGGAACCTACGCCGGTTGAGATTATGGTGGTCGATAGAAATTCTTTTGCTTGTGGCGATTTATTATTCGTAGCCGCTAGTATTATAAAAAAATAAAATAGTAGCCGCCAATAATAGTCGTTTATTTTGTAGTGAGTTCTATATGCCCGAAACTCCAACTTCCCTTTAATAACCGTCGGGACATGGACGTCCGTGAGTCACTCACGGATGTCCATAAACACGGATGTCTGTGAGTTCGGTCACGGACGTCCGTTCAACAGACTTGGCCAGTTGGCAGCTCAAAGAATAATTAAAAAATCAGAAGCTGATTTTGTTGGAAGTTATTTTGTCAAACTGATTCTACTTGGCTTTCTAACACTTGTTGGGAGCAGCTCTAGGTTTGATCATGATTATGACAAAATAACTAGCAATCTCCCCCTTTGTCATAATCATGACAAAACCTAGCATACAAGGACTCAAAGAAACACAAAAATACATCAAATTAGCTTTCATCTAAGTCCTATACATCAATCTAGTATGCAATGACAAAATTACAACTCTATTGCTCCCCCTAACTTATTTGCCAAGTATGATCAGATAATATAGAGACTAGCTTTTTATTGTATGATGAGCATTGACACATTACCACATTTACCTGTTACTTGAAACAATAGAGCAGAAGATCAAGTGTAGCAAAGAATATATATATATATATATATATATATATATATAAATCATACCAATGCGAAAAGTTAAAAAAATGAATAAAAAGCATAGCTATCTCCCCCTTTTTGTCATAATGTGACAAAGAATATAATGGACAAGCAACCATGAAATAGAACATAGAAATATGCAAAATGATATATATATATATATATAGTGAGTAAGATCTGAACAGTCATAAACCAAAATTATCACTCTCCTAAACAACAAACGAAACCACTAAAAACAACCACCCACAGTCACTGCTGTGGAAAGAGAGAACCAGGCGGTGGGAAGACAACGTCAAAAAGAGCCATCATCACTGCGAACCCATCGTCCATAAATATTTGAAGAGAAGACGATTGTTCCCTGTACATATTAAATCCGGTCTTAACCTGAGTGGCCAGGATCCGGATGTCAGAATTGATACGATCAAAACATAGATCGTAGTATTGCGCCATGGGACCAGGAAATGGAGGAACCGGAGTTGGAATGCTGCCAGAGCCAAAACCAATATCACCCTCTCTAGCCGCCTCGACACCATCATCGTCAGAAACTTCTTCGCTATCATTGACGAACTCGAGGTCATCGAGATCGACACATACTCTTTTCCTGATGTTTTTCTGTTTTCTAAGCGAAGCCATCATTCGAGAGGTCGCTAGGAGAGGAGGAAGTGTCACTTGGGAGGCTACAACCTTTCCAATTATGATTGGAAAGGGAAGAGAGGTCTTGGACGTTTCGTCGCGCATTTACCTGGCGACCATCTAAAAAATGACTGAGGGGAGACACAGTGGACGTCCCTTTCAATTAGGAACATAAGATATATAGTATCCCATCTAACTCGGTCTTTGTTCCGGGCACGTGGAGTGAGTATGCCATATAGAATATGATGAAGCCATTGTAGTCGCGGTTTGAGGGATGTGTACTGTAACGCGACACCAGGAGGATGACTAGGAGTGTCGCAGACGAAATCATAGACAATAGATGGGTTGAAAAGGGAGACTATGTCGCTTTCTTTCATAGGAAAAGTATAACCTTTTGGATTAAAGGGAATTCCAAGGACTTTGGAAATTATGAGCGGGGAGAAGCTGATCTGAGAACCGAACACGTAAGAGGTGGCGTAGCATTCTATCTGGTCTTCGATAAAGTGGTTCTTGAGTAAATTTGCATAGAAGCACCTAACCACAACAATGTACGCCGAACCTAAGGGAGAGAAAAAAGAAAGTCATCCCGACTCTCAAACATGGTGAAGAGATCGTGATCTTGGAGAAATTGCTCGAGAACAACTCGTTCGACTATCAAAGACCTTGAGGCAAAGAACCGATTAAACCGCTCTTCGTGTGTTGGAGACGGTAACTGTTGAACATTTGAAGGAGGGGGTGAGTGCCGACCTAGAAGATGATGTCGTAGCCGATTTTTTACTTGCGTTTTTACGTCGAGCAAACATTGTAGAGAATGAAAAACAGTGAAAAACATAAGCATAAATGAAATTCCGGTGAAAATGGGTTAAAAAAAAGTTGGGCGTTCTTTTGAAAGAATGCCCACGGACGTCCTAAAATAACGGTAGCGGACGTCTGTGAAAGATCGATGGATAGGAGTCGCACGAATTCGCATGAAAATGCATCTGGAACCATTCAAAGAAAATACAAAACATGTACGGACGTCCGTTACAGACCCACAGACGTCCGTGGAGGACAGTTATCGAACATTGACCCACGTTCTAGGAAGTTGAAACGACATGTTCACGGTTGTCTGTGATAGGATACGAACGTCCGTGAGAATACATGCACACTGAAACAGAGAGATCGAAACACTACGGTCGTCCGTGGATATCCAACGGACGTCCGTCCAAATGCGTATGCACTGGATTAGTGGGCATGAAGTGCAGTGTGCATAGTTGCTGTCAGGTTATAAAACGGCGTAGAAATCAGATGAAAACCTATTTAAAACTAAACTGTCCTCATGAATAGGGTTTTATAAAAACTGATAAACAACAAGAGGAAAAAGAAAAGTGCTATTTATCCAAAAAGTCTATCAATCTCACATAAATTATTTCATAGATTATGTGATCAACAACATGATCTCAACATATGAAATGGATATAGACATATATCATCAAATTTTACATAATATGCTAGAGTCGATCAAACTTTCACATGTAAATATTTAAGCCATGCTTACTCATTATATAGAAATGCAATCTGTTAAAGAAATATGTGCATAATAGATGTATATGTCATTGGCAACTGATGAGAAACCTGTCAAAAAAGGAAATAAAGATGAAAATCACTTGCTAGCAAGGGTATATACTTAATACTTTTGGGAAAATAGCAACGTGACTAATGCAATACTCGAACCTTTTTAAGCTTTCTAAGTGACCCATGTATTGAGCTGCAGAACAATGACTCCCAACTAGATAGTTTAGGGCATTAGATGTTCAGATATCCCTACGGTCTTACTTGCTCAAGTGAAACAGGCTACAAGGTTGAATGAGTCACAGGGTGATTTTTCACAGGCGATAAAGATGATATTGTTTTACCTTTACTTGCTTTCTATTCGACCCATATAACGAGTGTTAGGCCAATGGCTCCCAATCCAGTTGGCTCAGGGTATTAAATATAAAATACTCCTACGGACTTAATAACTCGAGTCGAATAGGCATGATTTAGGCAGCACTCAAGAATAGACACTATACCAATAATATATCATGGTGACATTATGTTGACGTAAAAAGGGTCAAAGCAACAATTTCCTATGACTAGTTTCAAAAGAGTTGCAATGACAGATATAATTATGAAGAACATATTTCTTTACAGTAAATACAAATGAGTATAATGAATTAACAATGATTAAACAAAGACATAGTTATGAAAAGATTAACTCAGGTCATATTAAGGTATATCTCATGACATTTGACCATATGCATTTCCTAGGTGTAACATGTTGTATAATACAAAATCATGAATCAATACAAATGGATCAGAAATTTCTTTGAACAAACAACACATAAAAATAAACGTTTAAATCATCGAAGAAAAACCTTTTTTTTTTTTTTTTTTTTTTTAACACAAAAAAAAACATTTACAAAAGATCAGCTGATAGATTAGTGGACACATATACCAATGAATTTTTGAAAAAATTCAAAACGAATTTGATCCAATGGTTTTGTACACAGATCAGCCAACTGACGTTCAGTGTCTATGTGCTCGAGGAGAATGATTTTATCTTCAACCAATTCACCAATGAAATGATGTCTGATATCAATGTGTTTAGTCCTTGAGTGTTGGGCAAGATTTTCAAATGCACATATAGCGATGGTGTTATCACAGAACAGGGTCATAACACCTTGAGATATCCTGTAATCAAACAACATTTGCTTTATCCAAAGAAGCTTAGTACATCAATTTCAGCAAAAATATATTCTGCTTTGACAGTGGACAGTGATACAGAGGCTTGTTTCTTACTAAGCCAAGAAAAAAGACAATTTTCTATATAAAAACACCCTCCACTGGCGCTTTTACGGTCATCAGAGTTACCAACCCAATCAGAATCGAAGAATCCCACTATCTGAGATGTGGTATCAAAAGGATACCTGAGACCTAAATCTAGAGTTCCGTTAATATAACGGAGAACACATTTAAGAACAAAAAGATGGGGTTCTTTAACAGCAGCTTGAAATCGAGCACACATACCCACACTGTAAGCTATGTTTGGTCTACTCGCTGTCAAGTATAGTAGACTACCTATCATACTCCTGTAGAGAGTTCCCCAACGGGTTTACCAAACACATCTTTAATTAATTTCACTGAAGTACTTATCGGTGTGCGAGCAGGCTTGCTTGATTCCAAGCCAAATTTTTTAATCAATTCCCTAACATATTTGGATTGAGTAATGAAAATGTCAGATGAACATTGTTTTATCTGAAGACCTAGAAAGCAAGTTAATTCTCCTATTAAACTTATTTCAAATCCTTTAGTCATTAGATTTTCAAAATTATGAGCATACCGATCAAGTGTGGAGCCGAAAATGATATCATCTACATATATTTGTGCAACAGTTAAATGACTAGATTCCTCTTTTAAAAAAAAAAGTTTTGTCCACACTTTCATGTTTGAAGCCGTTACTTATCAGGTATCTTGTTAACCTTTATACCAAGGTCGAGATGCCTGCTTCAAACCATATAAGGCTTTTTTCAGCATGAACACATCTAGAGGTCGATGTGGATCTTCAAACCCTTTAGGTTGTTCCACATACACTTCCTCTGAAAGAAAGTCATTAAGAAATGCAATTTTGGCGTCCATTTGATACAACTTGAATGTCAAATGACAAGCCATAGCCAAAAGGATACGAATTGACTCAAGTCTAGCCACAAGTGCAAATGTTTCATGGAAATCAATGCCCTCCATCTGTGTATAACCTGGATCCACTAATCTCGCCTTGTTTCTCACAATTTTACCCTCTTCATTGGTTTTATTCTTAAAAATCCATTTTGTACCAATGATTCGGATATGGGAAGGACGAGGAACCAGTTCTCACACTTCATTTCTCTTAAACTGAGTTAGTTCTTCTTGCATAGTCATAAGAGCTTATTTGACATTTTTGGGTTCAAGAGAAGTGTAGCAAGCATGTCATAGGAGGTTCGTCAAACTTTAAACTTACGTCTGGTCATCATTTCCGCAGAAGCATCATCGATGATGACACTAGAAGGATGGCTTTTCATGCTGCGCACATAACTAGGCCTATTTATAGAGCGAGCTTCAGAGACAGCCTTCTGTGCTACATGGAGATGTAGGATAAGGAACATTTTCAGATGGAGTGGCAGTCTTCCCCTTACTAGATTTTTCATGGGTTATAGGAGTATTAGGTGTCTCATCATCTCTGTCTAGATAGTTGGTAGGCGTAGAGCTGATATCTTCTACAACAACATTGGTTGACCCCGTGACAATTAGGATTCTTAAATTAAAAATCTGTAGACCCGACTATTTAAGGAGTAACCAATAAAAATGCCAATGTCAGTTTTTGAGTCAAATTTTTCAAGGGATTCTCGATCCCTCAAGATATGACAAATACTCCCAAAAACATGAAAGTAACTAACTTGGGGCCTTTTTCCATTCCAAATTTTATATGCGGTCTTAGTTGTGCTAGGTCTAAGATATACACGATTAGATATATAACACGTAGTACTTGTTGCCTCAGCCCATAAATTTTTAGCTACTTTGCTGGCATTTATCATTACACAAGCCATTTCTTGAAGCACACAATTTTTTCTCTCAACCACACCATTTTACTGAGGTGTGTGCATGGGTTAAAATATCGGGTTACCGATACGTATCGTCCGAGCTCCAAAACGATACGTATCGGTACCGGTCTGTATCGGACGATACATTGAATGTATCGTTCGATACATTGAATGTATCGTTCGAGTCCAATACCGATACGTATCGTCCGAGTCCAATACCGATACGTATCGTCCGATACGTATCGGTATCGGACGATATTTTGATCCATGGGTGTGTGAGGGGCAAAGAACTTATGTTTTATTCCACTAGAAGAGAAAAATTTAGTAAATGATGCATTATCAAATTCTCTTCCATGGTCACTGCGGATTCTAACAATGGAAGGCCTTTTTCAACTTGAGTTCTCTTGGTAATGATGACAAGCTCATCAAAATCCTATGACTTCTCTCTCATAAAGGCAACCCAAGTGTATCTAGAGAAATCATCAACCAAAACAAGAGCATACTTCTCTCCCCGTAGACTACTAGTTCGAATAGGACCAACAAGATCAAAATGTAAGAGCTCAAGGATCCTAGAAGTGGTAGAAACATTTACCTTCATGTTATAGAACTTCTTGAATTTTTTAACAAAAAGAGAATTCTTCAGATTGGTCAAAATCAGTGCTAGATTCAGACTCTTCTTTAGATGATTTGAAGGCAACACTTTTACTACTATGAGTGTCCCGTATTTCATACTCATAGGTTTGTAAAAAACACACCAATTCGTTCAAATTTAGGTTGTCAACATCCTTAGATTCAACAATGGCGTTGACTTTGGATCTGAATCTTTTAGGTAAAGATCTTAAAAATTTTAGCATAATTTTTGTATTAGAAAAATTTTCACCTAAATTAAAGAACCCGTTGATAATATCGTTTAGACGAATATAAAAGTCAGAAAACTTTTTATCCACTTCTATACGAAGATTTTCAAATTGAGATATGAGCATATGAAGTTTAGAAATCTTCACTTGAGGGGTCCCTTCATATGTGGTCTCAAGGATTTTCCACGCATCCTTAGCTATAGTGCATGTACTGATCCGGCGGAATTCGGAAGCAGTCACAGCCCCAAGTAAGGCATTAAGAGCCTTGTAGTTATAGCCAAGGTTATCATATTCCTGATCTGTCCACAAAGACCTAGGTTTAGTTGTGGCCATAGGTATATTATCAATCACAAAGATCGTAGTAGGTGAAGACCAACCATCCTCAACAGCATACCAGATGTGAGGATCCATAAAGCTTAGAAAAGCTCTCATCCTTGCCTTCCAATAAGGATAGTTAGAACCGTCGAATAAAGGAGGTCTAGTTGTAGGTGCACCTTCTTTAGGAAGATCATGATATCCCGAGTGGGACATTACACTTGATTCGTGAGAATCAAACCAAGTGAACCGGCATTGATACCAATTGAAAATTCGAGATAATCGATGATATAACTAGCGATAAAATAATGTAAAGATATAATGATACAATAACAACCACAAATTGAACACAGACGATTTTTATGTGGAAAACCCTTTCACAGGCAAAAATCACGGGATCTATCTCAGATCCAAGGCAAACAATTCACTATGAAAAATAAATTTTACAGTGCTTATGAATGAAATGCTCTACCACTCAACTCACCAACAACGATTGCATCCCACGATCGTCCCTTTCACAGTGTAAAGTCATCACCTTCAATCGTCGTCTCTCACACTGGTTCACTCGATTCATACAAGCCAACAACAAACTTGAACCAATCAAGCTCAACCTCATATCACAAAGGTAAAATTTTTCTTGAGATTTAGATTAATTTCAAATAATAATAAATTATCTCAAGGAGAAGAAAAATAAGGAATTCTAAAGAGATTTTAAAGAAAGTGAAAATTTTTCCCTAACAGTTTTATATTCCAGAAACTCTAACTTCCCTTTCATAACCGTCGGGACATGGACGTCCATGAGTCACTCACGGGTGTTCATTAGTTCGGTCACGGACGTCTGTCCAACAGACTTGGATAGCTCACAAAATAATTAAAAAATCAGAAGTGGATTTTGCTGGGAGTTGTTCTGTCAAACTGATTCTACTTGGCTTTCTAACACTTGTTGGGAGCACTTCTAGGTTTGATCAAGATTATAATAAAATAACTAACTTAAATTGTAATGAAACTGAGCACGGGTGAGCCTCTCGGACGCATGGGAGAGCCTCCATGCATGGGTGAGCCTCTGTCATGCATAGGTGAGCCTCCAACAGTTATTATAAAAAAGAATAGATAACAGCAACGATCATGCCTTTCAAAGATCAAGTAATGGAACTGTCCCGTGACTAGTGTCATTCCAAAAACCGAGAGATAGGTAGAGAGAGAGTACTAAAGGCGCTAATATATTAAACTTAAACTACTGCATTTTACAACCTAGCTCCTTTCCTCCCCTCCCTTTATTTCATATATTAAATGTATATATATATATATATATATATATATATATATATATATATATATATATATATATATATATATATATTAAAAAAAGGAAAACAAGAACACACATAGGAGGAGAGAGAAATAGACTATCTAATGATTGCAGCAGAGGGGGTTCCTGGGCAACATGAAGTATTTGACTTCCCTCCTCCCGGCTTCGGCACCTTTTTCCCAAGGTCTGGCTTCGTCGTTGCAGTCTCTGCTGCCCCACTCGACCCAATTAAAACCATGATGACAAAGGCGAGGGCGACTTTCAAAAAATTTCCAACCTTCATCTTCTTCTGTTTTAGCACAGATTGGAAATTATTCATCTCTATATGAATAAAAAGAACTAAAGTATCAAATAGTTTCTCCCATTAAACTCATAATCATTTAGACGAAGAATTGAAGAACCCTGATCTTCAAGTTCGAGAGAGAGAGAGAGAGAGAGAGAACTCACATTTAGCTGTTTATTGAGTCATCATCATCTGACTGAAAAAGACAATAGATGTTGAAAATAAAACTTTGGGTTGGTATTACCTACCCAACCCGAGCACCGTGCAGGTTTGAATACAACACTAACTTCAAGGAGGCTCTTCTCTCAAATGTCATTTCCTTCCTCCCAAATCCTTTAAGGAACAAAACAAAACCCAAAACAAAAAATTTAGAAAATAAATAATATATACAAAAGAAGAAGAAGAAGCTTACCTTGTGAGAAGCAGAGAGGGAGAATAGCTGAAATCAGAAGAATTTTGAGAAAATAAGATCGACCCATGATTTCTTTCAAGTTGTTGAGAAATGGGTTGTTCTCAGATTCCTAAACCCAACTCTGGTTTTTGAAAAACGCTTCTTCTACCGATCTGAAGAACTTGGGTGTTCATACTTCAAAGATCCCTTACATAAAAGAAGCAAGAAAAGCAGCTGGCTCTTTGAATCAAGAAGCCGCATTTTGCTGAATTGAAACCGTTTTTTTGTTAACACGAGTTCTGTCAAAAAAAAAATAGATGGAAAATTTGCAGGTATAATTTCCCACAAACTAGACTTTTTTTTTTTTGGAAAAAGCTCACATAAAATTTGATGACAAAATTTGGCTGGAACTTTTTTCCGCTTAAAAGTAGATTGAGAATTTTGGTCGCCACCTTTGCAACCCGAAATTCATTCTTCTCAACTTAGATATTTTATGCTTAAAATCATTTGATTACTTTGTATCAACGGATTGAGGTTTTTTTTTCATCATAATTTTTCATATAATGGATCTTGAGAGTATGAGTTTATCATCAAACGCTCAATTTTTTTGTTTATGTGACACACATGTCAATACCTCTTTCTTTATGCCCGCGCATTCTTTGAAAGCGCCTATATTCTTATATCCATGAAAAAAACGTTAGTTTCTTCGGATCAGATGATGGAGATATTTTTTAATAAAGATCTTCCACAAAATAGATCTTGGGTTCATGGTGCATCAATCTGACGGTCAATTTTTGATTTCCTGTATCACCGATATCCAAAATATGACTCTTCAATCATATAGCACACATCATGCTCAAACGTGACTTTAGGGCCATATTTTGGGGACTGGGGACACATGGAATCATAAGCTGGCCGTCCGATCGGGATGTTTATGTTGCATAATCTTAAGATCCATTCTATGGACGATCGGGATGAAAAATAATCACTCTCATCTGATCCAAAACAATCAATAGTCTTCAAGAAGTCTGGGACGTGGGCACTTTCAGAGAACGCATGAACGCGAACAGAGGTACCCATTAATAGCAATGCCAATAAATGTAACCCATCCATCTAAGCCAATTAATTTGAAGGTCATAATCTAAAGATCATAAGTGAAAAGATTGGCACCAAGCATAATCTTTATCATATGACTCAATGCATTTCAAAGCCATTATCCGATTCAACAGTTGACTTCATTAAATCATATGTTAGAGGCAGAGTTTTGCATCAGTCTTTTGCGTCGTAGATCTGTAGATCATAGCCTTTATATCAGATGATTTAGATGCAACTTTACCTCATAGTCGTACTATTTATTTGCACTGAAAAATCCTAACCTCGTCCCATCTCCGCCTGCCAACATGCATTGACTGATTTGAATATGACAAAAGAGATTATTTTTTATCCCAATCTTCCAGATGATGCATCTTGAGATGATGGGTACATTAGTTTTTTTATTTCAAGTGACACCCATTCCAAAAAATGACTCATGATTTGTATTTGAGCTTGATGTATGTCTCACGAGTTTAGAGTTATTGTTTAAGAATTGTACCACGCGGAATAAAAAACTAAGTATATGCCCATGATCTTAAGACCCATCTTGTAAAAAGTTGGGACAAAAAAAAATTTATATTCTAATTTAAAGCGATTAATGCATTTTAATCCGATGAGATGAGGTGAGGTTACATGTTCACATGGTGTGAAGAATGGTGCCTTAAGAAAATAATTTTACACAATGTAGCCAAACAGCTAAAAAAATAAAATCAAATCATTGTGAAATTTTAAAAATAAAACTTCCCATGAGTTCTTTTATTTATAAGCCCATATAAAATAAAAATAAAAAAAAATATTTTCATGAGTTTTGTCAAACAAGGCATAAGAGTTTACTTCTTAGCTTTGAATCGAATTGCTGGATTTATATATTTTAGGTCAGCTCTAGACATTAATAAGTTTTATTTATTTATTTTTATTTTTTGTGGACAAAATAGAAAAATAAGGCTTTGCAAGCGAGAAATCTAGTAAGATTTGATAATAAAGAATGAGTTGACTCTAGTTACCTATACACCTCACCAGCATTCTTGGCATACCTGTATGTCACGTGGCGCCGTTACCTACACCTCACCACCATACTTAGCATACCAGTATGCCACGTGGCACCATGTAGATCATAAATTGTCACGTGGTGCCATGTAGAGCATAAATTTCACCAATCCACTTGGTTAAGTGATGAATTGGATATCATCTAAATGTCATGTCTTCATATTCAGGCACCAGAAATTTGAGGCCCTTACGAAAACTCACTAGCCCGACCACCGTGGACCACCCCTGCGACACATATCGCATATAATTCGATCATCGGAGATCGCAAATAATCTAGTGGTTCTCAGTTCAGACTCAGAGGTCGATACTTTCGATCGTGCAATGGAGTCCGAGGATGAGCTGGACCTCGATTAGGAGCCTCCTGTACATATGTTCGCGACGATAGTTGGAATGATTAAATGAATCCGTCACATCAATTTAACCTCGCATGGATTGGTCGCCCGAAAATTTTTAACCAAATCCGAGGATTAACATTTGTATGACGATAGCACAATCATAGATTCATCCGATTCTAAGCTTTTCGAAGAAAAACTTAAGGACGATTGAGAAGTTAGCTTTTCTGAGAAAAGCCAGAAATCGGGATAACTTAAGGACATTTCTGGGAAAATGAAGGAATTAAAGTCTGGTAAGAATCAATAGGATTCTGAGTAGTTAGGATTTAGAGCTTTTGTAGGAAAACCCAAGAAACACGTGAATGAGCCCTAAGAGAAATTTTGGTGATTTTTCCGCAATTGCGAAAATTTCATAAATTTCGGCGCAATAAAAGAAATTTCGTCAAAATTTATGATATATATATTTGTCAATTTAATATTATTTATTTTAGAATAATAAATCATTTTTTTTTTTATAAATGCTAAATATAATTCATATATATATATTTGTACTCTATGAAAATTTTCCCGAAATAAACCGAAACAACCCCTACGGACTCACTAGGTTGACTACGAGATTGGATCTGGTCGACCCAACCCAATCCAACCTGATAGTTTGTATATCTAAAATAAGGAAGATAAGGGTTCCCTTCTGCGATAGCAAGATGCCCCGAAGGGTGTGTAACTCGTGAATTACTTATTACACTATGTGGGCGAGGGCATCTCTTAGAAATTAGTCAAGCGAAAGCTTGGAATTATCCTAAGTTATTAAAAATAAAAAAAGAATTTTTTTGTGATTGGGTTGGGCCTGGTCATGTTGAATGCACCATCTGGTTGGTTTGGGTCAAAACCGACCCGACCTGACAGCCCTTTCAGAAAGCCAATGCTCTAAGTACAGGGATCTTACACCACACAAACGTATCTCCTTGCCTTGTTGCCGTTGGGCATGATTCCCAGTGACCAGTTTCTATAAGAGCATGATTATTATTAATTGTAGTGAGCGAGCACCATGCAAGCTTTTCAATTACTGATTTACTGCCATTCCTTTCACCACTATATACTTGTGTATAATGAGACTTGTGGATCGCATATTGTGATCATGGAGGGCTATAAAGCGATTAGATGGGTTTCTTAAACTCATTTTTAGTCATTTGCAACAACAACCCATACCCATTTCCTTCTTCTCTTCATCATCTTCTCCACTCAGCCAAACGTACACCATTCTACAAACTCCATTCAAATACCTGAAACTCCACGGTCTCCAACCTCTGCGATCGATGTTGCTCGCAACCTTTGCAAAAATCAATTGCAACCTCTGCAACTCCCTTTTATATGTTGACCTCGCATCTATAATCTTCAACCTCGAAATTAAAGTGAATCTTACTTTGTTCTTCTTCTCCAACAGGTATCAGAACCACCAACCATTGAAGCACTCGATTTGAAAGGGATTTTTTAAAAAATTGTAAAAGAAGTTTCAAAAAAATGCAACAATTGGGTTTTAAAAACCCTTAAAAAAATTGGAAAACCCAAACTATGGTTTCGGCCGATAATTTCATATATATTATCGTCCGATAATTTGATTTTTTATATTATCGGCCAATAATATGAAATTATTGGCCGATAATTTCAAATTCCGGTTGATAATATCATTTTTTCAGGGGAGGGCTGATAATTTGCATATTTTCGGCCGAGATTTTGATCATGCTATTAACTCCCAATTGGAAAGAATGAAGCTACGAATTGACTCGGATGGCTTGCAATTTGACTATGAGTTGGACAATCAATGATTTTTTATATATATTAATTTCTATTGGACAATTTTAAGTACATACTATGAGCGTCATACGTGTAGGCGACCTAGCAATGGCGCTTTGGACAATCCAAAACTATTTGATATACTTCATAAGTTCGCTAAATTCAAATTTGGATTGGCAAATATTGATTCCTTTAGTTGGAGATGCAGATGTACTTATAAGCAAGCAAATTACCGAAACCGTGGTTTTTTAATGTCAAAATGGTTGACTTCCTTAGAATTAGACAATCGCCAATGGAGATCATTTTTTGACCCAATCTTCCAAAGAACTATCTGTAGGTCATGGCTCACCTGGTAGAATGGCAATTTTAATTCCATGTGCCACGCTGCTTTAAAAGTGACATGAGGCACATGCTGCTTTAAAAGTGATATGAGAACCTTCTCATAGTATACTGATGTTGTAGTCCTTTTTGGGGCTATGTACCACGTGTTATTAATTTCTAATCATCTTAAAGGAACATCATGGTCTAAAGATCTATTGTTTGAAAAATTAGGATGAAAAGTAATCTCCAACGTGGCTTGTGGTGGTTAGAAAAACTCTATGAATGCAAGTAAGCTATTAAGGGTACACAATCTTATTTTTGTCGGCACGCAATTTTATTTCATTTTAAAAAAAAATCTAATAAATGAAATTATGTGTTTTATTAGTGGTGCTATGGGCATTGTTCTTCTGCACCGATCCATTGCTAGTCTCACACCAAATTTCACTATCTGCACATCAATTAAAATAAAGTAGGGTACTTGTTTGCACTATAGGTTTACTAAAAGCGCCTATATTTGAAACCCCTTCAAAAGTGGCCCTAAAGGTATGGACCTTTGCCCCAAAGGTACCCGATAAATTAATAGCTAGTAATAAATTTGGTTTTGATGTGGCTAAGAAAAATTCAAGAGATATATTATAATTACTTGGCATAGAGTGTGTTGATAGGAGCTTTTTTTTTATTTTTTTTTTATTTTTTCCATAACCTGGATGTCAGGACATCTTAGAGCACCCGCCTAATCACAAGGACATGCTTACCCCAAAGTAAGACATATTGGGCCAACACAATATAAATCCTTAACTTTTCTTAATTTTCTTTTTCTTTTTCTTTTTTCTTTTTGTCCTTTTTTTAAACAAAACTTTTAAGCGCAAATCAACTTTTAAGCGCAAATCAACTTTTGCTGTTGGCACATCAATTAATTTGTTTTTGTGTGTGGGGGAAGAAAAAGTTGTGGTGGACGGACAGCCCACCAAAAATATCTATCTTCAAATGGTGGCTGAGGGTAGGGTTGCAACCAAGCCGAGCCGAGCCCGAGTTGGGTCAGCTCTAGCTCGGCTCTACCTTATACTAGCCGAGCTG
Organism: Chloranthus sessilifolius; assembly: GCA_021018995.1. Taxonomy (NCBI): domain Eukaryota; kingdom Viridiplantae; phylum Streptophyta; class Magnoliopsida; order Chloranthales; family Chloranthaceae; genus Chloranthus; species Chloranthus sessilifolius. Next base: position 23,019,893 of record CM037585.1, read on the forward strand.
GAGGTCGGCTCTAGGCTCTTCAAGCTTCAAAATTTCAAGCTCTAGCTCGGCTTTCCGAGTTTCGAGCCAAGTATGTTCTATTATAAAAAAGTTTCTCCTAATACTTTTTAAAACTTCTATTCAATTAATTAATCATTCTATAAAATATTTAAATGAATGATTAAACACAAGTACGCAACATATGAAATAAATAAACCGTTAGATAAACTAGGGAAAGTAGGGGCAAAATTTCCTATTTTACCTTTCAAAGTAACCGTTAGATAAACTTAAACGGTTAATTTGAAGGGTAAAATAGACCTCTCAAAGTTAATTACGTATTATATAAATCGAGCCATAGAGCTGAGCCGGCTTTAGCTCGAGCTCGGCTCTGTTCATTCAAGCTACAAACTGTCGAGCTCTAAAGAGAAAAGCTCTTATTTTTTGAGCCCAGCGGAGCCAATTTGTCAAGTTGGCTCGACTCTATTGCAGCCCTAGCTGAGGGAGACCAACACATACACCACACTAGGTGCATTGGTGGGGCTCATAAGGCTTTGCTTCCGATTACTCTTTGGAGGCAAAATATGGGAATGTGTTTGGCTGTAAGTGCTCTTAGCTGTTTCGGAGAGTGAAAGAGATGAATTTGAATATCTTTAAAAGAGCAATTTAAACATACTCTTTTAAGTGGGCTGCACTTTGCCTCCAAAGAACAATCCCAAACACAACCTAAGACATTCAATAAAGACAAAGCATTGGTGCACAAACGTGTCCTCTTTGTAAGTACACATTTTCATCAAGGTACCAGTATTTGAAACCGAAATTCGTCAATGGAAGCTAGTGTTTTCCATCCGTAGAGAAATTGAATGTCTTGAATTGGCCGATTGATATCTTTTTTTACCATCCAATCTTCCCAACAATAGATTTTATGAGTTGTGATCCTGTCCAACCTATCAAATGATCAGATGATGATTCCAGGTGGAAAACATCCACAAAGTTACCCGAGAGCCCCTTCTCATGATACATCCATGATCACGAGCACATTTAATTAGGGATGTATGCCTCGTGGAATCAAAATCTTACACTGTGATAAGTTGTCCATAATATCAAGATGTATTTTATAGAAGATTGGGACGAAAATGATCTCCATTGTTTGATTCGAGGCAGTCAACTACTCTTACGGTGGAAAACCACAATTGTCCTTATAGAAAGTTTGGTTGCAGCTGGACTGATATCCTATCAATAATTGAACAAAAGTTCTTTGGATAGCTCCATTCCCGCCTACCGAATTACAGAGGATGCATATGCTGAAAACCATTGACTGCTTTTGATTAGACAGACGATGGAGATTATTTTTCGGTCCAATCAGACACATATAATATATCTTATACCGTTGACATTCATAAGACAGCCAACCTTTTATTCCATATGGCACACATCCCCAAAAGTGACTTGAGAATCATTTTAAGCATGATGTGTGCCACTTGATTTCTTGTCAATTTTTAGAATTTATGCCATGTGAAATGAAAGATTGACTAGTAATGGTACGCCCATAATCTCAAGATCCATTGTTTAAAAGATTGGGATTTAGGACTATAAATGTTCTAGCATCTTATTCAAAGCAATAAATGGTATTCAAATCGTAAAGCGCTGTCAACGGGTCGGGTTGTGTCGTGTTGGGTCAAATATTTGGTTGCCCAATAAGAAAATTCCAAATGCCTGACCTGACCCAACCCAATTCGATGGTGTAACCTGACTTGATGGTGCACAAGTCGATCCGGAAACCTGACACGACCCGATGCACGACCAGAAAACCTAACCCGACAGGGTGAAAAACCCCTATTTGATGTACTTATTACACATAAAATATCAGGTCAGGTCAGATTGACCCGAGCAGACACGAATTGATCCAAAGGTCGGGTCGGATGTCTAATGCCTGACCAACCTGGTAAAATATTGGGTCGGGTTAGGGCCAGTCGGGTCCTTTATCGGATCGATCTAACCCATTGATGCCTTATCCCTCAATAATTCAAGCTACATGTTATAAAATTAAAAGAAAATGAAGAGAAAATAGAAAGACTACAAAATATAAAACTAGTTCTTCAAGAACTATATATCATTCACTTCTTTTAAGTTATTTCATACTTCTATAAGACCCCTTTATATAGAATTAAAATGTCAGAATGTGAAAGGTTTGGAGAAGATGAAAGATTAGGAAGATACATGCACATTTTCATAATTCTGAAAGAGTTATATAGTAATGAATAAGAATTCCAATGGACAACATAATTGTGGCTAAGAATCTCAAAAATTGGAAACTGAAAGGTCATCAAGTTGAAAACTAAATGGTCATCCATCATAAATAATATATTTATAACACTCCCCCTTGGATGACCATATGCAAAGAATACATGCCTCGTTAAAACCTTGCTAAAAAAAACTCAGTGAGAAAAAAATTATGGTGAAGGAAAAAGAGTATATTATTCTTGTGTCATAGAAAACCTTTAAGATTGCCTCATTAAAACCTTGTAGGAAAAAACCTTAGCAAAGGAAAAAAAGTACAATCCGCTTAATCATATACTCCCCTCTAAAGAGCACAAATATCCAATGTTTATGAATAACAATATTTGAGTCAACGCATTCCAATGTTGTGCAACATCTTCTTAAATGTTGTAGTTGGTAATGCTTTAGTGAACAAATCCGTCAAATTACCACATGATTGTATTTGCTTAACATCAATATCCCCACTTTTCTGGATCTCATGTGTATAAAAGAATTTTGGTGAAATGTTCTTAGTTTTGTCACCTTTGATATAACATTATCTAATTTGTGTGATACAAGCATTATTATCTTCAGATAATATTGTCGGACTATCTTTGATTGCAGATAAATCACATTTTTCTCGAATGTATTGAATGACTGATCGTAGCCAAATACATTCTCGACTTGCTTCATGGATTGCAATGATCTCTGAATGATTTAAAGAAGTAGCAGCTAGTGTTTGATTCTCAAATTTCCATGAGATTATTATATTATCATATGTAAATATATATACCGTTTGTGATCTACCTTTATGTGGATCAGAGAGATAACCTACGTCTGCATATCCCATTAATTTTGAATTTGATCCACTTGGATAAAATAATCTCATATCAGCTGTTCCGCGAAGATAGCGTAAAACATGTTTAACCCCATTCCAATGCCTTCAAGTTGGTGCATAACTGTGTCTTGCTAATAAGTTAAGTTCTTCCGTGGGTTCTGCGGCAGCTTGTGCTCATCGAAACGGTTGATAACCCGTTGGAAGTCCAATGCCTCCTCGGTAACTGGTGCTCTTTCTTCATCCTCGGTAAGTTCGTATACTGCGAAATTGCTACACTGGGGTTCTGAGTTTGCGAAAGGTATCCCTTCCTCGACATAATCTATAACTGAGAGATCTTTGGTAAGGCGAAGGTCAAGACTACTGATTCTTCTCTCAAAGTCACAAAGTATCTCATCCGGTATGATCACTGGCATGTTGTTTAACCGAGATGCTTTATGTCCTCGTGCGGAGAATGGGATAGAAACCTTAGGAGAAAAATCTCCTTATTGGGCACAAATTTGGTTCGGGATGAAGAGTTCCCTTTCTTTTCTTTGGTTTTCTGATTTTTTTAGATTTTATATTTCTAAATTTTTAGGGTTTTCTGTTTTTTCTATTTTTTTGATTTTTGATAATAAATATGGTACATGGTCGGTCGCCTCAAGGGGCGTCAGGAGAATTGCTTCCTCTAGTTGAGGGAGCGAGACGACTGCTGGAACCATTCGGGCGATTCTTCAGGAAATACGGACTTATTGTGAATTTGATATTTTTTTTTGGAGTCCTCATCCGATGAGATCTTTTGAATGAGTGACACTGGTGACAGCAACATTAATGTTTAGATTTCTTCTGCCACATTGATCGCCTCTTCTTCGAAGAAGCTCTAAAGATCGTAGTCAATTGAACTATCATCCTCTGGGTTGTAATAATGCTGTTCTTTCCACCGAGGGGAATCCCCCAAAGGATCCTTAGGGGTAACGAGTTCTTTTCCTTGATCTTCATAATACGTTAGGATGAGCACGCATGCTAGGCAGCGAGGTTGATAATGGTGGAGAATGCAGGGGGAATCCCAAGGACATTCCCATCCCTTTAGGTTAGAGTCGAAGACGGTATCAAACTCATCTTCTTGATTTGATAGTGCTTGAAGTCCTAGATTGGCTCGCTCCGCTAACTCGAGTGCCAGGAGGTCTATCCAGTAGTCCTCGTCATCACTCGAGGGAGGTTACCTGTGACAGCCCGAATTTCGGCACCCGAAACCCGTGCCATCAACACGATCATCTTGACCGTGCCCCTTAGCTAAGCACGGAACACTGGTATATCAAGCATTGCAATAAAATAATAAACGAAATTGCGGAATTTGAATCTATATTAATTAACTCTCCAAAAGACAGTTCTACCCTCATGCCTCTACATGAATGGAGAACCGATCCGAACCATCGATGATAGCAATCATCACGGATGGTTCGCTCTAAAAGAATAATCCCATCTATATATATACATGGTTTAAACAGAATCAAGGCTTCACATACCAAGCGGTACAAAAACTCTCTTTTAAAATCCCTCAAAGTGGCACAACGGAGTCCTCTAGAAGAAGTCCTCTGGAGGTGGCTCCAACTCTTCACCGGCCGCAAGGTCCGACTCGCCGGGATCAGCGTCTCCTGAAGCCTCGGCAGCTGCTAGTAGTGGACCTGCGACGTATAGTCTATAGGGTGAGCTACATCCTAGCTCAATAGGGAACAAACACGGTTGAACATATAAATTATAACTCACATATATTCCATGATATGCCATGCATGAAGTATTTATGCAGTTGTTAATGAAACAGTTAAAAAGCATTTCGTTTTACTGTTGATTACTTATATTTTTATTTACTCATGAATGATGCTGAAAAGGCCTAAAGCAAAACTTAAACTTTCAACTTAAGTAATCCCCGAGCAATATAGCATCGAGCCCCGATGAGATACCCATCATCGTCATCTATATAGACAGTTTTAACGTATTCCCTGGGAATACAAATAGTACCCAAGCCCCTTTCCCCTGGGGATTGGTGGCGGGGTTTCACTTGTCTCAATCAACACCCCTGGGGTGTGCTTACTATGTACGGATAAGCCTCCGCACTGGCCTACGGTTTCGCCGCCGTATCGGTCACGGATATCCTGCCGTGTCAGTCGTGGATATCCCGCCACGTCGGTGGGGTACCCTATCAAACCTCAAATAACAAAAATATCGGTGCCTTACATATAGTTATTCACCGTGTAAATGTGCTATCTTATATCAGTTAGGCCCTATCAAACATGATTCAATCCTTGGATACATCCCTGGGATGTATCCATTTACTTGCATCACACCTGATGCTCTCATCTCTTTACTTCTTCATCCCCTGGGGATGGCTTATTAGAATTTCTCTTATGGATGTCATACGCACACACACTTTTCACAATTCTTAAGCAATTAAACATTTGAATGGAAATCTATATCACTACATACATGCTCTTGTAAAATAAAGTACATGTTCAAGGTGTTCCCTACCTCAAGTCTTCATTTGATCAATGCATCAAGGTCCCACGTGGCTCCTTGTGCACGAGTCCACACGTACCACCTATGGTACCACATAACAGGTGAAACACATCACAAAGGATGCAATAAAGAAGGTATAAGACCCTCCAAGAATCTTAAAGTCAAACCCAAAAGTCAACATAATCTATCTCAGTCGATTAATCGAATTCCAAAATCGATTAATCGAAGGTCAATATCGATTAATCGAAGTAATTTTGATTAATCGAAATTTCGAAGGTCGATCCTCGATTGAATGAGCTTTCATTCGATTAATCGAATCCAATTTCGATTAATCGAAATTCTCCTTTTCGCAAAGTCGATCCTCAGTTCGAACAGTCGAGTTTTCATTCGATTAATTGAATCCAATTTCGATTAATCGAAATTCTTCTTTTCGCAAAGTCGACCCTCAGTTCGAACAGTCGAGTTTTCATTCGATTAATCGAATCCAATTTCGATTAATCGAAATTCTTCTTTTCACAAAGTCGACCCTCAGTTCGAACAGTCGAGTTTCACAAGTTGATTAATCGATCCCAAATCGATTAATCGAAAACTAAAATCGATTAATCGAAATCCCATTTCGATTAGTCGATTTTTCCTCAAGTCATTTCCTCCAACCCCTGGGGTCCACTGGAGGTTCTCAGTCGATTAATCGATCCCCAAATCGATTAATCGAAATCCAAAGTCGATTAATCGAACTCCAAATTCGATTAATTGAAATCGGGTCTTCTGACTTTTCAACTTCCTGGCCAATTTCGATTAATCGAAACCCAATTTCGATTAATCGAAATTGTCAGATTCAGCCCCTTTCGAGTTGTTCTTCCCAATCTTCTTCCATACTTTTTTCTCTATTTTTCTAAGCCATTATCCTATGACTTTAACCCACATTCAACCATAACTTAACCCCTATAATCTATGCATTTTATTTATAAAAATTTTACCTTGAATAGATCTCAAGTTGATTTCAATCAAATAGTTGGAAGGCTAGGGTTTCCAGCTTTGGCTCTAACAGATCCAAATCGCGTTGAATCCGACTTTTATCTCTTGAATCCCCCCTCCAATTAGTTGCAATAACTCCTCTCTTACTTTTCTCTCTCTCTCTCTCTCTCTCTCTCTCTCTTCTTTACTCTCCTTCAACAACCAAACTCTTGATTTTAGGGCAATTAAACCCTTTTATCCTCTTCCTCACTTGTGTGTTGAGCACATACACCGCGGTAGGTGTATGCGACTACACCTTCACAACACACACCACATAGGCATTCTATTTATCACATCTCATCCGTTCATTACACCACATACTAACTGTTGGACTTCTATTTGGTCAAACCTATGACCGATCGGGCACGGATCCCGAGGTCATAGTTTAGCGTGATTTTTCAGGCTATTACATCCTCCCCACCTTGGGAGTTTTCTTCCCCGAAAATAACCCAAGGTTTGTTTCTCTGGGTTTCTGTCTCCCCCCCCCACACTTTCAGGTGAGGTGGTCCAATTGACTCAGACGTATTTAAGTATCCACACATTCACACATACAAGCATGGAAGTAAAATGTACACTAAAAGTTTGATTTGTATTAAGGATTGAATATTTTTACAATGCCAATAAGTTGGCGTACAATAAAATCTACAGGAAAAAATCAAAATGCAAAATACATATAAGACTCAAACAGTCCCCTCGCCAGGCTGGTCAGGTGCTCAGGTGTGGGTCTGCTGAGCTGGCTCACGGCTGCGATCAGTGGCCATGTGGCCGGGTGGTCGCGTCAGGCTGTCGGCGGAGCAGATGTGGATGTGGAAGGAGCCGCGTCTGTGGTGGGATGGAAGACGGGTCCTCGATGGAAGGCGGTGCGTCCCGCCATCCACTCCTCCTCCTGGGCGAGGTAGCGGCGGTAGTCGGTCGGGTAGATGTGGCGGAGGGTGTGGAAGAGTAGGAAGTCCATCCGCCGGTTCATCCGCTCATTGTTGGCCTCCATACGGGCCAACACCTCCTCGATGGTCGGCCCAGATGAAACGGCGCGCCGACGGTAGGATGAGGTGGGTGTCGCGGGCGCGGAGTGGGCAGGTGGCGTCGGTGAGGCTGCGGTGTGGGAGGGAACCCTCTCCACGGATGGCTCGGCGGGAATAGGGTGTGCCCCACCCACGTGTGGGTCCTGCTGAGGTGGTGGGGGTGGTGGCGGTGCTACTGCTGCGGCTGCTGGGGCGGGAGCGGGACCCGGAGCTGGTAGGGTCCGCTTTAGAAGGTTGTAGCTACGGGTCCATGAAGACTTTGTAAATGTCTTCACGCGATCCGTAGCCCTCACCTCGTGAGGTGAGATGGTGTAGGAGGCAGCTCAACACTCCAACATGCTCGATATAAGGCGAGCATAGGGCATCTTTTCTTTGGGCCTCATGTTGCCCTTCATTAACTTCCCCTTGATGTACTTCATCCCTTCGAGGATGACTAAAGTAGCATCAAACCATCGGCCACAGAAGGCCTCATATAGTGCATGTTGCACTTTGTCCACGCGCTCTGTGTCGTGGCGCATCGGGTAGAGGTTGCACTTGATTATGGAATCAAGCATCCACATGTAGGGTGGAAGGTCAACTCTCTTAATGGAGGATCCCGACCCCTTCTTCCCGTTGGTCATACGGGTCATGACCTCCTCAAAACGGGGTTCCTCCTCAAAGGGTGGGAAAAGAGTGGTCTCCGGGGTGAAATCGAGGTAACACTCGATTACCTCGTGGATGTGGCGACGAGTGATCGTGTATAGACGACTCTCGATCTTGGTTATAATGCAATCGTCGGTAGGGCTATCGGTCAGCCCTTGGTAAAAGAGTCTAACCAATCTAGGGTAGTAAGAACCCCGGATTGGTTTGAGAAGGTTGCCGAGTCCGGCGTTGGTGAGGAAATTTCGAGCCCATTGGGTCTCGCCCAGTAAATCGGGATTGGTGAAAAGGGTAGGGTCTATGATATATTCGACCTCAAAGGTCTTTGCCGCCCACCATTCATTTGGTTGCTCGACATTGGTGGGTGGGGGTGGATTGTGGAAGACTCGTACAGAGATCGCCTTCGTCGAACCGGAGGTGGTAGTCCTCACCGGCGATGGGGTAGGTGGTGGTGGCGCGTTCTTACCCTAACGCAAGCAACTTAGAAGTCGCCTTCTTTGAAGATAGACAGGTTTTGGGCGGCATATTGGGAAAATCTAGGGTTTTCTAGTTCAACTTGAAGGGAAAAACACAAATCTAGGGTTTACCTTAGGTGTCGATGCGAAAATGGGTGTGAATCGCCGGAAAATCCAAACCCTAGAGTACTCGGTTGGTTGGAGAAGAAGAAGAAGATGAAACGCCAAAAAAAATCCCAAGCAAGAAAAATTTCGAATGGGAAATGAAATCCCCAATTTCATATATATAGGCCTCGGCTCGATTAATCGAAATTCAGAATCGATTAATCGAGATTCAAAACTAGGTTAAACCGCCTAAAATCGATTAATCGATTTCTCAAATCGATTAATCGAAAGTCAAATTCGATTAATCGAAACCATTTCGATGAATCGAAATCGTATCTATTTAAAATTTTAAATTTTTAAGCTCACTGGCGCGAGCCAGTCGATTAATCGAAATCCATTTCGATTAATCGAAATTCGAAAATCGATTAATCGAATTTAATTTCGATTAATCGAAGTCGTGCTGTAACTTCTAATTTTCCAGAATTTCTTAAATTATTTGATTAATAGAATCCATTTCGATTAATCGAAATTTCGAAATCGATTAATCGAAATCCACTTCGATTAATCGAAATCGTCCTTTTTGATTTCAAATTCTCGTAAGTCCTTTCTGTAAATCGATTAATCGAAATATAATTCGATTAATCGAAATTTCAAAATCGATTAGTCGATTCCAAATCGATTAATCGAGATTCCAATTCGATCAATCGAAATTGGTCTTCTATGTATATTCTAACTCTCTTTTAAATTTCAAATATCGCACATGCCAGTCGACTAATCGAACAAAATCGATTAATCGAAATTCCAAATCGATTAATCGATTTGAAATTCGATTAATCGGTTTTGCCCAATTTCTGCAGAATTTCAATCTCTTTGTTTCTTTGATTTCTTTAAGTAGTTTTTATGACATCAAGTGGTTCATCCATAGAGTTGTATATACTTGATCATGTACGTATAATTCTGTTCCTCAATCCGATTGGATCAAAATTTCCATTGAATTACAAGTATAGTGGAGATTTCACAAACATGTTTGTGGTTTACACTGAATTCTCACACCGTTGGAAACAAGGCTGGATATTGATCTTTCACATCGGCCTCTCATTCCCAAGTAGCCTCTTCTTTAGGATGATTGTTCCACCGAACAAGCACTAAGGGAATCACTTTAGTGCGCAACACTTGTTCTTTTCGATCCAAGATTTCCATTGGTTCTTCTATCATGCTCATGTCCTCACACATCTCTATAGGTTGCTTTCCTAATACATGAGACAGATCGTTCACATACTTTCTGAGCATCGATATGTGGAAAACATTATGTACTCGATCAAATAGCGGTGGTAAACCAATGCGATATGCAACTTCACCTACTCGTCCCAAAATTTCGAATGGTCCAACATAACGTGGACTTAACTTCCCTCTCTTGCCAAATCTCATTACACCTTTCATAGGTGACACCTTCACAAACACATGTTCGCCCACTTTGTAGTCAACACTAGTCCGCTTCATATCGGCGTAACTTTTCTGTCTACTCTGTGCTGTCTTCAACCTTTCTCTGATAATTGTTGTCTTCAAGTAGCTTTGGTCCTAACACAAATTTCTCACCTGTTTCCTCCCAATTTAGAGGTGACTTGCATCGTCGTCCATACAGAGCTTCATACGGTGCCATGCCAATGCTCGTTTGAAAATTGTTATTATATGCGAACTCGAGCATCGGTAGATACTCATCCCAGTATCCTTGCATATCAAGCATGCACGCCCTGAGCATGTCTTCTATTACTTGGTTCACTCGCTCTGTCTGCCCATCAGTTTGAGGATGGAAAGATGAACTAAAGTCTAGTCGTGTTCCCATTCCTTCTTGAAATTTCTTCCAAAACTTGGATGTATATAGTGGATCACGATCTGAAACTATGCTGCTTGGAATCTCATGTAATCTTACAATCTCCTTCATGTATAAAGTCCGCCATCTTCCCTGTCAGATATGTAGTATTGTACGACAAAAGTCTTGTTGATTTGGTCAATCGGTCTCTGACGACCCAAATGGCATTGTGTCTCTTAGCGATGCAGGGTAATCCAACAATGAAGTCCATTGAGATCGATTCCCACTTCCATTCTGGTATTGGTAAAGGTTGCAATAGTCCAGCAGGATGTCTATGATCAACCTTCACCTGCTGACAAGTCAAACATCGTGACACATACTCGGCCACGTCTTGTTTCAGTCCTCTCCACCAGTAGTTCTTTTTCAAATCTTGATACATTTTGGTGCTACCAGGGTGGATAGCATAATTTGACTTATGGGCCTCATCAAGAATCGTTCGTCTTAGGTCGACATTGTCCGGAATGCATAGACGGCCCTTAAACAATAAAGAACCATCTTCTTTTAATGAGAAGTCCGACCTAATGCCTTCACTCACGTCTTGATGAATCTTTGTTAATGCCGGATCTTTCATCTGTAGATCGTGGATATGTTCAAATATCACTGGCTTTACTGATATGTTAGCCAAAAAGGATCCAGTGTCCTTTGACTCAATGTTCGCATCATAGAATGCCAGGTCTTCCAATAATTTCCATCGGTGCATACCCAAAATCAAAGAAGCTAACTGAGCTGAACCTTTCCGACTCAAAGCATCGGCTACTACATTCGCCTTGCCTGGATGGTATTGTATGGAGCAATCATAATCCTTGAGGAATTCCATCCACCTGCGCTGTCTCATGTTGAGCTCTTTCTGTGTAAACAGGTATCGGAGGCTCTTATGATCGGTGAAAATTTCAAAAGTCTCACCATACAAGTAATGTCTCCAAATCTTCAGCGCAAAAATGACTGCTGCCAGTTCCAAGTCATGAGTCGGATAATTTTTCTCGTGTTCTTTCAACTGTCTTGATCCGTAAGCTATCACCTTCTTGTGTTGGTTGAGCACACAACCAAGGCCATTGTATGACGCGTCGCTGTACACGGCGTATCCTCCACTGCCTGAAGGAATCGCTAATACTGGAGCCGAAGTGAGTCTCGTTTTGAGTTCTTGAAAGCTCTTCTCGCATGCCTCACTCCACTCAAACCTTGAATCTTTTCGTGTCAGCTTTGTGAGAGGTCCCGATATCTTTGAAAACCCCTCAACGAAACGTCGATAATAGCCTGCTAAGCCCAGAAAACTTCGGACATCGGTCACTGTCTTTGGCTGCTCCCATTTAACTACTGCTTCTATCTTTGCTGGATCTACAGTGACACCATGCTTTGAGACAACGTGTCCCAAAAAGCTAACTTCTTCCAACCAAAATTCACACTTGCTGAGTTTGGCGTATAATTGGTGTTCACGTAGCGTCTGTAGAGCAATCCTCAAATGTTCTTCGTGTTCCGTCTTGGATTTGGAGTATATTAGTATATCATCAACAAACACTACGACGCAGGAGTCCAAGTGTGGTTTAAACACTCGGTTCATCAGATCCATAAATGACGCCGGAGCATTCGTCAATCCAAACGGCATCACAAGGAATTCATAGTGTCCATACCGTGTCCGGAAAGCTGTCTTCTGAATGTCCTCAGCTTTGACTCGCAACTGATGATACCCAGATCTCAGGTCGATCTTGGAAAAATACCTTGCTCCTTGCAGTTGGTCGAATAGATCGTCAATTCTAGGCAAAGGGTAGCGGTTCTTCACAGTGAGTTTGTTCAATTGTCGATAGTCAATGCATAGCCGCATTGACCCATCCTTCTTCTTGACAAACAAGACCGGTGCTCCCCATGGAGACACACTCGGTCTAACAAACCCCTTATCCATAAGTTCTTGTAGTTGTTCTTTCAATTCCTTTAACTCAGCAGGAGCCATTCTATAAGGTGCTTTCGAAATAGGCTCCGTTCCTGGTGCTAAGTCAATGGCGAATTCTACTTCTCTTTCTTGAGGTAATCCAGGCAATTCCTCTGGAAACACGTCAGTGAAGTCTCGCACAACTGCTATCTCAGAAATGACATTCTTTTCTTCCTTGTCCTCCTTTAAGAAAGCTAAGTATCCACTGCAACCCTTTCTGATCATTTTCTTGGCCCTTCTTCTTTGAGATCAAGCACGATGGCGACCTCACTCCTTGAAACCGAAATGATCTTCTTGTGTTGGGTCCGAAAATAACTACCTTGTTCTTGCAATCGACGGTTGCACAATAATCTTTGCATGTGATCCATACCAGGATCACATCAAACCCTTGCATGTCTAATTATCAACTTTGCTTCTAGTTCATGCACCTCTAAGTCTCGAAGCTGCTACAATGATGGATTTGCAAGCTAACTCCGTGTCTACTAACTCTCCGGTCGGAATAGACACGAATGGGGCCGAAATCAACGTCTACTGGAACAATCTTCATCTTCTTAGCGAAGCGTGGAGTAGCGAATGAGTGGGTAGAACCGGGGTCTATCAACACTCGGCGTCATATCCACCGAAACATCCTTTTCATATATATTTAGAGTATATACATACATACATATAATAATTTACACATCAATTTACACTCTTAATTCACATACAGCTTTTTGTATTGAGAAAAGAATCTATACAATTCTAACGCATGCTCCTCTCTATCTAAAATCTTAATGAAATGAAAATTTTCTTTAATTTTTAAAAAGGGTCTCACCTTGGATGACATCATGCACATTCCACACTTCTGACGGTGCATAGAACTCTCCCCGACGATCGGTTTCCTTGCTTGAATTGGTGTGGTGTCTTTTAGCTGAAACCGTCTTTCTCTTATCCGTCTCGGGGCAATCCTTGATTAAGTGGCCCACCTTGCCACATCGGAAACAACCCCTAGTTCCCGATCTACAGTCCACCGTCCTATGAGGCTTGCCACACTTTGCGTAAGTCTCCCGAGGTGCGGAAGAAACAGTACGAGAACCCTGTGTGACAGTGGCGCTAGTAGACATGGCAGGGCTCTCATAGCGAATAGGTCTCCCCGACGCAAGTAATGGAAACCTCTGTTGGTGTTGTTGTTGTTGTTGCTGTTGCGCCGGTCATTCGAAACCCCCTTGGAACTGTGGTCTCTGATTCTGGGCCATGAATCTCGACTTTTTGTTCACCGGTTCGTAGTGCCCCGATCTTCCTTGTTCATTTCCTCCTCTCTGCTGTTCCCTCTGTCGATATCTATTTATATTCTCCTCTTCAACCACCAGTGCTTTACTCATGACCTCTTCATAGGTCCTCAGTTGAAATGGAGCTACGCCTCCCCTAACTTCAGGCTTCAAACCTTGCTGAAACCTCTTGGACTTCATCACTTGATGGCAGCGTGTCCGAGCAAAACGGGCAAGTCGTAGAAACTCTACCCCGTATTCTCTCACTGTCATTCTCCCTTGTACTAACTGCAAAAATTGTATCTCAAGCTGGTTCCTCACCACTTCCGGAAAATATTGTTTGTTGAACTCCTCAACAAACTCCTCCCAAGTCCAAGGCAACTCTGGGGTCTCCTGAGCCCGAGTCCGTATCATGGACTTCCACCAAGGCCCAGCCTCCCCATCCAACATGTAAGTTGCCCATCTTACACTCTCATCTTCCGTGTAAGTTAGCACGCTAAAGACTTTCTCCATCTCCATCAACCAGTTCTCAGCGGCCATTGTGTCTGCCTGCCCAGAAAATGAAGGAGGTCTCATCCTCCTAAACTCTGTAAATGATGAGGGCACAGGCAACGCAGGTCCTACAGGTGGTGTAGGTGGCTGCTGTTCTCTTGATGCATGAGCTGCAAAGGATGCAGCCTGTTGTGCCATGGCAGCTGCCATAGTCTCCATAGTGTGCATCATCCTTTGTCGCTCCTCTCTATCTTCTTGTCTTTCTCTCAATCTTTCTTGCTCTCTTAGATCTTGATCCTGATGATCTCGATCCTCTTCATTATGCTGTCTACTACTACTGCCCCCTGGGGCCTCAGTACCTCCTAAAGGCACTCTATTTGTAGGAGAGATGTAATCATCTCCACTACGTAGACTCCTCTGATGGCCTCCCCTTGGTCGGCCTCTTCCTCTAGACGACATTTTGCGGCTGCATTTGAAACTAAAGTTTCATTAGCAGAAGTCCCTATGTTCTGACGAAAGAACCCTTGTCAGAATTGCTAAAAGAAAATAGCTCTGATACCAAGCTGATGCGGCCGAATTTCGACACTTCGAAACCCGTGCTATCCATCACACTATCATCGCATTGCAATAAAATAATAAACAAAATTGCGAATTTGAATCTATATTAATTAACTCTCCAAAAGAGCTTCTACCCTCATGCCTCTACATGAATGGAGAACGATCCGAACCATCGATGATAGCAATCATCACGGATGGTTCGAATAATCCCATCTATATATATATACATGGTTTAAAAGCAGAATCAAGGCTTGACATACCAAACCGCATAAAAACTCTCTTTTAAAATCCTCAAAGTGGCTGTGAGTCCTCTGAAGAAGTCCTCCGAGGTGGCTCCAACTCTTCACCGTAGCAAGGTCCGACTACGATCGGCGTCTCCAAGCCTTGGCATGCTAGTAGTGGACCTGACGTATAGTCTATAGGGTGAGCTACATCCTAGCTCAATAGGAACAAACACGATTGAACATATAAATTATAACTCACATATATTCCATGATATGCCATGCATGAAGTATCTATGCGATTGTTAATGAAACTTAAAAGCATTTTGTTTCTACCGTTGATTACTTATATTTTCATTTACTCATGAATGATCTTTGAAAAGGCCTAAAGCAAAACTTAAACTTTCAACTTAAGTAATCCCCAGCAATATAGCATCGAGCCCGATGAGATACCCATCATCGTCATCTATATAGATAGCTTTTAACCGTATTCCCCGGAATACCAATAGTACCAAGCCCCTTTCCTGGGATTGGTGGCGGGTTTCACTTGTCTCAATCAACATCCTGGTGTGCTTACTATGTACGGATAAGCCTCTCCAGACCGCCTACGGTTTCGCCAACGATCGGTCACGGATATCCTCATTGTCGGGCCGTGGATATCCCGCCACGGGTACCCTATCAAACCTCAAATAACAAAAATATCGGTGCTTACATATAGTTATTCACCGTATAAATGTGCTATCTTATATCAGTTAGGCCCTATCAAACATGATTCAATCCTTGGATACATCCCTGGGATGTATCCATTTACTTGCATCACACCTGATGCTCTCATCTCTTTACTTCTTCATCCCCTGGGGATGGCTTATTAGAATTTCTCTTATGGATGTCATACGCACACACACTTTTCACAATTCTTAAACAATTAAACATTTGAATGGAAATCTATATCACTACATACATGCTCTTGTAAAATAAAGTACATGTTCAAGGTGTTCCCTACCTCAAGTCTTCATTTGATCAATGCATCAAGGTCCCACGTGGCTCCTTGTGCACGAGTCCACACGTACCACCTATGGTACCACATAACAGGTGAAACACATCACAAAGGATGCAATAAAGAAGGTATAAGACCCTCCAAGAATCTTAAAGTCAAACCCAAAAGTCAACATAATCTATCTCAGTCGATTAATCGAATTCCAAAATCGATTAATCGAAGGTCAATATCGATTAATCGAAGTAATTTCGATTAATCGAAATTCTCTGTTTCGCAAGGTCGATCCTCAGTTCGAACAGTCGAGCTTTCATTCGATTAATCGAATCCAATTTCGATTAATCGAAATTCTCCTTTTCGCAAAGTCGATCCTCAGTTCGAACAGTCGAGTTTTCATTCGATTAATCGAATCCAATTTCGATTAATCGAAATTCTTCTTTTCGCAAAGTCGATCCTCAGTTCGAACAGTCGAGTTTTCATTCGATTAATCGAATCCAATTTCGATTAATCGAAATTCTTCTTTTCGCAAAGTTGACCCTCGCCTCAATAAATGAGTTTCACAAGTTGGTTAATCGATCCCAAATCGATTAATCGAAAACTAAAATCGATTAATCGAAATCCCATTTCGATTAGTCGATTTTTCCTCAAGTCATTTCCTCCAACCCCTGGGGTCCACTGGAGGTTCTCAGTCGATTAATCGATCCCCAAATCGATTAATCGAAATCCAAAGTCGATTAATCGAACTCCAAATTCGATTAATCGAAATCGGGTCTTCTGACTTTTCAACTTCCTGGCCAATTTCGATTAATCGAAATTGTCAGATTCAGCCCCTTTCGAGCTGTTCTTCCCAATCTTCTTCCATACTTTTTTCTCTATTTTTCTAAGCCATTATCCTATGACTTTAACCCACATTCAACCATAACTTAACCCCTATAATCTATGCATTTTATTTACAAAAATTTTACCTTGAATAGATCTCAAGTTGATTTCAATCAAATAGTTGGAAGGCTAGGGTTTCTAGCTTTGGCTCTAACAGATCCAAATCGCGTTGAATCCGGCTTTTATCTCTTGAATCCCCCCTCCAATTAGTTGCAATAACTCCTCTCTTACTTTTCTCTCTCTCTCTCTCTCTCTCTCTCTCTTCTTTACTCTCCTTCAACAACCAAACTCTTGATTTTAGGGCAATTAAACCCTTTTATCCTCTTCCTCACTTGTGTGTTGAGCACATACACCGCGGTAGGTGTATGCGACTACACCTTCACAACACACACTACATAGGCATTCTATTTATCACATCTCATCCGTTCATTACACCACATACTAACTGTTGGACTTCTATTTGGTCAAACCTATGACCGATCGGGCACGGATCTCGAGGTCATAGTTTAGCGTGATTTTTCAGGCTATTACATTACCACTCTTCCTCTAGAGATTTCTAAAATATTTTGAGTTGCGGCGAATCTAGGGATGTAGAAGTGTCTAGTTCAAGTTCCTCTTCAAATCCTACAACGGCGATGCGAGTGTTTCCCCCTAGGTCCATTAGATGATCGTTGGGATTTTCTGCTTCTTGTGCCGGTAGCTGAGTTGGTGGGTCGTTACTTGTGTCAGTAGTCACGAGGTTGAAATGATTCGATTCTCCTATCGTAGTGTCGGGTCCAACTAGCGAAGCACTCTAATATGCTGGCGCATGCCCCACAGTGGGGTTGGTATGGGTAAGCAATGCAAGGGGAGTTCCAAGGCCATTCCCATCCCTCAAAGCCAAGGCCGAGGCAGATGCTATACTAGTTAGTATTTTCTTGTGGAGTATTATCTTTTTCTCATGTTAAGCACAAGTGCTCTTCACTATCTTGCAAGGCTGCTATGTGAAAATCTTTGTCGTCAATGGATTCTCAATCTTCCACTAGTGGGTCGAGTTTTGGAGGTTCTTCTCTTCTCTCTTCTGTAAATTACTTAGTGTCAAACATGGGCTTGACTCCTTCGAGCGGTTTATCAATGTCGTCGCTTAAATTGGTTAAATCATCGAACGTTTCAGTCATTCGCTCAATTTCCACTTCTTGGGATCTAGTGAAGGACACTTCCTTACCCTTTGACACATCTGCTTTCTCAGTGGTCCCATAGGCGAAGTGGTCATATAGAGACCATTTTGGAGAGACGGGGGACGAGTCGGCTTGCGGGCCGTCCGATTGGTAACCTAACCCTATGTGTTTATGTATTTGTGTTGGCACAACGGGTCCTACACGACTTTACTTATTTTTATCGAGCCCGGGGTGGGAGACGCATCCAAGTTGGAACATAAGGTCTCAGCCTTTTGTCGCGGTAGGGTTAATGGCATAGAGTTTGGCGAGGTCTGAGCCAACCTCTCTTCTCATTAATTTTTATTGACGCGTTGGAGGAAAGCTAGGAGGGGTAGGGGGATGGACTTCCGCAATGGTTGTCTTATAAGGGATTCGAGTCTTTTAAATATGACCTGTGTTTCATACATAATCGTGAGCAGTTGGTATGCTCGCCGCGTAATCAGTATTCATCTCCTGGAGGAGTGCATCAACGTATATACGGACGATGGAGTCCTCGTATGGAAATTTAACGCATTGATTGTATGTGGATGCGACGGCCTTCATTGATTCCAGCCATTTTTTTCCTAAAATGAGATTGTACGTACTAGCAAAATTAAAAATATGGAAGGTAATGTCTTTCGTTATAGGTCCGAGGCGAACCTGTAGCTTGATAATTCCTTTGATAAAGCAACGCGACCCATCATAAGCTATGAGTGACAGTGCAGAGGGTCTGATGTCCTATTCCTTGTATTCAAATGTCTTTAACATGGTGAGAGGGGAGATGTTGATTCCTGCTCCTATGTGAATGAGTGCGTGTGGTATGAAAAATCCTCTAATTATGACTGTAAGATATATGGGGGCCGCACTCCCGCGGAGTGACTCTTTAGGCATGTCCGCGTCTATAAAAGTGAGTGCCGGAGGCTACGCCATGACCGAAGTGATTTGATGAAGCTCATATAGGGTCGTATCCTCATCGACTTGCGTGTCTTCAAGTATCCTTATCAACAACCAGTAATGGTCAGGCGATTTCTTGATGAGTTCTAGTATGGATATCTGGGTCGGGATCCTTTGGAGATGCCGCAGAAGGTCGTATTCCTGCCTTGGCTCGAGCACAGTTTCTTTTCCTGGCCGATGGGCCTTAGGTGTGGGTGGTTGGATTGATTGAGGTGCAGAAATTGGTGGATGAATAATGTGAGGTGGGGAAGGCAAGTTAACTTCTCTTTCTCTCACATTCCCCTTTGGTGGTTGTGCATTCGTGAAATTCTTATTTCGAGGGAAAGGCGAAGGTGGATAATTGGTTCCTGATATGAGAATTGGGCAAGTCGGTTGTTCACCGAATCTGGCACGACTTGACGCGGATGTATTTGTAAAATGAGTGAAATTCCAGGTTGGAACGCGTACCTGAATGATGCCTCTCCAAGGTGGGAGGTACTGTGTAATCTTCCTCTTCTAGGAAAGCAGAGACCAGCGTCTCACATGGGTCAGGATGTTTTTCTGGCTCGCTTTCTTTTAGATTCATCAAACACTCGGTGGTTATTTCGTTGTCTTGTCTTGGCTTAGAGTCTTACCGAAGCGCTAGCACTCAGGTAAGAAGTGTTGGCGCTATCTCCTCTTAGAGCTTTTGCGACAAGAAGGAAGCGTTAGCGCTTCATACATGATACGGGACGCCTCAAAATTTAACACGTAGCACCATTTTGTGTGAAGTAACACCCGAACGTATTTCATTTATTACCATTGTCAAAATATTAAATGAGGAGCGGGGCGAGACTGACGGATTACGACGCCAAACATCATGTTATGCAATGGCCATCATTCCCACTCGAGAAAAATATTTAAGGCAGGAATTTTGTGAATTAAGAATTTACAAATTACGTTTTGCATTTGCCCTCCCAATTTTCATCTTCTCAGAGAGCAGTAAGAAACATCAAAGCAGTGAAAACCTATTTCTGTATTTAGTAATAAGGTGAGTGTCATTTTATTTTCGTTCCATTTTAAAAATAACAAATAGAAGTGTCATCTCTTCCATAGGTGAAGCTTTTGCACCTCATATATGGGAGAGGGCACCTCACCACTCTAGCTTTTGAAGCATCAGTGTTCCAACATTTAAAGCACTTGCGCCTGTATATGAAAGCGACACCTCTCCTATTATTAGTACCTTCTTTTCTTAACTTCTCATTTTTTCGTGTCACATATTTTGAAGATGGTTCTTAAGACCCCAACGGCTAAGTGCACAATCTAAAAGTATCGGGTCATTTATGATGGGACATCTAAGGGAAGGAAGAATTTGCTTAAGGATTCGGTCTTCGGTGTATTCTTTGTGACTCCAAATGGCATGATAAGCGTCAAAAGCATCCTAGACGTAATCATCAAGTTCTGAGACCATGGCATGGTTTGGAATTTTGGAACTGGCAAGTTTGACATTATCAAATTTCGAGCCCTTGATTTTGCCTTGATAACGGGTCTTCGAATGACCGACCCCCCTGGTTACCCTCCGAAGGTGGCGATTTCTGAAGAACGGACCCTTAGAAAAGATGTAAATAAGGCACACATCAAAAAAGTGATTGACAGTCTCGAGCAGGATACTAAAGACGACTTTCTGAAACTTCGTCTGTGGTTTGTCCTCGCTACAGTCGTCTTTCCAAACATAAAATACACCCTCGAGAACCCCCACCTTGACCTCATTGATGATCTCCCAAATTTTAACGTATATCCATGAGACAGTCATACATATAATTTACTTCTAATGTGGGTGGACAAAGCGAAGAGGTTGACGGATATAGCTGAGAATTGAAATGCAATGCATGTTTACAATATTTACGGTTGCACTATTGCCTTACAGGTGCTGCCGTCTCCCAAAATATCCTGTTTTATTTTCTACGAAGCACTGACGATTACGAAAGTTATTAAATATTTATTTTATTTTTCTCAGATCTCGAGATACGAGATTAACGGCAGGTGCGCCCCACCCAAGGTTGTTGGAGCCGTTCGCTTCCCAAGGTTACTGAAATGGGAAGCAAACGATAAAACGAGGAAATCAAATATCACGGACTTCGAGTATGAGGTAAATTCGAAACGAGGCGATTTCGCATCTAAATATAAGTGCTATAGCTATAATATAGAACTGCAACTACTTCCAAATGAAGCGATGATGCCTCTAAAAGACACGATTCACTTCTAAATGAGGCGATGACGCCTCTAATACAAGTACAATCGCTACGAAATGAAGGGATGACACCTCTATAACGAGCACAATCGCTTCTTAAGGAAGCGGTCGTGTATTCCCAAATTCTTGTAGGTCTCCTGCGTCCAACAACTAGAGGCTACATCCTATGAAAGGACCCTACCTATGGTAGAAGCCATATTGAGAATAGGGCAGAAACATGCAGAATCGGGTGAAGGACAATCGGTCCCTGATGAGTAGTGAAATATGATGATATTTCACCCCTAGATACCTATATTTAGCTATCCGATGAAGGCTATCTGATAAGAATTATTAGATTTGAAGTGTTTCAGGTAAATACAAGCCAAGTGCAGAAAACAGCCCAAGAATTCTAAAAATAATGTCAAAACACTGTAACTTTGGGTCATCGAGAACTTGGTGCAACTTACAGATCCATTTGGACCTTCAAAATGCCCGAATTATGAAATTGTCAAAACATAAAAGTTGTAGAGCTTTCTGTCCTCTTTCCAACGGCGTAAGAATCGCCTCAATCCGAGTTTGGGACAGAAAGTTATGGCCACAATACTGAAGCAGTGTCTGATGTAAAGTTCGGCGGGAATTCACGAAAATCTGGAAGGTCGATGCATCGACCCTATTGGGTCAATTAATCGACCCTAAATTTTCGAGTTGGAACACCTTTGTGGCTGGGAAACTTCGGCTCTATTTAAAGCGGATCAAACACTTCGGAAAGGAAGAATTAGAGAGCAAGAATTAGAGCAAGAATTAGAGATAGGAATTAGAGGGATTTTTTTTAGGAAATAATTAGAGATTTTTTTAGAGAGAGTTTTTTTGAGAGGATTATTTATTCATTATTATTTTTGGTTTTAGACTCCTCTGGGCATCTTTTTAAAAGTTCTTCTTTTCTCCTTCTTCTAGGGATTGATTTGGGTAGACTGTACTTAGGATTTGCACTGTCTTTCTTTTACATTCATAGATTGTATTTAGGAAAAGATATTGTAACCAAAGATTTTTGGAAGAAATAAAAAGAGGAATGACTTTGAATGAACAAGGAGATCATACACCAAAGATGAGCGGCTAAATCAGTAGATCGGGAAATATGCGATCCCCAGATAAGTACCCATATTTATGATTAATACTATAGTCTAATGTTTTTATTGTTTTGATCTACACATCACGAGATATGCTATGCTTCTTACATGACTCATACCGCAATGATAGGCTGAGTCATTGTTTTTAGATAGGGTATGCCGGATTGATGATCATACTTTATTTCAAATCATTTTTATGAATGAATGATGGTGATGGTGTGAATGATTCTTTAATGAAAGGGGGGTACAAATCTGGGGTAGCATATTTCTTGATCTGATTTAAATATTATTCTTAGATTCATCAGTAATTAGTTGTTTAGATTAATTTATTTTTCTTGTATTTAGGAAAAAGTGATAAATTTTTGGTTAAATTGAATCTGCCCTTTGGTACTTCCTTGGGGACGTTTTTAAATCTCTGAAAGAATTAATTAAAATTCAAGATTTCCCTGTGGGTTCGACACCTTTGTTCTTGCCATACTGCAATAGATCTTGTGCACTTGCAAGGGTTACACTTAAAATCGATCAGTCCCTCCCATTACTGTGTGGAGGAAGAAAATAGACATTAACATTATTAACGTGTCAGACGAGAAAGAGGCAGAAGAGGAAGAAGAAGAAGAGACAACGGAGGAATAAGAAGAAGAAGAAGAAGAACCCAAATCTCGTAAGTCCGTGAAATAATGGATTGATAAAAAATGGAAGTAGTCTGTCGATTCAAGAATTACAGACTTTGAGAGGTCATTGAGAGAGTGGAGCAAAGGCTTCGATGACTTCCGTGTAAAGGTTCTTCAGTTGAAAGAGGAGAACCAACAACTGAAGGTAAAGGTTCTTTAGCTAGAACAGGCGTACCAAAAATTGAAGGGTCAGATCGCCATTATCTGAAAGGAACAGGGCTATAATAAGAATCAATTTGCTCTCTTCCGGAATGAACAAGTGTGTCTATCCGAGGTATACTTCTAAACTATACTGGATAAATATTGAGCTTGAGGAAATTTAACAACGAAGCGCAGGCGCTTCTCTATGATGCGTCAACGCTTCGACTATGAAGCACCAAAACCTCCATATCTAGCGCTGACACTTCTACAGGAGGCGACGACGCTTCTCTATGATGCATCGACACTTCGGATATGAAGTGTGAATGCTTCTACATATTAACTATTGATTAAACATGAACTAATATTCTTATCATATTGCAGGCCCATAGTGTAGCGGGAAGTCCGCTAGGCCTCGCTGGGGATTATCAGACATATTTTCTCCTAACGCTAAAGGTCTGCCTCCTCTTGAACCCCAACCCCACGCACAACCACAATCAAAGCCCCAGCCCCAACCCCACCCATAGCCCCAGCACCAACCCCACCCACAGCCCAAGTCCAAGCCCTAGCCTAAGCATAAGTCCAAGCCAACGCCCAAGCCCTAGCCCCAATCACAACCACAGCGCCAGCCCTAACCACAACCACAGTCCCAGCGCCAACCACAACCACAGAACAAGCCCTAACCGCAACCACATTCAGACTCCGCGCCCCAACCAAACCCCATCCTCCTACTCCCTCCAAACCCAAAGCCCTTACCCAATCGAACGTCATGCATCCACCACTGTCCAAAACCCAACCTCCTACAAAGGATAAACCCCATCCCAAACTATAATCTCTGCCTCCCCCACAACCACTGCCGCCTATTGCATCTCATGACGAAGGTCTTGAGATGCCCCTTATATAACCATGCACTTTGGAGAGGTCTTCGGTGGGAGAAGAAGTGGAGGACGAAGTCCCATTATTCTTCAGGAGAAGTGAGAGTACCCGAGCTAAACACCTCACGATTCCTCTCTCACAAACTCACTCTAGAAGAAAGGGAGAGCTGGTCTTCCAAACCCGTAAAAAGAAGGCCAAATCAGTGGGCTTATCGACCGCTGATGCACCACCTCAAGCCTATATGAATGCTATTTTGGAAATGCACAATAGAGAGAATGAGTAAGTATATCCCTCCATACAACTTTTAACATGCCTTTCGAAGCGTCAACGTGTCATTTTCGAAACGCCGTCGCCTTTAGGTGAGAGCGTCAACACTTTGTATACTAAGCGCTAGCGCATCTACTTCGAAGCGCTAGAGGCTGATCCACTTATATCTTAATTTGAACGTATGACTGTCATCTCGACCGTTGGGTCCCGACGTATTACCATTGAGTTGATGCACTGCCTGCGATCCGGACAGGAAATAGAAGACCCAGTAAGTATTAATCCCTATTCAACCCTGTCGCTTCCCTGATTCCATATTGATATTTACACTTTCGTATGCAGATAATGACCGCATACTTTAGGGTCATGGACAACCGGAAAGACATTGAAAAGAAGAGGAGGACTTTCCGGATGGCCGCCGTTGGACTCAACTGCATGAAGAAGGATTTATAGATTTTGAGAAGTACATTGTACAGAGTGGAGAACATGTGCCCCCCGACATAGCGGGACCGAGTAGATACTACGCCGACTATTTTTTTGGTGCATCATGGCATTACGTCGTTGCAGGGTTTCGTCATAAATAAATCGCGCCTTGAATGCGGTGGACTGTAAATTTTTTTTTTATTCCGATCACATCGACAAGCCAGGGCACTGGGTGCTTGCTGTGGTGACCCCTTCAACTCATAAAATTGATATCCTTGACCCCCTCCTAGATTGTCTTACGAAAATAAAATTTGACGAGGAGATAAGGACACTGGGAAGTTACGCTCGAATACTCTCAAAAGTAACGTCGGAATCGCTTACGACTCTTAGTAGAACCATTGACGGGTTTAATATAGGACGTAATTGCTTTGACAATTGAGCATCACTGCTTTGACAATGGGACATCAACGCTTTGCCAACGGGACGTCAGCGCTTGGAAAATGGGGCCCCAACTCTTCCAAAATAGGGTGTCAGCGCTTCTAAAATGGGGCGTCAGTGATATGTCTATTTTAGCTTGCCAAGGATTTGGAAAACAGCTCTAACTTCCATTTTGGGAGATTCTACTATCATGCGGTTTAACAATAATTTATGTCCCCACCTTTGGAGTGATCGGAGCCACTACTGGTATGGTAAATGATTTGTGCTAGAAAATCTTCAATCTTTTAAATGGTGTCGAGAAGAAAGGGGTTAAATATGGTCTCAGTCAGTCTATGCTCTCTCCTTGTTTTCTCCATCACATTTTCTTGATCCAAAACATAGTTTTAATCTCCTTTGAATCCTATCTGTCTAATTTATGTCCTTTCAGCAGCCGAGCTGTGACGACCTAGACCCACACGCCACAATATTGCCTAGCTTTGGGCTTAGGTCCCCGCCCCGATTTTGTTTTTGGCATGAGCGTTACGTTTCGCCATCTCCACCCAAAACGTGTCATGACATGTAGTGTCCGCGATCAGATATAGCCCAAGGTCAGGACTTTTGTCTATCCGATGTGGGACTATTACAATCCCTCCACCTTATAAAAGAGCCGTCCTTGACTCTGATACCATTCTGTGACGACCCAGACCCAGACCCATATACAATAATATTGTCCGGTTTTGGGCTTAGGTGCCCGCCCCGATTTTGTTTCTGGCATGGGCGTAGTACACCAGCACCAGAGTTATGAATGATTTTATTGCATGGTATGCATACCCGGGACGACCGCCCGTTGGCGAATTTGACTTTCAGCAGCTATTTTATGATGACGAAAATGCAGGCCATCTCTACTCTATGTGAAGATTCCCCCATAATCAATGTTCATCGTTCGTGTAAATGCTCGTAGAACTATTGTTTTCGGAGACCTGACATATCCATAGAGACAGAGGTTTACGGGCTTTAAGAAAGGGTCCTACATTATGAAAGATGATGAGCTAGCAATGTTATGTAATTAATCTTTGAAACAGATCATCAGCACAGTAGTTTCATCCGCAGTTAACTTCGGCATTCTCAACAGTAGAAAACATTTGTGACTCAGCCAACCTCCCCGTCGGAAGCCCATGGACTTGCCCAAGTTCTAATGGGATGTACACATATATTATCACATTGGGCATCCTAGACGCCGGCGACCCCACATTTACTCCTCATGGCATGTACCCAATGATCTACATTTTCTCTGGCAGCCGGAATGAAACTGCCGGTAAAAACTGACTACCGATGGTCAAGAAACCGTTCCTGAAACTGTTGTCACTAGTGTTATTGGTTTCACTGGCGGTTTTTTAATGGCCGCGGCTAACAAGGGACTTTAGAAAACAATGCCTCAAAAACCAATGTGCTTTCACGATTTTCTGAAGTTCCAAAATTAGTGAAAGTGCCATTTTTCTAAAACATTTGAGGTCGGAGCTTTTTTGTTAAAAAGTTTGATTTTGAGGCATGTATCCCTAATAAATTTTTATAGCTCCTGAAAAAACCTACTTTTACTAGTGATTTATTTGGAAGGGCACTTTAGAAAACAATGCCCCAAAAACAAACTTTTTAGCAAAAAAGACCCAACCTCAAACATTTTAGAAAACCGTGTTTTCATAGATTTTAGAGCTTCAGAAAACCGTGAAAGCACAATTTTTTTAAAAAGTTTTTAAAAAAACAATGCTCTTACGGTTTTCTGAAGTTCCAAAATCCATTGAAAGCACCTTTTTTCTAAAACGATTGAGGTCGGGTCTTTTTTGCTAAAAAGTTTCTTTTTGAGGCATGTTTCTCTAATTATCCCTACTTGGAAATGCTGGCAATGTTTTATCATTTTTAAAACAAAATGTGAATCCTCTATTAGCACGCACCAAAACTCTAAATCAGACACCTAGTGTAGATAAATTTACAGGTGGGTGCTTTAAATGTTTTGGTGGGTGCTAATAGAGCTACCCAAATATTTTGCAAGCCATTAATTTAGTTGCAGACGGGGAGGTGGACCTTGCACATTGAGTTTGCCGCTCTCCATCAACTGAATGGTGAGCTATTGATTCACCGGAGCAGTGAAATTCACTTGTTTCTTTCCGAGTGAGATATGGTAGTAGCCACCAACATTTCCTTTGGAGATTATATGGAATTCTCATAGCATCATCAATAACTTGCTACTTAAACAGTAGTACTTAAACAAAAAAAGGAAAATAATAATTTTTTAAATGATTACTATCATAAACTTAATGGCAACAATTTTTTTGCTGCTTTCATACTCACCTAATAAAATAATAAAGGGTAGCTCTCTGTAAGATTCAAGACTTGTACTTTCCAATGAAGCAACAGCTTCTCCACCACAAAAATCTGTAAACAAAACAACCCATTAAAACCACTACGATCAACACATCTAGGCAGGTATATATAGGTGACTGAATTCAGAAGAAGCTGAATTTCCAATTTTCCTAATTCTCTTTTCTTATATGGACTTTTTTCACACAGCCAACACATCCTATATATCTCTTTTCACACTCGTTTTTTATCTGTCAAAAAACAGAAGTATAAACGGTGTACAGTGAAGTTGCACGAAGGAAAAAACACCACTGCAATAGCAACTCAATGAAGAAGACTAGAAAAGCGACCTGTGCTAAGATGATTGGCCCTCCCTAAGATGCAAAGAGATCCTCCTCTTTTATCATATCCACAATTTTTTCTATTGCAACTATCTACTCCGATCATCATAAACTACATACTGAAAGTAAAAGGAAAACTTAAATATCAAGTCGAAATAGACTTTGGATGTTTTTAGCTTTAATTATTGAATGCGAAACTCAGCATAAAGATAAAAGAAAAGTTACTATCTGTACCGCTGCCATGTCTTCGATGAAATACACATCATGAGATCCCTGGAGATAAGGAAATGGGTCAGCCCAACGTATCAACATCATTGTACATCACACTATATCCAAGCACCAAAATATGCAAGCAGCTGGCGAGGCCTCCGAGGTGTAAAATTGAAGAATCCCTGTCAAGTTTGATAAAATCAGTATACACAACACAGTAAGCAGATCCATGAAACTAAGGAAATAACTATAAATTCAGTTACAATAGTTTACATAGATGTAACAAGACACTTACGTTGTGTATGGCGTAGCTCTCTGCTAGCCCCTGCCATAGCATAGTTCAATTACGTTAACAGGTTCCCATCCTCTTTGCTAACATCCTGCTACCTGCTTTAGCAGGTACCCCTTCTCTAATCATTCCTTGCCGGAACATATTTTATTTGCTCTGATAGAGCAGGTAAATCCTTCTTTGCAGGGAGTTAGAAAAGACAATGGGAATCAACTAAAGCAGGTGAACTCTGCTGTGTGGCAGGGGCTAGCAGTGAGCTATAGGCCATACACAACGTTAACTTTTCTAAAAGTAAGATTCAATGAACACATCAAGATTCGAGTGAGTAAATTTAATTTGGTTTATATAAATAAAAAAAATCAAATCGACATTTATGAGCAGTATTGAAACAGAACATAATAAAGCTAAGTTTTTACAATAAAATTAAAAAGGTGTTATCTTCATCTTTGAAACATAATATCATTTCTATAATGGTCTACACTAGAAAACTACAACATTAAACTTCGCCACTGAGAAACATACAAGCAACCTCAAACTAGGATAAAAAAAAAATAAGAAAAACCCATTACAGAAAACCAATTTCTAGTAAGAATCTATGCCAAATACTTCCCCAAGCAGATAGATAGAGAGTAAAGCAAAACACAGCCTATAAATAAGGAAAAAGAAGAAGCAATGAACCAATCATATCAGCTCCTTGCGGAGTTCTATTGCAGCATCTTCGTAGCTACTCTTCTTTCCTTGGCTACTGAATTTTGAATGTCTCGTTTCTCTCTTTCTCTTTCTCTCTCCTCCGCTTTTCTTCCTTTAAATTGGGAAAAATTCTAGAAAATTTTGGTGAATAATTTGTGAAATTTACGAATAATTTTTACAATTTCAATTTCTTAACAAAGTCACGAATGATTATAAAATTATTCAATTTCTAAAAATTCATGAATTATTCCAAAAAACTTCAAAAAGTTGGAGAATTTGGTCACTAACACATCATGTATGCTCTAGGAAGTTTTTAGTGTGTAAGAAGTAAGCACGTATTAGGCAAGGGATTTTTTGTAACATGCCTTCCCTAAGTTTGAGAATTGGCAAAATCCCTTACCTTTGCCTTTTCTTTTAGCAATTAATGGTTCTTTTTTTTGGACTGTCTGATTTCTCATCAACCAAAGTCATCTGGATGGCGAAAGCTAATCGTACGGCTATCCACTCAGCCAAATAGTTAATCGCGTGATAACCGTGCGGTCAAAGATTGATTAATGCGTGAAGTTGACGATTACCGTGCGGTTACCAAATAAGTATCGTACAGTTAACAGGCAGTACTGTGAGGTTACCAAGTGGGTACCGTGCGGTTATTGTGCGGGTACCATGCGACTACCGCATGGTAACCTTCATCTTTGGATCTCTCAGTTCGAGAAATAAAAAGATCAAACCATTTCTTCTAACTCTTTTTCAAATTCGATAAATGTTGGTTGATCGTATATTTCATTCTTTTTTAATAATTACTAAATTTTGTCAATCATAAGTTGCGTACTCCTATAATCTTATTTTGTGGTTTGAGAGCAAATGGGAGAAAAAAAGTGTATGCTTATCTTAAACTCAGTAAGAGGTGAAACAAAAAATAGAAAACTTATGATAAAAGGTGATCACTCCCAATTAAGATTAAGAGTCATTTTGTTTCTTATTTTCTATCACAACCTCTTAATAAATTTAAGATTAGCATGGACTCTTTTTATTTCTATTGTCTCTTATTTCTATTGTCTCTCATACCTCTTGATAAGTTTAAGATAAGCATGGACTATTTTGTTTCCCTATTTTCTCTCAAACCACAAAATAAGAGTATAAGAGTACGCCACTTATGAGAAACACAACTAAGTAAGAATTGAAAGATGGCAGTTCTTATAAAAATAAATAAATAAATCACAGTCACTATATGGTAACCGCACGGTTCCAGTTAGGATGCGGTTACTGATCCGGTAAGAACCAGTACTCGCATCGGTTAAGAATAAGTAACCGCTTTTTGTGCGGTTCTGACTCGATCCATCTTTTAATTGTTCCATGGGCATTCCCGTCATTTCCTCCCTATGATAGGTGAAAAGATTGGACAACACTAGTTGTCGTGTAGTTGGACAAAAGAAAGGGGTATTATGGTCTTTTGATGACAATTGGGATGGTTAAAAGGTTGGGTAACGGATCTTGCCAATTTCCAAACTAGGTAAGGGATCTTGTCAATTTAGGAACTTAAGGGATCTAATAAAAATCTGATTAGGTAACCTGCCTGAACACCACCGGTGCTTGAATCAATCTCTTTTATCTAATCTCGAGAGATGCATAACGCTTAGTGAGCATGAAAATCAATAAATGTAGAAAGTTGATGTCTTTGTGATACATCGCTAAAAAATCACGTGGAAGGAGGTTGACCTGAGCACTTTGTTGATTTATCGCTAAAAGAAACTGGTGGAAGGAGGTTGACCGGAGCATTTCTAACAATGCTCCTTTCATTTGGGCACATTATACACTAGTGATGGTGTCGCTTGCCTAGCAGCCTAAGAATTAGGTGATTTGGTTCGGGACACAATTTTTACTTTTCTTGTTTTTTTTTTTATCGGAAAACGGAACTTTCATTCAAAAAAAAAAAATCAGCGAGGAGCTGAAAGGGAACAAAAGATGCAAAAACCGACAACAATTAACAGAAAAAGAAAAAAAAAAAAACAACAAAAAATAAAAGAAGGCGCAAGCCACCAGAAGAAGCCGCCAGACAAGAGATCTCACAGTAGGCTGAATCACAGCCTCCACTCTCCATCGTCCTCCCCCCCATACTTGTCCAACACTGACCAGTGATGCATCAAGTCTTGAATTAGTCTTAGGATGATGCCGGTGGGTCGACGCCTGTGGCTAAAAATTCAAACATTTCTTTCTAGCCAAATTGTCCACAAAACCGCGTAAGGCCCGACCCTCCAATAGGCACCTTGCTGCCCTTTCCGTCTGATCCTGTTCCAAGCAATCAAGAAATCGGCCAGACTCTCCGATCCAACCCAGCTGATATTAAAGGATCTTAGGATCGATCCCCAAATCGTAGCAGCCACCCCGCAATGAATAAATAGGTAAGGAATTGATTCCTCCATAAGGAGGCACATAGGACAGATGTTCCGGAGCGATTTACCCCGCTTGATCAACTGGTCCATTGTTAAAATTTGGCCTCTCACCACGGTCCAAATGAAAATTTTAACTTTGGGGGAAATCGGAGCCTTCCAAATGAAAAATCATTCCACTTTAATAAGCGGCCGATCCTTGAGAGCACGATAAAAGGACTTGATAGAGAACATTCCACTCTTTTCGCCCAACCAAATCTTGAGATCTCAACGTTCACTACAAAAATAAGGTGTTTCAGCGGGACTTGCTATTAAGGCATTTTTTGGTAGCGGCAAGACTAACAACGGCAGTTTTTTGTAGCGACAGAACTAATAGCAACAGTTTTTTGTTAAAAAAATGCCGCTAAAAGTTTTACTTTTTGTAGTGGTTGACGATTCGGAGAAGAAGAATAGATGGCCGCCATTCGCCATTAGGGACACGTACTGATCCACCTCCCCCTCCCTTAGATCCCTCCTTGTGGTAACCTCCCAAATCAGCGCACCGCTGCTGGTAGAAAGGAGATAGGCATTCAGCCCCTGCGGAGCTGCCGACGCGCTAAAAATGGCCGGAAACATCACTCGAAGAGGGTAAAGACAAAGCCAAGAGTCTTCCCAAAAGGAGATCCGAGTGCCGTCACCCCAGCTAAACCGAACCCATCTGGAAAATTCTCTAGAAATAGAGCTGGCATCTTTCCAAAACGCAGAGACGTTCCTTGACCGATTAATATTTCTTCCCCAAGTAGTTGTCTGGTTACCATATTTCTGAAGTAGAAGAGATCTCCATAAGTTGTTCTGATCTGTGTCGCTTCCTACCTGCCATAACCATTTGCCCAACAACGCTATGTTGGTTCGGTGTAGATTCCTAATACCCAGCCCTCCGAAGCATTTAGGTAATTGGCACACCTCCCACGCGATGAGATA
Organism: Chloranthus sessilifolius; assembly: GCA_021018995.1. Classification (NCBI taxonomy): domain Eukaryota; kingdom Viridiplantae; phylum Streptophyta; class Magnoliopsida; order Chloranthales; family Chloranthaceae; genus Chloranthus; species Chloranthus sessilifolius. Next base: position 23,052,341 of record CM037585.1, read on the forward strand.
GTATTTTTTATCTAACCCAGCGCCTTCCCATAGAAAGTCCCTCTCTATTTTCTCGAGGGCATGGATGATCGACATCGGACATATGAAGATGGACATGTAGAAGATTGGGAGGTTGGATAGGACCGAATTCAGCAGTTGAAGTCGCCTCACAGAACTTAGGAATTTCCCTTTCCAAGTAGCAAGTTTCCTTTGAAATCTTTGAACAACCACCTGTCAATCACCCTCTTTGGGTTTCCCGATCCCTAGGGGGAGGCCCAAGTAAGAGATGGGCAGAGGAACTGCTTCACATCTAGCCCTGGTGGCAAGAATCTCACCAGCCTCATGGCTCAAGCTGATGTCAAACATAGTAGATTTCAGCATATTGACTCTTTGTCCGGTTACCGCTTCATAAACGATCAGAATATTGGAGAAAGCCGAGACTTCCCCTAGGTCCCCTTTACCGAAGAATATAGTGACGTTTGCGTATTGAAGATGGGTGATAACGGGATCATTGTTGGCCATCAAGATGCCCGAGATTCGATTCAATTCGTGCAATCTATTTATGAGGGCCCCTAAAGCTTCCCCAATCAAAAGGAAGAGAAGAGGGGAGAGGGGATCACCCTGTCTCAGCCCCCGTGAGCTTTTGAAATATCCCACCAGGGTACCATTCACGATCACCAAGAACCAGGGCGAGGTAACACAAGCTCTCATCCATCTTCTTCATAAATCACCAAACGCAAACCGTTGTAACATGTAATCCAGGTAGTCCCAGTTGACCCGATCGTAATTCTTTTCCATGTCGACTTTCCAAACGAAACCCGACATCTGCGAAGAAGCAACTGAATGGACCACCACATGAGCAGTGGCCACCATATCGAAAAATTGGCGACCTTGGATGAAAGCCCCTTGATTATTCAAAACAATAGGGCCCATCACCAGTTTAAGGCGATTCGTAAGCACCTTAGCCAAGATCTTATAGAGGCTGTTAATGAGACTAATAGATCGGAAATCCCGAATATCCGCTACACCTTCCATCTTTGGGATTAAGGTGATGAAGGTAGAACTTAAGGACCTGCCAATCAATGCCTTAGAGTGGAATTCCCTAAAGAAGTCAAGGATATCAGGTTTCAGGCAAGTCTAGAAACAAACGAAAAATTCTATATTAAAGCCATCCGGACTCGGGGATTTGTTTTTTCCACTTCTCTTAACAGCACCCCAGATCTCTAATTCAGAGAACGGCCTCTCCAGAGCCTCACGATCATCAAGCTGCAAAGCAGGAAAAGATAGCTCGTCAAGCTTTGGCCTAATCCACCCATCATCTTGGAACAATTTTCGATAAAATTTTGAGATCCCTGATCTGCTCTGGGTCGGAGAATTCGGCCCCATTCACCATGATTTTGGTCAAAATCTTTTTTTTATCCCTGTCATTAGCTACCATGTGTAAATATTTTGTGTTGTTGTTCCCCACCTTCAACCAATGGATTTGAGATTTTTGTTTTCAGCTTATTTCTTCCTGAAGGCTCTTTTCGCTAAATCTCATTTTGAGGGTGAGTCTTTCGGCACCTTCTGTATCTGTCAAGGCTCTATCTTCTTCGACACGATCCAACTCCTTGGGTCAGTCAAGAATAGTTGATTTCCATTCGTGAGACAGCCCAAATATCTCCCGATTCTACTGCCTGATGCATCCTTTTAAGTACCCCAATTTGGATATCAGCCAGAAGGCAGTTGTGCCCCGGGGGTTAGTTTCCGACCACCAAATTGGTACCAGATTTTTGAAATCCTCGCTAAGCATCCACTGGTTCTCAAACCGAAAGGGGGTAGGACCTCTGCCTATGGGACCACAATCAAGCAATAGCGGCCTATGGTCGGAGACAGCTCTAGCCAGCTCATGTAAGGTGGCATTAGGGAAACACTGGAGCCACTCAATGGACACAAGAAACCTATCCAACCGACTAAAAGTTGCCTCTTATTGTATGTTGGACCACGTGAACCGTGCCCCCAAAAGAGGTAAGTCAACCAAGGCCCAATTGTTGATGAAGGAATTGAGATTGGCCATATCTCTTCGGTCCAGAAAATCACTAGAAGATTCGTGCGGATGCCGCAGAGCATTGAAATCACCTCCCACACTCCATGGCACGTCCCATCTACCTGCCATCATAGCCAATTCATACCAGAAATCGTCTTTGTCGCCCGCTTCCGTTGGCCCATATATAGCAGTGAGAGCCTAACATTTGCCATTATCCTTGTTAATGAGCTTGGCCGATGTTGAGAATTGGCCACATTCCTCATTGATTTTTTGCAACAGAGAAGTATTCCACGCCAAGAGGATCCCTCTCGACGCCTCGACTGAATCGACCCCGACCCAGTCCCATATGTTGCCGCCTAACACCAACTTGACTTTGAGGTTATCAGAAACTCCCCAGTTTGTCTCTTGAAGAGTAACAATTGCGGGATTGATGGGCAATAGGACCTGCTTCACACCAGCTCTTTTTTCCAGGTTACAAATACCCCTTACATTCCATGATATTATCTTCATAAGCAAACGCAAAAAACCCGACCGAAAAAAAGAAGTCTCATAGAGACCCAGACCCCCTTCTATCTGACATACCCCATGCCAGTCCTGCGAGTTCTCTAGACTTGGATTTTGATGATTTGGGGCTCGCCGAAGGTTTCATAATCTTCCCTTTCGTGATGGTTATGAAAATCTCCCGGAGTGCTTCATCCGTCCCCGAGAAAGACAACCCATGCTCCTTTCCGAAAGCAATAATGTCGTTGATGACCCTACTCTTCCTATTAATAATTTTATTGGGTGTAGACATTTTACCAAATGTCGAAACTAATCGGGTCATCCGAATCAAACAATCATAATCTTGAGAATACGCTGTCCACTAGCCCTTCTCATTGCAATAAAGAGATTGAAGAGGGAGCACCTCGCCCAAAGAAGAGGACCAATCCGAGGTGTCCGATGAAGCAGAGGCAGCCGTATCTCCCCCATCCCCTTCAGAGGAGGATCTTGAAGAAGAGACACCCTCATTTCCAAGTAGAAGGGTGGGCTGTTGGGGAGTACTCAAGGAATCTAAAGCCCGAACCATGTTAATAGAATGGTTATCTTCCTCATTTCCCTCGCCTGAAGAGATCAGAGTCATAATTCTAGTCCCAGCAATCGTCATTCCATATTCAAAATTCTGGTTCAGGAGAGATTTGCCGCCTATAGAGTTTCGGCCCAACGACATGGACCCATAGGATCCGGCGGTTTTAAAAGTTCATTTTGAATTCTGGTCCGGCCCAGAAGTCCCGAAGCAAAAATGACGCAAAGTAAGATGCCCAATGTTAAAACACCTCTGACCCAACCCACATCTCCATATAATCCTGTCAAATTGGAGGGAGAAAACCATGTACTAGTCTTTGGCACTGCGGTACCACGTGTCGATGCCAGGCAGATGTTGGAAGCTCCCATAAGAGCTAGAGCTGATCTTTCCATGACCCATCTGGGGTCGTCTGTCAAAGTGAGACCACGCGTCGCTTTGAGGATCATAGGATCCCAATCTCGAGGCACCGAGCAACGATAAACCCCTTGGGTTCCCACGAGCTCATCCTTCCATCCATCTCCACTGCAAACTATTGTACTCGAGATCTTGGGGCAGATCTCCACCGTTGGATCAAAAGAAGTAGGCTGATCGGCCCCATCGGAGGTCGGGGTTAGATTGCCGGACGACGACGAGATATTTTTCTTCATCGTCGAAGAGCAGCAATGCATCCTCTCAAAAGCCATCTCCTCCATCACTTCTGTGCCGGGATCGAACTCCCCTTCCTCCAATTGAACCTCCTCTAGTGCGTGCCAACCATGAGTTCCCGTGGTTTCCTCTAGTCGAACATGCACCCCGCCAGCATGGTCAGCCCCCTATGGAAAGGTGGGTTTGAGGTTGAGCACCACTCCGAGGTTTGAATCAGCATCCATACGACCCCTTTTCCCTGGTGCCGGAGTGGGTTGATCTTTGTCGCGATTTCTTCTGTGGCACTAATGAATTTGTTTTCGTCAGAGTGCCTGACTTTATTGTGCGTTTGATGCGGAAGGACAATCCGCTCCACGAGCTCCAATTGTATGAAGAATCAGATTTTCTGTCCGTTGAGAGCGATCTCGCAAGATATGGGGATCTCCTCGTAGTTGTTGGCCCCCACCAAGAGCCGCGCGAACCGCGTTTCCCAGAGGTCCTCGGTGCTCCTATCAATGAGCAAGCAATCCCCACACTTCTCAGCGATCCCCTGGAGAATCTCTGCTGTCCAGGCGTAGACGGGGAGGCCAAATAGGCGTAGCCACACTCCCCCATCCCAGCGATGAAAGTTCATTTTGTTTGCCTCCGGCTCCCATCGACTATTTTCGACAGGTTTGAAGAGCATCATAGGAGAAACTTTGTTTCGGTGATAGGCTGACACCATCGCTATATACTACTAGCTACAATTTTTACTTTTTAGGTCACAATATAAAAATAGATGGTGTCAAACATTAAGCAAAAACAATCTCCATCATATGATTTGAAGTAGTCAACCCTTTTAAAATAATGACAAGCATGTAAATATTGATAAATATTGATAACAGTGTATTCGACCTCTTAGAGCACATGACTAAGTCTTCAGATATATGCAACCACTACAAAAATAAGGGGTTTCAACGGCACTTGCTATTAAGGCATTTTTTGGTTGCGACAGGACTAATAGAGGCAATTTTTGGTAGCGATAGTACTAACAACAACAGTTTTTTGTTAAAAAAATTGTCGCTAATAGTCATATTTTTTGTAGTGAACACTCGTACATCACACGTACCAATCCGTAAGATAAATCCCTACGAGCGGCCAACAAGGGGTGGGACTCGAACTCAGAACTTTCGCTTCTTGACTTGTCCGGGTCTTGGCCACTGCAACAACAGCGTATTGGTTGACTACTTTGAGTCACATGATATTAAGTGTTTTTCTCCCAAATATTAACTATTTGGTTGGTAAGATAGATGATTCATTGTTGGAAAAGTAAAATTCAATTTAAGAAGAGTTAAAATTTGTAGATAATATTTTGAAAAAGGCTCACTTCTTCCAGTGCCTTGTGTTACTAATATATATATATATATATATATATATATATATATATATATATATATATATATATATATATATAGGGTGGGGATATGCGCCCGGGAATAGAGATATCTCTACACATATTGATAGGAGCTCGACACGTAGCGCCTCTGTCATTGATGCGATCCTTTTCCTAATTTTACCGCACTTTAACCATGATTACCACTGACACTGACAGAATCAAAAAGGCAAAGCATGGCAAGGCGCTTGGAGTCTGTGTCTGATATCGTGATTTCTCAAATTATTATATTCGAAAAGACATACAAGAAAACCACCTCATTCAAAGCGCTCACGCTTCTATGAAGGAGGCGATTGCGCTTCCTATACAATGGGCTATCGCAATGTCTGATGTGATATCATTAATTAAAAGTGATGCATGATATCGTGATTTTCAATGGTGATCATTACATTTAGAAATTACTACTTATGGCACCTCATCGGGGAGATTGCCTACACACATTGCGTTTACCCTTTGATACGAAGCGTTTACGCTCCATTTGTGAAATGAAAGACGCCTTCCTTATGACACGTAGCGCGTCCAACCTTACTTCATTTATTATCATCGTCAGAACATTAAATGAGAAGCAGGGCATGACTTCGTGGTTCTCAATTGTAATCATTACCATTTGAATTGACTGTTTGAGAGACCCCTTCAAGCATCCCTTCGGGGAGTCCATTAATTGATAGAATATTTAGCATTTATTGCTCGAATGTTGAATATTAATGACTCTTATATCAGAGGAAGCTTCGCTCCCCTAAGCGCTAGTGCTCAGTTAAGAAGTGCTGGTGCTATCTCCTGTTAGCGCTTCCACTACGAGAAGGAAGTGTTAGCACTCCGTACATGATATGAAGCGCCCCAAAATATGACATGTAGCACCATATTTTGTGAAGCAACGCTCGAACGTATTTTATTTATTACCATTGTCAGAATATTAAATGAGGAGCAGGGCGAGGCAGACTGGATTATGGCGCCTGACATTGTGTTGTTCAATGGTCATCATTCCCATTCGAGAAAAATATTAAAGTGAGAACTTTGTGAATTACAAATTCACAAATTACTTTTCGCATTTGCCCTCCCAATTTTCATCTTCTCAGAGCGCAGTAAGAAATATCAAAGTGGCAAAAACCTATTTCTGCTTCTAGTAACAAGGTGAGTGTCATTTTATTTTCGTTCCATTTTAAAAATGGCAAATAGAAATGTCATCCCTTCCATAGATGAAGCGTCGACACTCCAACATTTATATGCAGGGGCGCCTCACCACTCTAGCTTTTTGAGCGTCAACACTGCAATATTTGAGGCTCTTGCGCCTATACATGAAAGCAATGCCTCTCTTATTATTAGTACCTTCTTATCTGAACTTCACCTTTTTATGTGTCACATATTTTGAAGATAGTTCTCATGACCCCAACGACTAAATGCACCATCGAAAAGTGTCGGGTCATTTATGACACAACATCTAAGGGGAGGAAAAATCTGCTTAGGGATTCGGTCTTCGGTGTATTCTTCGTGGCTCCAACGGGCATGAAAGGCATCAATAGCATCCTGAATGTAATCATCAAGTTCTGGGCCATGCCAACATTTGGAATTTTAGGACTAGCAAGTCTGGCATTATCAGGTTTTGGGCCCTTGATTTTGCCTTGATAACTAGTCTTTGAATGATCGACTCCCCCGGTTACCCTCTAAAGGTAGAGATTCCTAAAGAACGGACCATTAGATATAGGCTTTTCAGGGGCCTCAAAGATGCAACTAGGGCACACATCCAAAAAGTGATTTACAGTCTCGAGCACGGTGCTGACAACAACTTTCTTAAACTCTGTCTGTTGTTCGTTCTTGCCACCTTCCTCTTTCGTAACTCACATTACACCTTCGAGAACCCCCACCTCGACATTATTGATGATCTCTCTAATTTCAACTTATATCCATGGGGTCATCACGCGTACAATTAGCTTCAAATGTAGGTGCACAAAGCGAAGAGGAACAGGGATATAGCTGAGAAAGGAAAAAAGAGCATGCTTACAATATTTACGGCTGCACTATTACCTTGCAGGTAATGTCATCTCCCAGAATGTCCTATTTTATTTCCTCTGAAGCGCTGTCAATTACGAAAGTCATCAAATTTTTATTTTATTTTTCTCAAATGTGGGCGTATGAGATTAAGGACAGGTGCTCCCCACCCAAGGTTGCTAGTGCCATCAACTTCCCAAGGCTACTGAAATGGGAAGCAAACGATAAAACGAAGAAATCGTACATCGCAGACTTCGAGCACAAGGTAAATTTGAAATGAGGCGATATCGCATCCAAATATAGGCATGTTTACTATAATGTAGAAGCGCAACCACTTCCAAATGAAATGATGATGCCTTTAAAAGACAATATTCGCTTCTAAATGAGGCGATGACGCCTCTAACACGAGCGCAATTGCTACGAAATGAAGAAATGGCGGCTCTATAACGAGTGCAACCTCTTCTTAAGGAAGCAGTCGCGTATTCTCAAATTTTTAATTAGTTAAAAATAATGTAGAATATCTGTTATCTTGTAGGACGCCCGCGTCTGACAACTGGAGGCCACACCCTATGAAAGGACCCTGCCTGTGGTAGAAGTCGTATTGAGAACAGGGTAGAGGCCTGTGGAATCGGGTGAAGGACAATCGGTCCCTCCCATTACTGTGCAGAGGAAGAAAATGGACATTGACGTTATTAGCGTGTCAGACGAGGAAGTGTCAGGGGAGGAAGAAGAAGAAGAGGTAGCAGAGGAGGAAGAAGAAGAAGAAGGGGAAGAAGAGGGAGAAGAATAAGAAGAATCCAAATCCCATAAGTCCGCAAAACAACGAATTGATGAAAAATGGACGCAGTTTGTTAATTCAAAAATTACAGATTTTGAGGAGTCAATGAGAGAGCGGAGTAAACGCTTCGACGACCTCCGTGTAAAGGTTCTTCAGTTGGAACAGGAGAACCAACAACTGAAGGTAAGGGTTCTTCTGTTGGAACAGGAGAACCGAAAACTGAAGGGTCAGAACGCCATTATCTCAAAGGAACATGGTTATATTAAGAATCAGTTCGCCCTCTTTCGGAATGAACAAGCTTGCCTATCCGAGGTATGCTTCTAAACTATGCTGAAAAAATATTGAGCTTGAGAAAATCCAACGATGAAGCACAAACGCTTCTCTATGATGCGTCGATGCTACATCTAAGAAGCGCCGACACCTCCATATCTAGCACTGACACTTCTACAGGAGGCGGCGATGCTTCATATATGAAGCACGAATGTTTCTACATGTTAACTATTGATTGAACATGAATTGCTTTTCTTATCATATTGCAGACCCACAATGTGGTGGGAAGTCCGTTGGGCCTTTCTGGGGATTATCACACATATTTTCCCCAACACCAAAGGTTTGCCCCCGCCCGAACCCCAATCCCAACCACACGCACAACCACATCCCCAGCCTAAGCCCTAGCCCAAACCCAAGCCCCAGCCCCAACCACAACCACAACCACAGCCCCAACCCCAACCCCACCCACAACCCTAGCCCAAGCCCAAGACCAATCAAAAGTCCTGCCTCCACCACCACCACCACCAAGGTCCAAAACCCAACCTCTTACAAAGGAGAAACCCCATCCCCAACCACAATCACTGCATCCACCACCACCATCCAAAGCCCAACCTCCTACAAGGGAGAAACCCCAACCCCAAGCCCAAACCATAGCCCAAGCCCCAGCCCAAGCCCAAGCCCAAGCCACAGCCCAAGCCCCAGCCCAAACCCCAGACGAAGAAGTAAAGGGTGAATGCCCATTAAGGTTCAGGAGAAGTGAGATGACCCGAGCTAAAGGCCTCACAATTCCTCCCTCGTAAACTCACTATAAAAGAAGGGGAGAGCTGGCCTCCCAACCCCTCAAAAAGAAGGCCAAAGCGGTGGGTTTATCGGCCACTGATGCATCACCTCAGGCCTCTATGAATGCTATCATCTCGACCGTTAGGTCCCAACGTATTATCGTCGAATTGATGCGCTATCTGCGATTGAAATAGGAAATTGAAGACCCACTAAGTATTAATCCCCTATTCAATTCAACCCTGTCGCTTCCCTGATTCCATATTGATATTTATACTTTCGTATACAGATAATGACCGCATACTTTAGGGTCATTGACAAGCGGGAGGGCATTGAGAAGAATAGGAAGACTTTTCGCATGGCCGCCGTTGGACTCAAATGCATGACCACTGATTTTAAAGATTTTGAATGATACATTGAACAAAGTGGAACATACACGCCTTTTGACATGGCGAGACAGAGCGGCTACTACAACGATTTTTTTTTTGGCGCATCATGGCACGCTGCTATTGCAGCAGTTCGTCATAAATAAAAATTGCACCTTGAAAGCGATGGACTGTGAGCAAATTTATATTCTGATTCACATTGAAGATCCAGGACACTAGGTGCTTGCTGTGGCGACCCCCTCAACACATAAAATCAATGTCCTTGACCCCCTCTCAGATATTCCTACGAAAAATAAATTTGGCGAGGCGATAAGGACACACTAGTAAGCTACACTAGAATACTCTCAACAGTAATGGTGGAATGGTTTATGGCTCTTAGTGGAAGCATTGTTGAGTTTGATATGGGGCATTAGCACTTTGAAAATTTAGCGCTAGCGCTTTGCCAATGGGGCATCACCACTTCAAAAATGTGGCGTTAGTGCGTCAGCGCTATGACATTTTGTTAGCGATTTGGCAAAGGAGCGTTAGCACTTTGACAATGGAGTAGCAACGCTTTGAAAATGGAGCATCAGCACTTTGAAAATGATGCGTCAATGCTCCTTTCTATTTTCTAAGTACATGGGCAACTGATATTTTATTTTCTTTCTATTGACAGAAGCATTACTTCCCAGCTCTGTCCGTTTTTGACAATTAGCCTTGGGACAGTGACGATGTCATTGTGTCGCGCCAAACAAACAAGTATGACTGCGGGGTTTTCGTGATGAAATACGTAGATTATTTAAGCAGGAATCTGTCGCTAGAATTCAAGCCAAAAGACATCGATACTATCAAGGTCAAGATTGGGCATGCCATCAGTACGCATCGGGAAGAGAATTGGGATGCCAGTGACAATGTGGAATTGCTTATATAATTTTTTTGTTATACATAAATGTGCTTTCAAATTTATTAATATATGCAGCATGTACTGAATTCATGCAATGCACATAGGGCTACTTACATAGGATAGATATATAATGTACACTGATCATATACACAACAAACTTATTCATACAATGTACATAAGGTTAGATATACAATGTACACTGATGATATTATTCATAAATTTTTTATTACACGGGATTTAATCATAGGATATGTTGTTAATATGACTTTACGAAGCGCTGAAGCTTTTTTTGGAAGCGTCAGCGCCTCCAAAACGCTGCACTAATGCTTTTTTTATATTTTTTATTTGGTGCTGCTATTTGGATGTGATATCTTCGACCCGGGCCATGAATACAAACATCGCAGCCCTTAAGAAGATCAAGGGTCCATTTTTAACACATTTTTTGTTGTTACGCCATGGTTTAGGGTCACTTTACATAAGCGACGTCGTGCTCGGCGCTCCTTAATGATAGCCAGAAAGCCTTATTGGACTCATTGGCGCTTCAAATGCAATCTAATCACTTCTCATCGACCTGAAGCTGTGAGATGTTGTCGTCCCTGACTAGAATGATAAAAGCTGAGTTTTTATTCATATAAATGAGAAAATATATGCTACGTGTTGATATTAACTTAAACGAAAGAGATTGTATTGTATTCATATAAACTGATAGTAATTACCTAAATTATCTAAATGCGTTTGTAACTTATATTTTACTTATTTTTCAACAAACATATTATCCTCTTGGTAAAATTAAACGAAATAGTTTGTATTCATATAAACTGTGACTAATTATAAAAATAAACTGTACAAGAAGGAAAAGAAAATGTCGGATAAAACAAAATAGACAAATGAGAATAGTTGTGCGTCGTCTTAAAAATTTATCCTGGCAAAAAGAGCTACTCCTCCCGACACCGGGATGTCATCTACTTGTTATCTTCAGGAGGGTAGCAGTAGGTGAAGATGGGGAAAGGGGTGGAGAGTTAGGATGAGGTGTAGGGCAAGGGGGGATGTGGTAGACGACTCAGTGCCGTCCAGAATGTACCGTTGTTGGTGAAACTGCCACTACTTCTTAGTCAAAATCGCTTCAAGTGCAACTTTTTGCCTTTGAATCAGCCTCTCCGTCTTGGCCAAAAGCACGTATATCTCGTACTTTTTCCTTTCGATTAGACGATTAAGGGTTTCACTTATCTCGATCCAGCTAGGTTGTTCCGCTATGGTTTAGGGTATAAGGTTTAGAGAAAGGGGTTTTAGTGACGGAGGGCAAAAGAAAGGATATGGTTAAAATGAATAAATGGTCATATTGCAAAAGCACCTTTTTATTTGAATGAAATGTGAAAAGCCGCTACACGAAAAGAAGTAATTTTACTGGGATATAAACAATCGCTGTAATAAATAATGTTGAAAAAGAATGCACGAAAAGACAACAGGGTTCATAATTTCAAAGTCCTCAAAATTCGTAATAAATGAAACGCCGCTTAGGTAAAGAAGCGTCACTGCCTGTAATTGAAGCGATTACGCTTCGATAATCGTTTGACTGAAGCGATGACGCTTCTATGAACAAGCACCATGGGTAACATCAAACAGTGACTCGCTTCTTATCAGTATTCGCGAGAAGTTCGTGGAATACACTACCTGCCACTGACCCTCAAAATTTATTTCGAAGCGATGTTTCAAACCCTAAACTTTTTCCATATAAAGTCATATCCCTTCACAAACCCTTCCCATTCCAAACCCATCGTCTTTCTCCGTCTCCTAGCCCTAACCCTAACTCCATGGCAGAAGAATCAGACCATGACGAGCTAATTAGAAGGCTTGATCAAATCTTTGAAAAGCAAAGGGCCAAACTTCTGGCTACAATAAAGAGATTAGAAAGGTTGAAGCGTCAGTGACCCATTCTAGACGCTGAATCGTCCATCGAGACCCCCCGTTGCCATAAACCTTGACCCAAAATGACCCTTTTTCCAACTTTTCACCTTCTTCCACTTCTTCACAATCTCACCATCAAATGTTGCATCCTCAGTGCGAGTTCTTCTACCAGGATGGTGGGTTGGAAATTTACAGCAAGAGGGAGAGCCATCTATCTTGATGGAGCAAAAAATGTGAAAACCCCAAGACCGATCTTCATTGCAAACTCTACTTCCTCGCTCCTCCTCCCTTCATTCTCTTTCCTTCTTCCTCCTTTCCCTTCATTCACTTCTTCTTCGTCCGCCTCGACCTCAACCTTCGCCTCCTCGTCTTCACTGTCTCGGCATATCTTTTGTGTTATTTTGTCAACAGTGTAATCCTTACTCCTACAGATCCTTGCGATCACCTCATCAATGGCTGAATGAGGGAGTCATCTCTTTTGACAGAGCCAAAATTTTATAGCAAACTACGAGGATGGTGGGTTGGAAATTTACAGCAAGACGGAGGCATCTCTCTTCCCGATGCCAATAATTTGAAAACCTTGACACAAATCTCCATCACAAACTCTACCGTGTTAGTCCTTGTCTAGATTTTTCTTAAGTTAATCTTTTATATAATCGACTTCTTTATTAATCTCTGTAAATATTAATTTCTATATTAATAGAAAATTTATTTTTATGTATATTATCCCAAAAGTTACAGATTAGTAAATAGACTGGAACCATTAGCGGACAGTTAATTGAAGCGGTGATGCCTCAATTAAAATTTGATGACGCTTCAAGTTAGTATCGACTACGCATCTAGTTAGAATCGACGACATGTCCATTTCGAAGCTATGACACTTCGGTTTCGAAGCAATAACGCTTCGAGCTATAAGTGATAACGCTTTGAGTTAGAAGCAATGGCGCGCTTAAATGAAGCGAGTTGAATATTAAGGCCTATTTTTTCTATTAGGGATATTAACAGTCACTGCAATAAATAATGTTTATCATGAGGACGTCCACGCTTCAATTAAGAGGCGATGATGCTTCATTAACTGGTTTAGAGGTTTAGGGTTTAGAGGAAGGGGTTTTGCATACAGTTACGATTAAGAGAGATGGCTCCCTCTTGTTAATTAGGGGATCTGTCTCTAATGTCCGTGCAAATACCTATTTTTGTATATGTTTTTCCTAGGATTTCCAATTAGAAGCGATGACGCTTCCATTTAGAAGCAAGAACGCTTCTAATTAGAGCTAGCGCTTTGACCTAACGACATTATTATTAGCAGCATGATTATTAGGGCTACCAGCACTTCAACAAACAGAGATTGTATTAATTTAAACTACAAAAGCAGAGATTGCATTAATGTATTCATATATTAAAAAACAAGAACAACAAACTATACAAGACAAAGAAAAGAAAACATAGGAAAGAGGAACGAGAGACATCAACAAAGCCGCCTGAGAAGCCATCATTTAGGGGTAGACGACTCCCCCTTCGAACTGCATCGTACTTCACGCAGCCGCCCCTCAAACTTGGCAGAAATGTCTTCAATCGTGGCTATATCCGCTTCTATTTTGCCCTTCACCCTTTGAAATCGCGCCTTCGTCTCTGCCAAAAGTGCGAGCTATTGTTCCAAAACATCCGCCTTCAAACATTCAATAATATGATCGAGGAATGTGAAGGTTTGGATAATCTCGGAGTTGGTTTTTTCTGGCATGGTGGAGGGGGTTTGGTTTGGGGACATAAGGCAAAAAAAAGATATGGTCAAAAGATTAAACTGATGGAGGGATAAAAGGAGTTTTTATATTTTTTAAGAAATAAGACATTTTTATTGGGATACGAACAACTGCTGGAATAATTAATATTGGATAAGACCGAGCGAAAATATAACACAATCTATAATTTCAAGCTCCTCGAAATTTGTAATAAATGAATAGCTGATTACCATCAATTTATAAGTGATGACGCTTCGAGAATCATTTTTACTGAGAGACGAACAGTCGCTGCAATAAATTATATTGAAAAAGACCGCGCGATAAGACAACACAATCCACAATATCAAAATCCTCAAATTTTATAATAAATGAAATGTCGCTTACGTCAAGAAGCGTCCCTGCCCATAATTGAAGCGATGATGCTTCAAATTAGAAGCGACGACGCTTCGACAATTATCTTACTAAACCGTTGACGCTTCGAAAAACAAGCGCCATAGGTATTATCATATAACAGCGCACTTATTGTAATTCGAGACAATTTCATAGAATACGCTACCTACCACCGACCCTCGATATTTATGTGGAAGTAACTTTTTAAACCCTAGCCTTTTTTCCTATAAAGCCACGTCCCATCACAAACCCTTTCCATTCCAAACCCATCATCTTTCTTCGTCTCCTAACCCTAACCCAAACCCCATGGTGGAAGAACCAAACCATGACAAGCTAAGCAGAAGGCTTGATCAAATCCTTGAAAAGCAAAGGTACGAGTTTATGGCTGCAATAAAAGGATTAGAAAAGTTGAAGCGGCAGCGAGCCATTCCAGACGTTGAATCGTCTACCGAGAAATATTATTGTAATACATGAAAAAGCTCTTGGGAATGCCACTAAATTTCTAACGAACGTTTGCCTCTTTGAATCGCTCCACCCAGGTTTAGAAGTGAAGATAACCATTCTTTCCAAAATCTTTTCTCTTTGCAATAAAAACTTCAAAAGCTTGAGCTTGTCTTCAGAGCCTCCAAAGTCTGTAATCTCAACTTTCTTTTGGTTGTCCAATGGATATATCTTTAATGTAATCAGTTTATTGGTTAATCTCTGTAAATATATCTTTCAATATTAATAGAAATTTTCTTTTTGTGTATATTATTTTCTTATGCCTCGTGCATTCGGCCATGATTTATTTTTGTTCTGAGCAATACAAATGTAGCTCCATAGTTAATGAATCGACAATGCCCTGAATATTAGGGCCAATGCTTCAACCAAGCGGCATGAATATTAGAGATAACTAAGGCACCGTGATTTCTAAATACCCTTCGAGTTAGAAGCGATGACGCTTCGATTTAGAAGCACTGACGCGTCTACCATAAATGTTATGGCTCTCTGAAGCACTACTGCTCCTAACAATAAGCGAAATGCGCCGCATCATTAAGCGACAGCGGCATGATTATTAGCTGGGAAATGAAAGGAAAAAAAAATTATTGTATTTCATACATTACAAAAACAAGACACTGTACAAGACCCCAAAAATAAAACCTAGGAAAAATCTACAGAGAGACATAACTACAACCACCTGAGAAGCCATCATTTTAGGGTAGACGACTCCCCCTTCGGACGATGTCGTAGTTCGCACAACCACCTCTCAAACTTGGTAGAAATATCTTTAATCGCGGCCACATCCACTTCAATCCCATCCTTCACCCTTTGAAACCGTGCCTTTGTCTGTGCCAGAAGCGCGAGCTATTGCTCCAAAACCTCTGTCTCCTCCCTATCAATGAAACATTTGAAGAATCCGAAGGCTTGGCTAATCTCAGAGTTGGGTTATTCTGCCATGGGGAAGGGGGTTTGCTTTGGGGACGGAAGGCACAAGAAAGGATACGCTCAAAAGATTAAAGCAACGGAAGGCTAAAAGGTTTTTTATTCAGATACGAATAGTCGCTGTAATAAATAATGTTTACCCTGAGGACATTCACATGCAGTATGCTTTCAGCCACGTATTAATTGAAGCACTGACACTTCAATTAATGGCCTCTAACAAGCAACGTTGATGCTTGAATTAAAAAGCGATGACGTCTCGAGTTAGAAGCGACGACACCTCGAGTTAGAAGTGCTGACGCGTCTTATTGAAGCAAGCTGAATATTAAGGCTAGTTGAGGCACTACCTCTTCAAATAGTAGCCGCTTCAAACAGTAAGAAGACATGAATATTAGGGATAGCGTAGAGTTTCGACCAAGCGACATGAATATTAGGGCTACCTAAGGTGGTGCCACTTCAAATATTGAGCGGCATGCGACCCTTACCAGAACGAGAAAAGCAGAGATTGAATTCATATAAATGAGAAAATCTTTGCGATGGTTTTCTCCCTTTCATTATAACGAAAAGTTGTGAGATTAAATTCATATAAATGAAATATATTTTATTCTTATAAAGTACTACTTACAGAAATACACAGTAGAAGCAATAAGAAGAAAACCTAAGAAAAATCTAGAGAGACAGACAGACACCAGCACAGCTCACCCACCTGAGACATCAAGAAGGTGGAGAGGTTGACGACTCCCACTTTGGGCTACATCGTAGTTCGCACAACCGCCTCTCCAACCTGGGAGAAATCTCTTCAATTGTGGCCATCTCAATTTCAATCATGTCCATCAAACTTTGAAACTGCCTTTTCTTCTAGGAGAGAAGGGTGAGATGTAGCTCAATATTCTCGGCCTTCGATCTTTCAAGGGTTCAATGAAGAAGATGAAACGCTTCACGAATCTCGAACGATAAGTTGGGTTGTTCTACCATGGTGAAGGGGGTTTGATTTAGGGACAGGAGGCAAAAGAAAGGATATGGAGTGAATATGAATGTGGCGAAAGGCTAAAAAGCATTTTTATTGGGATACAAAGAGCCATAGTAATAAATAATATTGGAAAATACTGTGCGAAGAGACAACGCAGTCCACAATTTCAAATCCTCAAAATTCAGAAAAAATAAAATGTCGCTTACCGTCAAGAAGCGTCATCGCAACTAATTGAAGCATTGTCGCTTCTGTGTAAGAGAGATGATGCTACTATTTAGAAGCGAGGACGCCTCTAAGTAGAAGCGTCAGCACTTCGATTTAGAGGTGATGTCGCTGATCATTCACATAATTTACCATTTTATCACTCTTAACTTAGTGATGCTAGGACTTAATTTGTTACTAATGAGATACTGATGTGCAGATATTAAAGATAAACAGTAAAGATGAGCCCTAATGATATTCTTAGTAAAAATGAACTCAAAAAATAATAAGAATGATAAAAGATTGAAAGACGAAAGCTCCACCTACTGAAAAGAATGAAAAATCATTATTTATAATTTTCCAAGAGTGAGAGATTATGAAAGCCAAAGAATCATTATTTACAATTCTGTAGAAGAAGCCGTTGAAGGAAGAAAAGTATTTACAATTTTCCAGAGAATCGTCCACCAAGCTTATTAAAGTCATAAGAGTAAGCAGTATGAAAGTGTAAAATCATTATTTACGATTTTATAAGAAAAAGATAAAAGAAGCTGAAGAATCGTCTTTTACGATTTTCCTCTATGAACCATATTGAAAGCAGAGAATTGTAATTTGCAATTTTCCATCAGAGAAGAGATAGAGAATCGTTATTACCGATTTTTACAGAAAGCTTAGTTCACTGTTGCTGATCACGTGCATAGTACACCGCCAATGAACTAGAATTAGAAGATCTAGAATTGGAAGTCTACTATATTACGGATCTGAGGAAATTGATGAAGAAAGACTTTTGAAGGACTCTGCTGCCGCTAAATAAAAAATATTCTAGAAGTATATTAGTCGATCAAACTAAAGAAAGAAGGAAAGATAAAATTAGAAGTAGAATTATATTAGTATAGTTTTTATTTCCTTTATTAGAATTAGAAGTCTTGTAAATCGACCCCTTATGATCTATAAATAAGAGTGCTCGGTGTAGGAATAAGCATCGAAGAATTCGACATCAATAGATGCCTGAGATTGGATTTTCTTCTGATAAAAAATAGGGTATCATAGTTAGAATAGTTTAGATATCCAAGGTTTCTCAAGAGCAATTGACGACTATAATTGAGTGCTAAAGATTAATTTAGATATCTGTAGTTTCTTAGAAGCAATTGACGACTGCGGCTGAGGGGTGAAGGATATATTTTACTTTGCTTTCTAGATTAGATTTTAATTTATGCAATTTACAGCTTTATAAACATCTCCAAGTTTTGATTTGAATTGATGACTCAGGTTAAAATTTGTAGATTAGTGTAACAACATTTTTTATTTTCTATCTTTAGTTTTCTAGAGTTTGATTGACACCCAAATTTATGGTTAATTGTTGATTAGAATAAATCTGTATTGATAGGATTTTAATATTGATTGACACCCAATGCTAAAAAACTAGAAATATAGTGTAATGATACTGTTTAAATTTCATAAATATTTGATAGCTAAAGATTGAGATTGACGACCTCAATCTGAAGAAGGAGGATTAGGATTTACTTTTATCCAATTTAGTTTATAGAAAAATTCTTTTATTTATATTTCTCCAGTAGATTAGATCTTAAAGATAAATAGAAGTTTTTAAGATAAAAATTTAATTAGGAGATATATATATACTAAAAATAGATAGATAAATAAACTTCCTTGTGAGAACGATCCTATGCTAGTACTATGATTTTCATTGTGCGCTTGCAATAGGTTAAGACTTGAAATTAAGATTAATATATGATACAAAAAGTGGCAAGTCAAGTTTCTGGCGCCGTTGCCGGGGAAGTGAAATTTATCTTTATTTCTATTTTTATCTACTATTTTTATTCTTTTAGAAACTAATATTTATTTTTCTCTTTTTATATTTCTTTATATTTTTATATTTTCTTTTATCACTTATTCTTTTGCAGGTTTATTCAGAGTATCTGATCAGATTTTCAACACTTCTGAGGGCTCCAGAAATTAGAAACTCAGATTTGTTTCTCCCCCTGCTTGCTAAAATAAAAATTAGAAAATACTAAAAACAAAATTAATTGTTCTAACTGAAGTGTTTTGTCGCTAACTTCATTGATGATGGCAAACAACAGTCAGGACATTACTAAGACCAAGAGGGACTGCTACGCCTTGACACCTCATGCAACCCCCTCATGTATCCAAATACCCCAAACTGTCGGTAACAAGGATTTTAAAATCATGCCCAAAATATTTCAATCACTTCCAATGTTTTGTTAATGAATGAAAATCCTTATTTGCATTTAAGACAGTTTATAGAAGTGTGCAGCGATATCCAAATCACAAATTTGCCTAATACATCTATTCGTGTTTTCATATTCTCTTAGAGATGAAGCATTGAAGTGGATACATTCTTTGCCTCATAATTCATTCGGTAATTGGGAGGACTTGGAACGATGATTTCTCATGGAGTTCTTCCCAATGCACAGAACGAATCAAATCCGGCATCTTATTAGAACTTTCAAACAATATCCGGATGAATCTCTTCAAGAGGGGTGGATGCGCCTTAACGAACTTTTATATTTGTGTCCTCACCATGAGATCCCGAAATGGCAAATAGTCCTCGCTTTCTATGAAGGATTGAATGACACAACACGACACATAATTGATGTTGTTCCATATGCTGTCTGCTGAGACTGCATGGGAATTCTTTAAGAACTTTCGCGAGGAACCAGTGTAATGCCAAGAATTGGGTGAGAATAAATCGGAGACTGCAAGGAGTATACCTCTTAGGCAGAATGAATTTTACAAATTTAAGTCAATGATGAATTATTTCCCAAAATTAAAACATTGGAAGACAAAATTTCAATCTCTGTTAGGTGTAAAATCCCAACGAGAAGCAGCCTGTGCACCTAACTACGGCCTGACCCAAAGAATTCCTCCGCAACCTCCTATATTTTGCCCCACATTTACCTAAGACCACACGAACACAGAGGAAGCCTTGTTGCAGATAGCCGATAGTTGGTTACAGCGTGGCAATATCCAAACGCAATTACTCCAAAATTTCTTGGAATCCATTACACAGTTAGACACTCAGGTGGAGCAATTAACAATTTTGGCTAACTTGAGACAAGGTAATCATTCTTCCTCATGCCCAGTTGGCACCTCATGAAGAAATACTTTTATGGGAGGCACATCAACTCCCCTTGATCGTTATTGAGCTCCTCCTGAGCCTGCCGAGCTACCAACTCACCCATAGCAAAAACACGTGTATATTATGTACCATAGTAGTGTGTAATAAAGGTTCTTAATGATTTATTAAATCATAATGATCCTTTCTTTCTTTTTCTTTTTTTAAAATTTACTTGGAGAGTATGGATTTACGATTTCCTATGAATAAAGAGTTCAATCGTAGCGATTACGATGTATAGAGTCACAGAATCTCATGATCGTTATCCAGAATTACAAACGACAATTCTGGGGAAAAGGAGAACCCAATGATTTGTCTTATCAGTCACATGGGTACTCTAACCCATTTAAACTTATTAAGGAAAAAGACATGCAGTGTATTCACTACCACCACTTCCCAACCACCCTAGCCTAAAAACCTAAACCTAAGAATTTAATTTGAAGTGACGGTTCAAAACCAAGCCTTTCCCTATAACTCCATCCTGAACCAAAACTAGCGAACAACCTTTCTTCTTCCTCTGCCCCTTAACCCTAAAACCTTATGGAAGAAGACCATAACCCGGGAGATTCCAGCAAGCAACTTGATAGAATTCTTGACAAACATAGGAAGGAACTCATGGCTGCAATAAAGAAAGTAAAAAATTTGAAGCGCCAGCAACCCGTCCCTGATGCTGAATCATCTACCGAAACCACCATTGACCCTAAACCGAACCCAAATTCGAAACCTCTACCTGATACCCCATTTTCCCCCACTTACTAGCGCTTATACCTTAACCAACAACCCAAAATGCGACTTCCTATACAGTGAGGATGGGTTGTAATTTTCAGTGTCATCTCCCATCCCATCCTTGATCTCCTTGCCACCCAACTCCATTGCTTATAAGCCGAGGGTGGTCTGGAGATGCGTTCACTTCCCCATGTCACTTCCATCTCCACAACTTCTTCGCGTAACTCTAAGGGTGCAGTTGATGAATCAAAAGAGGGATTTTGAAGGGCAATGAGGAGTGATTCGACAGCTCTTGGAGTAGCAACCCCTCAAAAGGTTGGAGCTCCTTTTGCTGTAAGGATGTCGAGAATCTGATTGAAGGTGGTTAGAAATCGAAGACTGATCTTTATCAAAGAACCTTCATCTCGGACGTTGCTGCTAGTGTCTTAGTTTAGTATGCGTCTACCTTTTTCCTAGGAATTTCTTTGATGTAATTAGTTTTCTTTTCATATTTTTTGTAATTAGCCCCATACATATATGTATAAAGTCTTTTCTTGATTTTTTTTTTACTAACAATTTTACTAACATCTAACAATTATTTTTTTGTTTCATAACATTGGAAGTGTTTTTCTCCTGAGTTTGGGGGACAGATTTTTGAATATTTTTACAGATTATAAACCTGGTATGGGAGTAGTATACTACGATAAAAAAATTTCTGTATGTCCCCTCGTTTTGCACAATGAGGACATTGTCCTATTTAAGTTTGGGGGGGCTATACTAAGTTTTTATTTTTTAGGATAAAATTTTTCTTTTGACATATATTTGTGACAGCCCGGATTTCGGCACCCCAAAACCCGCACCGTCAGTACAACCCTCAAGGTCGTATCCCATATATCATATATAACACTTGGTACATCCACACCTAAAGCATAAACAAAGCACTATTTAACTAAGCAGATAGAGTCATTATAAAGTAAATAAACCTCCATTTCCATATAAGATAACTCAAGTTTACAAAAGACGGTTCAAATCTCATGCCAATCGCATGAGCAAAAGAACCGAACCGAACTATCAGTCACACACCAAAAGTCACACAAGGACGGTTTGCAAAAGGAATAAAATATCTCAAAGTAAATGACTTCTTACAAAACATAGATGGCCGGACGTACCAAGCCTCACAAATAATTTCACAAAATATCAAAGTGCCACAACACATGTCTACTAAAAGAACTCCTCTGGAGGGAGCTCTGACTCCTCCAAAGGAACGTAATCTGTGTCCTCCAAGTCCCGGTTCTCAGTATCCTCAGCATTCTCCGAACCTGTGATGTATAGTCCAAGGGTGAGCTACATCATAGCTCAATAAGAAAAACAATAGCATGCATATCTTCTTACACTACACACGTCTTTCATGACATATCTCAAGCATACTAATCACAATTTGAAACATATAATATGACTAAAAAGAAATATCTGATACATAGTTTCAAAACAATCATTGCTCATAGTTTTCTTAGAACACACCCTTATAACGCACACACTTAAATCAATTACTTAAATAATTGCTCGAGCATGTATAATATCGAGCCTCCGATGGAAGTACCCACCATTGTCGTTCACATGAACCATTGCATAATACCCAAGTCCCTTTGTATGAGGTGACTTGTGTCGAATAAAGTATTTCCACTATTGGAAATCAAAGAACGGATATCCCGCTGAACCGGTGCACGATTTGTACGGATTTTCCGTCGTACTGGTCACATATTTTCCCGCCATCTCGGTTGGGTATTCACAATTAAACCTTAAATCACATGTGCAAAGCTTACATATAGTTTATCATCGTGAGATTGTGCTAAATTATAGTAATTCAAAGTTGTCACATGTTCCACACGCACTTAATTTCATCACTATTGATGTCACACATATATCTTTCACATGTCATACTAATGAGGATTTTGAACTCACACTCATAGTACACACATACACACTTTCCTCTTAGTGATCACATTTTCTGATTTCTCATGTTTAAAAGCTACATAAATGAATTCATGCTATTTTGAAGACAAAAGTCAGAAAGCACACGTATTTCTATCATATCACTACACACATGCTAGCTGAAATTAAATACACATGCTACTGAGTTTTTCCTACCTCGAATGAAGTCACACAAAGGTTAAACCAATTACATCTTGCATGAGTTCACATATATCTCCACACGTCAACCCTATAGTCAAAAGTGTCCAAATATTCTATGAGAATGCCTAAAAGAACCTAGGGTATACACTGCTAAAGAATTCAGAGCAAAAGAATAGACTTAAATACTCTGTTTCTCGCACGAGTGAGCCTTGCAGCTCGGGCGTACGAGCAAAAACTGACTGATTTCTAGTGCGATCGAACTGACATTCAGTTATCTGGAGAGTGTCACGCAAGGCCTCGCGCGAGCGAGCCATATTACACTTAAGTCCTCACGCGAGAGAGATACAGAGTCCTTGCAGACTTACTTAAGTCCTCGCGAGGCTCCACAAGTCTTCTCTCTGATTCTTGTGCGACCGAGCTCTTAAGCTCCTGCACGAGAGGATCAGAGATATCCAGATCTGAGTTTTTTCCCCAAACTCGATCCTCACCAAATCTCAACCGCCTTTCGCATACTTTATTATACACATTTAATGCTACTTTTAAAACATGCAGAGCATTAATTCTTTACCTTAAATGCGTTGAACCCCCATGGATCGGATCGCTCTTTCTTGAAGAAATCAAAAGGGTTTCAAAAACCCATACAACTCTATACCTCCCGCTGAGCTCTCGGATCACCACGAGATCATCACGATCGTGTTGCACAAGTCCCCACGCACACTTGCACCACTTCTTTACCATCTATTAGATCTAATCACCTAGATCCAACAATCCTTACTCTCTTTCTCTTCAATCCACTTTTCTTTCTCCTCTCTCTCTCTCTCTCTATTTCTCAACAACTCAACAAGCTAAAAGAGGGCTCATGTGTGAGACCCCCCATTATCCCTTGAGTTGTGTTTGTCAACATGCTACACACAAACACCTTAGATAGGTGTTACCTTATCTTGTAATACTCTAATGTGTTAGACACATACACGCAAGGTATGAATTTGTGTATGGGTTCCCTTGTGAACCACATTCAGCGCACTATACACACATCATCACCTGACTTACACGGTTGACGAAATCTAGGGTTATTACATTCACCCCACCTTATAAATTTTTCGTCCTTCAAAATTGTCCTGTGTCACACAAATAAATCCACAAGCATGTATGAAATTTACCTAAGAGTGTCACCTTAGACCGAA
The DNA here is from genome assembly GCA_021018995.1 of Chloranthus sessilifolius. Taxonomy (NCBI): domain Eukaryota; kingdom Viridiplantae; phylum Streptophyta; class Magnoliopsida; order Chloranthales; family Chloranthaceae; genus Chloranthus; species Chloranthus sessilifolius. The sequence goes on from CM037585.1 coordinate 23,076,339, forward strand.
ATGATCATTACGCATAACACATCACGTCTATCATGTACATAAAAAGCATTTTGGCATTCATACACGACACATCCGTTAATTAATCCTACATAAAACTCAGAATTTAACCATTCATCATGTCCATTGTGTAACACAACCCATGTCGGAAAAAGAGAATTTAATCATTCATCCATTCATCATGATACCAACTGCGATAGCCCTGTGACAATAGTTTTAAACATATACATAAAAAATTACCTTCCAATTTTCCATTAATCTTTAAAAATTGAAAGTAAGTCATAGTTTTCGATCAGAACTGCTATGACTAATTATCATTAACTAAGTGATGCATAAGTCATAACTAATTTTACATAAAAGGAAAAATGTGACAGCCACGTCACAATAGTTCAACATGTTAAACCTCTAAAATTACATACAAATTTGTTCTCATTTTGCTTTCAAAATTTAGAAAATGCTCCCCAAAAAGACAAAACCTCCTCAGCTACCAGCTCTAATCGTCCTCCTCATCGTACTCGAAACCGGACTCCTCATCCCCATCATCATCATCGCCCTCCTCATCCTCGGCCTCGTTAGCATCCTCCTCATCTATCTCCATGCCAGTAGCCACAGCAAAACTGGAAGAACTGAAATTAGTGTCCCGCATGGTGGCAAGACCTCCTGATATGTCTGCGCGTATGCGTGACGCATGAGATCTATGTTGACAGCCTCTTGAAAACTTTGATGTCGGTGCATTTCGGTCTGACGTAGGCTAATATCGTGGGGTCTGTAGTAGCACCTCCCGCATCATGGCCTCCATGGTGTCAGGTGTCGTCTAGGATGAAGATGGTGGTGTAGGCTGAGTACCCGTGTTAGGTACTGATCCCGAATGAGATGCAGTAGGCTAGGCTGACTGGGTAGCTCGCTTCTTCTTAACGCTGTCCCGTAAGCTTCGCAAGCTTCGGTTCAAGTTGGTGATTCGGTACTGCTTGACATTATCAGCATGTGAGAGTTCATGGGCCTGGATTTCAAAGCCGTCGCTCCCATCTCGGAGCTCAAACAGTTTGGAAATCAAATGGGCATATGGCAGCTTGTTTATGGGTTTGGGAACGGCACTCGGTTTGTTTCTTTCTAGGGCTAGTAAGATGAATTTCCTAACAAGGATAGGGGTGCTAAACCACCTATCGTGAAAAGCAGAATGGATGGCATTAAAAAATGGTATTCTCCTCTCTTAGTTGTGTCCTAACGGGAATAAATTTTTCCTAAAAATTATATCTAGAGGCCACATTTGTGGAGGTAGCTGGGCTCTGGAAATGGACTGCCCCGTGGCCGTGACTCCACTAGTCATTTTCGCCGCTATTTCAAGAAAATCCAACTCTTTGGGGAACGAGGGTTTGGAAACCCCGTCCTCAATGTAGGTCAGAGGGCACCCTATAGCGTGGCCAATGTCCTTGGCGTCAAAAGTGAATGCTTTTCCGTCTATTTCACATTTTAATTTGGTTTCAGTAAGGTTGGTCATCAGGGTTTGGTAGAAAAGTCTCACCAAATGAGGATAATAATGCCCACAAAATGGCGCTAGCAGCGGTTTTAACTCATTTATGTTTAAATAGTCAGAGGTCCATTGAGTGGTCGATGGATCTTCTAAGAAATTGTTGTGGATCTCCCATTCCGGGTAAGGATCTTATCGTTCCACCATGGGGTGGGTCAAAGGAGCGGGCGGAGGCACCACCCTTTTTCGAGAAGGTGGCGGCTTTACCACCAATTTCTTATGTTGCCTAGGGTTTGGGTCTGTAGAACTCATTCTAGGGTTCTACAATGCGAAATAAACAAAAATGAAGGTAGACTCAAGTGAAAAATTACCTTTTGGTGAGAAAATCCACTAAAAATGGCTAAGAAAACTCCTGAATCGAGCAGATTTGAAGCTTTCCCCAAGAAAATTGAAACCCTACCTCTCTCTCCCCCCTTTGTTTGAGAGAAATAACCAAGGAAAGGGTTTCATGCCCTTATATAGTCTATTCCTCACACGAGCGAGGTTAGTGGCTCGTGCGCGTGAGTAGCAGGGCTCCCTTAAAGCGCGAAAAGTCCTTTGTCTTTTCCCTTTTTTTCGTTTCTGAGGAGCTCGTGCGAGCGAGCTTTAAGTTCTCGCGCGAGTGAGATACAAACACAACTTATGAAGCAATTTTTCTTCATTTGTCGATTTCTTCCATTTTTTAGCTTCAACTTTCATCTCGTATATGTTACTACCTGGCATATGACAACTTTTCTATTGATTCATGCAATCAATCGATAATCTATGATCCATTTAAACCTATGGATTAACACACGTATCAAAAAAAAAATCTAGAGATTTCTTTCCATAAGATAAATTTTTTCATTAGCTTCATACCTTCATTCAAAATTATAACATGTGAGCTAACTTACGTAAACAAATTCGGATAAGCTACTCGCACATCCGACTCAGGCTCCCATGTGGCTTCCTCTTGCGAATGGTTCCGGCATTTGACAAGTACCAAAGGAATTTTCTTCGTGCGTAGTACTTGTTCCCTCCGATCAAGAATTTACACCGGATCTTCTCAGATGGTCAAATCTTCTTTGATTTCAATTGACTAATTATCCACTACGTGTTGATGTACTGTCGTAACATCGGGATGTGAAATACGTCATGCATGCCGGAGAGATGTGATGGTAGTGCAAGTCTGTAAGCGACCTCTCCAATATGTCCTAGTATCTCGACTGGTCCAACATATCGTGGGCTCAACTTGCCACGTTTGCCAAAGCGCATTACACCCTTTGTTAGTGAAATCTTTACGAAAACCTTGTCTCCTTTCTGCAATGTTAGTAACATTAGAAATCTGCACATATTTAAAGACATGTAAGTCATTGAAACTACTATTGAATTTACCTGAAAGTTGCCGCTAGTCCTCTTTAGGTCCGCATAGCTTTTCTGTATACTTTGAGTGACCTTTAACCGGTCTATAATCAAGCGTACTTTCTCAGTATTGCTTTCTAAAATTTTGAGCCCTAAAACAAATTTCTCTCCTGTCTCTTCCCAATTAGTTGGGGACCGACATCTCCACCCATACAGAGGCTCATATGGTGCCATGCCAATACTTGCCTGAAACTGTTATTATAGGTAAACTCGATCAATAGCAAGTGTTGATCCCATGCTTCCTGAAAATCGAGCATACATGCCCATAGCATATCTTCAATGATCTGATTTACTTTCTCAATTTGGCCGTAAGTTTGTGGATAAAAAACTGAACTGAAATCAAGTCTAGTGCCCATCCCTTCTTGAAATTTTTGCCAGAATTGAGAAGTGTACAACGGATCTTTATCTGAAACAATGCTCAAGGGAATGTCATGCAATCTGACAATCTCTCACACATATAGATTCGCTAGTCTACTTGCTATATAGGTTGTGTTGTATGGCAAGAAATGAGCTGACTTTGTAAGTTGGTCAACGATCACCCATACCGCATTGTGTTTCTTTGTTGTTCGCGGTAATCCTAAAATGAAGTCCATTGAAATAGATTCACACTTCCATTCTGGTACAGGTAATGGTTGTAATAACCTTGCTGGATGTCGGTGGTCCACTTTCACCTGTTGACATACAAAGCACCTTGAAACATACTCAGCGATATCCCTCTTCAAATCTCTCCACCATAAGCCTTTCTTCAAGTCTTGATACATCTTTGTACTTTCTGCGTGTATAGCATAAGGTGATTTATGTGCTTCATCCAAAATGGTTTTCTGCAGACCGGCATCTACTGGTATATACACAACCTCCCCTTACACAATAGTGATTCATCACTCTTCACTGAGAAGTCCTACTGGGTACCGTCTGTCACTCCTTATCGAATTTTCAAAGATGGCTAGTCTAATAGTGACATTTGCTAAGAAATCTCCTAAAACCTTCACTTCAAACCGCGCATCACACAAAGCTATGTCTTCCAGCAACTTCCATCTGTGAAGTCCCAAAATCAGATTTGACAATTGTGTTGAATTCTTGCGACTCAAGGCATCGGTAACCATATTCGCCTTACCTGGATGATACTGTATGGAGCAATCGTAGTCCTTAAGAAACTCAATCCACCTTCTTTGTCTCATGTTCAAGTCTTTCTGTGTGAATAAATATTTGAGACTTTTGTGGTCCGTGAAGATCTCAAAAACTTCATCATACAGATAATGTCTCCATATCTTCAACGCGAAAATCACTGCAGCTAGGTCGAGGTCATGTGTCGGGTAGTTCTTCTTATGATCCTTAAGTTGTCTGGATCCATACCCGATGACCTTTTTGTGTTGATTGAGCACACAACCCAAGCCATTGTGTGACGCATTACTGAACACAATAAATCCCTCAGTGTCATCTGGAATAACAAGTACCAATGTCAATGTAAGCCTTCTCTTTAACTCTTGGAAGCTTTTCCCGCATGCCTCGGCCCATTCAAACTTTGCATTCTTCCTTGTTAATTTTGTAAGTGGACAGGAGAGCTTTGAAAGCCCTTTCACAAATCTTTTGTAGTACCCTGCCAAGCCTAGAAAGCTTCTCACTTCGGTTACCGTCTTAGGTTGTTCCCATTGAATAACCACCGCTTCTATCTTAGCTGAATCTACTTTAATTCCTTCTTCAGAGACTACGTGTCCCACAAAGCTCACTTGCTCTAACCAAAACTCGCATTTGTTAAGCTTGGCATACAGCTGATGCTCTCGCAATGTTTGCAATGCGATTCTTAGATGTTATTCATGTTCTTCCTTCGTTTTGGAGTATATCAGTATGTCGTCAACAAAAACCACGACACACGTGTCAAGGTGAGGCTTAAACACCCTATTCATGAGATCCATGAACGATGTCGATGTATTAGTCAAGCCAAAAGGCATCACTAGAAATTCACAATGCCCGTATCTAGTCTTAAATGTTGTCTTCTGAATATCTTCGGTCCTGACCTTTAACTGGTGATAATCGAATCTCAAATTGATCTTCAAAAATAATTTCGCTCCCTGGAATTGATCAAACAGATCATCAATTCTCAAGAGTGGATATCTATTCTTAATTGTTAGTTTGTTTAGTTGACGGTAGTCGACATATAATCTCGTCGACCTGTCATTTTTCTTTACGAATAAGACCGGTGCTCCCCAAGGAGAAACACTAGGTCTTATAAAATACTTGTCTAACAACTCTTGCAGTTGATCCTTCAACTCTTTCAATTCAGCTAACGCCATTCTGTACGGCGCTTTAGACACTGGTTCTATACCTAGTGTTAAGTCGATGGTGAACTCAACTTCTCTATCGGGTGGCAATCCCGGCAATTCTTCAGGAAAAACATCCTTAAATTCACACTCTACTGGGACCCTTCCTTACTGTCTTGCAAAAAAGTCAGATATCCGTTACACCCATTCCTCATCATTTTTTGTGTACGGATTATGAAAATGAGTGGCACGAAAGTCGATCGCATGCCAAGGAAATTGAATGATCTACCCTTATCTGGGCAAAAGGTAACGATCTTCCTCCGATAATCCACACTTGCACTATGGGTGGATTACCAATCCATGCCTAGGATTACATCGAATCCTTACATATCTAACAGTATCAAATCTATCTGTAATTCATACTCTATATGTCCCCTGATGTTTACCATCACTGCCCAACAAACGGTATCTGTTTTAACTGCACTACCCGTTGGGACTGACACGTCCAAAATGTAGTCTAAGGGCTCGGGAATGGCTTTCACCCTCACTGCGAATTCAGGTGTCACAAAAGAATGTGTAGACCCTAGGTCTATAAGAGTTCGTGCTTCATAGCAAAGGAAGTCGCCCTTTTTACCCATTTGTAACGTACCTACGGAATATATATTTGCAGGCTATAAATTTATACATACACACACCATTTATTAAGCATAGACGTTAATGTAATAATGCAATGAAAGAACTTCTATATATATATATATAGATACCTTGTATGATGTCGTTGCGTGTGTCAGCATCCTTGGCGATAACTGCGTACACTCAGCCTTGCACAATGGGTCGTGCTTGTCGCGTAGGCCTTTGCTGTCCTGCAGTATTTGCCCTCCCTTCAATCCTCAACATCAAACAATCTCTGATCAGATGTCCCATTTTCCCACAGTTAAAGCAGCCTCTAGTTCTTCGTCTACAATCTGATGTTTTATGTGACTTGCCACACTTAGCACAAGTCTCTGGTGGTGCTGATGATGCTGCTCTTGAGACACCCTAAGTGACTGACACTCAGGTAGTGGTAGTAGGGTTCTCATAGGGAATAGGCCGCACCGAATTAAACACTAGTGGCCTAGGGTAACTGATCTAAGGTGGTCTGGAGTAGTGAGTCTAGGTAAACTACCTCTGATTGGGTGCTACAAAATGCTGCTTTTTATTCATCGATTCGTAGTTTTTCACTCCACTCTAAATTATATGCCCCTTCCCTTGTTGTTCCCTCTTCTGGTACATTGCATTCAACGACTTCTCTATCACTAAAGCCTTTCCCATAACCTCTATGTACATCTCTAATTTGAATGCCGCAACCCTATGACATAGGATCGGCCTCAATCCGTCTTCAAATTTATTGGCCTTCATAATTTACGTGGCCACATCCTCCGGAGCAAATCGTGACAACGTATAAACTCTATACCATACTCCTTGACCTTTATTGCTCCCTGTTCCAATTTCATAAACTGAGATACCATCTGGTTTCTCAATTGCTTTGGAAAGTACTCCTTGTTGAACGTGTCACAAAATTCCTCCCAAGTCCATACCCCTTCTGGGTTCTCCTGTTCTCTCCTCAACAACACTGACTTCCACCAACGGTCGACATCTCCCTCTAATTGACACGAAGCCCATCCTACCATTTCTGCCTCAATATATGATAATTACCGTAAGAGCTCCTCGATTTGATTTAACTATTTTTCTGCATCCAAAGGATCGATCTGACCATAAAAGCTAGGAGGTCTTAACTTTCTAAACTCCACAAATCTAGAGTGATATGGATTTGTAGTTGGGATAGGAGGGGTAGGTGGTGCTTGTTGATGTTTATTGGCAGTCAACAATGCTGCTTGCTGAGCCATAGTACTTGTCATGGCTTCCATTGTTTGCATCATTAGCTGCCTTTCTTCTCTCATCCTTTCTTCTCTATCTTCCGGTGTCTCCGGAATTCTCAGTTCCAAAATCCTCACCTATGGAATTCCTACTTCCGAAACTCTCATTTCTAGAACCATTACTTCTGGAATTCTCACTTCTGGAGTGCTTGTCTCCAGAATATCTCGATTCCTTAATGGAACCCTATTTGAAGTCGTGGGAATTTCATCTAAACTCCTCAAATTTCTCCTATGACCGCCTCTTGGTCAGCCCCTTCCTCTAAACTCCTCAAGCACTTCTGGAGTGCTTGTCACATGTTGCACACGTACTTAATTTCATCACTATTGAAGATAAAAGTAAGAAAGCACACGTATTTCTATCATATCACTGCACACATGCTAGCTGAAATTAAATACACATGCTACTGAGTTTTCCCTACCTCAAATAAAGTCACACGAAGGTTAAACCAATTGCATCCCGCATGAGTTTACATATATCTCCACACGTTAACCCTATAGTCAAAAGTGTCCAAACATTCCATGAGAATGCCTAAAAGAACCTAGGGTATACACTGCTAAAGAATTCAGAGCAAAAGAATAGACTTAAGTACTCTGTTCCTCGCGCGAGCAAGCCTCGAGGCTCAGGTGCACGAGCAAAAACTAACTCATTTCTCATGCGACCGAACTGACATTCAGTTATCTGGAGAGTGTCACGCGAGGCCTCTCACGAGCGAGCCATATTACACTTAAGTCCTTGCGCGAGAGAGATACAGTGTCCTTGCGGACTTACTTAAGTCATCGCGAGGCTCCACAAGTCTTCTTTCTGATTCTTGTGCGACCGAGCTTTAAGCTCGTGCGTGCGAGGATCAGAGATATCCAGATCTAAGTTTTTTCTCCAAACTCGATCCTCACCAAATCTCAATCACCTTTCACATACTTCATTATACACATTTAATGCTACTTTTAAAATATAAAGAGCATTAATTCTTTTCCTTAAATGCGTTGAACCCCCATGGATCGGATCGCTCTTTCTTGAAGAAATCAAAAGGGTTTCAAAAACCCATACAACTCTATACCTCTCGCTGGGCTCTCGAATCACCACGAGATCATCACCATCGTGTTGCACAAGTCCTCACACACACTTACACCACTTCTTTTACCTTCTATTAGATCTAATCACCTAGATCCAGCAATCCTTACTCTCTTTCTCTTCAAACCCCTTTTCTTTCTCCCCTCTTTCTCTCTCTCTCTCTCTCTATTTCTCAACAACTCAACAAGCTGAAAGAGGGCTCATGATGTGCAGTAAAATATGATGATATTTCACCCCTAAAGACCTACATTTAGCTATCCGATGAAAGCCATTTAACATGTTTTATATAGTTTTAGTGATTTGCAGGCCTGGAGATGCGTTGAGCATGAAATAACCCAAAAGTTCAGAATATAACGTCAAATTCATGCTACCTTGGATCATGCGGAACTTATCCCAACGTGGAGCTCAATTTGACCCTTCAAGACATCCGATTAAAAAAATTGTTAAAATACAAAAGTTGTAGAGCTCGTCGTCCGCTTTCCAACGCCGTAAGAATCGCCTAATCCGACTTCGAGATAGAAAGTTATGGCCGAAATACTGAGGCAGTGTTTGAATGCAAAGTGTAGCGGGAGTTCACAAAAATCTGGGAGGTCGATTGATCGACCCTTTTTGGTCGATCGATCGACCTAATCCGGAAGATTTGGAATTTAAAGAAACAGAATCTGATATGGTCGATCGATCGACCAGGTTTGAATTTGAGTTCGAAAGATTGTTTGGCCGTGAAAATCTCGGTACTCGTTTGAAGGAGTAAAATCTTGGATTCAAGGAGGAAAAAGCGGCTTCTATTTACGCAATTAGGGGGAAATATATTCTTTGAGATATATTCATTCGGAGAGTCTTTTGGGGGGATTATTCTATTTTTTTCGGCATTCTTCTTTTTAGAGAGTTCGGTTTTACGGAGAGTTTTCATATTTTTTTTCTGCATTGTTTTTATTCTTCTGTGTTAGTTTATTTTTTCTGCTTTTCAAATTGTAAGGGCATAGAGTCCCAGTTTCTTTTAACTCTCTTTTTAATATTCATTTTGAGAAAGAAGATAAGTCTTAGTCTTGCGTTTATCCACTTTCAAGAAAGGATTGTATGAACTGGGAATAAAAGCTCTCTGTAGAAATTGTTAAAGCTCTTTACGGTATTTTAAATATTGATGTTAATATTTATTTATATTTTAACCATGTTATTTACTTTTACTATGTGTGGCTAGTTTCATTAAGGATGGGGATCTAATGAACCCCATCCGAGGTATATATTTATATTAATATAAATCTGTGATTGAGATGTCAGATGCTGTTAAAGACCCTAATATTCATTGAAAATGGTGAAATCATCATTTCAGTCCGAGATCTAGGAGCTAATCATGCCCTATGATTTCAGATCTGTAATAATGATTTTATCCTAATTATCACCCATCTCGGGGTGAAATTTTACCATCATTTGAGGTGTGAGTGTTAATCATACACTCATGGGGTGTTAATCATACATCTCCTTGATCTCGGATTGATAGTATGACTTTATCCCAGTGGTGAGTTCCAATCACGATCTGAGGTGTGGGTGTTAATCATACATCTCCTTGATCTTAGATCGTACTTTGGAAATTACCCTAGAGATTGGGTTCTAAATATTGTCCGAGGTGTGAGTGTTAATCATACACTTATGGGATGTTAATCATACATCTCCGTAATCTCAGATCTATATTTTAGAACTCACGTGTGTATAGGGCAGTGCTTCTTTTGAGAAATTTGTTAAAGATCTCATATCTCAATCCACAGATTGGTATTCTGTAAATGATAAACCTACGATGGGAGGATTTAGCATCCCAATCCTTATCTTTCATTAATTATTTAAATCTCTTAGATTTCGTTAGTATTTATCTATTTTATCAAAAGTTACTAGAATTCTAGGTTGTCAGTTACTATAAAAGATATGTGGAAATTCTTTTAGTTAATTGATATTTCTGTTTTTACATTTTCTAACCAATCCTCGTAGGAACGATCTCGTACTTTGCACCCACTGACTACATCACGATTCGTGCACTTGCGAGTACAAATTTAAGGACACATCAGCTCACGTGTGAGACCCCCTATCCCTTGAGTTGTGTTTGTCAACATGCTACACACAAACACCTTAGATAGGTGTTACCTTATCTTCTTACACTCTAATGTGTTAGACACATACATACAAGGTATGAATTTGTGTATGGGTTCCCTTGTGAACCACACACACCGCACTTTACACACATCATCACTTGACTTACACAGTTTACAAAATCTGGGGTTATTTCATATTAGTATAGTTTTTATTATTTGTTAATCATTATATGAGATTTATGAAAAAAATTGAAAATTGAAAATTCTTAGCTATCCATCATAGTAGTAGTTCAAAATATCAAAATAAAAATAGTTACAATTAAAAGTAAAGCATCTCTAAAACACTGTATCAGATAAATGTTTGAAACTATATGATTGACCTGAACTGCAATTATTTTAGATTGTGGTTTCAAAATTATATAACCAGTGAGCTATAGAGCGAAATTTTCTCTTTTATTCTGAGAAAGAGAGACTGTTTTTATTCATGCTGAAATTTTCTTTGAACTTCATTACTACTGCTGTCAAAATGAAATCTCATATTGCTGAACATAGAATCAAAATATTTTGGAAATATGATTATTTATTTGTTGAGAACTGTCTAGTAAATGTATCAAAGCAATAAGACATTCATATTAGTAAATCGTGAAAATGACCAAAGGCCATCTTTTGTTAAAACAGAACCAAAAAAAGCTAAAATCTCATAATATTCTATCCTTTGAACCCATATTAGAAGCTTAAAACAGAATTTTCCATCATTTTATAAACCGTAAACCATATGTACTGCCCAAAACTTTCCATCCTTAACCCTCACAATTTCTGAGAGTTTAGAATGCTAAAGAAGGGAAGAAGGGGGAGTGAAAGGAGTACGCAAATAATAGATAAAAGATCTGCTGAAAAGGGTACAATAGAGAAAGAAATACAATTGTATGGAAAGGAAAGGAAGAAAAAATCGTAAAATACGATTCTATAAAAGAGAGAAGCAAAAAGGCTTCCAAACTAAAAAGAAGAACTGGGATATATATTTACAATAAAAAAAAAAATGGGGAGAAGTTATCCAACTTTTTGGATACTTACTGAAGCTGAAAAAGAAGAAGAAGAAAAGAAAGAACTAAATTCTCATAAATACTTTTGAACCCGCTTTACCTTTTTTCTATGAAACCTTCTAAAAACCGAAAGCCCCATTACAAGCCGAAGGAAAGACCTTTGGGATTTACGATTTGAAAAAATATGAGTCTAGTAGAGATATATGAATTAGATACTATGAATAAATGAAGAAGTTATATGAATAGAATTGATTATGCATTCTACAAGATTCAATTTTTATTGTCCTTAGAAATTCATATAGATACAATATTATAAGAACCCAAAATTTTGATTATTTTGAGAGTATGCCAAAAAGTGAGAGTTTGAATGAAAATATTTTTTAAAAACTGCAATTTAGAAAAATCTACAATGAATGAACTTTTTGCTAATATGCACACACTCCACGCGATACTGAATTGAAGTTGTTGAGTTGTGATAAAGAGGATAATTACGATGATGGAAAGTTAAGGGTAAAGATTTGAATTTTTTTTAGACAAATAATGAACATATGATGAATAACTGAGTATTTATTTCAGTTTTGAAAAAGTTTTTGAATAAAAAATAAAAATAAAAAAATATTTGAAGTTTGTAGGTAACTTTTTTTTAAAACCTTCAGGAGACTACAACTCCTCCACTAGGGATCACTTAGGGGTTTAAAGGCTTGTTCCATCTGCTAAATGCAATCGTGTTCCCTATGAAAGTGACATTTAAATTTTTAGTTTAAGACATTTTATGTTTCCTTGTTTGCTAGGGACTAACAAAACTTAAGTTTGGGGGTGTGATCATTCACATAATTTATCATTTTATCACCCTTAACTTAGTGATGCTAAGACATAGTTTGTTACTAATGAGATACTGATGTGCAGATATTAAAGATAAACAATAAAAGAGAGCCCTAATGATATTCTTAGTGAAAATAAACTCAAAATATAGTACGAATGACAAGATTGAAAGACGAAAGCTCCACCTACTGAAAAGAATGAAAAATCATTATTTATGATTTTCCAAGAGTGAGAGATTATGAAAGCCGAAGAATCATTATTTACAATTCTTTAGAAGAAGTCGCTCAAGGAATAAAAGTATTTACGATTTTCCAGATAATCATCCGCCAAGCTTATTAGGGTCATAAGAGTAAGCAGTATGAAAGTGTAAAATCGTTATTTACGATTTTATAAGTAAAAGAGAAAAGCAGCTGAAGAATCATCTTTTATGATTTTCCTCTATGAACCATATTGAAAGCAGAGAATTATAATTTGTGATTTTCCATTAGAGAAGAAATAGAGAATTGTTATTAGGGATTTTTACAGAAAGCTTAGTTCACTGTTGTTGATCACGTGTATAGTGCACCGCCAATGAATCAGAATTAGAAGTCTACTATATTACGGATCTAAGGAAATTGATGAAGAAAGACTTTTGAAGGACTCTGCTGCCTCTAAATAAAGAACATTCTAGAAGTATATCAATCGATCAAACTAAAGAAAGAAGGAAAGATAAAATTAGAAGTAGAATCATATTAAGATAGTTTTTATTTCTTTTACTAGAATTAGAAGTCTTGTAAACTAACTCCTTATGAACTATAAATAAGAGAGCCTGGTGTAGGAATAAGCATCGAAGAATTCAGCATCAATTGACGCCTGAGGTTGGAGTTTCTTCTGATCAAAAGTAGTGTATCATAGTTAGAATAGTTTAGATATCCAAGGTTTCTCAAGAGCAATTGACGACTACAATTGAGTGCTGAAGATTAGTGTAGATATATGTAGTTTCTCAGAAGCAATCGACGACTGCGGCTGAGGGGTGAAGGATATATTTTTACTTTTCTTTCTAGAATATATTTTAATTTATGCAATTTGCAGCTTTGTAAACATCTCCAAGTTTTGATTTGAATTTACGACTCAGGTTAGAGTTTGCAGATTAGTGTAACGGTATTTTTTATTTTCCATCTTCAGTTTTCTAGAATTTGATTGACGCCCAAATTTCTGGTTGATTATTAATTAGATTAAATCTTTATTGATAGGATTTTAATATTGATTGACGCTCAATGCTAAGAAACTAGAAATATAGTGTAACGGTACTATTTAAATTTCATACGCATATGATAGCTAAAGATTGGGATTGATGATCTCAATCTGAAGAAGGAGGATTAGGATTTACTTTTATGTAATTTAGTTTATAGAAAATTTCTTTTATTTATATTTCTCCAGTAGATTAGATCTTAAAGATGAATAGAAGTTTTTAAGATAAGAATTTAGTTAGGCGATATATATATATATTAGAAATAGATAGATAAATAAACTTCCTCGTGGGAATGATCCTATGCTAGTACTATGATTTCCATTATGCGCTTGCAATAGGTTAAGACTTGAAATTAAGATTAATATAAGATACAAAAAGAGACAAGTCAGTCGCTTCTAACGGTAAGCGCCATTGGTAACATCAAAGAGCGGTGAGCTTCTTATCGTAATTTGAGAGAACTGTGTCGAATACGCACGACCGATGTAATAAATAAGAAGTGCAAAGATTTACAAAATCCCTCTGTAGTAGCAGTGCACCATAATGACTAAAACAGTCTATTTAATGAAGTTGCATGATAAATTGCTACTTAAAGGGCATCATAGCGCTCAATTTTTTTTTATATTCTATTACTCCTTGTTTCATCTTCCTCAGCCCAGTCTATTACTCCTTGTTTCATCTTCCTCAGCCCAGACTGAAATGTGTCGTAACAGTTTGAGAAGGTACCACCGGCTAGCCTGCCAGCATTTTATCAGTTCGTAGATGGTTCAGTTATCGACATCCCCGATGACAAAGAGTTGGTTGTCGTCCCCAACGATAACCATGTTGTTCCCCCTCCCTTGAAGAAGTTATCATCATTCCGAACGATGACAACCTTCCCATTATGGTGTCGGTGGTGGGAGACCCAGAGCCCCTTCATCTCCCATCTCCGGAGCCGGTGCTTTTTCTCTCGGCTCCGCAACTGGTTCTTCTTCTTCCACCTCCACTTCTTCCTCTTCCATCCTAGCCACAACCACGGCCACTATCTCTAACTCAACTTCCTCATCCACCACCGCTAAGATAACAAACTCCCCACGTCTGCCTACACCTCTACCTCCATTTCTGCCATCATCTCCACCACTACCTCCACCGCTACCTCCTCCACATTCGCCTACTCCACCACCACCTTCCTCACCGCCACTGCCTCATCGACCCGCGATCCATCCCCCGCCACCACCTCCAACATTTCCATAAAATGTGGCATCCTCCCCCAACCAACCACCACCATCACCATATCCACTCATCCACCATATCCCCTTCCTCGCTCATCCTCCCTTCATTATCTTTCCTTCTTCCGCATCTGCCTCAACCTCCTCATCTCCACTGTCTCAGTGTATCTTTTGTGATATTTTGTCGACAGTGTAATCATTGCTCCTATGAATCCTTGCGATGACCTCATCAAGGGCTGAATCAGGGTCCACTAGATAGTCTAATGCATCAAAATCATATTCAATTTTATCAGACTCATTTACGATAAACAAAGACAGTATAAAGGAAGATGGTGTAAAGAAAGGCAGTGTAAAGAAAGACGATAGAAATAATAATAAGCGTCGTCACAGAAATGGGAAGCGACGCTGCATCAACTAAGAAGAGATGGCCCCTTAACTAAGATGCGATGACGCTTCAACTAATACGCGATGACGCTTTAACAACAAAACCCATTTACGATAAGGAAACACAGTGTAAAGAAAGTGTATAGAAAGACAGTATAAAAAAAGACGATGTAAGTAAATAGTTTTGATTTATGAATGAATTCTTCTGTATCCTGATTAGTAAATCTTTTTACTTTATAAATAGATCTGAGTAATAAAAATGAAACTCCATGAGTATAGGAAAATGCCATCCCACAGGAGTGTGTTCACAAAAAGTGAAACATTGTCAATGGTTCCAGGTTGAGTCATAGATGCTTCAGTCACCTAGGATCCAATAGGCCCATGGGATTTAAAGAAGCGTTAGCACCGACGCTTCAATAACGAAGCTCCCATGCTTCAATAACTGAGTGTCGTCACTTCCGTCATGATGCACCGTCTCTTCTTGTATGAGATGTCGTCGCCTCTGAATGATGGTCATGAAACGTAGAAATTAATCCTTAAATTATCGAGAATGAACGCATAAAAAAAATAAATTCTACACATGAACAAATTAACGTAGGCTAGCCACATGATAACAAATACAGCTTTGGTCAAATAGGTGCAGATGCAATGTATCGAACCGTCAATGCATCGAAAAAGAAGCATCAACTAATCAAAGAGACGCGCCCAATCTTCATATGCAAAGCGATGATGCTTCGAATGTGAAGCGTTTGTGCTTCCTCAGCCAAGCGATTTCACTTTTCATGAAATTTAATCAGTGTGACTCTGTGTGACCACACGTTCCCTTGTCCCCTGTTTTGTTTGGCTCTTTTCAGCGCTATCAGCCATCATACTGACCCTTAGAAGCGCGCAAGTTGTGATTTTATGACTCAACTGAACACATTTCTTACAATGGCGTCCCTTCCTTTTTTATTGTTCAAAACCAACCTCCATTCCATACTTCATTTTGTCATTGTTGTTTGGCCTACCTTTGATGGCACATCGTATTGGATCTCGCACTATAATATTGGCATGGTCTTGCTAAGAAATTCCTTCGCTAAGCTGGGAGGAGCCGGTCGGATAGGACGCGATGCTAGTCGCTCTTTCATTATCCTCTCCCGTTCCAATGGCCTCTGCGCCTTTTAATAGTTTAGCCAATGACCAAGCAATTCGATTCTATCCCCAACTGAATTAACTTCATTCCAGCTTCTCTCACCTTCCATATTTTCATCATAGAGACAGAATTGGAATCCTCTTTGTCACTCACCTCTAAACTTATAGTATTGTAATTAGCATCTTTCATCCATCGATGTAGAATATTTTTAGAAGGAATTTGGTTTACCTCTTCCTTGAAGTAAACTTTGAAGATGTGAGAACACAACAAACCCTCTGTCTAAAAGTGCTTGCAATCACAAGTGTTCGTGGCATCTCCACATTCGAAATAAACTTTGAATGTTTGATTGCAATCCTCTGTGCCATCCCCACCACTTCTACGCACTTAGTATACAATAATTGCCCCGGCTTCCTCTTCGGCCACCTTTTGAGACTTGAAAGAGGTAAAATTTTAAAACTCAAAGTCGAATCTATTAAGCATGGTTCTCGTATACACAACAACGACATGCTTCTTGATTGAAATTTTGAACGAGTGCTCCGGTGTCGTAGACAGTGAGATGAGATCCTCCCAATTTTCTTTATTGCGACGAGATTGGATGACAAGATAATATTGCTTGACAAATTTTGTCAAACTCATTTGGGCATTGACATAGGTATTGAAAAAAGAATTTATACTTTCTCTGCATTGCGTAGTGCTCATGTTGACCCAAAAGGTATCGCTCAAGTAGTATGGAATCCATTTCCTTCTAAGAGCATACATTTGTTTGAACCAGGTGTTGTCTTGCAATTGAAACTCCTCGATGAGTTCTACCTATCTCCTTTCAAAATTATCAACCGTTTGACTGAACTTGAACTTATTGTACTTTCTCCCGAAATTCTTAAACTTTACCTTCAGTTGAGAGAGATAGTTCAATTCATTCCTCCCTATGTACCATATGCAAAGGTGATGCGTGGTCCCCGAAAGAACTTCAGAGATGGCTTTGCTAATCTGGTTGCATTGATTGGTGATGATTGCATTAGGTTTCTTATGACCATGCACTTCAGTCACGTGTTAAACAATCAAATGAATATCTCCTCCATCTCATTCGTGAGCAACGCATATCTAAAAAGCATCATCTCCCAATGATGGTTGACCCTCGTGAATGGGGAGAACGATAGCAATAATTTATTTATTTTATAAGTGGTGTCGAATACCACCACATTACTGAACTATTGATATATCATCTGTGACTTGTGATCAGCGCAAAATATACTACGCATATGACATTCTTTATCTAGTTCGGCTTTAAATAAGAAATCATCTCCTTTATTCTATCTATCAATGAAGGTCTTAATCATGGTCATGTACATTGGATCAATGTTATTCTCCTTTCTTATCTTCTTTAGGTAATCTTGAGTTTGTTGAGGGCTTACCGTCACGTTAGTCTCTCCATCCAAACTCAAAAAAATAACAGAAATCTTCAAAGGAAGAATTAAGCCATCAAATGCTCCTATAAACAATTTACTTACCCCGGTCATCTTATTATGTGATCGTAGTTTCTTCACCTTCGTAGGTGTATACAACTGATGATTATGAGGCTCTCTAACTTTCATTACCTCCCACAACTTTTGCTCGTTGATCCTAATCTTCAAGCTTGCCTCACATTCACATTTGTTATCTCTTGAATACTTTATATTGGCGTGTAATTTGTGCTTGTCAGGCTGTTTGAACCCTTCGAACGAATATATATATTTTCTCTTTATAATCTCCCAATTTTCTGATTTTTAAGTGTTACTTTTCTAATGCTGAAATCAACTTTCTTCGCGTATAAATTATAGAAGTTATATGCCTTATCTTCATATTGGAATTTGAAACTCATACGTGGCTTCCATTCCTTGCTCGTATTGTCATCACCTCCATAAGAATCCAGCATTTCGATATCCCTATCACCACCAAATGAAACTCCTTCTAAAGAAACCGTCTCAGGGGTAAGATTTAAATCAACAACACCTACATTGAATCCTCCAATTGAGTCTATTACAGCCGCTGCATTAGACAAAAAATAAATTAATAATGGGCTAATAAGGAAATAGATTCACAAGGAAGCAATGACACAACCATAACAAGCGCTAGCGCTTCAATATGGAAGTGATGGTGCTTCTCAATAATTGCATCTTCGCTTCTAACTCGTAGTGTATTCTCTTTCTATTGCTTAAAAAACGAAGCGTGTGCTTATAATTTATATATTTTCAAATGCTTATAATTTTTTTATCTCCAACCTTTAAATAAATGAAGAAATCCATCAACTACGAGTAGATGAGGAACCAATTCACATACGAAGCGTCATTGCATGAGCGCAAAAGAAACGACGCTTGAATGTTCTTTAAGCTGAAAATATACAGAGAAAAAAAAAAAAACACTTACCTCAAATGTCACTCTTTTGGGCTTCTATCTAATACGAGCTCTAGAAAAAAGAAAAAGTTATCTCTTTTGCGCTTCTATCCAGTATGTGCTCCAGAAAAAAAAAAAAAAGTTGTCTCTTTTGTGTTTCTATTCAGTACGAGCTCCAAAAAAAATTGAAAGTTGTCTCTTTTGCGCTTTTATCTAGTACGAGCTCCAGAAAAGAAGAGAAAGGTGCCTCTTCTGTGCTTCTATCCAATATGAGCTCTAGAAAAAAGGAAAAAGTTGTCTCTTTGCGCTTCTATCCAGTCTAAGCCTCAGGAAAAATGAAAAAGTTTAATCTTCTGTGCTTCTATCCAGTGAGAGAGAGAGAGACTGTGAAGAGTAGCGTAAGCCAAAGAGAGAAAATAAAATAATAGAGAGAAAGAACCTGAATAGGGAGGGAAAGAGAAGGAACATGTATTTCATTTTGAATTATTTTACCACCATTACATTCGACAAGACCTTCCCCTTGGGGCCTGCGCTTCCTTCCTCCGTACGGTTCCTTTTCGTACATACTACCTAGACGTACTTTACCTACCACTATCAGTAGAAAATCCAAATGTGGCTAACCCGGGTTAGTGCAAATGCACTTTTCACGTGTCCGCTCCTCACTAGGGGAGCCCGAGCATATTTTCCCTTTTCCCATATATATATATATATATATATATATATATATATATATATATATATATATATATATATATATATGAGGCTCAAGGATATGCGTCCGGGCGTAGAGATATCTCTATGCCAATATGGGCACGACATGTAACTCCCTTTTGTGAAGTGATGGGTGACATTGGGACCACATTACTAACTAGAGTTACACTTTTAAAATATTTTAATACCCTTTCAGCCGTCATTCTTGACTTTTTAAAGAGACTTTTTTAAAGTCTCTTTCAGACATACCTTTTAAAGTGTATTTTAATCAAAAAATGTAGTCTCCCATTAGCGAAGCACTAGCACCTCGGCAATGAAGCGCTGGCACCCCGAAAACGAGGCGCCAACACCTCGATAGAGAGGCGCTGGTGCCTCATTTTAGGGGCATCGACGCTTTATTTTTAGGGACTTCGGGGCCTCATTTTAGGAAGCGTCGGTGTTTCGATTTAGGGGTGTCTGCACTTCCATATGGAAGCGCCGACGCCCCTAAAATGAACCACTGACGCTTTGATATGGAGTCGCCAATACTTCAATTAAAAAAAAAAAGAAAAAATTTAATTGAAACGTCGATGCCCCTAAAATGAAGTGTTGGCGCTTCGATATCGAGGTGCCAACGCTTCGATATAATTTTTTTTTTTTTAAATTGAAGCGTCGACGCTTCGATAAAAAAAATAAATTATCGAAGCGTCGACACTTCGATATAGAGTTGTCGGCACTTCGCTGCGGAGGTACTAACGCTTTGCTACTATGACAGCCCAAATTTCTGGGCCTGAAAATCCGTGCCATCAGGATCATACTCTGGATGATCCCTAGGACAAATCGCAAATTGTCTGCTCGTATAGAGGAAATCAAGCAGACACTGTCCAGCAGTGGTAGTTCGAGTCATCACATAAGGCTTTATAAAAAGAAATAAGCAATAAATACCACATGTCTATATATATATCTCAAAAGAATATACATTCCCAAAAAGGAACCAAGAAGAACCACTGGTGATGGACATCCATCACCCAAACAATGGTTCCTAATAGTGGTTCCTATAGAATGTATAATAATACAATAAAAGAAAAATATCTACAGAAAGTAAATATAGAAGTGGCCACCAAGCACAAAATAATCTAAAGTTTTACACAAAATCCCAATAATAGCAGACTCATATACCCAGACTAACGATAAAAGTCGTCCGCTTGGATGTCAGTCTCCTCGTCCTCAGCCTCAGCCTCTAGATTAGGCTGGTAGTCAGGGTCGCTCTCGGTGTCGGGAGCTCTAGCCTCAGAACCTATAATTATTATAGAAGCAGGGTGAGCTAACCATCTAAGCTCAGTAGGAGAATTTCAGTTAAAATTGCATCTTAATTGTAAAATATGGTCGCAGAAGATATAAATAGAACTGAATAGATGCAAACAGATGCTTCAGATATGCAGAATTTATCACTGCAGGCAGATCGTATCAGAGTTTACAGAATGTGATGCATATAGTGTTTAATAACTTAGAATAATAAACTTAAATAACTCCCGTGAGTATAGCACGTGGTAGTCAGATTTGGTCTGATGAGTAATCCCAACCATCGTCATTCACATGAACAATTTCAGGAAATGCAATAATGCCTCAACTACGTAGTGCAATTGTGCTGAGGATTTCCAAGCAGATGCACGATTGTGCCAGAAACGGATATACCTCCGAGTCGGTGGAATTCATCAGAGTATTAAACCTCAAATCACATGCAGACATATTATACTTAACAGAAATCAGATGACAGATGACAGGTGTCAAATAGTAGGAGTTGAATACATAACAGAGTTGCCACACATATGCTAAACATGACTGAAAAGTAAAATCAGACTATGTTGTTATATGTAGAACATTTGAAATCCATGAGATAAAGAATAAATGCAATTTCAGTTGAATTTCCCTACCTCAGGTCAGACCTCCTTCTAAGCAAATTCAAAGCTTTTTAAGGCATCATGGTTCGACCCTAGACCATAAATATAGTATACTATGTGTTAGGTATGTCAGAAAGTCAACTAGCTCGGTGTCCAGTAACATGCAATTCATACAAACAAACCAGGATAAAAACAGGGGTGATTGATCGATCAACACCCTTATTGATCGATCAATCCTCCTTGTTGATCGATCAATGTCTTCATTGATCGATCAATACCCTCAAACCACCTCACAAGTAACAAAGGTAGTTGATCGATCAATAGCCTTTATTGATCGATCAACACCCTTCATTGATCGATTAATACTAGAATTGATCGATCAATAGCTTCCTTTTCTTCACACTTTGTCAAAGCAATATTGATCGATCACCAGCCCTATTGATCGATCAATATGCCTCATTGATCGATCAATAGTCTAAACTTTCAAATTTCCCTCTTTAGGTTCCCTTTTGTTAATTATACAGATTGATCGATCAATGCCTTCATTGATCGATCAATACAAACAAGTGATCGATTAATGCCTTCATTGATCGATCAACACCAACCATTGATCGATCACTCTCTCTGTGATCGATCAACCTTCAGAATTGATCGATCAATTAAAGAATTGATCGATCAATTCCTCGCGAGCCCAGAACTTCCAGAAATTTTAAGTCCACTATTCTCTCTTTAACCTTACATGAATTGATCGATCAATGACCTTATTGATTGATCAATAAGCCCCATTGATCGATCAATCTAGCATTAATCGATCAATAATGACAGCACCTCTGTCATTAATGGAGGTCACCTATTTCTCTTCTATTTGACCTATATTCATTAATGGTTTCTCATAACCATTAATACACACAAATACATATATAAGGGCTCTAATTTGCCCAAATCTAAAAGCATAGGCTCACCTTTTCTTGGGCCCTTTCGGGGTTTCGGTAAAATGATCCGGAAGAGGGTTTCTGATCCGAAAATTGGGATTTGTCACCCCCTTCACTCG
This sequence comes from Chloranthus sessilifolius, assembly GCA_021018995.1. Lineage (NCBI taxonomy): Eukaryota > Viridiplantae > Streptophyta > Magnoliopsida > Chloranthales > Chloranthaceae > Chloranthus > Chloranthus sessilifolius. Next base: position 23,098,397 of record CM037585.1, read on the forward strand.
GAAATGGCAATTTACGGCTTCGCTCCCAGACGTAGCAACAACACACCTCTTTGTTGATCCGATACGACATACTACCGTCGATTTCTCACTCCAAGGTCACACATCTACTAACCTAGGTTTCTCTCTCACTGTGTTTCTTCAAAAGAGTGGCTTCTAGGTTCAATCAAGGCTCCATACTTTTCAGAAATCAAGAAAAGGAGATGAAGATAGGTTTTGGCCAACCCCTCTTCCTTCTCTTATAAGCTAATGGAACAGAAATATCACAGATATTTCTGTTTTCCTTAACTCAAGTTCCGGTGTGGAGCGTGAACACAGTCGCTACGGCATAACGTGCCGCATCGACGTCCTACACTACTCGTACCTAAGAGAGAATTCACATGTGAATTCATCTAACTATGGGTAACATTATTTCAACTAATATTCATTATTAATTTTTAACATTTATCTCAATTTCCGTGTCGAGCACGCATATCGAAATAGTCAGGTTCTTGTTCAAAATTTTCTGGGTCGTTACATTATCCCCCCCTTAGGAATTTTCATCCTCAAAAATGTCAGGGAGGAATCAAAAGATATAGCAAACAGGAATGAAAATATATGCAGACAGAAATGGAAATGGAATGCAGAATACATAAATATACAGATAAAATGAATAAAGAGCAGCACGTAATAGCATAGTAAGTACCTGTCGGGACGTCGGATGGTCCGGGCTCTGTAGGCGTTGGTCTGGTGGGACGGGGTGGTGGTGTACGGTAGTCGCGAGGATCCACCGTATGCTGACGGGCGTGGGCAATCATCGGTGTAGATGTAGTGGCATATAAGTGCTGCATGACGAGCTCATGCATGCCCTCGTGATAATCCAAACGATGATGGATTTGCCGCTAGAATGCCTCCATACCGTCCAAACGCTCATGAATGCGCCGGTTACCCTCCACCAGCTCACGAAGCATCGCTGCTACGTCGACTGAAGAAGGTGGTGGGAGATGTGGCGGGGTGTGCCAGGGAGGTCTACGGGGTGTAGTAGGGGCAGGGCGGGTAGACACCTCAGGCGGAGGTGGGGGATCACGTGGTGTGATGTGATTTTTAATTATAATGTTTTACTCGCAAGCGCACAAATCAGATTGTATATAGTGGGTGTGGAGTACGAGATCGTTCCCACGAGGACTATTTTTGAAGATCTAAAAAGATAAGACAGTAACTCCAAAAATCTACTGAGATTCAACAGTACCCTACCAATATTATGATCTAGTTTTGTGAGATGACAATTACTGACTACAAACTAAAATTTAATTGATAATTCAAAAATAAAGGTAAAGATGAAGATACTAAATCCTCCCATCTTTGGTCCGTTCTTCCCATAATACAAATCTAAGAATTAAACTATAAGATATATCATTGAAGATAATTTTCTTTTATGGAAGATAAATGGTCAAAACCCTGATAAGTTCCACGTTGCATCCCTGTAATCAGGACTTAACTTCAGAGATGATTTTCATATATAGATATAGGATCAAGGGCATAGCTCGGCACACTCGATCTCAGATGCAAAATAAACATCATCCCCAAAGTGGGTAAAAATTTCAACAATAATACCACCATAGATCTGAGATCAAGGGCATGGCTCGGCACACTTGATTTCAGATTAGGGAGTAACTAAGATAAAATTACCATTACAGATCCAAGATCTAGGGCATGGCTCGACACACTCGATCCCAGGTCATAATCGTAAGTAGATCCACACAATGAAAGCGAAAAGACCATATAACAATGATTGGGGTAAAATTACCGTCACAGATCTGAGATCCAGGGCATGGCTCGGCACACTCGATCCCAGTTAGTGGCGGGGATTTCATCCGTTAGTGATAACATAACACCCATAAAATAAGATCTCATATTTTAATCCTAGATTCATATTATTAGAAGTACATCCCTCGAATGGGAATCATTAGATCCCCATCCCTATGAATTTAGCCACACATGCTGTAATTAAATGACATAAATAAATAAAGAATGAAAAATAATATCAATTTAATGAACTAAAAATACCTCAAGCTTCAATAGAAATTATTTGATCCAAAAGTACGATGATTTTCAGAAACGAAATTAATGTAGAAATCAACTGAACAAAAATAATAAACTGAAGGAAGGAATACTGAAAAATTAATGGAACAAAGCTCTCAAAAAGGAATAATAAAAACTCTCTATCTCTACGTCTAATTATGAAAAAAGAAAAACTCTTCTAAAACTAATCTCCTAAAAATTATTTTTCCTCTCGAAGTGTCTGATTTGGCTTTAAATAGTATCCAAGTCGCAGAAGTGTCCGAACTCGACAAGTCAGGGTCGATGCATCGACCCTGTAAAAATCCCTGAAAATCTTCTTTAAAGAGTCAATTTCGTGTCAGACTACTGTTGCCACTCGATTAATCTAGCAAAAGGGATCAACCTCCCAGATTTTCGTGAATTCCAGCCCACTTTTGCATCAGACACTATTTCGGTATTTTGGCCATATCTTTCTACTCCGAACTCGGATTGACATAATTCTTATGGCGTTAGAAAGCTGACAGAAAACGCTACAACGTTGGTGTTTTGGAAATGTTGTGAATCTGACATATTGATGGTCCAAATTGAGCTGCAAGTCACACCAAGTTCTTGATGACCCAAAGTTGCAGTGTTTTGACATTATTTTCAAGATTCTTTGGTTGTTTTCTACACTTGGCTTGTATTTACTTGAAACACTTCAAATCTAGTAATTCTCATCAGATAGCCTTCATCGAATTGCTAAATGTAGGTATTTAGGGGTGAAATATCATCATATTTCACTACTCATCATGGTGCCTCCCCCTCTCCAAGCGCAGGCTCGGCGGGTGCGGCACCCTCTACAACGGCAGGCGAGACGGGCTCAGCTGCACCCTCCTCATCCTCAGGGAGCCGTCGAACCAATAAATTGTAGCTCTTGGTCCAGTCCTTCAGGTAGAAGACCTTGGTGTTGTCGACCAAGCGTGGCTCATAAGGAGCCAAGGTGTACTCTTCGCGTAGAGCAGTGTATTGCTCCACCATCTTGGTAATGAGGCGCGCGTACAGGATCAGTTTCTTGACCCCGGACTTTACCTTCTCAGACATGAGGTCATTGGTATTGATGATGTCGTCAATGACCAAGTCAGCCATAGAGAACCAACGGTTCTCAAAGGCCGAAAACAGGGCCTGTTGCACAACTCCAGTCTGTGAGGACTTGTGCAAGAAAGGGTTAAGTGCACACTTGATATAGGTATCAAACATCCACAATTTTTCGGGTAATTGGGCCCGTGAGACGGATTGCCCCTTCCCATGCTGACCTTGGGTCATTTTGGTGACCACGTCAGTAAAAGGAACCTCCTTAACATAGGGGGCATCCAAACCAGCGTTTTCAATGTAAGTGGACGGGCACTGGAGTGCAGCTGCTACATGAAAGTGGTTGAATTTATACTCAAACCCATCAATAGAAGTGATGAGTCGGTGTCTACTATCACCCCACCAAAGGTTTTGGAAGAAGAGCCGCACGATCCCAGGACAATAGTGATCGTGGAACGGCTCTAACAAGGGTTTCAACCCGAGTCGTTGAATGTAACCCTTGGCCCAAACCATTTCGGGTCGATACGTACTCGGGGAGAAAAGACTTAGAAGCCCACCAAGGATTTGGGACTTCACATTCGATCGGGGTCAGGACGGGGATTGGGATGGGTGGAACCACGTCCGAAATCGATGCCACAGGTGGCACGGATGGTTGGGGAACCGAATCGATGGGCGGTACGAGGGTACGAGCCCGAGAAGTGGGTACCTTATGCGAAGGGTTCTTCATGCGCGGTCCCATGGTCAAGTTTTACAAAAAGAGTAAGAACGAGAATCAAAATGAACGAAAAGAAAAAAACGTTACCGAACGAATGCAATGAAATCTACTCGAATCAAGCGAAATAATGAGCTGGATGGCCAAAAAATCAGTTGAGAAGAAGGTAGAACGGTCGGTGCCAAAACCCCTTTGATCGATCACTTGTACATTGTGTGCAAATGACCGGTTGAAATCCCAACTTTAACTTAAAACCCCAGGATTGATCGATCAATGCCTTTATTGATCGATCAATGAAGCATCTTTATGCCCTAGCCCGATGCATAGATCGATCAATAGCCTTTATTGATCGATCAATGGTCTCCTAATTGATCGATCACAACTCTGTTGATCGATCAATGACTTCCTTATTGATCGATCAATACCCTGTTGATCGATCAATGGCCTACTGTGATCGATCAACCAACCTTGGTGATCGATCAATAACCTCATTGTGAGTACTAAACCTCACCAACATTGATCGATCACTCACCTATGTTGATCGATCAATCATCAAATTGATCGATCAATCTCTCTGTTGATCGATCAATACTGACAGTGACTTGGTTCCTCAACACCGTCATTTCCTTAAGGCGAATGATCCGCATTCCGAGAACAAGGGTACATGTACATCACATACAGAACCCGCAAAAGCAGATTTCTCGAGTCAATGATGCGTGCTCACACATAATAACACAACCATAGTGATGAATCTTTAAGTGAACACAAAATAAAAATTTACCTCTTATGTCAGGTGAACAAGTGCAGATACTGTTCGCGAATCTCAGTTACGCACTCCCAAGTAGCTTCCGAAGCTGAATGATTTCTCCATTTGACTAGAACCAGTGGAATCAACTTGGCCCGCAAAACTTGATCTCTATGATCCAAGATTGCGATTGGTTCCTCAATCACTGTCAAATCCTCTTGCAACTCAATCGGTTAGAAATCCAAGACGTGAGTCGGGTTGCGCACGTATCGTCACAGCATGGAAACATGAAAGACGTTATGCATGCTTGCCAACTGCGGTGGCAAAGCAATCCGATAAGCGACTTCGCCAACCCGTCCAAGCACCTAAATGGGCCGATATATCGAGGACTTAGCTTCCCACGCTTCCCAAAGCGCATCACGCCCTTGGTTGGTGAGATCTTCACAAAGACCTTGTTTCCAACCTAAAAATAGTGGTTAAGTCCATAGCCAACCATTTTAACTATAAATAGCAACTTTTTCAAATGTATTTGGGTATACCTGAAACTCAACGTGCGTCCGATGGAGATTGGCATAGCTCTTTTGGCGACTTTTAGCAACCCTCAATCTTTCGCGGATCAACCGAACTGTCTCGGTTGTACTGTCCACGATATCAGGTCCCAAAACAAGCTTCTCACCGACTTCTTCCCAATTCAAAGAAGATCTGCATCGTCGTCCATACAAGGCTTCATAAGGCGCCATCCCAATGCTCGACTGATAGCTGTTATTGTAAGCGAAATCAGAGGCAAATGTTGATCCCATGAACCATGAAAATCCAACATACATGCACGCAACGTATCCTCTATAATCTGGTTCACTCTCTCAGTCTGCCCATCTGTCTGAGGATGAAACGCTGAGCTGAACTCCAATTTAGAACCCATGCCTTCCTAAAATCGTCGCCAGAACTGCGACGTATAGAGCGGATCTCTATCACACATGATGCTGACTGGTATGCCATGTAACCGAACTATCTCCTTCATGTATAGCTCTGCAAGCTTAATGGTTGTATATGTAGTCTGATACGGCAGAAAATGCGCAGACTTCGTCAGTCGATCTATAATGACCCAGATGGCATTGTTCTTCCTCAATGTGCTTGGTAATCCCAAAATAAAATCCATAGAAATGGCTTCCCATTTCCATTCTGGTACTGGCAATGGTTGTAACAAACCCGCTGGATTCTAATGGTCTACTTTCACCTGCTGGCAGATCAAACACCAAGAAACATAATCTACAACATCTTTCTTCAATCCTCTCCACCAAAAACTTCGCTTGAGATTTTGGTACATCTTGGTACTCCCAGGATGTATAGCATATGTAGACTTGTGCTCTTCCTCCAAAATTGTATCTTTCAGATCTTTCGTATCAGGTATGCACATCTGATCTCTAAATAGCAAAGTGCCATCATCTTTGATGGTAAAATCAGGTCTGATCTCGTTGATCACATCCCTTCTAATGGCTATAAGCTCATCATCAATCATCTAGAGCTTACGCACGTTGTCAAACAACGTGGGCCGTATCACAATAGTAGCCATCAATGCCCCTGAACCCTTGACATCAATCAGTGTATCGCACAAGGCCAGGTCCTCAAGTAGATGCCACCACTATACTCTGGTGATAAGATATGTCAACTGAGCTGAAGACTTCCTACTCAAAGCATCTGCCACAATATTGGCCTTCCCAGGGTGATACTGGATGGAACAATCGCAATCTTTCAAGAACTCCATCCATCTGCACTGTCGCATGTTCAAATCCTTCTGGGTAAACAGATACTTGAGACTTTTGTGGTCGGTGTAGATATCAAATGTCTCACCGCATAAGTAGTGCCTCCAGATCTTTAAAGCAAAGATCACCGCCGCCAACTCCAGATCATGAGTCGGGTAATTCTTCTCATGTTCCTTAAGCAGTCTAGAGCCGTACGCGATAACCTTCTTGTGCTGGTTGAGGACACAACCCAAACCACTATAAGATGCGTCAGTGTAGATAGAGAAACCCCCTCTGCCAGAAGGTATAGCTAATACCGGTGCTGTAGTCAAACACGTCTTCAGTTCCTGAAAACTCTTCTTACATCGATCGGTCCAATCAAACTTAGCATTCTTCTTGGTAAGTTGAGTAAGTGGACTCGAGAGTTTGGAGAACCCCTCTACAAACCATCTGTAGTATCCTGCTAACCCAAGAAAACTACGGACATCATTCATCGTTCTCATTCCCCAATTCACGACGGCCTCGATCTTCATCAGGTCGACTGTTATACCCTTAGCAGAGACAATATGGCCCAAGAAACTAACTTGGTCCAGCCAAAACTCACACTTACTGAGCTTCGCATATAATTTATGATCTCTGAGGGTCTGTAAAGCTATGTGTAGATGTCCTTCATGTTCTTCCTTTGTCTTGGAATAGACAAGGATGTCATCTCCAAAGACAACCACAGACTTATCCAAGTGTGGTTTAAACACTCGGTTCATCAGGTCTCTAAAAGACGCAGGTGCGTTCGTCAATCCAAATGGCATAACCAAGAATTCATAGTGCTCATATCTGGTTCTGAATGCCGTCTTCTCAACATCTTCTGCTTTGACTCATAGTTGATGATAACCTGACCTCAAGTCAATCTTCGTAAAGAACCTTGCTCCTTGTAACTGATCAAACAGATCATCGATCCTAGGGAGTGGGTAACGATTCTTAATCGTCAACTTGTTCAACTGCCGATAGTTAATGCATACACGCATTGAACCATCCTTCTTTCTGATAAATAACACTGGTGCTCCCCAAGGAGACACACTCGGTCGAATAAACTCTTTGTCAAGCAGTTCCTGTAGTTGCTCCTTCAACTCTTGTAATTCTGCTGGAGCCATCCGATAAGGAGCCTTAGATACTGGTTTAGTGCCTGGAACCAGATTTATCACAAACTCAATCTCTCAGGCTGGTGGTAGTCCTGGCAAATCTTTAGGGAACACATCGAGATATTCGCATGCAACGTGAATATCAGATATAACATTTATCTCTTCTCGTTGCTCTTGTAGAAAGGCCATATATCCACTGCATCCACTCTTCATCATCTTTTCGACTCAAATAGCAGATATCAAAGGAGCTAACTTAGACTTCACCCCGAATAATCTAAATGATCGCTCCTTTGGAGGGCGAAAAACCACGATCTTTCGAAGGCAATCAACGCTCACGTAGTAAGCGGAGAGCCAGTCCATTCCCAAAATGATGTCGAATCCCTCATATGTAGTAAAATTAAATCTGCCAGTGTCTTGTGATCATCTATTGACACTACCACCGATTTACACACCGTGAGTGCATTTACTGCACTACCCGTAGGAATGGATACCGTCAGTATGAACTCTAACTGCTCAGGAGTGGCGCTCAATTCTTTCGTAAATTGAGGCCTCACAAATGAGTGCATAGAGCCTGGGTCTATCAAGACTCGAGCTTGGTGGAAACAAATATCACAACTCCTATACACTTTCAGCTCACATATAAGTCTGTCTCAATATTAGATCAAGAGTTTAAGATATGTGTGTATGTGTACTAACCTCCTAAATATTTAATTAAAACAACTCTACATTCCTAAGTTCCAGTATATCCTACTAGATAATTAATCTCTCTTGAAATTTAATCATACCTTGGATGACATTATTAGATGTCAGAGCATCGGTCGCGGTAACAGCGTATGCTCGACCTTGAACCACAGCTCGAGAAGATCTCTGTGTAGATATCGATCCTGACCGTTCCTTGCCTTCCTTGCTCTCCTCTGGGCAATTCCTAACTAAGTGGCCCATCTTGCCACACCTGAAGCACGCCCCTGTATCCCTCCGACAATCCTTTGTCTTGTGTGGTTTCCCACACTTTGCACATGACACAACTGGAGTGAACGAAGAGACCCTTGAAGATCCCTGGGTCACTGAGGCCCCGCTACCAGAAGACCCAGACGGCCGAAATGGTCTGAAAAATGTAGGCACTGCTGCTCTCTGGTACGAACTCGGACCTGAAAAAATCGCCGATCGGGAGTGTGTAGGGTATCTCGGAGGTCTGGAGAATCTAGCCCTCTTGTTCTGCTCAGAGTCCTGAGATTGCCCCTGAAATGACCTCTCTCTTGTCTGCTTGTCTCTCTAAGCAAACTGCTTCTGGTTCTCCTCCTCTACTATGAGAGCCTTGGCCATCACTCTCTCATATGTCTCCATTTCCCACATGGCGACATCCTTTTGTAGGTTCTGTTGAAACTCATGTGTTTCTCACCGTATACATGGTGCGTAACCTAGCTGCCGATCAAACTCAAAGACTGCTCTCTCACTGACATCGCACCCTGCTTAAGCTCTATAAACTTCACCTCCCACTGATGCTTCACTATTTTCGAAAAGTATTAATTGTAAAACACTTCCGTGAACTCCTCCCATATCCAAGGAGTGTGAGGAAACTCTCTCTGCGATTCTGTGACACCGACTTCCACCAAGGTCCGGCATCACCATCGAACTTGAAAGTGGCCCAGCGCACTTTCTCTACATCATTGCACTGGAGCACTTCAAAAAGCTTCTCCATCTCCTCTATCCAGCCCTCTGCTTCTATAGGATCTGTCTGACCCGAGAAGTTAGGAGGTCTCATTCTCCTAAACTTCGCGAATCCGCTTGGCTGATGAAGCGGTCTAGCTGCCTGCTGAGCCAGAGTAGCTATCTGCTGAGTGACGTTGGTAGCCAAGGCTTCCAACACCTGCTCCATTCTCTCCTCGTTGCCTCTTCTACCTCCTCTCGGTCCCACTGGAATCGCGTTCGTGTGCGAGAGGAATTCTAATTCCCGCGACGTACTAGCAACATCGGGGATCTCTCTCATAGGAACCTCTCTCTGCCCTTCCCTACCTCCACTGCGTCCTCCACTGAACCTAGGGCCCATACTGGTCTGTCATTGTGAAAACAATAACACTGATCAGTACTAGATTGTGAAAACAATCCAATCATCAACCTGCAGTTCAACCTAAAGCCTAGGCACTGATACCAACTGTGACAGCCCGAATTTCCAAGCTCGAAAATCCGTGCCATCAGGATCATACTCTGGATGATCTCCAGGACAAATCGCGAAGTGTTTGCTCGTATAGCAGAAATCAAGCACACAATGTCCAGCAATGGTAGTTCGAGTCATCACATCAGGCTTTATAAAAATAAATAAGCAATAAATACCATATGCCTATATATATCTCTCAAAAGAATATACATTCCCAAAAATGAACCAAGAAGAACCACTGGTGATGGACATCCATCACCCAAACAATGGTTCCTGATAGTGGTTCCTATAGAATGTATAATAATACAATAAAAGAAAAATATCTACAGAAAGTAAATACAGAAGTGGGCACCAAGCACACAATAATCCAAAGTTTTACACAAAAATCCTAATAATACCAGACTCATATACCCATACTAAGGATAAAAGTCGTCCGCCTGGACGTCAGTCTCCTCGTCCTCAGTCTCAGCCTCTAGATCAGGTTGGTAGTCAGGGTCGCTCTCAGTGCCGAGAGCTCTAGCCTCAGAACCTATAATTATTGTAGAAGCAGGGTGAGCTAACCATCTAAGCTTAGTAGGAGAATTTCAGTTAAAATTGCATCTTAATTGTTAAACATGGTCACAGAAGATATAAATAGAACTGAATAGATGCAAACAGATGCTTCAGATATACAGAATTTATCAATGCAGGCAGATCGTATCAGAGTTTACAGAATGTGATGCATATAGTGTTTAATGACTTAGAATAATAAACTTAAATAACTCCCGTGAGTATAGCACGTGGTAGCCAGATTTGGTCCGATGGGTAATCCCAACCATCATCGTTCATATGAACAATTTCAGGAAATACAACAATGCCTCAACTACGGAGTGCAATTGTGTCGAGGATTTCCAAGCAGATGCATGATTGTGCCAGAAACGGATATACCGTCGAGTCGGTGGAATTCATCAGAGTATTAAACCTCAAATCACATGCAGACATATTATACTTAACAGAAATCAGATGACAGATGACAGGTGTCAAATAATACGAGTTGAATACATAACAGAGTTGCTACACATATGCTAAACATGACTGAAAAGTAAAATCAGACTATGCAGTTATATGTAGAACATTTGAAATCCATGAGATCAAGAATAAATGCAATTTCAGTTGAATTCCCCTACCTCAGGTCAGACCTCTTTCTAAGCAAATCCAAAGCTTTTTAAGGCATCATGGTCCAACCCTAGACCATAAATATAGTATACTATGTGTTAGGTATGTCAGAAAGTCAACTAGCTCAGTGTCTAGTAACATGCAATTCACACAAACAAAACAGGACAAAAACAGGGGTGATCGATCTATCAACACCCTTATTGATCAATCAATCCTCCTTGTTTATCGATCAATGTCTTCATTGATCTATCAATACCCTCAAACCACCTCACAAGTAACAAAGGTAGTTGATCGATCAATAGCCTTTATTAATTGATCAACACCCTTCATTGATCGATCAATACTTGAATTGATCAATCAATAGCTTCATTTTCTTCACACTTTGTCAAAGCAATATTGATCGATCACCAGCCCTGTTGATCGATCAATATGCCTCATTGATCGATCAATAGCCTAAACTTTCAAATTTCTCTCTTTCTGTTCCCTTTTGTTAATTATACAAATTGATCGATCAATGCCTTCATTGATCGATCAATACACACAAGTGATCGATCAATGCCTTCATTGATCGATCAACACCAACCATTGATCGATCACTCTCTCTGTGATCTATCAACCTTCAGAATTGATCGATCAATTAAAGAATTGATCGATCAATACCTCGCGAGCCCAGAACTTCCAAAAATTTCAAGTCCACTATTCTCTCTTTAACCTTATCTGAATTGATCGATCAATAGCCTCCATTGATCGATCAATCTAGCATTGATCGATCAATAATGACAGCACCTCTGCCATTAATGGAGGTCACCTATTTCTCTTCTATTTGACCTATCTTCATTAATGGTTTCTCATAACTATTAATACACGCACAAACACATATATAAGGGCTCTCATTTGCCCAAATCTAAAAGCATAGGCTCACCTTTGCTTGGGCCCTTTCGGGGTTTCGGCAAAATGATCCGGAAGAGGATTTCGGATCCGAAAATTGGGATTTGTCACCCCCTTCACTCGGACATGGCAATTTGCGGCTCCGCTCCAAGACGTAGCAATAGCACACCTCCTTGTCGATCCGATACGACGTACTACCGTCGATTTCTCACTCCAAGGTCACACATCTACTAACCTAGGTTTCTCTCTCACTGTGTTTCTTCAAAAGAGTGGCTTCTAGGTTCAATCAAGGCTCCAGACTCTTCAGAAATCAGGAAAAGGAGATGAAGATAGGTTTTGGCCAACCCCTCTTCCTTCTCTTATAAGCTAATGGAATAGAAATATCACAGATATTTCTGTTTTCCTTAACTCAAGTTCCGGTGTGGAGCGTGAACACAATCGCTACGGCGTAACATGCCGCATCGACGTCCTACACTACTCGTACCTAAGAGAGAATTCACATGTGAATTCATCTAACTACGGGTAACATTATTTCAACTAATATTCATTATTAATTTTTAACATTTATCTCGATTTTCATGTCGGGCACGCATATCGAAATAGTCAGGTTCTTGTTCAAAATTTTTTAGGTCGTTACAGCTACCAAACGCTCACATTTTTTAAATAAAATATACATGAAAAAGTAACTCTGAGAGTTTCTTGAAAAAGTGGAGAGAAGAAAGAGAAAGAGACTTTAAAAAGGCTTCTAAAAAAGTCAAAAATGACTACTGGAAGGGTATTAAAATATTTTAAAAGTGTAACTCTAGTTAGTAATATAGTCCTAATGTCACCCATCACATCACAAAAAGGAAGCTACGTATCGCGCCCATATCAATTGACGTAGAGATATCTCTATGCCCGAGCGCATTTTCCCTTTTTCCTATATATATATAGGGTCGGGGATATATGCCTAGGCAGAGAGATATATCTACGCCAATTGATATGGGCGCGACATGTAGCGCCATTTTTGTGAAGTGATGGGTGGCATGGGAAGCACTTTATGCCCTTTCAGCCATCATTCTTGACTTTTTTATAGTCTCTTTATCTTTATTCTCTCCACTTTTTCAAGAAATTGTTAGAGTTACTTTTTCAGGTATATTTTACTCAAAAAATGTTAGTGCCTGGTAGTGAAATGCTAGCATCTCGACAACGGCGTCGACACCGATAGCAGTTACCGGCACCCCTTTGCCGAGTACCAGCCACGGGTGCCATTTATATCGAGGTGTCAGTGCTTTGCTAAAAAATAAACAAATAAATAAAAGAAATGGGGCGTCGGCGCCCCCATATCGAGGTGCTAGCGAAAAAAAAAAAATTATCGAAGCGCCGGCATCTCGGCGCTCCGGAAACTAAGTGCCGACGCTCCAATTTTTATTTTTTTTAGCGAAGCATCGACACCTCGATATAGAGGTGTCGACACTGGCGTTGGCACCTCTGCACCGGGGTGCCAACGCCTCGTTATCGGGGTACCGGCGCTTCGCTGCCAATGTGCTAGCGTTTGCTGTTGGGTGTTCACATTTTTTGAATAAATTATACCTGAAAAAAATAAGTATGACACTCTCTTCAAAAAAAGAAAAGAAAAGAAAGAGACTTTAAAAATGGCACTTTTCAAAAAGAGGACTCATGTTGATAAAGTTTCTCACCATTATACTGAAAGGGAAAGTTTCTCATAATCAAGACTGCACGGATTTCTGTGGTGTAAAAATTTAAAAAAGCAGGGTATCAAGGTCATTTCACTAATCACTAAACAGTACATTTCACGGATTTTGAGGACCCTGAAATATAGCGCGTCCTGATTTTGAGAAACTTTTAGTTTCAGTATAATAGTGAGAAACTTTTTTTTCCCAATCCTGTTTCTGTAAATTTCCCATTTAAAAAAGCTTCTAAAAAAGTTAAGATTGATTGTTGAAAGAAATTATAATTTTTAAGATATTTTAAAATTTTTACCCTAATTAGTAAAGTGAACCCTATGTTACCCATCAATTCACAGAAAAAAGTGCTACGTGTTGCGCCCATATCAATTGATGTAAAAATATCTTTACTTCTATGCGCATTTTCCCCTTTTCCATATATATATATATATATATATATATATAAAAGGCAAAATCAGGTGGACGTGACGTAACCTGAAGGTCAGCTCAGCAGCTTCAACAACCTAAGCTCAGGCTAAGTTTATATGGCCAAGCCGGCTAAGTAACCGGGTCGGGCTATCCGGTCATCCGCCAATCCTGCCCATTGACAGCCAGATAAAAAGTGCTTGATGCGGACATAAAATGGTGCCAGGAAATAATTTTTCTTCATTTTCGACATTTTCCATAGGAGTCTCACTCAATTCAAAATATAAAAGCATAGCCATGTCTTCTAAATTAACCCATCTGCTATTCCAAGAAAGCAAATTCGACCGGCGCTCTGCGTTTTCTGCTTGGGTTCAACGTCAAAACCATCGAATAAAACAGAGACTAAACAATAAAAAAGTAGTGAAACCATATATAAGATTCAACCAGTTTGGGACTCAGGCTCTCAGCACAACCCAACAATACAACCATATAATATATGATGTTATATTCGTCAAGAAAAATATTATTTAATAGATTCATCAAAAGTATATGATGTTGTAGTTTATGGAGAAAATGGCTAATAAATAGCCATGCCCTCTGTATGACACTTTCCATGAACTCTATTGTAGGAGAAAGATGAACGGCGTAAATGGTAAAGCGTTGGATCATTCTGAAGAGGAAAAGCTAGATTATAATGGAAAGGAGAAATCAGGTATCTCTCTCTCTCTCTCTCTCTCTCTCTCTCTCTCTCTATATATATATATATATATATATATATATATATATATATATATATATATATATATTGTCACAGTTCTCAAGGTGCGGTTGATTGGGAAATGGTAATTGTTATATGACGCACGGGAAACAGTAGATCATTCATCCGACTACTGATGGGGCGCGATGCAAGCGCAATGGAGCTTAGCTATCGTCACCTTACAAACAGATTTTATAAGGTTGACTTAGGCTCATGGGATTCTATATGTATCTATATGTACTAGAGCAGGTAATTATAGGGATGTAGAAAGACACGTTACACGTGAGGGGGCGTGAGCGATAGTCCTAGAGTGCATGGGTATCATTGCCTTGGGCTATACTATAAACCTGCGGTAATCCTCATCATACCGGTTTTGTGAAGTTGAGTTAAGCCCATGAAATTCTACACCACTTATATCATGCAATGTAAGCGCCCGTACAAATTATTCTCGGATCACTTCACGGGAGATGTGTGACATGAAATCAAATTATGTCAATTTGCTGGTAGGAAAATGATATCAAGATCTATGTCAAAGATTGGGATGATAAACAATCTCCATTTTTTCATAGAATCTAAATATGACTGTTGTGATAATAAGCCCATGATCTCAAGAGAGACTTATTATGTCAGAGACTTGGAAAAAACATGGTGTCCATCATCTGATTTAAATCTGGGACAAGACGGAAGAATCTTACCCTGTAATAAAGGTACTGGAAATCCAAATAGGGAAGTAGAGTCTTTCATATCTAATAAAATATAAAAGCGTGAGCGTCAGGCTCTTAAACTGCCAATAGATTTTCCAACGGTTGATAGATCCTGAAAATGTAACACGTAAACAATGGCTAAGTGAATATTTAATATTCTTTGAATGATAGAAGCAATAATACTAAGTGAATATTTAATTTTCTTTGAATGGTAGATGCAATAAAACTAGCTTTGTGAATGTGGTTAGCAATCAATTATACTGGTTGATTGAATGGAAATTAGAAATTTTTTGCTCCTTAATTTGCATGACATGTGGAAATTATAGTGATTACACCTGCTGTTGTTGCAGAGAAATAAATAACCTCCATAAGAATTATTTGAATTGCCGATTAATGTTACTATGAAGTTAATGATCTGTGATGATCTTTAGTTGTAGAAAGTTTAATAATCGCGATGATGCGTGGAGTAATTCGTTCTCCTAAAGACGATTTGTGCCATCTTGGTAAACCGACTAGTATACAGGGTTTCTGACACGACGCTTCAACCATACAACTCCTCAAAGATCTGATCCTAGGTCGAGCGTAGACTATGATCACACACTATTAAACTATTGCTTGCTCAAATTAAAAGATAAAAGTTTCAAAAGAAAACCGTAGAAGAATACTTTGTGTTTTAGGGTCTTGAGAAAATGCATAATAAATTGGCCATGATTTTATGATTCATTTTGAACCATCCGATCTTTAAAGAAGTGATACGGGAAATAACGACACTTTTCAACCGTCATTGTTTCACTTCTCGACATAAATAGATTTCTAATAGAAGAAGCACTACAAAAAAAATAAGATTATTAGCAGCAGCCAAAAACTATCCCTATTAAAAGAAAATGGCTGCTATTAATTCTGTCGCTATAAAAAAATTGGCTGCTATTAGTCTTGTCGCCACCAAAAATTGTGTTAACAGCAAATACTGTTGAAACACCTTTTTTTTATAATGAAAACTCCTTTAAAATATAATTAAAGCAAAGAAATAAAACAATTGGTAAAAATTGCGAGCCATTTACACTCCCGATTGAATTGTATTGGACCAACCCTCCCAAGGTTGGAACTCTTTGAAAGTAGGAATATTTCTCTTATCTAGCAATGCACCAAATCCAAAATTTGTAGCACACCCAATTAAACGGCTTCTAGACCAGTGTTCCTAGATTTGGATTATTGTGCATACAAGCGCTTCCTCTAATGGTTTCTCCAATCTTAGGCCCTGTTTGATAGCAAGAAAACTCTGAAGAGGAAATGAAATTAATTTTCTAATTGATTTCATCGGAAATGATTTTCTCTATAAATGAATTTTCTACTTTTTGATTAGTATGATTGAGAAATTACTTTTATTGGAAATTGATTTCTCTTGTTTGATTAGTATGTTTGAAAAAGAATTTAAAAGTGAGTGTTTTAAGTTTGGATTATATATTTTCTACTTTTATAAAAATAGAAGTTAGTTTAAACAAATACTTAGTGAGAAGAGAAGCAAAAAAATTATTTAGAAAAATACATAATTTATCACTTTGTGTTGCACTACTCATAGATTGACTTTTTATTATTATAAAAAACATGATTAAAGTCAAATATTAACCAATAACTTTTTTAAGGATATTTTATTACGTTTCAAATTAATACTATAGTAATCACTATTTATTACCAAGTTACATAAGTCATATTTTGAAAAGTCAAACTCAAATAAAAAGTCAAGTGTGACCGTGCCCCTTAGCTATACATGGAACATTGGCATATCAAGCAATGAATTGAATTGAAATAGTAAATGAAGCTGCAGAATTTATTTACGATATAAGCATTTCTCAAAATACAGTTCTACCCTCATGATTCTACATGAACGGAGAACCGATCCGAACCATCGATGATCGCTAATCATCCCAGATGGTTCGCCCAAAAGAACTATCCCAAATCTATTTATATACATTGTTTAATCAAAACAAGGCTTGACATACCAAGCCGTACAAAGTCTCTCAAAAACCCTCAAAGCTGCACAACGGAGTCCTCTAGAAGAAATCCTCAGGAGGTGGCTCCAACTCGTCACCAGGTGTTAGGTCCGAGTCACCGGGGTCAGCGTCTCCTGAAGCCTCGGCAGCTGCTAGTAGTGGACCTGCGACGTATAGTCTATAGGGTGAGCTACATCCTAGCTCAATAGGAAACAGAATACAGTTGAACATATAAATTATCACTCACATATATTCCATGATATGCCATGCATGATGTGTCTATGCAGATACTGATGAAAAACAGTTAAAAAGCATCATGTTTTACTGGTAGTTTACTCATGTCTTTTACTTATTCATGAATGATGCTGAAAAGGCCTAAAGCAAAACTTAAACATTCAACTTAAATAATCCCCGAGCAATATAGCATCGAGCCCCGATGAGATACCCATTATCGTCATCTATATAGACAGTTCTAAACGTATTCTCTGGGAATACAAATAGTACTCAAGCCCCTTTCCCCTGGGGATTGGTGGCGGGGTTTCACTTGTCTCAAACCTTATGATTTCATTACCAGATCGGCCATTACGGATATCCTGCCTTGTCAGTCGTGGATATCCCGCCACGTCGGTGGGGTACCCTATCAAACCTCAAATAATAAAAGTATCAGGTGCTTTACATATTGTTTATTCACCGTGTAATTGTGCTATCTTATATCAGTTAGGCCATATCAAACATGATTCAATCTTGGATACATCCCTGGGATGTATCCATTCATTGCATCACACCTGATGCTCTTATCTCTTTACTTCCTCATCCCCTGTGGATGACTCATTATAATTACTCTTATTGATGTTACACACACACTTTTCACAAACTCTTAAGCAATAAAATATTTTAAATTGAATTCTATATCACTACATATATGCTCTTACAAAATAAAGTACATGTTCAAGGTGTTCCCTACCTCAAGTCTTTGTTTGATCAATGCATCAAGGTCCCACGTGGCTCTTTGTGCCCAAGCTCACACGTACCACCTATGGTACCACATAACGTGTGAAACACATCACTAAAGATGTAATAAAGAAGGTCCAAGACCCTCCAAGAATCTTAAAGTCAAACTCAAAAGTCAACAAAAATTGGCACAGTCGATTAATCGAACTCCAAAATCGATTAATCGAATCTGATTCGATTAATCGATTTCTAAAATCAATTAATCGAAATTCAATATCGATTCATCGATTCTAAAATTGATTAATCGAATTCCTTTATTCTATCTAGTCGATTCTCAATTCGAGTAATCGAGTTTCCAAAATCGATTAATCGATCCCAATTCGATTAATCGAAATTCTAAATCGATTAATCGAACTCTCATTTCGATTAGTCGATTTCTACATTCTCTTTTCTTTCCTCCACTGGGGTTCACTGTAGGTTCCCAGTCGATTAATCGATACCCAAATCGATTAATCGAAATTCAAAGTCGACTTAATTCGATTAATCGAGATAAAATCCTCGACTTTTCAACTTCTTGGCCAAAATCGATTAATCGAAACTCAATTTCGATTAATCGAAATAGCCAGATTCAGCCCCTTTTGGCTGTTCTTCCCAATCTCTTCCTTTACTTTTTCCTCCATTTTTCTAAGCCTTTATCCTACATTTTACACCATTTCTAACTACAATTTACCCTTCCAATCCATGCATTTAAACTATAAAAATCTTACCTTCAATCAATCTCAAATTGATTTCAAATCAAGTGGTTGGAAAGGCTAAGGTTCCAGCTTTGGCTTGAACAGATTCTTCGCGTTTGAATCGGCCTCTTTAGTGCTTGAATCCCCCTTCCAATCACCCACAATAACTCCTTGCTCAACCAGCTTCTTTACTCCTCTCTCTCTCTTCTTTACTTCTCTCTCAACAACCTAAGATAGAGATTTAGGGTTATTAAACCCTTTTATCTCTCTTCACACTTGTGTGTTGAGCACATGCACCGCGATAGGTGTATGCGACTTCACATTCACATCACACACCATATAGTCACTCAAACTATCACATCTCATCCATTCGTCACACTCTATATTAACTATTGAACTCATAATTGGTCAAACCTGTGACCAATCGGGCACGGATCTCGAGGTCACTGTTTAACGTGATTTTTCAGGATATTACATCAAGCGTTGACCAAATTTAAAATTTTGATCAATAAAAATGTGTAAAGCTAAATAACAAAGTTGTTAATAGTAGTATCTGTTGTAAGGTTACACATTGAAAGGAAATTAATTTTTTTATAAAAGTCAAACTTTGATCATATGTTAACTTTAACAAAGTGAAAATTTTGCAATGTACAAATAAGTTACAAAAGTCCAACTGCAAATTAACATAACAGTATTCATATACATCGTTAGGTTATACTAGTTAAAATTTAATCATATATCCACTTTTAATAAAAGTCAAACTTTTATCAAATGTAAAAGTTTGATCAATAAATTTTTTTTAAACTATCATACAAAGTTACATAATAAATGTTAGAGTATACAGTAAGGTTACATATTGAAAGAAAATTAATTTTTAAAAAAAGTCAACTTTGATTAAAATTTTTAACTTCTACCACTAGAAAATTTGATAATGTATCACCAAGCTACAAATTAATATAATCATATTCATATCCATCGCTAGGTTACACTAGTAAAAAATTTGACCAAATATCAACTTTTTAAAGAGTCAAACTTTGACCAAATGTCAAAAAAAGTAGAATAAAATTTAGACATAAATTACAAAATAATAAATTAACAAAATGTTAACCTCATTGGGGCTACAAAAGTTCAAAAAATCAAATTGTGTTACAAAGTCAAAGTTTGACGAAATATTAAACTTTGACTGATAAAAATTTACATTACCAAAATACAAATAACACAGTAATAATCACTATTTGCTGCCAAGACACACTTCTCAAAATTTGAATAAAAGTTAAACTTTGATCAATAAAAATGAGACAATGTATTTTAAAGTGATAAAATTAAAATAATGGTAGATATTTTTAATTATAATATCCACTAATTAAAATTTATAATTTTTTATAGAAAATTAAACTTTGATAAAAAATCAAATTTTGACCATAAAAAATTACACTAATACGGTATAAATTTATGTAGTAGTAGACTCTATCTATAAGCAGGTTTCGAGTTTGACTAAAAACAAATTGTGTAAAATTTGATCAAAAGTCAATGTTTGGCTAAAGGTCAAACTATTAACTAATAAAATTGAGAATCTAATATCAATTTATAGATCAACACGACAATATCATTTTTTCGCTATCAAATTGTAGGAGTAAAAATTTAATAAAAAGTAAAATTTTAATAAAAATTCAAAGTTTGACCTTAAAGTGAACCTTTGACCCCTAAAAATTTGGTAATATATTACTAATTTACAACTTATTATCATGTTTCAATAGTCAAAGTCTGATCAAAAGTCAAAACTTTAAATAGCTTATAAATTTTGTTAAAGTTTGATTAAATTCAAATTTTGACCAAAGTCAAATATTAGCTAAAAAGGGTATGATGTAGATCATGTAATAGTCATAATGATTGTGTTGATATGATGATTATAAAAATTGAAGTTTTTTTTTAAAAGTCAAAGGATAATTTTTTTTGCTTTTAGATTTTTTACGAGTAACTTTATATTTAAAATGACAAAAAGTTATTATTTTGTTAATGAGAAACTCAATTTCAGCCACTTAAAAGGTTGAAATCACTATAAAAATAAGGTGTTTTAGTGGCACGTGATGTTAAGAGCCGTAGCAGCAGTTTTTGCTAACGACAGGACTAGTAGCGGCAGTTTTTTGTAATAGTGGCAATTTTTGGCTGCCAGTAAGTCTTATTTTTTGTGGTGAATGGTTTCCTTCTAAAATGACTTGGTGTACGGAAATTCAGTTTCCAAGCAGGCTCACTTAATTTCATTTTCATCTCCTTACGTAGCTATCAAACAACAAAATTGGAAACTAAATTTCACTTCCACTTATGTAATTGCATTTCTATATTATCAAATAAAGCCTTAGAGTAAATTAAAGTACCTATATAAATAAAAACTTATTTTAGTTTCTTCCTTACGTGGGACTAAAAACTAGTATGCTACTGAATGAATAGCAAACAAAGACAGACGAAAAACTTTAAAAACAAACAAACTTTGTTTAAAATACACTAACAACACCTCTATATGTGATTTGCTTTGGAGCTAACTGTTGGATATTTTAAAGGTTTTAAAAAATAAGCTTTTGAAATTGGGATTTGTCCCACATCGTGTAAACTCTTTTTTGGGTTTGGCTTATATATCTTTGTCTTGGCTCAAGGCTTGTAGCCTTCACCCAGGGGGCACCGAATTTTATAGCTTCCACCGCCATGCAACCCCCATCAACACACATTCGCCACTCAGCCGAGCCGAGTCTGTCGGGTCGGGATGGATGGCACGCGCGCAATGCGTAATGCGTAATGCGATACGATAATTTAATTAAACTTTTGAATAAGTGTGAAACCACCCATTTAAATTTTAAACAGATATGTCTTATCCGACCGTTCAGTTATATGCTACGGATATGTCCGTTCGGTTACACCTGTTTTATCTATAAAAGGGCCCCAAGACCCCTCATTTGTTACACTGCATATTTTCACAAATTTCTTCTCCGCTACTTTAAGCTTTCTCCTTCTCAGAGTTCCGCTTTAGTTTTTTGGTGTTCTAGTTGCGTGATCAGATTCACCAAATCTGATCACACGGATAAGCTGCCGGTTTGTTGTATCCTGAACCGATTTGCCGGTAACCTATTGGTGACCACTAGATCATAGTGATAGGGGCAAATCTCGGTTTAAAGACAACGATATTTAACGTGCCTCGAACCGAATCAGCGTATATTTTAATTTCGATCTTTATCTTCTTTTGCAACCCGAACCTATTGTTCTAACAATTTTAAACCGAGATTTATGGCTCATATTCTGTCCTCCACTTCTGCTCTAGTGAATGATAAGATTCATCCAGCGCTGCCTAACAACATCCACAAGTTAGACAGTTTTGATGGTTCGAATTTCAAACGATGGCAACAAAAATTACATTTTCTGTTAATCACACTGAAAGTTATATACGTTATCACAACTCCGTGTCCGACTATTACTGAATCATCCACCCTCGCTGAAGGCCATAAAAAGCAGAAATGGGACGATGACGACTATACTTGCAAAGGCTACATTTTGAATGCACTATCGGATTCTTTGTTCGACGTCTACCGCACTTACGACACTTTGAAGGAACTCTGGGATGCACTCGAGAAGAAATAAAAAACTGAAGATGCAGGGTATAATTCTTATATTATCAGTCATTTTTTCAATTTTATGATGGTTGATG
Source organism: Chloranthus sessilifolius (assembly GCA_021018995.1). Classification (NCBI taxonomy): domain Eukaryota; kingdom Viridiplantae; phylum Streptophyta; class Magnoliopsida; order Chloranthales; family Chloranthaceae; genus Chloranthus; species Chloranthus sessilifolius. The sequence goes on from CM037585.1 coordinate 23,120,956, forward strand.
ATAAACCTATTCTTAGCCAAGTTCATGATTTTCAAGTTATTATTAATTATATGGTTGCTAATGGTTCTCATTTCTATGAGGATTTTTTGGTTGGTGCGGTAATCGCCAAGTTGCCTCCATCATGGAAAAATTACCGAAAAATCCTTAAGCATAATAATGAGAAGATTTCTATGGAAGATCTTCTCCTTCATTTACGTATTGAGGAAGAATCTCGAGTTAGGGACAAAACAGAAGATCACATTGATATGACATCAAAGGTACACTTGGTTGAGTCTAAGGTTGTTAGTGGACCGTCCAAGAAGAGGAAGAGTGGATATTCTCATTCCAAGGAGAATAAGACCATGGTACCGAAGAATGGTGGTTGCTATCACTGAGGGAAACCTGGACATTTCAAACGAGATTATCGCCTCTTCAAGAAGTTGAAGAATCAAGCGAATGCAGTGGAAGTGAAAAACAACTTCGCAGCCATTCTTTCGGAAGTCAATCTGGTTGGTGACATCAATGAATGGTGGATCGACACTGGTGCCACAAAACATGTGTGTAATAATCGTGGCATGTTTGTGACTTATGACAAAGCTGATGATGATCAAGATCTCTTCATGGGAAACTCATCTACGGCAAAGATCATAGGACGTGGAAAAGTGAAATTAAATTTCACATTCGAAAAAGTCGTTACACTTACTGATGTGCTCCATGTACCCGATATCCGCAAGAATCTTATTTTGGGTGGTTTACTGATCAAACATGGTTTTAAACTTGTATTTGAATCAGATAAGTTTATCTTATCCAAAAATGGTGAATTTGTTGGAAAAGGATATGCCATAGGAGGCATGTTCAAACTCAATGCAACTGATCCTATCAATAAAATCTCTTCTTCTGCTTACTTGGTCTCTGTTTCTAATTTATGGCATGATAGATTAGGACATGTAAATTATAGGTCTATAAAATGTATGGCTAACTTAGATTTAATTTCAAAACATGAATATTTTGCTAGTAGTGCTTGTAGTATATGTGCTAAAACTAAAATTACTAGAAAATATTTTCCTAGTGTTATTAGAAATCCATGTTTATTAGATTTAATACACAGTGATATTTGTAATTTAAATAATGTTCCTACTAGAGGAGGAAAACGATATTTTATTACTTTTATAGATGATTTTTCAAAATATGCTCATATATATTTATTAAATACTAAAAATGAGGCTTTTGAAAAATTTAAGGTTTATAAAGCTTTAGTAGAAAATCAATTAAATAAAAGAGTAAAAGTCATTAGATCTAATCGGGGTGCAGAATACATGTCAAATGAATTCTCTGATTTCTGTGAAATTCATGGAATTCGTCATGAGGTGACGGCCCCTTATACGCCACAACAAAATGGAGTTGTCGAGAGAAAAAATAGAACATTAGTAGAAATGACTAATGCATTATTAGTTAACGCTAATTTCGATAAAAATTTATGGGGTGAAGCTTTATTAACTGCTACTCATATTTTGAATAGAATTTCACATAAGAAAAGTTTAACTACACCTTATGAACTTTGGAAGAATCGAAAACATAGTTTAGCCTATTTTAAAGTGTGGTGGTGTAGGGCATTTGTTAGATTAATAGATCCTAAAAGACCTAAGATAAGGATTAGATCTATTGAGTGTGCATTTGTTGGCTATGCACAAAATAGTAAAGCTTATGGATTTCTAGTTATGAAATCTAATGATAACATCGATAAAAATACTATAATAGAATCTAGAGATGCTATATTCTATGAATCTAAGTTCACTACTCTAACTAATAAATTAAATATTGAAAGTAAATCTTATGAAGATGGAAAATCTTCTAAATCTAAAGAAGTTATTGAATCTTCAAGTGATGAAGAGGTCATCATTGAACCTCGACGAAGTAGACGTCAATGATTTGAAACTAGTATTTCAAAAGACTATTATATCTATTTGATTGAAGGAAATATGACCAAAAGTACTAAGAAACATTTGTGTCTAAATGTAGACGATGATCCTATCACTTTTAACGACGCAATGAAATCTAGAGATAGTGCTTTTTGGAAAGAAGCTATCAATGATGAAATTGATTCAATAATGAGAAACAAGACATGGAAATTAGTAGACTTACCAGAAGGATCTAAACCCATAGGATATAGATGGATATTTAAAAGAAAACTTAGAACAGATGGAACTATAGAAAAATTTAAGGCAAGATTGGTTGCCAAAGGATATAGACAAAAGGAAGGTGTTGATTATTTTGACACCTACGCACCCGTTGCTAGAATTTCGACTATAAGACTTCTAATTGCCTTAGCTTCTATACATAAGTTATAAATCCATCAAATGGATGTTAAAATCGCTTTTTTAAATGGTGATTTAAAAGAAGATGTGGCAGCCCGAATTTCGGCACCCCGAAACCCGTGCCATCAGCACGATCATCTTGACCGTGCCCCTCAACTATGCACGGAACACTGGTATATCAAGCATAAAATAAATAAGAACAACTTGCGGAATTTAAATCTACATAAAAACACTTCTCAAAAGACAGTTCTACCCTCATGCCTCTGCATGAAGGGAGAACCGATCCGAACCATCGATGATAACCATCATCATGGATGGTTCGCCCAAAAGAATACTCTGATATCCATATACACAAGGTTTAATCAAAAACCAGGCTTGACATACCAAGCCGTACAATCTCCAACTAAAACTCCTCAAAGCGCATGAGGTCCTCTAGAAGAAGTCCTCGAGGTGGCTCTAACTCCCGCCGCAAGAAGGTCCGACTCACGGATCAGGTGTCTCCAAGCGGCATGCTAGTAGTGGACTGCTGACGATAGTCTATAGGGTGAGCTACATCCTAGCTCAATAGGGAACAAACACTGTTGAACATATAAATTATAACTCACATATATTCTATGATATGCCATGCATGATGTATCTATGCAATTGTTAATGAAACAATTTAAAAAGCATTTCGTTTTACTGTTGATTACTTATGTTTTCATTTACTCATGAATAATGCTGAAAAGGCCTAAAGCAAAACTTAAACTTTCAACTTAAGTAATCCCCGAGCAATATAGCATCGAGCCCCGATGAGATACCCTTCATCGTCATCTATATAGACGGTTTAATGTATTCACAGGAATACCATATAGTCCCCAAGCCCCTTTCCCCTGGGGATTGGTGGCGGGGTTCCACTTGTCTCAATCAACACCCCTGGGGTGTGCTTACTATGTACGGATAAGCCTCCGCACTGGCCTACGGTTTCGCCGCCGTATCGGTCACGGATATCCTGCCGTGTCAGTCGTGGATATCCCGCCACGTCGGTGGGGTAACCTATCAAACCTCAAATAACAAAAATATCGGTGCCTTACATATAGTTATTCACCGTGTAAGTGTGCTATCTTATATCAGTTAGGCCCTATCAAGCATGATTCAATCCTTGGATACATCACAGGATGTATCCATTCACTTGCATCACACCGATGCTCTTTTCTCTTACTTCTTCATCCTCGGGATGGCTCATTAGTTTACTTATGAATATCACACACACACTTTTCACAATTCTTTAGCAAAAATATTTGAATGGAAATTTATATCACTACATACATGCTCTTGTAAAATAAGGTACATGTTCAAGGTGTTCCCTACCTCAAGTCTTCACTTGATCAATGCATCAAGGTCCCACGTGACTCCTTATGCACGATCCACACGCACCACCTATGGTACCACATAAGTAAAACACATCGCAAAGGATGCAATAAGGAAGGCATAAGATCCCCAAGAATCTTAAAGTCAAACCAAAAGTCAACATAGTTTACTACGATTAATCGAATTCCAAAGTCGATTAATCGAATCGATTCGATTAATCGATTTCCAAAATCGATTAATCAAGGTCAATATCGATTAATCAAGCAATTTCGATTAATCAAATCCTCCTTTCGCAAAGTCCATTCTCGCGAATAATGAGTTTTCATTCGATTAATCGAATCCAATTTCGATTAATCGAAGTTCCTCTTTTTGCAAAGCAAAATTACTGTTCGAACAGTCGAATTTTCATTCGATTAATCGAATCCAACTTCGATTAATCCAAATCCTTCTTTCGCAAAGAAATTTTCCTTCAAGCGATGAGTTTTCATTCGATTAATCGAATCCAATTTCGATTAATCAAATCCTTCTTCGCAAAGTAGACCCACAGTCGAATAATCGAGTTTCACAGTCGATTAATCGATTCCAAATCGACATCGAAACTAAATCGATTAATCGAAATCCCATTTCGATTAGTCGATTTTTCCTGTTATTTCCTCCAACCCCTGGGGTCCACTGGAGGTTCTCAGTCGATTAATCGATTCCCAAATCGATTAATCGAAATCCAAAGTCGATTAATCGAAATCCAATTCGATTAATCGAAATCGGGGTCCTCTGACTCTTCAACTTCCTGGCCAATTTCGATTAATCGAAACCCAATTTCGATTAATCGAAATTGTCGACCTTTCTTTCGATGTTTCTTCCCAATCTTTTTCCATACTTTTTCTTCTATTTTTCTAAGCCATTATCCTATGATTTAACCCACATTTTACTGCAACTTAACCCCTATAATCTATGCATCTTATTTACAAAAATTTTACCTTGAATAGATCTCAAGTTGATTTCAAATCTAGGGTTGGAAGGCTAGGGTTCCAGCTTTGGTTTCTAACGGATTCCTTGCATCAAATCCGGCCTCTTTAATGCTTGAATCCTTCTTCCAATCACCCACAATAACTCCTCTCTTACTCCTCTCTCTTTCTCTCTCTTCTTTACTTCTCTCAACCACCAAAACATGAAAGTTAGGGTTTTCAACCCTTTTTATCTTATCTCTTTTCTCGGTGTGGAGCACATACACACCCATCAGTGTATGCCACTCTACACACTCCATCTCTCTACTCTTCTACACTGGTTCACACATCACATTCGCTCATCTCACCATAAGTTTATCAATGAACTATCTCATAGTCAAACCTAAGACCAATCGGGCACGGATCCCGAGGTCCTCGTTTGACGTGCTTTTTCGGGTTATTACAGAAGAGGTCTATATGAAACAATCAGAATGATTTATTCTATCTGGACAAGAAAAGAAAGTCTATAAACTTATTAAATCTTTATATGGGCTAAAACAAGCATCAAAACAGTGGCATGAAAAGTTTGATAATACTATTACCAATTTTAGATTCAAAACTAATGAAGCCGACAAATGTATGTATTATAAATTTTCTCATCATAATGGTGTTATTATATGTCTTTATGTAGATGATTTACTTATTTTTGGAACTAATTTAGAAGTTATTTTAGAAACTAAAAACTTCTTAAGTTCATCTTTTAACATGAAAGACATGGGTCAGGCAGATGTAATTTTGGGAATTAAAATTATAAGAAATGAAAATACATTAACTTTAACTCAATCTCATTATGTTGAAAAGATTTAATTATTTTGATTTGAAATTTGCCAATACACCTTTAGATATTAATCTTAAATTGACTAAAAATGATGGACGATGTGTGCAACAGTTAGAATATGCAAGGGTTATTGGTAGCCTTATGTATGCAATGCATTGTACACGACCGGACATCGCATTTGCAATAAGTAAGTTAAGTAGATTTACAAGTAACCCTAGTTCTGTTCATTGGAATGTCATTTCACATGTTTTTAGATATTTAAAGGGTACTATTAATTATGGTTTACAATTTTCTGGATATCCTCACGCTTTAGAAGGATATAGCGATGCAAGTTGGATATCTGGTTCAGAAGAATCAAAGTCTACAAGTGGATGGATATTCACTTTTGGAGGTGCTGCGATCTCATGGGGATCAAAGAAGCAGACTTGCATTACACATTCCACTATGAAATCAGAATTCATTGCCTTAGCGGCAAGTGGAAAAGAAGCAGAATGGTTACGAAATTTACTACTAGAAATTCCAATTATGATTAAACCATTGCCACCTATCTCTATACATTGTGATAGTGAAGCAATACTATCAAAGGCTTATAGTCAAACGTATAAAGGAAAAAATAGACACATTGGTCTAAGACATAGCTATGTAAAACAATTACTTAGAGATGGAGTAATCTCAGTAATTGGGGTCAGGTCTGCAGAAAACCTGGCGGATTCGTTTACTAAAAGCCTTGGCAGAGATGAGATTAATAAAACTTCAATCGGGATGGGTTTAAAGCCATTAAACCTAAACAGCCACTTATGATGGGAACCCTACCTAATATTTGTTTAATCAATGTTTAGGTTCAAAGGGAAAAATAAATAAATAAATCATGGGCAGCTAAAGGACACTACATTGATGAGAAATAAATCTCATATACATCCCAGGACGGGTAGTGTTTCACCTGTAATGGATAAGGGGAGGTAGAGCATTGCTCTTAACAGTCCTATAACACTATGTGTTGAGATGTTACAGTTACAGGAACATCTCTTATAGATTTGCCTATAAAAGTGTGAAGGTGGAGCCGCTTTCAATGAGACTTGGCTTTATCTCATAAACACTTACGAACACCAGGGTACTAGCATAGGGCCTAAATGTGCTAACCTTTTATTGAACACCAAAATATGTGAAATATGTGTGTGAAATAATTTCGATTTGTCATATAAGATCGTTAGTTCAAGACTTAATTTCACTAAAGATCTTGATAAATTTTGAATTATTTTCACTAAAGTGAAAATTCAAGTCTGTAAGACATTTTCATATATGCACATTTTTCTAACGTTGCTCTATTTCAAATCTTTAAAATAGTGGGGGATTGTTTATTTTTTTTAAGAAAAGTTTTTAATTTTATTTTTATTTTAAATCTTTAAAATAGTGGGGGATTGTTGGATATTTTAAAGGTTTTAAAAAATAAGCTTTTGAAATTGGGATTTATCCCACATCGTATAAACTCTTTTTTGGATTTGACTTATATATCTTTATCTTGGCTCAAGACTTGTAGCCTTCACCATTTTAACCGAGTCAATTCTACTTTAATTCTCACATAACATTTTCACTGGCTCATTGAAATTGTTTAGTCTTCAATCAAATCCTTTATCCAAATAGCATATGTACCAGCTATCTATATGCTATATAATTAAATTCTACATTATATATATCTCGTAACAAGAAAATTTTAAAAAACTTCCCGCTGCCATTGAAATTCAATTTTCTTAAGAAATTAATGGTTAATTTAAATGCAAAGTTTGTATCCTATTTTTCAAAAGACTTTGTAAAAGAGACAACAATTGAAGAGATAGACTGACCGATAAGAGGGAAGATCTTATAGAGTTAGGAGTAGGGGTATTTTGATCGAATAAGATATAATTATAAATTCAAATTTTACTTATTTTATATTGTAGTAAAGATTATTCTATGAATTACTATTGGATGATTCGAACGATCTGAACTATATACTCTTAAATGATTAGTTGTTCACGCTTTTTAACGATTAAAATTAGAGTGCAACAACAATATGTTTAAAATCCTGTAATAAATCTGATTTTTTGGGTGAGGCATATGTCAAGCAATCATGGGCTGTTAGTTGACTAACTTGGATTGTTCAAACATATGTTTCACGTGGCATGAAAGTGCAGAGTCATACATAGATCAAATATGTGTGCCACGTGCTGTGTGCAAGTGGATGGTCATGGACTAATCTGGTTTAAGGCAGTCAAATCATTCTTTTTAATTTTTTTTTCCAATGTTCACGTCGCTCTGGGATTGGCATCAAAAAAATCTAATGGCTCTCTATATATGAAGACATTACCTTTTATTTAGTAAAGAAATTTTTACCAAACAGGGCACATACTTCATTAATAACGTGGGGCAAGGTCTTAAATAGTTATTTTTTTTTATAGGTAAGATTTTAAATAGTTATCAGACGGAATAATCTCTCATCATAGGGTAATAACTTATGTAATTTTTATTTTTGAGGATGCCAACTAATATAATTCGAGTTTCCTCATAAAGTACCAACTTAGCTAATTATCTCTTACAATTGCCTAAGTTTGCACTATATAAGGTAATGGATACCCTACTTCTATATTTATTTTTGCATGTCCTGTTTGGTAAAAATCGTAGTCATTAAACATAAGCTTTCTAAGATTAGATTTCTCCCAAGTAGACGTGAGGGTGTAATTCAAATTTGTGAATCTTTGAGGGCGCTAAACCCATTGCTTTGCTTTGAATCAAACAATAGACTGGCTAGCTATATAAAAATCTGGTCAGGGAATTGGTGTGATATCAGTTCACATAAAGGCCAATCCCAAAAACGAACAAGGAATGTGCCAGAGCCATGGACATCCTTGGCACGTGCCTGAGTATACAGCCCCATTAGTAGGATTTGGGCCTGGCCCAATTAGCAACGTTGGGGCCTAAAATGGGCTTTAGAGCTCTAGCCTCCCTGTAGCAAAATCAACCACAGTGGGCTGGCCTTTCTCTCTCTATATTGTATGAAATTACAGCTACTAGGGGAAATTCAATTCCACTGCTTCCTTCTACTGTAAAGTGTAAACACTAGCTAACAACATCACCATGTGCAGATGATGAGATCAGTGATAACCCGATTGAGCAAGTTAGGCTGACCGTTCCGATAACCGATGATCCGACATTGCCGGTTTTGACGTTCCGAACATGGGTTCTTGGGATGGTTTCTTGTGCCCTTCTTGCATTCATGAATCAATTCTTCAGTTACCGTCAGAATCTTCTATCTATATCATCGGTTTCAGCACAAATTGCTGTTCTTCCAATCGGAAGACTGATGGCCGCTACACTGCCCACAAAGTCCTTTCGAATCGGAAAATGGTCTTTTTCATTGAACCCGGGGCCTTTCAACTTGAAAGAACACGTCTTGATCACTATCTTCGCAAACGCAGGCTCCAATTTCGTTTATGCGGTGTTAATTATTACAATAGTTAAGGCTTTCTACATCAGAGATTTGCACCCACTCGCCGCCATGTTGCTCGTCCAAACCACACAGGTGAGCTTATTTCGTTGTCGATGTTTCTATAAGCATACTGATCTTTGGAAAATTATAAACGATGGACAGTATTTGATAGATAATATTTTATTTTATTTTTTGTGATATTTGTGCCTTGACTAATCCGACGGGCACTGAAACTAAGGACTGGATAATACTCCAGTGGCACTGAGGAGACTCGAACGGGTGACCATTGGGGAGCAAACCCAAGGAATGACCAACTGAGCTACCCCTCGAGATTATTTGATAGATAATGTTGCAGACAGCTTACATGACATGACGTGACTGATTTTTACAAAATTTTAAATCGGTGGACAGTGTTTTTACAGATAATGTCGCAGACAGCTTAGTTAACTGGAATTATCAAAAAAAAAAAACGACAGCTTAGGTAACTGGATGTAATGTTTGGGTACCACATAAGCTGTCTCATTTTCCGCTGTATAACATTGCCCATAATTTTTTCAATCCATGCTTTATTTTCTCATTTTCCTACTTTGAGAGTTAATAGAAGGATATGTGTCAAATTTTAGGATGGAAAATTATAAACGGTGGACAGTTTTCGATAGACAATTTTATAGACACCTTATGTGGCGCAACGTGACTGGCTGTCCACACACTCTCCCTTTAGCATAGTGCTTGTCATGCTTTAAAAAAGGGGCAGACTTTCCTAACCATCATTTAAGCACCGAAATCGTGTTTAAATAAGCTTATATCCATCATTGGTTTAAGATGTGGGTCATCCACACCATTGAAGCGATAGATCATAGATTGAAAAGCAATGGTCCCGAAAATCCCATTTTTTGAGAATTTTAAACCATTCAATCTGTGGACTTTATTGCCAACCATTGAACTTAATTTTAAGGGCACTTTAGAAAACAATGCCTCAAAAACAAACTTTTTAACAAAAAAGACCCGACTTCAAATGTTTTAGAAAAATGTGCTTTCACGGATTTTGAAACTTTAAAAAATCGTGAATGCACATTTTTTTGAAATGTTTTTAAAAAAAATAGTGCGTTCATGGTTTTTTTAAGTTCTAAATTCCGTGAAAGCACCGTTTTTCTAAAACATTTGAAGTCGAGTCCTTTTTGCTAAAAAGTTTGGTTTTGAGGCATGTTTCTCTAATTATCCCTAATTTAGAGAAACATGCCTCAAAAACAAACTTTTTGCAACAAAAGATCCGACCTCAAACGGTTTAAAAAATGGTGCTTTCACGGGTTTTGGATGTTCTGAGATTTGTAAAAGGACATTTTTTTTCAAAATTTAAAAATAGTGCACTTTCACGGTTTTTTGAAGTTCCAAAATCCTTGAAAACACAATTTTTTTTTAAAGGTTTGAGATCGGGTCTTTTTTGCTAAGTTTGTTTTTCAGCCATTATTTTCTAAAGTGCCCTAATTTAATGGCTGATATTAAAGTTTACCATCTGGATCGTCAACATTCACGTGTGGATATAATTGTTTTGGTAAGATGTTTTTTAATGATGGATTTTCACCTATGCAATTTAAATTGATCATAAGTGTACACCACGTGTCATTATAATAAACCACACTCTGAATTGTGTGAGATGAGTATTTCCATGTTAACCATGGAAGATAATTTAAACACCATTTTCGTGTTTAGACATGGATTAGAAAAACGAAACTAATTGAAGAGAGTTTTATTGAAAGCTTTTTTTTCAAAGGGATTGACACATGCCCCCAAAAATTTATTCGATCAATCAATGAAGAACAAGCAGTCATTTAGCCAACATGTGAGAAATGTTTAGGGTACCTCTATTTGCACTCATGCATTTGCTAAAAGTGCTCATGTCTTAGACCCTTTGAAAACTGTTAATTGCTTTAAATCAGATGTAGATTGCGTTTTACTCCGATCTTTCACACAATAGATCTTGAGATCATGACGCACCGATTAGGCAATCGATTTTTTATTACATGTGTCCCAGATCCCAAAAAATGGCCTTGAATGATATGGAAAATATCATGCTCAAACGTGAATTTAGGGCCATTTTGTTTGAAGATTTGTGATACATGGAATAAAAAATGACCGTCTGATAGGTGTGCTATGATCTCAAGATCTATTTTGTGGAATATCAAGGTAAAAAATGATATGCATCATTTGATTCGAAGCAATCAATGTTTTCCAAGGGATTTGAGACGTGGGTGCATTCAGAGAATGCGTGAGTGTAAACAGAGGTACCCAAATATTTATAGTTAAAATTAATAATGAAAGGGAGCTACAACTTGGACAGGAGATTTGTATTGTGGCACATGGTTATGGTTAAAAAGAAAGACTTCATTAGTTTTGAGATTTGTATCGCGCTGAACACCATCTACGCTGTATGATTTGAAGATCATGATGTAAAGAACTTTGAGGCAAAAAATTGGCACAAAACATGATCTTTATCATCCAATTTGTTAGGGTTAACCATTGAATCAGATGGTGGCCTTTGTTCAATTAGATGATAGAGTGTTTTTCTCTCTAATCTTTAGCCTCAAACATCTTTCCATCATGGTCTTCAAATCATACGGCCACATCTCAGACCCCTTTAAAGCCATTGATTGCTTTGGATGATGGTGATCGTGTTTCACCTAGATCTTCCGCACAATAAATCTTGAGATAATATAGAACCTATTAGACTGTCAATTGTTTATTCCATGTGTCACATATCTCTAAAAAATGCCTCTGCATTCATGTTTAAGCGTGATATGTGCTATATGATTGGAGGGCCATCTTTTGAGAATCTGTGATACAAGTAATAAAAAACTACCCGCCGGATAGGTGCATCATGATCTCAAGATCTACTGTGTGGAAGATATGGGTGAAATACGATCTCCATCATTTGATTCGAAGCAATCAACGATTTTAAAGGGATCTCTTTCAGAGAATGCATGGGCCCAAATAGAAATACCCTAAAACGAATAACATAGTGTATTAACTGGAAAGAAGGGTGATTTGGCCATTTCAACCATGGATCAAAATATCGTCCGATACCGATACGTATCGGTATCGAACGTGAACGATACGGTACATTAAATGTACACATTCAATGTATCGTTCGATACGGACCAGTACCAATACGTATCGTCCGATACGTACTGATTTTTTGACTAGACGATACGTATCGGTTTTTCGGCATTTTGATCCATGATTTCAACTATAAATGAGTCGCTCATGTTGCCTAATGTCTTATAACGAGTGCGAAAAATTGTTTCAATCCCCTTTTTCTATAAAACTTTATGAAATAGTATGATATGCTAAAACTTTATTTATTTATTTGATAGATAACGGTCGGAATTTCAAATCTCCATTTCTTTCATATATGCAGTTTTACATAATCATTTTCTAAAAAGCTTTTTAAACAAAAATGAAATACTATGATATCATTGCAGGCCTTTGATACTAAACTTATTGTTTAAAAAGTTGATAGCTTGTATCGTGTTTGATGGAGAATTAGATGCTTGGGTATGGGTGGGCTGGTGTGTTCAGGAAGTTTCTTGTTGATTCTCCCTACATGTGGTGGCCTGCTAACCTAGTTCAAGTCTCCCTGTTCAGGTCTCTCTCTATCTCTCTCTATCTCTCATACTTTACCTCTCATACTTGTTAACTTTAATATAATTCCTTTTCATAAATAGCAAAAATAAATTTTTTAGGACAGAATACAGTGAAAAATTTATGTTAGAAAATGTTGCAGACAACTTATGTGGCATGACGTAATTGGCTGAACACATAGTTGGACCCAAGCACTACACCTAATCACTTCACGCCACATAATCAGTCTGCAACGTTGTCAACCAAAAACTGTCCACCCTTTATAATTTTCCTATCTTTTAATTCAATCACGATTTGGACTGCATTAAGAAAAGGAAACCTACAGTCATGAGCAAGGTACTAAAGCTGGAGGAACCAAGAAATAAAAGAGGAAAGCAAACATACAAAAGGAAAGGAAACTAAGGCTATGTTTGGAATTGCTCATTTGGAAGAATAGAAAAGAGCAGTTGTTGCTCTTGTTGTTGCAAATGAATATGGGGAGAGAGAGAAGGGTTGAAAAAAGAAAAAAAGAGAGGCTACTCTTTAAAAGAGGAAAAAAACTCTCTTAAAAATAGCATGATTTTAAAAGAAGAAAAAAGGTGAGGCTGTTATTTGAAATATGAAAAATATCCCTCTTTAAAATTGCATGAAAAATCATACCCTTTTAAAGAGGGTTGTTTTCAAAGAGCAGCCTCTCTTTTACCTTCTTCCAACCGTTCTCTCTCTCTCTCTCCACATTTCTTTGCAATGGCAAAGAGGAGTTACTATTCTTTTCTACTCTCCTAAAGAGCATTGTCAAACAAAGCATAAGCCAATACTGGAATGGCCAACACAAACCCGAATCGACCCATGTTAAACTCCGTAGTGATATAATACTATATGCTAACTGCAAAGATGACAATGTTAAAAAAAGGGTGCATGGGTGAGGACCGCCCGCTGTAACCTCATTTACCGATTAAAAAAAACCTTGGGTGAGGACCCCTATAACCTTATTTACCGATAAATAAAATAAAAATTATTTTGGCATGGGTCAGGGTCAACATCTGACCCACCACCGTTGAGCCCCAACAAGAACCCAATTCAGTAATTGTACTCTGGTTTCTTTTTCATTGGAAGCGTGAGGTCTCTGTAACCTCAAGATAATTATAAAAAATCCAAAAAAGAAAATGTAAGCGAGGTAGTCGGGTTAGGTCGGGGAAGGTTCGGATATAGAACCTCAACCCTAACCCAGCCGAACTGTTTAATAAAGCAGTCAGGCTTTTCAACCAGATCTGACCTGTGGCTCGGAAATCTGAATCCAAGCCTAAACAACGACGGATCGTTGTCGGGTTGATCGGACTCGTCTGCACCCCTATGTCAAACCTCTCTCTCTCTCATACACCTAGTGTGTGCACATGCATATGGGCATACATATACAAATAAAGGTTGATCTATCCATGGTTTCAAATATATGATATAGTAGTGCCGCCATTAATGGTGGCACTTGAACAAAATTTCATTGTTAATTGTCATTACATATTCGCCAGTGACCATCAAGGGAGGTCGATTTGTCACCTTTTTTTGTTGGTTGAGATCCCCATTAATGGAGGTCTTTCTCTAACCTAAAGATTTTATTCGCACAGATCTGTTCTTAGACGAATTGCAGGCATCGCCATTAAAGTAAAAAAGATGATTAAAGAGAGGTCAAAACCACAAGCAGTTAATAGACCATTAGAAGAAGAAGAGCCCAGAAAAAAACACCCAATTGGTCCCTCTCGCCGATTGCGGATGGGATTCAGAGAAGAAAAAGAATAGCCCAGAAGCCTTCTCGCGGATGCGTAATGCCACTCCAAAAAGTTTCCGCTTATAAAGGGGCATTTTTGGTATTTCTCCTTAAAGGATGTGTTCGAGGGATAACAAGGGCCTTGAAAACCGTCGAATCCTGAATCCTTAAAACTTTATGGAGTAGTATAATAATCTGAAACTTTTATTTAGGATCGGCCGATCCGGTCCGCCAATCCCAATCCGGATCAATTTTGGACAATTGGGCTGAGGGATAAAAATTCGATACCAATATTTGAAACCAGGGATCTAATGCTCTCCTAACGGTTAACGGTTTTCTGTTTGAACTTGTAGAGCATTGCATGAAGAAGAGGTCAGACCCAAGGGAGGATTAACAAGACTCCAATTCTTCCTCCTAGTATTCATCTCAAGCTTCTGTTACTACATCGTCCCCAACTATCTATTTCCTTCAATAACCGCCATCTCTATTGTTTGTTGGATATGGACAAGATCGATCACAGCCCAACAGATTGGCTCTGGTCGCGGAGGCTTCGGAATTGGATCTTTTGCCCTTGATTGGTCTACAGTAGCTGTCCTCGGAAGTCCCTTAGCTACTCCGGCATTTGCGATCATGAATGTGATGGCTGGTTTCATCATAACACTCTACATCATCATCCCCATTGCTTACTGGACCAACTCGTATAACGCCAAGCGATTCCCGCTTTTTACATCACATGTGTTTGATGCCAATGGACAACCTTACAACGTCAACCAAGTTTTGAACTTCGATACCTTCGACTTCAATGAAGAAGGTTACAATAAAGTTGGCCAAATAAATCTTAGCATCATTTTTGTTTTCACTTATGGATTGAGCTTTGCCACACTCGCTGCAACACTCTCGCATGTTGTTCTCTTCCATGGGAGGTATCTCTCTCTCTCTCTCTCTCTCACACACACACTTACGATCAAGGGGTAGTTTATATGTTTTTTAATTAAAAAATTAGATCAAAATGAGTCTAACTTATTGGCAAATTAAGGCAATGGGTGTGACTGGATGGTTATAAAACCATGAGCAGCTGAATCATTCCATACCTATTTTCTCCCCAATTCCTAAATGAGATGAAAACAACTAGGACTGAATTTCATCTCATTTGCGAATCGGGTGTGCACAAAATGAGACGAAGCTAATTTCTTGATGAATGTTAGTGATAAAATATCTTTAATTTTGGAGGTTTTTGTTAGAAATATTAAGATCAGAAATCCGAAAATGATAAATGAGAAAGAGAAATTAGACTTGAGGCACGTAATCGTTATCTTTAAAACGCTATTCACTCGCTACTCAAGTAAATCCTCAAGTTTGCAAAAGGTTTTTAGCGAGATGTTCCATGATACAACGAGCCCAATTTCTTGGCTGCGATTCGTTACTTTGCAACAGTAGAGGATCGTCATTCAAATTCGAACGGTTGCACTTTTTAAATTCAAATTCGAACGGTTGCACACCTTTATAAGCGGTTATGAAACGGTTTGGTCCAATGGTCAACATTTGACCAATCTGTTTGACCCAATAGAAGGTGAAAGGTTCTATATATAGCCTAGACACTTTTTACATTTACCAATGTGGGACTATTTATTTACATATAAAAAATGAGAACATCTATTGCGTAAAAATTAATTCACAAAACTAAGAAAGAAACCAAAAGAAGTTTATTTTCTTTAAAAATACTTAATATATTTATTATATTCTAAACTAATAAATAAATATAACAGTTTTGATATAAGAATTGATAATTTAGAAGACTAATTAGTTGGATGGGAGATTAATTGTTAAAGAAAAGCAAGTTTGGAATAATTCACTATGAAAGCTATATATATATATATATATATATATATATATATATATATATATATATATATATATGCTATTTTGTTTGACGTATATGATTAAACTGATTCAATAATTTTCAGAACAATCTGGCAACAAACAACACAGGCACTTAACAATCAATTCAATGATGTCCACACAAGGATAATGAAGAAGAACTATGAACCTGTTCCTCAATGGTGGTTTTACTTAATCTTGCTTGTCGTGGGTGCTCTTGCCATTTTCACCGTTGAAGGTTTTAATAGACAGTTGCAACTTCCTTTTTGGGGAATCTTTCTAGCAGGCGGCTTGGCATTGTTTTTCACCCTTCCCATTGGAGTAATCACAGCTACCACAAACATGGTATTTTTTTTATTAAACAAAAAAAGAAAACAATGGTTTATTTACTTTCTAATTATTTTTTGTTAAGTTTTTTCTAATAATAGAATTCAAATTATAGTACTTAATGACACTTTTTTATGTCTTAGTTTATAGGCCCTATTTGGGGCAGCAGCATCACTTCTAGGACTAGGTTCCCCCTGAAGTGAAAATCCGAAAGCTGCTTTGAGCAATTACGAGTTCTAGCCCTATTTTAATACTTTTAACCTTTTGGAACCTGTTGGGCGTGAAGCAGGTTGTTACACATTGCTCGTTATTGATGAAGAATTTTTTTAAGGGTTAGAAGTGATCTTGGAATCTCAAAAGCGATTCCGAAAGGATGCTTAGGCCATGTTTGGTAACGTTTTTCTGAAAATTCAATAAAAGTAACAACCTAGCTGAAACTGGCATGTTCGAACTGGTGAAAATGGCCTGTCCAGGCTTTCACAGACGCACCTCTAGCTGAAAATGGTGTTGCGTGAGAAGCAGCCCCATGCCGTTTCTCAAATATGCATTTGCAGGATGCTTAATTGGACAAGCAACCAGGGCCTAATTAGTTTTTTATGCTCGCTTCATTAATGAGTTTGTGATGTTTGTTTCTCATGTTGTTTCCCTGAAAAGTGCTTTCTGGAAAATCGTTGCCAAATAGGGCCTTAATGATTTGAGCATGGAATTAAGCAACTTTTTCGTAGCTGTAATCCCATAAAAAACTGACTCAAGTGAACTTCATGGGCCTTTCAATCTTTGTGGCAGTCAAATTTTGATGGGACCAAATGGTGCCTCATAGAATTATTAACCTTACAATGCTTTCTAGGAGAGTCAATGCAAATTTTTAACCCTAGAGTGAAATTGAATACGTTTATGACAATTTTCGGACTAATTTATGAAAAAAATTACCTGCAGCAACCAGGGCTTAACGTGATAACAGAGCTGATTATAGGGTACATGTACCCTGGGAAGCCTCTTGCTAATGTGGCTTTCAAAACCTATGGCTATATCAGCATGTCACAGGCTATAATGTTCCTTGGAGATTTCAAGCTAGGTCACTACATGAAGATTCCTCCCAAGTCCATGTTTGTTGTTCAGGTAATGATTAATCTTCACTTAATCAGGCTTTACAATTCGTAATTAGGAGGTGTTTTAATGCTAATCACGATTGATCCATCTGCTTAATGCAGTTGGTGGGTACACTTGTTGGATCTTCTGTATACTTTGCCACATCATGGTGGCTCCTCACCTCGATCAAGAACATTTGTCACCCTGACCTACTGCCGGAAGGAAGTCCGTGGACATGCCCAGGTGACGATGTTTTCTACAATGCTTCAATCATATGGGGCGTTGTCGGTCCCCTCCGTATGTTTGGTCGCCTTGGCTTGTACTCAAAGATGAACTACTTTTTCCTCATTGGTATCCTGGCACCGGTGCCCGTGTGGATATTTTCACGCATGTTCCCAAACCAAAAATGGATAAAGCTCATCAACATGCCCGTCATTTTCGGGGGCGCTACGGGTATGCCCTTTGTTAGGGCAGTTAACTACACAAGTTGGGGGGCAGTGGGCATATTCTTCAACTATTTTGTGTATAGAAAGTTTAAGGAGTGGTGGGCAAGACACACCTATGTGCTTTCAGCTGGGCTGGATGTTGGTGTTGCTTTTATGGCTATACTTACCTATTTTGCTCTTGGAATAAAGGATATAGAAGGGATCCAATGGTGGGGTTTAGAGTTGGATGATCATTGTCCACTTACCAAATGCCCTACTGACCCTGGGGTAATGGGGCCCAAAGTCTGCAATCTTGCTCAGTGAGATTTCTACGCCACATTAGTTGCTTTTGATGATGGTAATGACTTCAGTTTTCTTTTTTAGCTGTGTAATGGAAAGGGGGTGGGGTGCTATTTTAGTTGCTTATTAAATTATGAATTATGAAGCATTTTCTGTGTGATTTCGTGGTTGTAGAATCCCAATTGGGTGGTCATGGGAAGTGGGTAATCTTTTAGGAGGCAAATATATAAGGGGCTGCTACTAAACCCCCACCAAATACTAAATCACCGTTGGCTGCTCGGAATCGGATTGAGGTTTTTCATTCCAATCTTACACACTACTGATCTTCATGAAATCATTGGAATATCATCAGACAGTCAGTTTTGATTTCTTATGGCACACATCCTAAAAAGTGACCTATGAGCATGGTGTCCCATGCTGTCTTTGGGTCACTTTTTTGGGACGTGTGTCACTTGGAATAAACGACTAATCGTAGGGTGAAATGCCCATGATCTCAAGATCAGTTGTGTGGAAAATTAGAACAAAAAATGATTTCCATCGTCTAATTTGAAGCAGACAATAGTTTTCAGCTGTACTTAATGGTGGATATTTAGTACTTGGTGGGTTTTTGTAGCAGACCCATAAATAACTGCCGAATCGCATTTTGTCCTTTTATCAAAGGAGAAAACTGTCATTATCATTGTCATTGTGATAAATCTGTCCATCCAACTCAAAATCAATTGGCTAAGAGTGGAGAGGCCCCTCATATTATAAGGGGAGAGACAAGGCTATAATTGATCCACCGTGAGACTAAATTCAACATGCTCTCACATGTACTCGTGTTGGCGGGACTTAGCTAAATCAGGTGGGCCATTGAACTGGGTAACGTGGAGCGGAGAAAGGCCTACTTTGATGCCATGATAAATTTGTGCATCCAACTCAAAATCAATTGGCTATGAGTGGAGGAGCCCAGGATATCACAAGGGGAGAGACAAGGCTATAATTTATCCAATGTGGGACAAAACTTCAACACAAGTATGTAACACAATTAGGGCTGTCAATGGGTCGGGTCAAGCCAATAATTTTGTTGCCTAATGAAAAGTAGCATATGTCCAAGATTAATCACCTTGCACATTATTTAATATTTATATATTTTATTGACGAGATTAATCACGGGTTTCAGTATGGATTATAGTAGTGCATAAATAAAGGATATCGACCGTTAGTGTAGAATTCGTATCATTCGGTCAAACGCTTGGAATAGTTACGTCAATCCATTGCTACATTAGGACCCTAGGTAGAGGGAATCACTACAAAAAATAAGACTATTAGTGACAGTTTTTTTAACAAAAAATTGTTGCTATTAGTCCTGTCACTACCAAAAACTGTCGCTACCAAAAACTGTCTTAACATCAAATGCCGCTAAAACACCTTATTTTTATAGTAAATTTAATTATTTATTCCTTCATTGATTCAATTAACTAATTAGTAGTGAATGACAATAAATTATCCTCTAATTCAGCATGCCCTACCTTTAACCCACTTATTGAACTAATCATGTCTGAATAAATTATCTTCATTGATTTCTATTTCATATTTTATAGTAATTAATTTTAAGTGTACTAAGACATTTATATTAATTCCTATTTATGATATTTTATTATGTTGGTCATGCCTCTGCCAATGTGATTTAGTATGTAAATTAGTGGTAGACACTGAAATTTTATCTCTTATCAGTTTGGATTTTTCCCTTCATTCAACCGCATAAACCTTTATAGAGCTCCAATGGACGAACTAGCAAAGACGTAATGTAGATGGTAATGTCCTCTACCAAAGTTATTCTTACACTAAATCATTCTCTAGTCATCTCAAAAATTAATCCCAAGATGCCTACTTAAAAATTTGCACAGTAAACTCCTGCACCTGATTTTTGTCGATGTGTTCTCTGAACGTACTTTTGACCTTTAATCAGACACCCATATGAGTGGAATCAGGAAACATTTAGTATGGTCAACCCCTCACAACTTTTAGTAATATTCATATCTAACGGTTGAATTCGTTCAATTATTACAAGAATTATAAAACTTAAATTTTTGACTAGTTAGGTTATATATTTCGGTTAGATTACATTGTAATTTCAAAATTACTTAATGTAGATGTAGGCCTCATTTTCCTATGATGATGGGGTCATGATTGTTCCAACAACTTGTGAATATTTCTTTCATTCTTATTGCATTATGAGTTCTTGATTCGGATTCATTAATCATTTAATTAAATGTGAGAAACATTTATTTTGATATATTCGATCCAATCAAATATTCATTTTGTATAGTTTATGCCTGACATTTATATTATAGTGTATGAAATTTGAGTTAATGTCGAACACTTATATTAACGTGGGTGTGCATGTTTAATACTTATGTTTAATTAGTTAAGATATTATATCATATAATTGTTGAAGAACATATAAAAAATTTGAGAAAATATGATAACAAGATAAGATACTCCTTTGTCATGATTCGGTATTATTGCAAACCACATTGGACCCTTGTCATGGGCTCATCGTGAGTTGTAAAAGTGTCACAACCCAAAATTTTATCCCATTCCGAGGGCTTAGAATTCCTAGTTATGACCCGCATGCATTCCAGATACGCTAAGCAGACATACACATAATCAAAATTCTTGCGTAAATTTGGTTCCACGAAATCCGTGGAAGCCAATAAATAAGAGTAGAATATAAAGTCGTTATAAATAATTGAATAAATGCAATAAATCCAAGAAATCTACAAATAACTTGGTAATGAAAGTCAGAGACAAATCCAATACAAAAAAATATTGAGTCGATAATAATAATATCAAACGAGTCTAAAATGTCAATAACCAGTGCTCGGATCAAAATCAGCACTATGGTCCTCCAGGTACTCTGTGGCGTTGCCCTCCCAAAACCCAAAGCCCAAAACCTAAAACCCAAAACCCTAAACCAAGTCTAAAATGTCAATAACCGGTGCTCAGATCAAAATCAACACCGTAGTCCTCTTGGTACTCTGTGGCATCGCCCTCCCAAGGCTCCTGGTACTCAGCGTCCGCGGGATCAATGAAATCGATGTCGGCAGGATCTGGATAGCCAGTGTCTACTCTACCAGTATAATCACTTGCAGTTGTTAGATTGTTGTGGGATGAGTTTGCTCCGTCACATAAATTCAATGGATACACCACCAATCCACCTCATACTACTTAGGTGCATTGTTAGTGCATCATGTGAGTGATAAACTTAGTACAACAAAGGAATCTGAAAGGAGAACAGACAATCATGTGCATATTGTAGGGCTTATATTACATCATAAATGCAGGGTCATAATCTAGACACTCATATACTAACACACATTATCATATCTCATAACATACCATATCTTATTATTATTTCTACACATATGTTTGTACATCTCATCAGTGTAACTAACATACTTATAAATCCTAAATGACCTGTGTCAGAGTCGCAGTTCGAGCTACCATGTGAGGGTCACCATAGTATCATACTATCATATCATAATTTCCTCCATATCATACTCATATCATACATCCCATCCAGTCACAGGGGCTGCCAGCGACGCATAGCTCATACTGTCTCTCAGAGACCCATTTTGACTGAAGACGTTGTTGCCCTTACGGTAGCTACGCAATAAATGATATGTATAAAGACTTAGGTTCTTAATCTTATACCGGCCTACACATCGATGTCTTATTATTATACTCGTATTATATCTTTATCTTACATACTCATATCTAAATATACTTCTATAACCTGAATTTACAATGAATCATGGTGCGATAAGCTTCACAAACTACGCTTTTCAAGGGACAAGTTCCATAATAATCTGGATGTATTTCATGTGACAGCCCATACTACTATAGATGTGTTGCATCTGTATATGGATGCCTGCATTTCGAGTTTCACATGACCATGAAAGGAACCCCACCATGACTATGGCCTAAAGGTCCAACCCTTGTTCCTTAACTCATATCTTATCCTAACGTATTAGAACTCGGGGGTGATAGGGTCACTGTATATGCCACCGTATACGAGACTACACTGAATTCGCACTCACCATACTCATCATGATGTCTCATACCACCATGACTTGTAAGACATGTGAATATGATATATTCCACGCTTCAATGAAACACCATGCCTAAGTGTATATGTGATACCAACTCGATTTATCCAACACATTTTTTTTCTTTAAAATACGGATACTCAGAAAAAAATCGGACCATCGGGTTTACACTTTACGATCTGAATACAGAAATACTTGATACATCCACAATTAAGCACTGAAATTAAAGTAGATACACATATGACAAAATTAAATCAAATCTCCATTTCTATATAGAAAACACGTAATCCAGAAGAAACAAACTGAACCACCGATGATGGCCGACTATCACCAAAACAGTGGTAGTATATATACAAACTGACTCGGAGAATATACTAAGTCCAAATATCTACTTCCAAAAATGCTCGTTCAAGTACTAATCCAACTATTACAAAAGTCCCCAACATATTAAGTCTAAGATTTACCGAACTGTGGTCAGAAATACCCAAGCAAAAGATCTTCCTCTCCTGATACGTAGGCTAGGTCCTCCTCAAGACCAAGATCTTGATCAAAGCATTTATCATTTTCTTTCATTTCAAAACGAACTTTCAAAGCATTTACTTTCCAAACAGAGTTTCATAAAAATAATATATCTAATAGAACATTTTAAAGCAGTTAAAATTATCCAAGGGTGTCCAAGCTTCAAGCAAATTTGCAAACAATGTCGAATTTGCAACCGAAACAGTACAAGGGTGTCCAAAGGTGTTTCAATGTATCTAAGAGTGTCCAAGTTATCAATGATTGTCCAAGGGATGAAAGATTTCCAAGGGATGCATATGCGACGTATGTATGAATGCATGTACGGATTATGCCGTCATACCAGCTCCAAGGGATGCCGTCAAAAGAATCCAAAGGATTCACAACAAGTTTCACATCAAAGTCCAACTGCCAGGTTAATCGACATTTCAAAATGTCAATAATTCATATCATTCTAATGCAGTCAAAGCAATCAATACGAGCTCAAATTCATTTCAAAATTTAACTATCATCGTACGGGTAAAAACTAAAACAATATCAAAGGCATTTATGGTACAATATTCATAAATGAAATCGGCATTGAAGGTTCCTTATAATCAAAATAACAAACTCAATTTTCATTTAAATAAAACAAATCTTAGCTTATTCAGCAACTATCTTGTGCGTCTATACAAATCAAGATTCAAGTGCAAACAGGCATTGAGTTTCTCCTACCTTCACTCACAGTCAAAACAAAGACTTGCCTATCAAGGCTATATTCCCATCACATCCCCTTTATCACAACCTACAACACACCAATTTACTTCATATAAGTCAAAAGTACCAAAAAACAGAAGGTCCCAAAGTCTCCCCGAGTCCACTTACTAAAAATAGAAAATTTTCAGAATCTGACTAAATCGATCGATCGATCGAATTCCATTTTGATAAGTCGGTTTCTCCAAAAAATCCATATATCTTTGTTGTGACAATCCAATCGATCGGTTCCGAAATCGAACAATCAAATTCCATTTTGATCGATCGGTTTCTTCAGGAATGTAATTCTCTCTGTTTTACAATCCGATCGATCAGTGCATAAACTGGTCGATCGGACTCCAAAATCGATTGATCGAATTCCATTTTGATCGATTCTCCAGAAACCTTTCACATTTTTATCCTGTCAAAATCAATCAATCGGATACTAATTTCGGTCGATCGATTTTAACAAATGTTTCAAAAACACCGGCTTCTTCTTCCTTACCTCAATTTTCCTCAAATTTGAATCTCATGCTTCTAAATTTTTCAATCATATCTTAACTAAAGCTTAACATACATACTAACCACATAATCAACGCATTTTGCTTACCTTTCCTTAATTGATCCCATGCTTTTCAAGGATAGTTGTCAAGGAGGGTCTCGGAAATGAATTTTGTTGATCCCTCCGGCCATTGAATCGAAACGAAGCCTACTTCAAATCTCCACTTGAGCACACACTACTCTTTCTTGCCAATTCGCAACTACGCGCAAGCTCGACACCCTCTAGCATTAACAACGCCAAAAGAAAGAGGAATCTGAGATGGAGATCAACAATGTAATCAGAGTTTTTTTTTTTTTTTTGTGAACGGAAGATGGACTTCTCTTCTCCAAGCTCTCTCACTCTCTAGAATTCCACTCAAAAGGCTTACGTGAGAAGCCATTCCCTTATATACTTTGGTCTGCTTCCTTGTGAAGCACATACACATACACATACTTACTGTGTTATCTTATCCACTTAAAATATTTTAGCTCCGGTGTGAAGCTCACACACTTAAGTTAAGCCTTAGCTCCCTTACCAAAAGTCCATAGTCGGCTCAAATAGTTGGCCCCAACTGGTCGGCCTACTCGTTCAATAAGTTTTAATCATTAATAAACCTCTATTTTCTAGAATTTTTTACTCTAGGTTGCACACCCAGACACGCGCACTTAGTCAGTGCGTGTGGTTCAAACTTGGGGATGTTATAGTATGCATGATCTCATACACTCACGTACATATGATCTAACTTACTCATGACTCCTATAATGTGATCAAGATGGAAACACAAAAATATCATGTGTACAGAAAGATTTACATCAGATTTTATTATGTTTATACATGTATTTATTAATACATCATCTCAATATAATATTGAATAGAGTGGTTAAAGTGTGATTTTAATAATGTGAAGGTCAGAGTTCAATTTTTATGAGGCATCAAATTTCTAACTCTTCGTGTAATTGAAGCGGTCGTGTTGAAGTGATGAAAGTGATATATATATATATATATATATATTTATTTATAGTATTATTATAATTAAGTGCCTAAATAAAAAAGGTAAAACAATTTAAAGTAGAGTCATTACGACCATCAATCAAAACATCAAGTAATTAAAGTGCGTTAAGTTTTAATCGTGCAAGTAAAGTTACAAGATAAAAGTAATATTAATAAAAGTTGTCCATTTGGATACAAATTGATCAATCGATTTTTGAATCGATCTATCGGTTATATGCTATATAAATTATTAACTTCTAGTCAGAGTCGATCGATCGGTCTTGGAGTCAATCGATCGACTTTAAGCAATTTAAATAAATCGTGGTTCGGCACTGTACAGAATCGGTCAATCGTACCTTAGCGCCGATCGATCGAAGCAAAAGAAACTAATAAATTCGGTACAGGAGATAATGTCATGTCTTCACTTTAATAATATTATATAATATATGTATTTACTTTAATATAATATTATATGATATAGGCCTTTATCTTAATATAATATTATATAATATAAACCTTTTAGTTAATATTATATTATATAATATAAATTTTTACTATAATATAGTATTATATAATATGAATTTTTACTAATAATATAGTATTATATACTTATATAGTATAAGCCTTTAAGATCGGCTATGGTTGAGGTGTGGGTCAATTGATCGAACGGAAGCATCGATCCATCGAAACAAACAGTAATTAACGAATTCTAAGTGTTTGAAAGGTAAATACCATTTATAGTATTATAATAATGGGTAATTGAGAGGATCACATCTACCTGAATATAATACTATTTTATACAAGTATGATATATAATATTATATTAATTTAAAGGAGGTTTGTAAGGATATAATGGTAAGTAATGAGTAGGGTGAATATAATAACAATTATAAAAGGTTAGATAATGATGACCTGAATATAATAACAATTATAAAAAAAAGTAAGGTAATAATTACCATATTAGTTTAAAGGGAATTACAACCCAACCTTATAAAATAAAGTATAATAAGTACCATCAGCCATTCGAAAAAGTCGATCTTCTAAGCATAATTAATTCGATCAATCGAACATAACTATCAATCGATGGAGTATATAGTTCAACATAGAGTTTAAATGATTTAACAGGGAACTTATGATGCAGTTCCGAATTAATTGATCAATCGAAGTGTAAATCGATAGATCGACTGTCGAGATTTTAGAACATAATAGGGTTCCGAAATAAACCCAAAATATAACAGAAAATTTAATAAAATAATTATTAAAATTAGGATTAATCAATATATCAATCCTAAAAGTAATTTGTCATAACTCCAGATTTTTGGGAACCGTGCACATCATGTACCATGCACATGTATGTGTGGTTCACAAGGGAACAAAAACTAACATGGATACACTATATGTGTATGTGTGAAACACACTAGTGTTCACTAATGTATATGTATATAAGTGAAAGAGGGAGGAGAGAGGAGCCCCATACGTAACCTAATTCTAGCCTAAATAGAGAGAAGGAAAAATAGAGAGAAAGAAAAGAAAAGCCTAGTAAAGGAGGGCTAGGGTTTTGTTGGGATTTAAATCGGTGGAAGATTTGGAGAAAAGGTTGGATGACGAACCTTGGAGATCTCTTCGTCTAGTAGAGTTTTGAATCGTGGATCGAACTTGTACAAGACCTATCAATTGAGGTATGTTATTGATAAATTCTTAGGTGCGTTTTAAATAATATATAGGATGTTGGTTGAATGGCTTTTAATGATAATAAGGTTCGAATGAAGGAAGAAATAGTTTCTCGAACAGATCGAGGAGTTAAAATTTAGCGCTCCTCGCTCGAGCGGTCTAAATGGCTCGCTCGAGCGAGGACAAAATATAAAACCTGAGAACGGATTTAGTTCTGGGCTGGCTCGAGCAAGACCCAAAATAAAGGGGAAGCTCGCTCGAGCGAGGCTTCCTGTAGAGCTTCAGATGGCTCGTTTTAACCGCTCGAGCAATCTCATTTGAACCGCTCGCGCGATGTCAAGTGCTCGCTCGAGTGAGGTCAAGTGACCTCTCGAGCGAGGAATTGTACTCGCTCGCGCGAGGCACCACGCAGGTTTTAATAGTTTAGTGTAAATCCATGGAGGCTATGTACTCCAATGATTCTAGTGACCTTTCTAAACATATTCTAAACACATGAAATATAGGTTTGACGTGAGATGATGACGTGTAAACCTCTACGAGAAAAGTGTGCATTGGATTTGCGTTGAGGTAGGGAATATTCTTGAAACATGTGTATTATTTCGTCAACTCATATATGTAGTGTATTTCAATTAAATAGTCAAGTATTTCATAATCATGATGAAAAAGGGTGTGTGAGTAAGTTTCAAAAGTGATAGTCATGAGGTCCCTAGGGGACGTAAAAATTATAAAGTGGACATCTAGATGATGCATTGGACCAGTGGCATCCCAGGGATGTAGATGAAAAACTAACAATGAAACGGAAGCAAGTGATAAGGCCTAATGTAATAAAATTAGCACAATTACGGTGAATAACTATATGTAGAGCACGCTCGATATATTTATTATTTAAGGGTTGATTAGAATACCCCACCGGCGTGGCGGGATACCTACCATCGAAGTGCAGGATATCCGTGAACATCCCAAGGATGTAGATTTGAGAATAGACCCCGCCACCTATGAGAAAGGGGCTTGGGCGGTATTCCCAGGGAATACACATAATAACTGTCTAATTAGACGACGATGGTGGGTATTCCATCGGGACTCGATGCTATATTGCTCGGGGACTACTTAAGTTAAGATTTAAGTGATTAGGCCGAATTCACAACTAAACTAGTGAGAACAAACGAAAACCATGCAAAGTAACAGATGTACCCATCATTTTATTTCAGTCATTTTTCTCAAAAGTGATATCCAATAAATGGTGCTTTTTAAAACCGCTAACATATATATATATATATATATGAGATTTAATCTATATGTTCATTTTGTTTCCCTATTGAGCTAGGATGTAGCTCACCCCTGAGACTATACGTCACAGGTTTAGTTCTAGCGGCATCAGAGGCTTCGGGAGACGTTGATCTAGAAGATTTGGATTACGTGACTGGAGAAGAGTCAGAACCTCCTCCTGAGGAATTCTTCTAGGAGACCCATTGCGTACTTTGAGAGTGAATTGTAAGTATTAGGCATGGCTTGGTATGTCAAGTCCTTTTTTTTTATGTAATTAAGTACTTTTATTCATTTGACAAACCGACGGACAGTTATCATCAACGGTTTGGGTCAGTTCTTATGCCCATGAATTGGCATGGGACAAGAACTGTCCTTAGAGACTTTTTTTACTTTAGATGCATGAGTACTTGTTTAGAGTAGATGCATCCTTATTGTAGTCTTTGGCTTGTATATACCAATGCTTAGTGCAGAATTTCAGGGCACGGCCTGGAGGGTCGTGTTGATGGCACGAGTTTTGGAGTGTTAAAATTCGGGTTGTCACATAATTTTATAAGAAAATAAATCTAGGTTCATTTATAAGTCCGTCGATACGTGATCAAACGTATCCAACGCGACGGGATCTGAAAAGTACAAGATGGATTGATGGATACTTACCTCTTGAAGCGTGATTGACAGATCTACAACGATGAAGGTGATAGAGATCGGCGTCCACGCGATGGCCCATCCCCGATTATACCGTCTTCTCCCCCCTCGATCTAGATGGCAAAAATACACCACAGTGTTCTTTGTGGACGAGCACACAAAATATATAGGGAAAAGATTGAAGAGTTTTTAGAAAAAGGGTGGGTAGGGAAGGAGTTGTGACGGCTTCTTAAGAAGAAGAGAATAGAGATGGCTAGGATTTTCTTAAAAGAAGAAATGTGTAAAGAGTTGTGCGTATCTTAATCTTAAATAGAGTTTTTCTCAACTAGGATGGGTTCCAGTGTGGAGCACTAACACCATGCACAATACAAACTACATTTAATACCATTAAAATAAAATAAGAAAATTCGAGTCGTTACAGAAAGTCACGGTGGTATGGGACGCCATTGACAGCAGATTCTTCGAGATGGTCTTATAGCATAAAGTTTGGTATGATTAATAACACTATCAGATTATGTCTATCCACGTAAGGTTATTGCAAGAAATATAAGACACAAAATTGTCAAGAGTTTAGTAACTCTAAAGAATTTCAAAACATGAATAAATGTACATGAAAAAATAAGAAAAGACATGGCATGAATTTATGACAAGACAAAACAATGACTATTATTATTTATACGCTAAGACATGACATGAATTTATGATAGGACAAGATAAAAATATTATTATTTATGCGCTAAGAAGGCAAGTGACTCTATACATGAATGCTTTATGATATTTAAAGGATCTCATTATGAAAAGATAAGACATGGACTAAGCACGAGTCACCTCACTTAGTAGGGGCTACGGCTAATCAAGAAAACTGTCTATGGGCAACGATGGATGGGATTTTCATTAGTATATATAAATATTAAAGCTCTGTCACCTATGTATATACATAAAATATTTTAAGTTAAATTTAAGTCATGTAAGAATTTCAAAACATGTGACACCAAGATAAGATAATTGTTCATGTGCATGTTTCATTGAATATACAAGATTCAAACCTTGAATACAATGAATAAAATAATAAGAATATAGTTTCTCATAAGTATCTATTCCATAATTATTAATCGACTGCTCTCACAAGAATGGTTATATTTTATATCTTAAGATCGTTATTATATTAGTCGAATAATAATTATTATATCCATACTTAGTGGTTAAATGTTTCAAGGCAAGAAGGGTGATTAGTGCCTCCCTACTAAGCACCGTGGATATTTTGTGCTTACCCCAACACTTTGTATCACAGATTATATTGACTCTGAATTGCCGGAGACCAGGGAAGCTAAGTAAAGGATCCAAAATATTTCCCTGAAGAAGTCGAATCCCAACTAGAAGATTTCTACCTGTAGGATTCACCTTCTTCTCCTTATGGATATTAGGGGATACAATTTTGATGGCATCAGTTACTTTCTCTTTTTTGTTATAATGAATGATACTAGGATTATAAGATACATGATTAATGTTTTGTTATAAATAGACAAGGCAATATGTGTAGATGGTTAAATGGATAGTCAGATATTTATTCTGTGTATTAAATAATATCCCTCATATGAAAAGATACATCTTTTGGATATTCTTATTTTCTTATGAGTTATAAAAAAAAACTCATGTTTTATGAAGGATGTTGCCATCAAACATAGGATTAGATGCCTTGCAAGCTCAAGTAACAAAATTAATAGCCTGATATTCTAAATTTTTCTACATTAAATTTCAGGTCATTACACACTCAGTTCTTCTTATTATTTTTTTCTTCTTCTTCTTCATCGGCTCCTTCAAGTCGTATAATCCCATTAAAAATGCATAAAACATCCTATTGAAACCTTCTTAAAATCCACTTGAATCCCTCTTCAAACTCACTTGAAATACCCTTGTGAAACCCTCTTGAATCCCACCTAAAATTGTTGTTTAGCGTCTAACTTTGTCGTGGTCGCTCGAGCGACAAGCAAACTCGCTTGAGCGAGGTTGTAATAGCCCAAAAAATCATGCTAAACTATGACCTCGAGATCCGTGCCCGATTGGTCACAAGTTTGACCAATCAGGAGATCAAGAGTTAGCATAGAATGTGATGAACAGACGAGATGTGATGGGTTGAATGCCTATGTGGTGTGTGTTGTGAATGTGAAGTCGCATACACCTACCGCGGTGTATGTGCTCAACACACAAGTGAGGAAAGGGATAAAAGGGTTTAATAGCCCTAAAAGCAAGAGTTTGATGGTTGTTGAAGGAGAGTAAAGAAGAGAGAGAGAGAGAAGTAAAGAGAGGAGTAAATGCTAGTTGAGGAAGGGAGATTCGAGCAATAAACGTCGGACTCGACGCGAGGGATCCGCTAGAAGCAAAGCTGGAACCCTAGCCTTCCAACCACTGGATTGAAATCAACTTGAGATTGATTCAAGGTAAATTTTTATGAACAAAATGCATAGATCGTAGAGTCTAAATTGTAGTTAAAAATGGTTTAAATCATAGGATAATAGTTTAGAAAAATAGAAGAAAAAGTGTGGAAAAAGATGGGGAAGAACAGCTCGAAAAGGGCTGAATCTGACAATTTTGATTAATCGAAATTGGGTTTCGATTAATCGAAATTGGCCAGGAAGTTGAAAAGTCAGTGGACCCCGATTTCGATTAATCGAATTGGAGTTCGATTAATCGACTTTGGATTTCGATTAATCGATTTGGGTATCGATTAATCGACTGGGAACCTCCAGTGGATCCCCAGGGGGCTGGAGGAAATGACTTGGGAAAAATCAACTAATCGAAATGGGATTTCGATTAATCGATTTCAATTTTTGATTAATCGATTTAGGGATCGATTAATCAATTTTAGGGACTCGATTACTCGAATTGAGAATCGACTTGGGAACAGAGAATTTCGATTAATCGAATTAGGATTCGATTAATCGAATAAAAATCTCGATTAATCGATATTGACTTTCGATTAATCGATTTTGGAAATCGATTAATCGAATCAGATTCGATTAATCGATTTTGGAGTTCGATTAATCGACTGAGATAAGTTATGTTGACTTTTGAGTTTGACTTTAAGATTCTTGGAGGGTCTTAGACCTTCTTTATTGCATCCTTTGTGATGTGTTTCACCTGTTATGTGGTACCATAGGTGGTACGTGTGAACTTGTACACAAGGAGCCGCGTGGGACCTTGATGCATTGATCAAATGAAGACTTAAGGTAGGGAACACCTTGAACATGTACTTTATTTTACAAGAGCATGTATGTAGTGATATAGATTTCAATTCAAATGTTTAATTGCTTAAGAATTGTGAAAAGTGTGTGTGCATGTGACATCCATAAGAGTAAATCATAATGAGCCATCCCCAGGGGATGAAGAAGTAAGGAGACAAGAGCATCAGGTGTGATGCAAGTAAATGGATACATCCCAGGGATGTATCCAAGATTGAATCATGTTTGATAGGGCCTAATTGATATAAGATAGCACACTTACACGGTGAATAACTATATGTAAGGCACCGATATTTTTATTATTTGAGGTTTGATAGGTTACCCCACCGACGTGGCAGGATATCCACGACTGACACGGCAGGATTTTCGTGACCGATACGGCGGCGAAACCGTAGGCCAGTGCGGAGGCTTATCCGTACATAGTAAGCACACCCCAGGGGTGTTGATTTGAGACAAGTGAAACCCCGCCACCAATCCCCAGGGGAAAGGGGCTTGGGTACTATATGGTATTCCCAGGGAATACGTTAAAACTGTCTATATAGATGACGATGAAGGGTATCTCATTGGGGCTCGATGCTATATTGCTCGGGGATTACTTAAGTTGAAAGTTTAAGTTTTGCTTTAGGCCTTTTCAGCATCATTCATGAATAAATGAAAGCATAAGTAATGAACAGTAAAATGAAATGCTTTTAACTGTTTTCATCAATAACTGCATAGACACATCATGCATGGCATATCATGGAATATATGTGAGTTATAATTTATATGTTCAACCGTGTTTGTTCCCTATTGAGCTAGGATGTAGCTCACCCTATAGACTACACGTCGCAGGTCCACTACTAGCAGCTGCCAAGGCTTCAGGAGACGCTGACCCCGGTGAGTCGGACCTTGCGGCCGGCGAAGAGTTGGAGCCACCTCCTGAGGACTTCTTCTAGAGGACTCCGTTGTGCCACTTTGAGGGCTTTTTGAGAGAGTTTTGTACGGCTTGGTATGTCAAGCTTTGATTTTGTTCAAACCATGTATATAAGGAGTTGGGATTATTCTTTTGGGACGAACCATCCGTGATGATTGCTATCATCGATGGTTCGGATCGGTTCTCCATTCATGCAGAGGCATGAGGGTAGAACTGTCTTTTGGGGAGTTGCTTAGTATAGATTTAAATTCCGAAATTTCATTTATTATTCTATTGCATGCTTGATATACCAAAGATTACATGCTTAGCAAAGAACGCAGTCAAGATGATCGTCTTTGATGGCAGTTTGAGGTGCAAATCCGAAATCCATGAGTTATTTCTTAGGTTGAACTCGCCTGAGTGAGTTGGGCACTCACATATGGGCAAACTTTTGGGTTTTGGTCGCTCGAGCGATTTTATTTCTCGCTAGCGCGACCTGCGACGACCTAATTGCATTTTCATTCTATTTTTTGGCTAGTTTTTCTTATATTAAAAATATGATTTAATGTCTTCTATATAAGGGAAAAACTCTTAGACAAATAAAAAAAAGAGTTAAGATATCATTGTAAATCTTTGAAAAACCTTTCTATGGTTTTGTGGAGAGCTTTGGTGAGACTTGAGTGCTCTTGTATTCTTGTGGAATTATCAATATAGTGAATCATCATTGTCCGTGGACATAGGCAAATTACCGAATCACGTAAATATTGTCTCTTGTGTGATTGTGTTTGATTTTCTTTTATTTTACATTCTTATTTTGTGATAGCCCGACTTTTCCCCTTTTCGTAACTGGGAAGGTTGCGCTGTCGAATCACCTAACATGATCCTGTCATACAAGGGCATCGTGTATAAAGTGTTACATATGCGGAAGCGAATTGAATTAACTCTGATACGTAAAAATATAATAACAACTGATATTCATTCATTTATCTAAAGCAGTAAACTGAACAGGAATATAAACAGAAACCTATACATGAAGTAGTAAACTATCTTGAATCACAGTGTTGTTTATATATGTTTAATGTTTAAAAACAAATCTATCTCTCTCTCTCTCTCAAACCTCTCAAGGAAAGAAGTCCTCAGTAGAACCTTCCTGCTCTTCCTCCTCCTCAGACTAGTAGGGAGGATCAGCTTCGTGCTAAGGGTCACGAGCAATATCTGCTGCTAAGACATGAAGTCATAGGATGAGCTATCATCAAAGCTCAGCAGGAAAATTTAAAGTGCTAAGTTATATGTTAGATTTTCAATTCACTTCTAAATGCATAAATTACATAACTAAATACATTATATCTCACCTTATATCTATTCTAGCAACATTTAGCATTTATTCTAGCAGCATATAGTATAATAAATAATAAATCATGCAAATATTGTATCATGCTAACAGATTCATGTTGAACAAATACGAGGAATCACACTGACAAGACATATACAAGAAACAAGAAAATCAAGCTCCCGAGTTAGCGGGATCACTTGGACAAGATATCAAGCTCCCAAGTTAGCGAGATCAGTTGGACGAGATATCAAGCTCCCGGGTTAGCGGGATCACTTGATTCAAGATGAAATAAAGACGTGTACATGACATCAAGGATAAGAGGACATGAACAATGCATGGTAACATATATGTGAGCACATCATGAACAGATATCATATAGCAAAATTGAATTGAATAACTGAACCCACATGATCATATAAAACTTTAATTATCATAATCATTGATATTCATGTATCCAAGCTGAACTAGCATCATAATCATATAAAGCATACATCAAGTCTGTAGATTCCTAAGTTGATCTAATACCAGCAGTCATAGTAATACATTGAAAACTAGCATGTGCATACATTATACTTCCTCTAAACTCATCTAGTATTATCATACATATAAATTCATCTACTGATCTATATCAAGTCATCTAAATTGGTTTGACAATAGTTCTAACATAATAACATATGTCAAGCTGATCTTATCGAACTGATATGCTCATAATCATTTATCGAAACTTTTATTAGTATAATCTGAAACTTGCATAATACTAAACTAGCATACTAACCTAACATAACTATTCATATTCATGCATTGAAACTGATCGTATCCTTATTTCCATCTAACTGAATTAGCATTACTGATCTTGCATGTTTATACATCATTAAACTAGCATACTTAACTGACTGAGTTAACTATTGATTAACGTTGAACTTATCCAAGCTGAACGTATCAAAGCTGCACTATCATGTTCATACTAATTCAAAACTAAGCTTCTTATTCTTAACTAATAGTTTATCCAAACTGAATTTAACAAAGTTGAATACTTTAAGACTGAATTCATGAAAACAATATTAGCATGGTACTACTAATTATCTTTATATACCACGCTTGTCATCCTTATTTCTTAACTTTAATTCGAGCATATCTTATCCATACCAAATTAAATATCACATTGCAGCTGGTAACTATTAATAGATTACTAATATCCATCATGCAAAACATTCCTTCGTTTACTAATATCTATCATCCTCAGAAAACAAAATTTAATCAGATATCATATTTCCTATACACATGATTCTACTAAGAGTTTACTTAACTAGATGAGAATATAAAACTCAATATCATTTAGTTCAGAAAAGTCCCTACAACAGCATACATCGAATCTATTTCATTATAAGCAACTATTTTATACTTATAGCTTTATTGAACAAAACAATTTTATATGCTATCTAGATGTGAATGAGCAATTAAAACACAAATTAGTAAAGTACATTCCCTACCTTATACCAGGCTTACGTGTAAGTGGTTACCCGTACACGCATGTCTTCAAGCAAACTTATCATGTGCACCAAATACCTAGAATTTATGATCATAATTTTAGTAGTTTTAATGGTTCATTGGGTCAACATAGACCCCAAATATGGACCATTTATGGTCCCAAGTCTCATGGTCAAACTCCGCAATTCATCACAACACAAACCCCTGACAGAGGTATCACCAAGTGTGTCAGATGCAGGGTTGCCGCGGCAAGCAACATAGGTTGCCGCGGCAAGCTTTGCAGCTGAGCATATTACTGTAACTTGTCATTAATTTTTGACCCCTTAAACGTTGGATTCAGAAATTTATTCCTTCATAAACATTGTAGGGCTCGCTGTCCCCTTTCTAACGCATCAAGAATCGTGCCAATCGGAGTTCGGGATCAAACGTTATGATAAACATACCACACAGTGGTCTGAGCATAATGTTGCCGTGGCAAGCCTGTAAGGTTGCCGCAGCAAGCCTATCAGGCTTGGCTTGTCGGGGTATTTTCTACTCCATTTGGCTTCTTTTACTCAAGAAATTAGCTGGGTATTCTATATGATTATAAAGATCATATATTTTATATATATATATATTGCACAAAAATTTGGATTTTCTTATTCATTTTTGTGCGGAAATTTCGGTATAGTTTTTATGAGCTATATGGGTTCCGAACCCATTTCAAACTGTGATTTGGGTTGCCGATTCGGTCTTAGTGAATTGACACCATAGATTTATATTCTCTCTAAAATTAAACTATGAAATGAACCTAGTCTAGTACTTGGTTCGTTGACGGCTTACCTTTTGGTGAATTCATCGTTTTGATGACGTTGAACATGTGTCGGTGTCGAGGTCGCCGAGCTCGTGAAATATGTGTCGAAGCTAGGGACGTGAGGATTCTCCAAGACCAAGGGTTCATTTTCGGAAGCTCTTATGACCGAATCATAGGGTCGCAAATGAGATTTTTTTTTTTAAAGCTTGAAGCAAAAGAAGGAGATGGTTGTCGAGCTCCTGTAGCGGCTACTTCCACTATGCGTGCATGGGAGTTACTAGTGACTCATGCATGCGTGGAGGAACTTGGAGTATTAAAACAGCTTATAAGCTGTTAAGGGATGAAAGCCCTTCTTATTGACACACACATTTGCATGGTGTAATAGCAGTTAAACTAAAATAGGCTTTGGCTCAAGTAGAACTTTACTACAACTTGAAAGTGTATTAGCTAGTTGATAACTTGAAAGTGTATTGGCTTTAAGTGTATTAGCCAACAGCTAATGGTAGGCTGGCTATGGTCTCAAGCCAACACAGCTTGGAAAAGTGTATAGCTGGGTCTTGTCTAGTATATTTATTAATATGCTTGCCTTAGTTGTCGAGGCAACTTCTTATGCTTGCCTCAAGTGCTGAGGCAACATACATTGCTTACCTCAAGTGGCCGAGGCAACCCTTTTTGTTTACCATGTTTTAGGTCAAAATGGTCGACACCCTTATGTGTCAAACATGTCGATGCATCATTACCAAATTGTGTGTTGAGCTATTTTATTATTTCGAAAAATAAAAATTTCTAAGTATTTGTGCGACAGATATAGTGTGACTTATCGAATGAAGCACAGTTTTATCAACTGTTACATTCTCCCCTACTTAAGGGATTTTCGTCCTTGAAAATCAATGAAGACGAAAAGTGAAATTAGATTTTTTTTTTATAAGACAGAGTAAACATAACTAGGTATAACAGATTTAGAACAATATAAAGTAAACTAAATCCTAGGCAGTATCATGTGCCAGTATATAGTATATCAAAATCGAATATCCATTTATTTCTCTACTTCTAAATGGATCAAGACTAGTGGGATACATTTTGTTCTCAAGATTTGGTGTCTGCGAACCAAAATCTAAGCTGCTCCTGAAAATCTAGTGGCTGATAATCCAACACATGGGTTGGAAATCTAGCATACAGGCCCTTAACATGTCTTCTTTTACCTGATTCACCCTATCTGTCTGACCGTCGGTCTGAGGATGAAACACAAAATTGAATTCCAACTTGGAACCCATTCCTTCTTGAAAACTCTGCCAGACGCAGGAGGTATATAATGGGTCATGATCTGACACAATCCTCACTGGTAACCCGTGTAGTCTGACTATCTCTCTTAGATAGACGTCGGCCAATTTTGACGCTTCAAGCCACTCCACCCATCTTCTTTGCCTCATATTCAGCTCTTTTTGGGTAAGGAGATACCTAAGACTTTTGTGATTAGTGAAAATCTCGAAGGTTTTACCATAAAGGTAGTGCCTCCAAATTTTTAATGCAAAGATGACCGCTGCTAGTTCCAGGTCATGAGTGAGGTAGTTCTTCTCGTGATCTTTCAACTGTCGAAAACCATATGAGATCACACGTTCCCTATTCAATACACATCCTAACTCACTATACGAGGCATCACTAAATACAACAAAGCCTCCGTTGCCTGATGGTATTACGAGGATTGGTGTAGAAGTAAGTTTTCATTTTAACTCCTGAAAACTCTGCTCGCATGCCTCATTCCACTCGAATTTGACATTCTTTCGAGTGAGCTGTGTGAGTGGTTCAGCAAGCTTCGAAAACCTTTCAACAAATTATCGGTAATATCCTACAAGACCTAAAAAGGTTCTTATCTCGATTATTGTTTGTGGTTGCTTCCTTTGTACGACAACCTTTGTCTTTGCAGGATCAACGGTAATACCGACTTAGGAAATGACATGGCCCAGAAATTTGCCAAAAATCACATTTACTGAACTTCACATACAGCTGAGAATCTCTCAATGTTTGCAACGCAAGACATAGATGATCATCATGCTCTAGTTTTATCTTTGAGTAGATGAGAATATTGTCAATGAAAACTATGATGTACTGATCTAAGTAAGACTTGACGACTTGGTTCATCAAGTCCATAAATGATGTAGGTCCGTTGGACAACCTAAGGGGCATGACGAGAAACTCATAATGACCATAACGTGTCTGAAAATCAATCTTCAAAATATCTTCAGCTTTCACCTTCATCTGGTGATATTCTGACAATAAATCAATCTTCGAAAATCATTGTGCTCTTTGTACTTGATTAAGGAGATCATCGATTCTGGGGAGTAGATAGCTATTCTTGATTGTCAGTTTATTTAATTGATGGTAGTCAATGCAAAGACGCATTGACCCATCTTTCTTCTTTACAAACAATATCGGTGCACCCCACGAGACACACTCGGTCTGATAAACCCTTTGTCAATAAGCTCTTGCAACTGCTCCTTGAGTTCTTTCAACTCCGTTGATGCCATTTGATAAGGCACCTTTAATACCTCCTCGGTGCCCAGGGCTAAATCAATAGTGAATTCCACTTCCCTGCCAGGCAAAAATCTTAGCAACTCATCAGGGAAGGCATCAGGGAATTCACAGGCTATTGGCATCGACTTCTATAATCAATGCTCGCTGGATGATTGGATAGCCAATCCATGCCAAGGATTACGTCGAATCCTTACATATCGAGTAAATTGAGTAAGATCACTCGGTTACTGCTTCATAGTCGTCGTGACCTTGGAGTACGACGATGATTGATCGACATACCATGGTAGTAGTGACAAATTGTCTAGTCGGGACTGACACGTCACAATAAAGTCAAGAGGTTCTGGGGTGGCTCCCAACTTTCCTAACTTTACAGTAATCTGAGGCATGACAAATGAATGGGTAGATCTAGGATCTACCAAAACTTGTGCCTCATATAATAAGTAGGCATCCTCTAGATACAATTGTAAGAAAGTATTGACCTAGATGCACCTTTCTCATAACGAACTTATAACTACATAGTTCACATGCCTTAGATAACATCGTTGCTGATTTGGGCATCTTGTGTCGTATTTGATGTCGTTCCCACCATCTCTGGGCAATCCTTAATTTGATGTCCCATCATATCTGTAGACACCCAAATTTGGCCCAAGGCCCGATCAAAACACCTTTCGAGAGAGGTGTAATTCTGAGCTTTTGATTGCATGTATGGAACCCTTAGGAGTTACCCCAAACCTTTAGGAATCACCCTAGATCCCTTAGGAACCTATCTCGAACCTTTAGAAACAAATCTCGACCCTTAGAACCCCTTCCAAACCCCAAACCTAACCTTCTCGGATAATGGATGAGGAGGGGTGCGCCGGAACCGGCTACGACCCTCTACAGTGATCGAGTCCCATACCATTGAAGAGTAGAGGTC
This sequence comes from Chloranthus sessilifolius, assembly GCA_021018995.1. Lineage (NCBI taxonomy): Eukaryota > Viridiplantae > Streptophyta > Magnoliopsida > Chloranthales > Chloranthaceae > Chloranthus > Chloranthus sessilifolius. The sequence goes on from CM037585.1 coordinate 23,160,889, forward strand.
GTCAGCTTTTCGACAGTCCAAGAATCGACCCAGTCGGGGGTATACATCAAAAGATATGGAAAATCGGGTCTGGAGGGTAGGAAGATAAAGTCAAGTGGGCCCCCCCTAGGGATTTGGCGCAACTAATAGTTGTGCCAGTAATGAACTTTGCCTGGCACAACTAATAGTTGCGCTAGGCAAACCCCCCCTATTTATAAGCCTGGCGCAACTAATAGTTGCGCCAGATTCAAATGTGGGCCCCACCCTCTCGAGCCAACTTCCAGCACTGATCTGCACTGTTTTACTGTGCATTTGCCTAGCGCAACTAATAGTTGCACTAGGCATATGAACAGTGACTATTAGATTTTGCCTCGAATTTCATGTTGTGGGTTTGACTTGTTGACCACCTTGACCTTTGGGGTGCATCTTGCTAACTCTGTTGCACCCTTTCGAAACCTATTTGCACCCCTTTAAGTGGCTTAAGGCCTCACCCCATAATCCACCATTGGAGGACCTTTTCACACTCTTCAAGGCTCCAAAAACCCTAGGAAACCTTAGATATTGAGTTACCTAATTCTTAACCTTGTTTAGCCTCTAAACACCCTCCTAATCCACCCATCTCCTATAAATAGAGCCCCCCACCCCTTGGTTTTGGGGTTGAGAATTTTGCTTAAGAGAGAAAGAGCTCCAAGTGAGAAGTTCTTCCTCCCTTTGGTGCACTATTTTCACCTAAATTCTAGAACTCAAAAAACCCTCTCCAAGCTTATTTTTACATCCAAAACCTTTAGCCTAGGTGTGTGTGATCCCTTAGCCTCTCTTCTCCATCTCTTAGCTAGTAAGCCTTAGTGGTTAGAACCCCTTTTTCCACCATTCAATCCTTCAAAAGCTCATCAAAGCAAGCCACACAAGGCTCCTCTACGGTGCTACAAGGGCCCGAGGGCTCCGGCTCTCCCCTTTCCTCTCCTATCTCTTTTCGGCATTCCCTACCCTCTTATTTGTGCCGTTATGCCACCGAATGTTCGGTAGGAACAGAGGGGCGCAAATAGGATTGGAGGCCCATTTGGGCAAGAGGAAACCCTTTTCTTTTCTTTTCTTTCATTTTATTTTTGGCCATAAGTAGAGACCCTGTTAAGCGGGTTGATCGGGTGTCTAACACCTTCCCGATCGATAATCGAAGCCCCTACCCAAAAGCTTTTGGTGTGGACCGAATTCAGAGTCATATTTTTACAGCTTCGGTACTCATAAAAATGAACTAGATATTCAGAGACACCGAAAGCTTCGGGTGGCGACTCTATATTTTTGTTAGAGAGCGCATCGTCGCGACGGGATGGTCTCGATTCCCACGGTTGTACAGATGGCGACTCTGCTGGGGACTAGCTTGTAGAGCTTCCCCTTGAACTTGGTCTTTTTATTTTTGATTTTTACTAACCTTTTATTACTATTTTTTATTTTATTTTTACTCGCCCCTCCAATTAAGTCATTTTACTTACCCCTACTTTTACGTCACTTACATGCCTTAGCCGATCGGCGGGCTTACTTGCGTATTTGTCCTTTATTTTTCTTACTTTTTCATCATTTTAGTGCCTTAGCCGATTGGCGGGCCTACTTGAGCTTTGTCTTTCAATTTCTTTAAATTTTCGTCATTTAAAGTGTCTTAGCGGATTGGCGGGCCTACTTGTGCACTCATATTCGATCAGTGGACGCCGGCCCGTAGTGGCGGCACAGGATAATCACCCCCGGTCTTTGAACAAAAGAAAACTTTAAAAAAAAAAGGAGAAAAGCTTTGAAAAAATTAAAATTAAACCAAGTTAGGGAGTTTAATTAATTTATTTTTACGGGATAGATTTTAAAAAGGGTTGGGATTAGGCAAACACACAAACACCCGAGTCTTAGTATGGCGGCAGCCCTTAGTGGTGATGATCCAGAAAAGTCCCTGCCCACCTAGTATCTGAGAAGGCGCTTGCGCTGGAAGTATATCGGGTGAGTTCCCATTCCGAAGCTTAAAACCCTTGGGGGAGCGCACTAGTGAGTTATACCTGACTTAAACCCTTTAGGTGCGGTGAGGAGCGGATCAATCACAGAAAAATTGCTCAATTCCCAGAAGCCCAGCTTCCACAAAACCCAAAAAAGAGACTCATTTTGGATTGATGTTCCTGCTGTCATAACATTCTGGAACCCCATTTTTGCTTGGCGCAAGTATTAGTTGCGCCAGTGAAAAAATTGGGAATTTATAACTAGTGCAACTAATAGTTACGCCAACTTTAAAATTCCAACTTTTATCTTGGCATAACTAATAGTTGCGCCAATGTAAAAGGGGTCCCCTGCAACCTGGGTGCATGTATTAATTGCGTCAGGCCTGTTTATCAGCCCACCAACCCGAATCCTTGGCCCTTTTCACATCCCGAGTTTCCCGATTAGTGTGCTTAGTGCCTTGTTTGGGCCCCACCATCTCAGGAGATCGAGTTGTTTGCCTTGATTTTTGTGCCTTCAATAGATCGAAGGTTCTCCTTCAATTCTTCCGAAGTGCGTCGGAATCGTCGCCGCAGGTCTTGAATTAAGGTACGAGGGCCACCCAAAAAGGGAGTTCCAAGGCCTTGGAACCTTTATTTTCCAAAAAAACTCTTTCAAAAAATTCAATATATATATATATATATATATATTATAAATCAAAAAAAAAAAGGGGGTTTGTGGTGCCGGCACAACGGCATCATCTTGCCCACCGCCATCCCGCAGGGGAAGAAGGAGGAGGACTTTTGGGCCTTACCCAAGGCACCATTATCCAACCCGTTCCCGTAGAATGTCGTGGGTAGTAGACCCGGCTTACGCCGATCCCGACTCATCCCCGCCACATTCTCCAACTCACTCCCATTCGGGAGTTCTTTCAACCATCCCCCTCACCCAACCCCACTTTACCGTCACCGGCCCATTCGGCGCCCCCATATTCCCAACCATTACCCCCCAGAATATCCAAAGTCCTACCCCCCACTCTCCATCTTTTGCTCAAACCATGACCATGCCAAATCCAACCCATTTCCCATCCACACAAAACCCAAACTCATTTTCCCAATCCACATCCATGCCCCAATTCCCATCATCCCCATATAGACCCGATCCACCCACATTCACATACACCCTTCCACCTTATCCGCCCTCCCGTAAAATCTCCCATCCATCCGAGTCATGCCCATTTTTACCGGAGCTATGCCCAACTTTCATCATCCCTCCTCATCATGCCCCCCATCATCTCAAAACATACCCAATACATCTCCTCATCCACCCCATACCCCCCACCTACCATGGTCATGCCCGAATATACTGGGGCCATGCCCAATTTTTCCGCCACCTCCATCCCATCTATACCCCATCATCCCTTAAGTCCCCCATCTCCATCCAACCCTCCCCACGACCATGATGGAGGAGATATTCCAAGCCTATTTCATGTGAAAGGCTTCTCAAAACACCCCCCCCCCTCCTTCACACCCGATGTCCCTAAACCCGTCTCACACCCTAGCCAATCTCCATGCCTCACTCTCCCATGACCCCCATCAACCCCCCATAATCTATACCACCCAAACCCCCATTACCCACTTACCCCAAGGCCCATTGGCCCAAACCCCCTTTTCTCACATATCCCAGGGGCCCATGGCCCAATACCCCACCACCCAAACCTACCCAGGGCCCATGCCCAAACCCACCAAGGGCCCATGGCCCAGACCCATCAAAGCCCATTTGGCTAGACCCACCAAGGGCCCATGGCCCAGACCATCAAGGCCCACTCGGCCAGACCCATCAAGGCCCATTGGGTCAAACCCACCAAGGGCCCATAGCCCAGACCCATTAAGGCCCATTGGGCCAAACCCCTCAAGGGCCCTTGGCCCATACCTACCCAGGCCCACTGGCCCACACCTACCAAGGGCCCATGACCCAAACCTACCAAGGGTCCATGGCCCAAACCTATCAATGGCCTGTGGCCCAAAATGGCCAAGGGTTCATGGCCCAAACCCAAACCCCACACTCATACCTTCCACAATACCCCCAACATTTATCCCAACCTTCACAGCCAGGTCAAACCCATGCCATACCTCAAACCTAATTATCTCATGGCCCCACACCCCAAGGCCATCTCCAAACCTTCCCCCATACCCAATGGCCCTATCAGGCCCCACCTCAAAACCAAATTCCCATCACCCAATAAATCTTTCCTCACCCCCAATGGGCTCACCCAACCCCCACTCATGTCATTTCCATCCAACTCATACAATAACAACAGGAGAATCCCGCCCTCGCTGCACACTATGCCGACTAGTAGTATGAAGAAGATGAGATTAGGAATAGCGGGGCCTATGTTGGGGCTTTGACCAGCCTCAACCCTCCTCCCATAATTGCCCACCCCCTGGTGGCCCATAGTGAAGTCCAACTGACGACCGAGAAAGCGACCCTTGTATTAAAAGAGTCGGAACAGTTGAAAGAATAGTTAGACAAAATACAAAAGCAGCTGATGAAAATGGGTGGTGCTGAAATCCACGCCACGGACTTCACAGACTTATGTCTGTTCGCTGAGATCCCCCTGCCCCCCAAATTTTAAATGCCAGCCTTCGACATATATAATGGCACTGGCAATCCTATTGCCCACCTGAAGTCCTACTATGGGGACATGTGCCAATACGGGGAGGACGAAAGACTGCTAATAAAAGTATTTCAAAAGAGTCTGACAGGGCCGGCTTTAAGATGGTTCACATCTTTAGAACCGTCTATGATGAAAACGTGGAGGGACTTGACGCATTTCTTTCAAGAACAGTATGTCTACAATATAGACATCGAGCCGCGTAAGTCTGACTTGGCCCATTTAAAGCAGAACCAGAACGAGACCTTCAGCGACTACTTGGGGCGATGGAGAGCATTGGCAGCTCAGGTCAGGAACAGAATACCTGATGATGAACAGATAGAGATGATTTCAAAAAACATTCTACTAGTGATTTCAGACTTTTTGGTATATCAGCAGCAAACCTGCTTTGCTGATCTGGTGAGAAATGCTAACCGACGCGAGGACACCATCAAGGAGGGGCGTCTGAATAAGAATATCCCGAGTGGACCTAGTGGGGTTAGAAGATTTTTAGAGCAAAGGAACGAGAAGAGAACGGGAGCGATGTCCAGAACATAGTCAATACCCGGCCCAATAACAAAACAAATCTGTTTCAATTTCAGGCTGCCCCACCAGCACCCGTTAGGCCTGAGCAGACACAAAGAATGGGGAATGGGCAAGAAATGCAAATGACCCCGGAACAGAGGAGAGCCCGCTACGACCGAGTCTTCACACCTCTGGGGCAATCATTGAGTGTACTGTTACCCCTGTTAGTAGAAAAGGGAATAGTGGCTATCCGCCAATCACAACCTCCTCCTCACCCAATCCCAAGGAACTATGACCCAAATACCCACTGCAATTTTCATCAAGGTCCGGGTCACCCTACTGATCGCTGCTTCCCATTGAAGCACGCCATCCAGGATTTGATCGATGACGGGAAAATCATTCCCTCTGCACCCTCTAAGCATGCTAATATTCACCAAGTGCCACTACCCCCACATCCCACCGGAGGAGCAGGTCCCAAACCCACCGTCGAAATGATAGAAGATGAGGAGTTTGAATTTGGCCCATCCGATTATATCAGTGATCGGGAGAGTTATGTAGCACCTTTGTCAAGAAATATAGAAGAGGGGAACGTAGGAGTAATTGAATCCCTAAATTTGTCATAATATTTCCCCAACCCAACCCCGCAATTTGAACCCTTGGATCTCCAGGCATACTTTTCGTCCACCACACCGCCAATTATGTAAATATCAATGCATACCAACTATACACCACAACCCCCATCAATTATCCTATAAGCCCCGAGCCCCCAATCCTACACCAGTACCCTCCAGTTATCAATGGCCTACACCCGCCCCATTTCAACTACCACCATACACCACAACCCCCATTGATTATCCTTTAAGCCACCATGCCTCCAATCCCACACCCGCACCCGGCAACTACCAATGGCCTACGCCCCTCCCATCACCCCAAGTTCCGCCTTCAAAATCCCCCCCCCCCCGTTAATCACCCAACGGACCCCCCATCTGCCGCCAGCACCCACAGCTATCAATGGCCTACTTTTACCTCCTTCCCTCTAATGCCACTACCCTCAAGCTTCACCAATCCCATTTGGCCCAATCTTTCCACCCAACCCGCTGCCACTGAGGTGAATCAAGTATTGCCCACACCTCCTGAGCCGACAATACAAGTACCTCAAGAACCGGCAACCATACCTTTCCAGCTCTCGGGACCAACCTATGATCCTCATTAGGTCTCGTTAAGCTACAAACAAACAGATGTCAACACCGGCGGCAGTAGCAAAGAAGGGGTAGTGGACTTTCTCACCAGGTCAGGAAGGATATCGAAGCAGCCAGAGGCGTCGGCAGCACCACAGGACCAACCAGAGAGGAAGATAGATAGTGCTGTGAACCCTTTCGAAAAGATGAGTCGAGAACATATATTAGAGACTCAACTAAGAAGAATGCCCGCCCATATCACCGTCTGGGATCTGTTGATGACGTCCCCACTCCATTTTCAAGCATTAATGGGGGCGTTAAAAAATGTGCATGTATCACTCCAAGTTAGCCCAGATGAAGTCTGGCAGATAATTGGGCAAGTGATGGCTCCGAATGCTATTTCATTTTCTGATGTTGACTTGCTGAAAGAAGGGGGTAGTCAATCAAAATATTTAAATATAACAGTCGAGTCTGGAAACATGGTAATCCCCTTGGTACTAATTGATAATGGGCCTGCATTGAATAATGCCCGTTAAGAACCGTCACCAAGATCAGGGTTGATCCATGCATGTTAAGGCCTACCAGAACCAACGCTAGGGAGTTTGACAATACCAGGAGAGAAATAATGGGAGAAGTTGATCTTGAGCTGTTGATAGGGCCAATAACCTTTTCCATCTTGTTTCAAGTCATGGATATCAAATCCTCATTTAATCTATTATTGGGGCGCCCATGGTTGTACGAGGTCGGAGCTATACCATCCACCTTGCACCAGAAACTCAAGTTTGTGTCTGGGCACAAGATCGTTACAATCATCAGGGAGGGGCACAGTGAGAAAGAAAAGGCCACCAATAGCATCTAAAGACCCAATATGTTAGATATACTGCACACTGCTAAGGATGTCGACCTTCACAGTTTCGAATATGAGGTATCAGCGATACTCCCAGAACCCATTGAGGGCATCATGCCTAAAACAAGAGGCGGTATGGTAGCGGCAGTGGCAATCCTCCAAAAGTGGGGTTATCAGAAAGGAAGGGATCTGGTACCCAGATTACAAGGAAGAAAAGAGCCAGTTGTCGCCAAGGGGCAGAAGGTCCGATTCGGGTTAGGATACAAGCCCATAGAAGAAGAGGTCCGAGAGGCCAAAGAGAAAGTCAGGGTCGCCGCGGCTGTAAGAGCTCGAGGAATCAACATTGAAGAGAAACCTCGCCCTAGGCCGCACATCAGGGATTTCTTTGTCAGCACAGGGGTCGTAAAGATCGATCAAAATGGGGTAACCCATTTGACCCCACACAAACCCACCACCCCAATCCATCCCACCAATCCCCAGATCTCCCTTCCTAGCTTGGAGATAGATTTGGCCGCATTATCCTTTTTCGAGGAACGACGGTCGGTACCTGAACAAACCCCCCTGTGGTGAATCACCACAAAATTGAGTTATCATTTGAGGACATGATCTCAGACAAAATGGGGATTAATATGATGGAGGCTGACTCCAATGAGCCATATCAGTCAGCACCATCCACCCCAACAGGTAAAGAAGCGGCCCCTCAGGTATGCAACTAGGAATCTTTGCCCCAAACTCTGGAAGCAAGAAGTGGCCTAAAGTTTGGCACCTATTTTCTAAAAAAAAAAACCTATAAAAAGTGAGATAAGCCCTTGGCAGGCAATACCTTGTATATACAGCAACCCGCTTTTCCAAGGGTCCATCTCCGAAGAAATACAAAATCCCAAAAACATGGAAGAAATATAAAATCCCAAACACATGGAAAAAAATACAAAATTCCAAAAATATAAAAAAATATAAAACCCAAAAATATTATCTTTTAAAATTTCAGAAAAAGCCTTGCAAAAGGATGCCTTAATCGAAATACTCGTCTCACGTAAAATCGATCCCTTTCCTGTAGAAATACAAGAAGAGGTAGGCGTTACGAGTCTAGACATGGATATCACCTTGGAGGAGCTCCCCAACGAGCTCCTTGATCGATTTGCAGACTTTGAGTATGGCCCTACCCCCATTGTCAAAGAAACTGAGGACGTCAATTTAGGGACTGAGGAGATTCCCAGAATAAACAAGATCGGAACGTCGTTGTCTCCCAAGGAAAGAAAAAGCATGATCGACTTCCTTCGGTCATACCAAAATGTTTTTGCCTGGTCGTACGAGGACATGCTTGGTCTGGATACCGATTTGGTCGAGCATGAGTTGCCTCTTTACCTCGATATGAATCCAGTCAAGCAGAAGCTGAGACGTCTCCGACCCGAATGGATGCTGAAAGTCAAAGATGAGGTCATCAAGCAATACGATGCGGGGTTTCTCATGGTATCCAAGTACCTACAATGGCTAGCCATTATTGTGCCCGTACCAAAGAAGGATGGAAAGGTTTGCATGTGCATCGATTTCCGCAATTTGAACAGAGCAAGCCCGAAGGACGATTACCCATTGCCACACATCGACATCTTGGTTGATAATACTGCCAAACACGGGATGCTCTCTTTTATGGATGGATTTTTGGGATACAATCAAATAAAGATGGCAGAGGTTGATCACAAGAAGACAGAGTTCATTACCCCCTGGGGAACCTTTTGCTATCGAATCATGTCATTCGGGCTGAAAAATGCCGGTGCAAAGTACCAGAGAGTTATGACTGCACTATTTCATGACATGATGCACCAAGAGATTGAAGTGTATGTCGACGACATGATAGCCAAATCACCGGAGCGAAGCAACTATCTGGTAAACCTTTAGAACTGTTTGAAAGGCTGAGGAAGTATCAACTATGACTAAATCCACAGAAGTGCGCATTTGGTGCTATGTCGGGGAAACTTTTAGGGTTCATCGTCAGCAGGAGGGGGATCGAGGTCGACCCAATCAAACTCAAAGCCATCACTAAAATGCCACTGCCGTCTACCGAGAAAGAGGTTAGAGGGTTTCTGGGTAGAATACAGTATATCAGTTAACTCCAATCTGCACGCCGATCTTCAAGTTACTAAGGAAGAATTCGCCATTGAATGGAACGACGATTGTCAGGCAACGTTCGAAAAAATTAAAAGCTACCTCCTTAATCCACCTATTTTGGTACCACCTTAGCCAGGGAGACCACTCTTGATGTATCCCTCCACAACGGAAGTTTCGATGGGATGTGTCTTAGGGCAGCATGATGAAACAGGAAGAAGAGAGCAGGCCGTTTACTATCTATGCAAGAAGTTTATTGATTATGAAGCGCGCTACTCTCATCTGGAGAAAGCATGCCTGGCTCTTATATGGGCTACTAAAAGGCTCCGCCCCTACTTGCTATCTCAGGCAGTTCTACTCTTGGCTCGAATGGACCCATTAAAATACCTATTTGAAAAGCCAGATCTCACTAGACGAATTGCACGATGGCAACTTTTATTATCTGAATTAGACATCACGTACATCACTCAGAAGTCGATCAAGGGGCAGGCGCTTACCGATCATCTTGCCGACAATCCTTTACCTGACTATGAGCCTTTGAGAACTGAGTTCCCCAAAGTGGATATCTTATTCATGACAGAAGACTATATAGAAGAAGCAGAAGAATCATGGGTAATGCACTTTAACGGGGCAGCAAATGTCGAGGGCCAAGGAGTTGGCACCATCCTGATTTCATCGAAAGGATCCCATGTACCAGTCTCTATCAAGCTCAACTTCTCTTGCACTAACAATATGGCTGAGTACAAAGCTTGCGGCACTGGTCTGCAGGCGGCTCTCGATCTGAATATAACTCACCTTCGAGTATTTGGCGATTCACAGTTAATCATATGCCAGACGAATGGTGACTGGAAGATGAAAGACGAGAAACTAATCCCCTATCATGAACACCTCGAGGATCTGATAGCTTGTTTCCAACATGTGACTTTCTCATACGTCCCCCGGATAAGGAATCGTTTTGCCGACGCATTAGCAACTTTGGCATCAATGATTGAAATCCCCTATGGTGTTGAGATGAAGCCGATCATGATCGAGCAGAGGAATGAGCTGGCCTTCTGCCTCTAGATTGAGGAACCTACAAAGCCTGGTGATGAGCCACCTTGGTTCTCAGATATCATGAATTTTCTTGAGACCCTAACTTTCCCAGAGGGTACATCCAAGACAGACCGACGAACCATTCAACATTTAGCGACAGGTTACGTCATTTGCGGGGAATGCCTCTATAAGCGATCATACAATAACATCTTACTTAGGTGCCTCACTGAACGTGAAGCAGTCAATATTATGAAAGAAATCCATGAGGGAGTATGGGGAGCCCATGTCAGCGGTTACATGCTCGCTAAGAAAATCCTGCGGCAGGGATACTTTTAAACCACCATGGAATCGGATTGTTGTAAACATGTTCAAAAATGCTACAAGTGTCAAGAACACTCCAGTCTGATACACGCTCCTGCCATTGATCTTCACTGCATGACCACTCCTTGGCCATTTGCTACCTGGAGCCTTGACGTTGTTGGAATGATTAATCCGAAAGCATCAAACGGACATCGGTTCATCCTCGTCGCCATTGAATACTTCACCAAGTGGGTGGAAGTGGCATCATATGCCACATCACGGCCAGTCACGTCGAGAAGTTTCTCAAGAACAATATTATGTGCCGATTTGGAGTACCCAAAGATATCATCATAGACAATGGCACAAACTTTGTGAATAAGCGCATCCGAGACTTTTGCGAGCAATACAAGATCAAGCACCATCTCTCATCCCCTTATCGGCCTCAAACTAATGGAGCCGTGGAAGCCGCGAACAAGACAGTCGTCCGCATCCTTGAGAAAATGGTCGTCACTTATCGAGATTGGAGCAAAATGCTACCATTTGCTTTATGGGCCTACCAAACGTCGATCCGTACCGCTACAGGGGCAACACCATTCTCCCTTGTGTATGGAACCGAGGCCGTCCTCCCGGTAGAGGTTGAAGTACCCTCGCTCTGAATCCTCATAGAATCAGGCTTACCCGAAGCAGAGAGAGCGAGATCCTGCTTTGAACAATTAAACTTATTGGATGAGAAGAGACTCCTAGCTCTGTGTCACACTGAAGTTTACCAAGGGCGAATCGCACCCGTTTACAATAAATGCGTCCGCGGTCGAGATCGAAAGGTAGGAGACACTGTGCTGAAGAAGATCTTCCCAGCCCTCCATGTCGATCTGAGTGGAAAGTTCAAGCCAAACTGGGAAGGACCTTACGTCATTCGAGAAGTGCTGCCGAGATACGCCATCCGCCTCACCACCATGGACGGAGATCATCTTCCTGAGCCCATCAACGCTGGATACGTCCGACGGTTCTACTCTTAGTTTATCACGATAAGGTAAGTATTGATGAAACGAATATGTGACTGCTTAAGAACCACCCAAAAGAGGCCATCATTCGAAGCACAATAGCCAAAAAAAAAAGCATCACCTAAAAAATGATGATATCTTTTGCTACCCCATTTGAGCCTGGGCCTTTTTTCTTTTAATAACTCCTTTCCCAAAAGAATGTGTGTATGTACATTCAAAAAAAGAGAAGTGAAATTACCATCAAAATCCAAAAAGTAAAACCTAAAAAAAAAAAGGGATTGCCTGAAATAAAATAAAAAGAACAAAAATCATGGGGCATGTACAGTAAGATCCCCAAGGAAGAAAGTATGTTGAGAAAACTGAAGTCGTATCAAGGAAACACTTTCTTAGCCCAGCATACCTTCAAATCCTAACCTGACCCATGGCCAAGCTACACCCTGAAGAAAGCCCTCTTTTTAGGTTCACAAGCAATCATTGCATCTGTTAAAATCAACACAAGCCGAGTTGTGAGACGACACCTGAACCCCATCTAGTCGGCTATGATAGAATCAACGTCTATGTCATGGCTGTTGAAAAAAGGAAGAATAAAATAAAATAAAAATTAATAATAAAAAAATAAAAATACAAGCTCAAAGCAAGATGGACGTGGTGAAAACCCGAAAGGGCGCTACGGGTAAAAACAGAGTTTGTGTGGACCGGGTGAAAACCCGAAGGGGCGCTTGGGGTAAGAGAGCTAAACCCATGGACGTGGTGAAAACCTGAAAGGGCGCAACGGGTAAAAAAGGAGATAAATGAAAAGAAAAAAAAGAGAGAAGGAGAAAGAAAAGAAAAAGGAAAAGAAAAGAAGGGTTGGAATGATTGATTAAATGTTTAAAGAGCCCTCTTGGTTATTCTCCCTGATCCCTTTTTACGGGCCGCTCATGCTAGTTCGAATCGGGTCCTGACGAGAATTGTCTTTGTGAAATCGCACCGCCAAACATATGACCCGAGGCAAGGAGAAAGGTTTGACTCAATCCAAAGGGATCAATGTTCCGGCCTCGGCAAAAACTGGAAACCCACCCAGGTCCGACTTCAAAAAAAGGGTTCGACCATGCTCAAAGGTGGACTCAGGGTTTCCCAAAGTTTCACCCAGTAATTAAGGCACCAAAAAAAAAAAGCACAAAATAAAATCAAAAGGCCAATAGATCTGTATAGATGTATATAATAAACTGCCTTTTGCACCACTTACACCACGTCCCAAAAAAAAAACAGTCGATGTGATGACTAACGTGTTTTCCTTTTTACAAGTATAAACAAAAACAACCAAAACATAAAGAAATATGTATACCAAAAAAACGTGTGTGTATCTGTAAAGGGGTTTTTTACGCCCGTTTTCTATATATCTGAAATGTGCAGAAAGTTCTGTGTGCAGGAAGGAGTTAGCGACCCAGCTCGCGCTTCAAAGCGCTAATCTCAGCATGAAGGTCATCTTCCCAGACATTCCGTTCAGTCAGCCAACAACCATGCAGGCTGTTGAACCTCTTCCGAGAAGAATCAGCGGCTCTAAAAGCGACGCTCAGTGATCCCTTCAAACTGAGGACCTCACTCTCTGTTGTTTCTGCTCTAACCTTTTCATATGCCAAAAGTTCTTGCAAGACCCTCTTCTCATCCACCAGTAACTCGATGCAGGCTCGAAGTGCCGTCTCTTTCTTTGGCCAGGGGCCTCTAGTGTAAATAATCTCTGACAAATCTGGATCATCGGCAGCAGGCCGCTCAGTCAACAACTAGGCCTCGTACTCAGGAGAAGTCCTAACCGAGTCTCCCTGCTCAATATCACACATCAACATCGATTGGCGCATCTCCCAAAGAGCAGTAATCCGATCTATGTCCCCAGAGGACCCCCTAGAAAAGATCAAATCACATAAAGGGGGTCTAGCCTCACAAGGCACCTGCTGAGGATTGCCTAATTGACGCAACACTAGGAATGGGAAGTAAAAAGTGCTACCCATCAATCCTAGGAGGGTGATGCCCTTGTGATCTCTACTACGAATTATCGGGAAGGTCTGGTCCAACCAAGGAAGCCTCCATGTTAGCTCAGCATCGACCAACCAAAGTTTCAGAGCTGACACATCGCCCTGGGGAAGCAAGTGGCATCTACCCATAAAACATTGGGCCATCTCACCTCGGGCAATATAAAAGCGGGGCGCGGGCCCCAAAATAGCAAAATACCCACCCAACCAAACCTGAAGCAACAAGGGGCATCCCCGAAGGCCCTCCACCTTACCCGAAGCAAAGGAATCAAGACATTGGTACAGCTCGGCAAGCACCAAATGCATCATGGACCGGCCCGCCTCCAGCTTCGGCAAAATATCACAAACTGTCAATGAGAAGCTTCTCATTGACAGTTTGTGATATTTTTGGAAGATAGTTTCAAAGATGAGACCAAGTGCTAGAGCTTTCACGTTAAAAATATTCCTAACTGGCAATTTCAGGAGGCTTTCATCACCAAAAAGTTCTTTAAGGAATTTCAGAGAACACCTTGTGGGCCCCCCGATGAGGCTTTTCTCGTACTTGGATTTCTTCAAACCGAGAGTAAGGTGAACGGATTTGGAATAGCTCAGCCGAGGCATAACTCTTGCAAGGCCCCTATGAAGCTTCAGGCCAGACAGATTGGATAGCTCCTCAAGGGTTGGGGTTAGCTCCTGCTTCCCAAAATGAAATACATGGAAGTTCACATCCCAAAATGAAGCAGCGGCATGAACAAGTTCCCACCAAAGAGGAACCTCTAGGAAGAAAGGAAGGCGAGATAACCCAAGCTTCTCCAAGTCGACGAGCTCACTCTCATTCAAGCTCCCAAACCAGGCCGCTAAAAATTTGGGCCCCAAGCCCAACAAAGGGGGTAAATTGGCTCCGGGCCCTCCACGTAAGGGAGGGCTAGAAAGCAGGTCCATGAACATACAGGGATATTTTGGGAGGATAAAAATCAATGTATGATGATGGACCCACCTTGAAAAAAAAAAGAGAGCAAAAATGACCAGTCAAAGAGGCCAAGTAAAAAAGAATTGATTTTTTGAACCAACTCGGGTATATAAGGACCCACAGGTTAAACTTTGCGCAACTAATAGTTGGGCCAGTGCATTTTCGGCCCTCATTTTGCCTGGCGCAACTATTAGTTGTGCCAAGACAAATTCCCTAAGATTTTGACCTGGCGCAACTAATAATTGCGCCACACTCCCGCCCCCCCTCTTCAGCCATTTCGGGACCTAGCTGGGAGACTTGCACCCCTTTTGTTTATTTGACACACCCTGGTCATTTAACAACTGGGCCTTTGTTTTGTTTATGTGCAGGACTGATCCTACATTAAGGTATGCAACCCAAGGGGTCACTTTTTGAGAGCATTTTTGGGCAAACACATCCCGCAGAGAAACGGATCTGATACTAATAAAATCAAAGCGAAACTATCTTCCAAAAATAATAATAATAATTCGTTTCCAGAGTATCACATCAACCATCCCTCAAATTGTTTAAGCAGATCCAAATTCCAAAAGTACTGAGTCTTTTTTCAAAAAAAACTAAAGGCCTATCCCTAGTTTGCACCCTTTGACTTCTTGCGGCGGCGAGAAGAACTCTGAAAAGTCTGCATGTCCCCCACCCTAGACCACGCCTGCGAGATCCTACTGAGTAAGGAGCACGACTCCTTAGCATGAGCACGCTGCGAGGCACAAACCAAGGTCAAGAGTCAGGATCATTTAAGGGGAAAATGATGACAAGGAAAATAAAGAGGAAAAGAATAGCAAGGTACTCACTGTCTCTACCTCCCTAAGCTCTGCCAGCTGGTGATGATATGCCGCGTATTCCATGGCCGAGTTGAAGTCCTACATTCAGAACGATGCAATTCAGTTGTCAGGACAATCCTAAAGTGGGTGCAGAAGGAAACCAAAATGGAGGGAGATTGGGTCATTAGGAGACCTACCCCTGGGACCACCTCAGGAGGGGGAACGCAGGCAGCTTCAGCAGAGAGTCGTGCCTGTCGATCTACATCAGTGCAGAGGCTCGAGAGGAAGCTATAGTCGAGGCGCCGAAAGGTCCCATAGACTACCGACAGATCACCACCAGGGATACCAGTGTGAGAGGTCCCCGATGGACCAGCACCCGACGAGCCCTCACCTGAGGGACCAGTATCAAAGGGGGCAACACCAGAGGGATCCACCCCCGACATATCAGCCGCATTGGGTTCACCTTCGCCATCTGAATCGTCTCCTAGGGCAAACTGTGAACAAAATAGAGATAATTTAGAAGGGACAAAAACTGAATAAAAGCAGAAAAGGACTAATCCAAGCCAAGACAAATTACCTGACTGAGCGGGCCACCAAATGCCAGAAAATTGGCACTAGGGACAAAGCACGGCAAGGTGAATCGATGAGGCAGGCACTCGTACCAGAGATGATAGTCCCCAGGCACGTTAAGAGCATGGATAGGGAGGTCATTGTTGAAGAAAGCCGCTGTGAGCTCCTCGATACTACCAGCAGGATACCAGACATCCGTCGGGGGGTCCACGGGTATGGCATAATGGCCCTGAAACTGGTGCACCACTCGCTCTCCCAGATAATAAAATTTAGCCCACGCTCCATAGAGGAACACGACGCGGCGATTGTTGAATAAACGGGAGGCACCCACAGCTACTTGGTCCCAGAAGGGGGATGCCAGGTACGGATCAGGGAGGATCTGCTCAAGTAAAAAAAAAAGAGAAACCAAGCAAGCAACACCTCAGTCAAAGGAAATTTCCAAGCTAAAAGTAAACAAAGGTTGAAGAGTTGTTACCTGCTCGGGGACCATCAAATCAAGTTGGGACCTTAGGCCCATTTCCAGGTGCTTTAGGCCCATGTCACGGCATCGGGCCTAATGCCAGTTGATGAGCAGAGGATAGGTGAGCGCCTCCGAGTGAAGGAGCAAGCGCCCGGGGTGGAAGTAGTGGTATCCCCATACCTAAAAAAAAAAAGAGACAACACATAGGAGAAGGTCAATAGCACATATAAGGTCATGCAGTAAAAAAGTTGACAAAGGCAAAGGGATGCGGAATTACCTCCAGGGAGGCCCAAAAATCCACGACAGACTTTGAATCCCCGATCGTAACCTGAGATAAATTGTAAATAAACCACGCATACCCTGTCCCTCCCCAATTGTGCCTAGGGACGTCACCCCAATTGTCCATCACGCTGAACAAGGCCAGGCTGACTAGGGCCCCCGCTGACATTTGTGAAAAGGGTCTTGCCCAGTAGGAGTAATAGGGTGATGGGAGCTAGGACAATCGCCCTCTCTGGCATAATATAGAGCACCCTATCTGGCTGACCCAAGTCCACCAACTCATCAGGTGAAAAGAGGGAGGTCAGCTAAGACATCTTGACCTCTATGCCATGGGTCTGCCCGCGAGGAGGATAGGCCCCAATCAGTCGAGTAATGTCCTTCCGGCTTGGTACCGCTAGATCGGATATCTGTATCCCCCCCACCCTGATACTGGTGATCATGGCCCAATCAACGGGCGTCAACGTCATCTCGGTATACAACATATGGAATGTCATGGTCTAAGGACAAAACCTCTCGATCAGGACCTTCAAATAGGCAGCATCGGCCCTCATGGCGGGACAGGACAAGAACTCCCTAAAGCCCACCTGCTCCAACAAGACCTTCACCACGGGGGGGACGTAGAGGTAGAACTCATGAAAGTCGAGCCACCCCTCGCGGAATACAATATTAGGCAGGTCTTGCACCCAAAGGAAATGTGCATCAGATCAAAGAGGCAAAGCAACAAAAAAAAATGTGCATAATGGAAATAAATTGAACCTCTCTTTTACCTTGCCCGCTATCCCAAAGTTTGAAATATGGGTGTGCTGCTGGTGAAGGAGGCCGACCCGGGCAGCCTCGCCCTGCATCTCAAGCCACGGGCCCGCTTTCCGTTCCACCCAGACAAATTCCTCCCCCCGCGAGCCATATATGATCTCGAGTCCCTCCTCGAAATGTGCTCATCATCGCCTGACATACTGGGGCAACAAAAGGCAATCACATCTGGTCAAGTACAAAGATACACGTGCAACGAGTTCTTTAAAAAAAAAACAATAAAAAAAAAACCTTTTACTTTGTCTTTAAAAAAAAAACAACAACAAAAAAAAAACCTTTTACTTTGTCTTTCAAAAAAAAAAAAAAAAAAGAAATTCAAAATCCCCACAGAGAAGCCAAAAAAAATCCAAAAATAATAACTTAAACTAGTTTGAAAAATCCCAAAAATTCACATAACTTCAAAATTCCAAAAAAAAATCACATAAACTAGTTTGAAAAAATCCCAAAGAATTTCACATAAAATAATAACTTAAACTAGTTTGAAAAATCCCAAAAATTCACATAACTTCAAAATTTCAAAAAAATCACATAAATTAGTTTGAAAAATACCAAAAAGTTATTACAAAATAATAGTTGGAGATCGGAAATAGAGAATCCCCATAGAAACGCATAAGCACAAGGCGGTAAAATGTCAATATTTTATCCGCAATACAGTTGTGCCAAACTAAAGTCCTGAGTCGGAGGTTCGTCTTAGATATTTGGATCCTACTTTAAGGAAGGAGCAACAGTGTCGGTCCCGGTCAAACAGTCATTGTTTTGATCGAGTCGACTCCACTGCTAAATCTTTGCGATGAGCGCTCTGTTGTGGATTCATATGAACTTAAGTGTCTTAAGCTTCAAATTCTCCGTTAGAAAAGGTCAATCGTTGGTTGAAACCAGCCTGTTAAGAATGAGATTACATATCAATCAAACTATGTGCAACCATGCATTCGGAAGGGTTCATTTTCCTTTTATTTTCTGCAGGCTTAAAACCTGTATGGGCAGCGGTATCCCTGTAAAGTGTATGCCATGTGTCTGGGTATTCGTATGATGGTCGTTTGTCCCGATAAATTATACTCTGGCGGGTCTGGGTCGGGGCTTCCATCGCCTTTATTGTTGCTTATTGCCCCTAATGGGTGTATGATTATGCATAGTTAATTGATGTTTATGATCATTGTCAGTAGAGACCAGGATTAGATGTCCCTTCATGGAGACACCCCAATAACTGGTTGGACCCATGTAGTGGTATTTGAAGCTGGATGCTCTGGGTCATGTGGATCTGGGGCACGTGTTCAAAAACGGCATGTACTCCCAAAAAGGGTTGTGACATCTATCCACTTCGCTCGGACAATCATGCTAAATAAACTTCGGGGTCGATGGGTTCGCCCAAAGACCTCGAACCCTGCGTTCAGCAGGGGCACCCGCAAACAGTTCGATGAGGTCGTCAAATACCTCGTGGGATTGGACGCAAAATGTGGAGCCTTGCGTATGTTTACTTTGCACCTATCTTTGAATGTGGGTCGATCACCCCTCTTACTTACAAAGTTGTTGCATTCAGAATAAATCTCGAACATCAATCACCTTCAAATTATCTCGAGAAGTGGATATTTTTTCCCGACTAACGGGCTTTCACAACTCGAGAGGCGGACGCTTTTCCCAACTATTGGGCTTTCGCAACTCGTTCCACCTTGGTTATGCCCAGTAATGTCACTAAGCGCTTGGGAACCGATTACCTCGAGAAACGAATGTTTAGCCTGGAACCCCAGGGCTTTCATTTTCTCACCATATTACTCACCTGAAGTTTAAAGTTTGTTCTGAATGTAGTAGACCCGTCAGTAATGCCTTAGGCCTCTTCGGATGTCTCTTTTTTTTGGCATATAATCATTAGTGATCGGATATCGAAGAGGGACATCTGTAGACACCCAAATTTAGCCCAAGGTCCGATCGAAACACCTTTCGAGAGATGTGCAATTCTGAGCTTTTGATGGCATGTATGAAACCCTTAGGAGTCACTCCAAACCTTTAGGAATCACCCTAGATCCCTTAGGAACCTACCTCGAACCTTTAGAAACCAATCCCGACCCTTAGAACTCCTCCCAAACCCCAAACCTAAGCTTCCCAGATAATGGATGAGGAGGGGTACACCAGAATCGGCTACGACGCTCTACAATGATCGAGTCCCATACCATTGAAGAGTAGAGGTCATCAGCTTTTTGACGGTCGAAGAATCGCTTCAATCGGGGGTATACATCAAAAGATATGGCAAGCCGGGTCCGGAGGGTAGGAAGATAAAGTCAAGTGGGCCCCCCCTAGGGATTTGGCGCAACTAATAGTTGCGCCAGTAATAAAATTTACCTGGATTAGTTGCGCCAGGCCAACCCCCCTATTTATAAGCCTGGCGCAACTAATAGTTGCACCATATTCAAATGTGGGCCCCACCCTCGCGAGCCAACTTCCAGCACTGGTCTGCACTGTTTTACTATGCATTTGCCTGGCACAACTAATAGTTGCGCCAGGCATATGAACAGTGACTGTTAGATTTTGCCCTGAATTTCATGTTTAGGGTTTGACTTGTTGACCACCTTGACCTTTGGGTGCGTCTTGCTAGCTCTGTTGCACCCTTTTGAAACCTATTTGCACCCCTTTAAGTGGCTTAAGGCCTTACCCCATCATCCACCATTGGAGGACCTTTTCACACTCTTCAAGGCTCCAAAAACCCTAGGAAACCTTAGATATTGAGTTACCTAATTCTTAACCTTGTTTAGCCTCTAAACACCCTCCTAATCCACCCATCTCCTATAAATAGAGCCCCTCACCCCTTGGTTTAGGGGTTGAGAATTTTGCTTAAGAGAGAAAGAGCTCCAAGTGAGAAGTTCTTCCTCCCTTTGGTGTACTATTTTTACCTAAATTCCATAACCCAAAATACCCTCCCCAAGCTTGCTTTTACATCCAAAACCTTTAGCCTAGGTGTGTGTGATCCCCTAGCCTCTCTTCTCCATCTCTTAGCTAGCAAACCTTAGAGGTTAGAACCCCTTTTTCAACCATTCAAGCCTTCAAAAGCTCATCAAAACAAGCCACGCAAGGCTCCTCTATGGTGCTATAAGGGCCTGAGAGCTCCGATTCTTCCCTTTCCTATCTCTCCTATCTCTTTCGGCATTCCCTACCCTCTTATTTGTGCCGTTACGCCGTCGAATGTTTGGTAGGAACCGAGGGGCACAAATAGGATTGGAGGCCCATTTGGGCAAGAAGAAGCCATTTTCTTTTCTTTTATTTCATTTTATTTTTGGCCATAAGTAGAGACCGCGTTAAGCGGGTTGATCGGGTGCCTAACACCTTCCCGATCGATAACTGAAGCCCCTACCCAAGAGCCTTTGGTGTGGACCGGATTCAGAGTCATATTTTTAGCACTTCAGTGCTCATAAAAATGAACTAGGTATCCTGAGACACCAAAAGCTTCGGGTGGTGACTCTATATTTTCGTTAGAGAGCGCATCGTCGCGACGGGATCGTCTCGATTCCTACGGTTGCATAATATCACAACGAAAGCACGCCTCAGATGCTCTACGACATTCGTCCATGTTATGTGTCTTCCCAAATTTTCCACAGAATGCTAACGGAATGGATGAAGAGACGTGTGAATTTTACGGTCTTAACTCAGATCCTACTGGCATACTTCGATCACTATTAATCAAGTACTTCAATCAAACGTGGTCGTAAAGATTCACAATCTATGCTCTAACCAAAACTTACTGCCATAGCCTTGAGTCCCTAGAAGACCTAAAGCCTAGGTTCTAACACTGAACGAACATTAGAAGTCTTGTCATATATCCATGCCAGAGTTATGTCTCCAAAGACTTAATGCTGGGCATTGATACCACCTGTGACAGCTCGACTTTTCTCCTTCTCGTAACTGGGAAAGGTCGCGCCGTCGGATCACCTAATATGATCCTGTCATACAAGGGCATCGTGTATAAAGTGTTATATATGCGGAAGTGAATTGAATTAACTCTGATACATAGAAATATGGCAACAACTGATATTCATTCATTTATCTAAAGCAGCAAACTGAATAGGAATATAAACAAAAACCTATACATGAAGTAGTAAACTATCTTAAATCATACTGCTGTTTATACATGTTTAATGTTTAAAAACTAATCTCTCTCTATCTCTCAAACCTCTCAAGGAAAGAAGTCCTCAGCAGAACCTTCCTCCTCGTCCTCCTCAGACTGGTAGGTAGGATCAGCTTTGTGCCTAGGGTCATGAGCAATATCTGCAGCTAAGACATGAAGTCGTAGGATGAGCTATCATCAAAGCTGAGCAGGAAAATTTAAAGTGCTAAGTTATATGTTAGATTTCCAATTCACTTCTAAATGCATAAATTACAAAACTAAATACATTATATCTCACCTTGTATCTATTCTAGCAACATTTAGCATTTATTCTAGCAGCATATAATATAACAAGCAATAAATCATGCAAATATTGTATCATGCTGACAAATTTATGCTGAACAAATACAAGGAATCATACTTACAAGACATATATAAGAAATAAGAAAATCAAGCTCCTGTGTTAGCGGGATCACTTGTCAAGCTCCCGAGTTAGCGGGATCACTTGGCTCGAGAAAATCAAGCTCCCGAGTTAGCGGGATCACTTGGACTAGATATCAAGCTCTCGAGTTAGCGGGATCACTTGGACGAGATATCAAGCTCCCGAGTTAGCGGGATAACTTTATTCAAGATGAAACAAAGACGTGTACATGACATCAAGGATAACAGGACATGAACAATGCATGGTAACATATATGCGAGCACATCATGAACAGATATCATATAGCAAAACTGATTTGAATAACTAAACCCACATGATCATATAAAACTGTAATTATCATAATCATTGATATTCATGTATCCAAGTTGAACTAGCATCATAATCATGTAAAGCATACATCAAGTCTGTAGATTCCTAAGCTGATCTAACTCCAACAGTCATAGTAATACATTGAAAACTAGCATGTGCATACATTATACTTCCTCTAAACTCATCTAGTATCATCATACATACAAATTTATCTACTGATCTATATCAAGTCATCTAAATTGGTTTGACAATAGTTCTAACATAATAACATATGTCAAGCTGATCTTATCGAACTGATATGCTTATAATCATTTATCGAAACTTTTACTAGTATAATCTGAAACTTGCAAAATACTAAACTAGCATACTAACCTAGCATAACTATTCATATTCATGCATTAAAACTGATCGTATCCTCATTTCCATCTAACTGAATTAGCATTAATGATCTTGCATGTTTATACATCATGAAACTAGCATACTTAACTGACTGAGTTAACTATTGATTAACGCTGAACTTATCCAAGCTGAGCGTATCAAAGTTGCACTATCATGTTCATACTAATTCAAAACTAAGCTTCTTATTCTTAACTAATAGTTTATCCAAACTGAATTTAACAAAGTTGAATACTTTAAGGCTGAATTAATCAAAACAACATTAGCTTGGTACTACTAATCATCTTTATATACCACGCCTGTCATCCTTATTTCTTAACCTTAATTCCAGCATATCTTATCCATACCAAATTAAATATCATATTGCAGCTGGTAACTATTAATAGATTGCTGATATCCATCATGCAAAACATTCCTTCATTTACTAATATCTATCATCTTCAGAAAATAAAATTTAATCATATATCAGATTTCCTATACACATGATTCTATTAAGAGTTTACTTAACTAGATGAGAATATAAAACTCAATATCATTTAGTTCAGAAAAGTCCCTACAACTGCATACATCGAATCTATCTCATTATAAGCAACTATTTTATACTTATAGCGTTATTGAAGAAAATAATTTTATATTCTATCTAGATGTGAATGAGCAATTAAAATATAAGTTAGCAAAGTACATTCCCTACCTTATAGTAGGCTTATGTGTAACTAGTTACCCGTGCATGTATATCTTCAAACAAACTTGACATGTGCACCAAATGCCTAGAATTTATGATCATAGTTTTAGTAGTTTTAATGGTTCATTGGGTCAACATAGACCCCAAATATGGGCCATTTATGGTCCCAAGTCTCATGGTCAAATTCAGCAATTCATCACAGCACAAACCCCTGGCAGAGGTGTCGCCAAGTGTGTTAGATGCAGGGTTGTCGCGGCAAGCAACATAGGTTACCGCAGCAAGCTTTGCAGCTGAGCATGTTATCGCAACTTGTCACCATTTTCTGACCCCTTAAACATTGGATTCAGAAATTTGTTCCTTCATGAAAGTTGTAGGGCTCGTTGTCTCCTTTTCAACTCATCAAGAATCGTGCCAATTGGAGTTCGAGATAAAATGTTATGATAAAAATACCACACAGTGGTCTGAGCATAATATTGCCGCGGCAAGCCTATCAGGCTTGGCTTGTCGGGGTATTTTCTACTCCATTTTGGCTTCTTTTACTCAGGCAATTAATTAGGTCTTTTATATGATTATAAAGATCATATATTTTACATATATATTGCACAAAAATTTAGATTTTCTTATTCTCTTTTGTGCGGAAATCACAGTTTGAAGTGGGTTCCGAACCCACTTCAAACTGTGATTCGGGTTGCCGATTCGGTCTTAGTGAATCGACACCACAGATTTATATTCTCTCTAAAATTAAACTATGAAATGAACCTAGTCTAGTACTTGGTTCGTTGACGGCTTACCTTTTGGTGAATTCATCGTTTTGATGATGCTGAACATGTGTCGATGTCGGGGTCGCCGAGCTCGTGAAATATGTGTCGAAGCTAGGGCCGTGAGGATTCTCGAAGACCAAGGGTTCATCTGCCGAAGCTCTTGCGACCAAATCGTAGGGTCGCAAATGAGATTTTTTTTTTAAAGCTTGAAGCAGAAGAAGGAGATGGCTATCAAGCTCTTGTAGCGGCTACTTCCACTTTGCGTGCATGGGAGTCACTAGTGACTCATGCATGCGTGGAGGAACTTGGAGGATTAAAACAACTTATTAGCTGTTAAGGGTTGAAATCCCTTCTTATTCACACACATTTTCATGGTGTAATAGTAGTTAAACTAAAATAGGCTTTGGCTCAAGTAGAACTCTACTACAACTTGAAAGTGTATTAGCTAGCTGATAACTTGAAAGTGTATTGGCGTTAAATGTATTAGCCAGCGGCTAATAGTAGGCTGACTATGGTCTCAAGCCAACACAACATGGAAAAGTGTATAGTTGGGTCTTGTCTAGTATATTTATTAATATGCTTGCCTTAGTTGTCGAGGCAACTTCTTATGCTTGCCTCAAGTGCTGAGGCAACATACATTGCTTACCTCAAGTGGTCGAGGCAACCCTTTTTGTTTACCGTGTTTTGGGTCAAAATGGTCGACACCCTTATGTGTCAAACATGTCGATGCATGATTACCAAATTGTGTGTTGAGCTATTTTATTATTTCGAAAAATAAAAATTTCCAAGTATTTGTGTGACAGATATAGTGTGACTTATTAAATGAAGCACAGTTTTGCCAACTGTTACATATTTGATTGTTCATCGTAAGATCATTGGTTAATTTGAGAGCTTCTGCACAACAACTTGGTATCAAAGCAATTAGGTTTCATTTGTACGATTGGAGATGGCATCGAAGTCTACAAAAGTTTCAAACACAAGGTTCGAGGTTGAGAAATTCGATGGGAAGATTAATTTCGAGTTGTGGCAAGTACAAGTTCGGGATATCTTGATTCAATAAGGGTTGCACAAGGCGTTGAAATGGCTTATGAGTAAGCCGATGGATATGTCTGATGATAATTGGGAAGAATTTGAACATCAAGCATGTAGTACCTCTTGAAATCCACCCAAAACCCACTTAAAATTTCCTTAAAACTCACATGAAACCAAAACTCTCTTGAAGATGGTCAATGTTGATGTGGTTTTCACTGAGATTTGCAGGAGTTAAGGAAGAAGAAGTAGCCTTCGTCGTCCAGAGCTAAGGAAGAAGTCCTCATTATCATCACTGCGACTTGCTAGTGAATTTCGGGTGGATTTCAGGTAGGTTTCGAGATGGCTTCTAGTTTAAGCTTTTAGTAAAGTAAGAAGAAGTGGACACTTTGGGTAAAATGAGTTGGTGTATATTTTATGAAAAACTTTAAAAAATAAGTGGGTGCCCGCAATAATTTCGAATAATAATTGGGTGCTTTCACTAGATAGGTGCTTTCATTAAACCTGTAGGTGCTAATATAGATTCCCTTACAATTTTTTATTTTTCTGAACATCTTCTTGAACATTGAAATTGGACCCTTGAGGACAGAAATGTGAAAATTTTCCTCCCTTGCAAGTACGGATGCCAATACGAATGGCTGCCCCGTCATTCCACCTAGACCAACCCTAAATCTTAGGGGGGCTCAAAAGTAAGGTAAAAGGGCCAAGAGATAGGACCTCAAAACCAAAAGTCAGTTATTGGTTGAGTCTGGATAGGGCTTAGCAAGTTAAAGCTCGTAAGCCCGATCCGGCCATCTCTTTCAATTATATTATTAAATATATTAATAGAAGTATATAAAACATAATCTATTATTTACAATCAAATTATCACACAATACTAATATTAGATTTATCAAGCAAAAAGTTAAAAGGATATTTTGATAATTTAAATATTTATAAAGAGAGGTGTTAGAATTTTCATTTACTTAACTCGAAATATATTTCTTTATTTTTAATGAAAAATATATTTACAAGAAGTTTAGAGACAAAACCCAA
The DNA here is from genome assembly GCA_021018995.1 of Chloranthus sessilifolius. Classification (NCBI taxonomy): domain Eukaryota; kingdom Viridiplantae; phylum Streptophyta; class Magnoliopsida; order Chloranthales; family Chloranthaceae; genus Chloranthus; species Chloranthus sessilifolius. Next base: position 23,187,075 of record CM037585.1, read on the forward strand.
TAACCAACAAAGTTCAAAGCCGGACCCGAGCCACCCAAACATACCTAGGTGTTGGATATTTAACAAAATAAATATTTATTAATTTCATAATATTTATTTATTAGTTTGCTTATCTGTAAATGCTTCCTTAAATTTTTGGTTCCATATGAAAAAGATGCATTTGCCAATACTTGAACCTTCAACCTTCAAGGCAAAGTGATTTGAATTATATTGGAGGGAAACTATTCACATGACTAGTTAAAAGTATTGTAATAGTTTTGTCCCACCTCACTATTTTACAAGAAAGTTTCTGTAACATCCCCGAAAATTTGGGCTTAAAATAGTATCCTCGAGATACGTGTCCGAGTGGTCATAAATTTGACCAAGTGCAAGTCAACTTAATAACTTAGGCTAGACTAGGCTTGAGGTAAAAATACACCTAGGTGGGTGGTGTGGATATTTTGATAAGGTCATATACACCTGTTATGGGTGTATGTGTTTTACACCAAAGCATGAGTTGGGTTAAATAGTCTAATAACTTAAGAGAAGTTATTTCTCTTGGGTTTTTAGTTGGTGGTTAGGGATTTATGAAGAGAGAGGAGTGAGGAAGGAGGAGGGAGTAAATGCTAAAGAATCTTGTGAGGATTGCGGATTGAAGATGTTTGTGGGCATTAATTCCGAAGGCAACGTGTGAGAATTCATGGAATCAAAGCTAAGAACCATAACCCTTGACCCAAGCCATTGAATCAATCATGAGATGGATTTAAGGTAAGGCTTTATTATATTGCAATGTGTATGATATTTGAGATTTGATTTAGTGCCTACATGATGAATTAAAGAAATAGGAAAAAAGGAAAAATTAAGAGAAAAGGAAAGCTTAATGAACTGCCCGAAGAGGGCTGTCTTCTAACAAAATCGATTAATCGAATTGAGAATCGATTAATCGATTTTTGTCAGAAAGAAAATCTGAAGACTAAAGCACGAAACCGATTAATAGAAATTAATTCAATTAATCAATTTTTGGTTTTCGATTAATCGATTAATCGTCTAGGTACTTCTAGTGGCTGGAAAAGTCTGAGTTTTGGAAAATTGATTAATCAATTTTGGGATCGATTAATCGATTTTGAAAATTTGATTAATCGATATTGGGACTGATTAATCGATTTTGACAGTTTAGTGTGGGTTCTGTTTTTTACCTTAGAGTTCTGGGAGGGCCTTGTACCCTTCTTTCTTGTATCGTTCTTGATGCTTTGTGTATGACATGATGTACTTTAGGTTGAGCACTCGGAAATTGAGCATGGGGAGCTACCTTGGACCTTGATGCTTGGGACTAAAACACGTGAGGCAGGAAATACTCTGAACATGTACCTTTGATTATGAAATCATGTATGTAGTGATGTGATATATATACATGCGTGTATTGAGAACGTAGTCAATTGCTTGTTAAATCGAATTTGAGCTTAAGTATGTGCATTAAAGAGGTGTGTGTGCATATGTGTACACTAAGTAAGAAACCAGTAAGCGTATAAGTGCATGACATCTCAAGGATATATATGAGATGTGAGCATCTAGGTGATGCATATGAGTATGTGACATCCCAGGGATGGATAGTTAAATAAGAAACTATGTGAATGAGCTTTGAGCAAACTTTGAATATTATAATTAGCACAATTACACGGTGATAAACTAAATGTATTTTACATAATTGATTTGAGGTTCGTAGCTGTAACAATCCGGATTTTTAGATTTTATTTTAACGGTGTTAGATGATGCACCACACTATGTACTATGCTAACGCTCCACATCAGAATCGAAACCCACCTTTAAAAATAGAAATTTTCTAATTTTTCCCATATCAAAATTAGACTCATTGCGAAGTACTCGTCGATACGATTCCAACGATATATAATTTGACGACTTCTGACAAGAATATAAAAAGTTATGCCCATTTCAAGTGATTAAGCAAGTCAAAGGGTATAATTGTAATTTCGGGAGAGAAACACCAATTGCTTTGGTGCTTATGCAAAACGCTGGAACGAAACCTTTTCTCAAGCTATCCAAGTTACGTATAAATTCTTATTATGTGTAAAAATCTCCTATTCTATTAAATCTCCTACGAAAAGTGTTAATTAGAGTTGACCTAAAATTTTATACCATTATAAATAAAACTTTAAAAACTCTCTACTCTCTATAATAAAAAATCATTCTCTCTGAAGACTTAGACGAACCGACGCCCTAGGCATCGACCTTTTCAACCCGAATCGCCGTTGATCTTCCGTTCACGCTTCAAGAGGTGGGTACCCATCAATCCATCTTGTTCTTCTCAGATCCCGTTGCGTAGGATGCGTTCGATCGCGCATCAACGGGTTTAAAAATCTTATTTAAACCCAAATATCTCATAAATTAATAGACCTATACATTAAATATATGCTTTCCCTTGAAAGTTATATATTGTGTAAATTGGGTTTATATGTTATTTCTCTTTTCTTTTCAAGAACCCCCTTTGTTTGAGCCATTAATATTTTACCATATATTAGGTTTACATATTTAATATGTTTACTTCCTCTTTTATGTCTGTAAAATTAATTAAATTCTAATACTTATAAATTTGATAGATTGACTTAATCGGCATAATATCATATTGATATTATTTATTTCCAAATCTATATAGTTATAAATTTATCCTTCTACTAAAACTATAATAATATATATTATTGTTGCAAGTCTATATTATTATTTATTTAAAATTAATTAAGCCTAAAAATTAAATTATATTTTTATTTTATTTAAAAGAATAATAGATTGCACCGTCTTAAAGTTTCGGATCCGAACTTGCGGCTACGAACCCGAATTCGCGGCCACGAACCCGAGCTCGCGACCATCAATGTATTGGTCCCAATATGTTGGCCATAACATTTTACTCCGACCTCGGATTAATGCGATTCTTACAACATTGGAAAGAAGACAGCAAGCTTTACAACTTTGTGTGAAATAGCTATTTCACGAATCTGATGTTTTAGAGGTCAAAATAGAGTAACAAGTTGGATTCAATTTTGAATGACTCAAGGCTATTCGAATTTAGTGTTATTTTTTTACTCTCATGACCAAAGTTCCTGTGTATATTATATCGTAATGTCTTTCGATCGATGGTCATGATAAATCATAACTTAATAATTATAAATATTATTTAATTTAATTATCTAATTATTATATATATATATATATATCAATTTATTGCTTCAACGCGACCTCTTCGATAATACAAAGTGTTAGGAATTCGATACCTCGTGAACATTGAACCTCAACCTTCCCGTTATGAAGAATATACTTATAATTATCCTATTCTATATTGTATTGGAATGTGTGTAAATAAAAAATATATATATATATATATAAATATAAGATAATCTAATATAAATATTTTTATACATCTGACCTGTTGTATTTTCATTAGAATTACATTATATGAGTTATGAGTAAGTTAGGACATATGTACGAGAGTATATGAGATCATGCCTACGCTTGGGCATGGTGACTCACTCAGATGGTATCGAAGCGAGAAATACACCGTATTCACATGCTTTACAACTCATGGTAGAATGGAGCCCATGACGAATCGGGTGAGTGTGAATTCAGTGTAACTTCGTATACGGTGGCATATACAGTGATCCTATCACCCTGAGTTTTAATACGAGAGGTTAAGATATGAGATATGATACGAGAATCGGGCTTTGAGCCTTAGCTGTGGTGAGATTTCTTTTACGGTCACGTGAAACTCAAAATATTGGCGTCCATGTACGGATGCAACATCTCTATGGCAGTATAAACTACCACACGAAGTACATCCAGGTTACTACAGAACCTTTTTCTTGGGAAGCGTGAATTAGGAAGGTTGCCTCACTATAGTTTGTCATAGGATTAAGTATAAGAGTATAATAAGATATGAGTATGAGATAAGATAAGTTATGATACGAGTACGATAATAAGATATCGCTGTGTAGGCCAGCAAAAGATAAAGAACTTAAGTCTCTGTACGTGTCGTTTCTTGCGTAGCCATCGTAAGGGCAACAACGTCTTTCAGCCAAGACGAATCTCTAGGAGAGATTATGAGTATGAGTATATTATGAGTGAGTTTGGCCATTATGTCTCCCCATTGGCTGGGTGGTGGAGTATGAGTATAACATGAGGGCATTATAATATGGTGGTATGATACTATGTTGACCCTCCCATAGTAGCTCGGGCAGCGACTCTGGCACAGGTCGTTTAGGATTTCGCTAGTATGTTAGTTACGCTCATGCGATGTACAGACGTATGTGCGAGAATGATAATAAGACATGGTATGATATGTTATAAGATATGGTAAGGTACGTTAGGATATGAGTGTGTAGATCATGGTCTTGCATTTATGATATGAGTTTTACGATATGCATGTGATTTTGTCTCTTTTGCTATCTGCTTTGAGATATTATGTTTATAACTCACAAGATGCACCCACAATGCACCTGAGTAGTATGGGGTGGATTGATGGTGTATCCCACTGAGTTTACGTGACTGAGCAAACTCATCCCACGATAATCTAACAGTTGCAGGTGATTACGCTGGTGGCGTAGACGCCGGCCATCTAGATCTTGCCGACGCTGATTTCATTGATTCCGTGGGCGTTGAGTACCAGGAGCCTTTGGAGGGCGATGCTGCTGATTATCAGAAGGACTACGGTGCTGATCTTGATTCGAGTGCCGGTTACTGATCATTGTGGACTTAGTATTGAGTTTTATTGATACTAGTATTACAGATTTTATAGTTTATTTTATCGAATTTGTCTCCGACTGGATTTACATTTTATTGGTGGATTGTGATTTTATCACACTTATTCAGTATTTATGATTACATTTATAATCCACCCTATTTGTTGGATTTCATGGATTTTATGGAACCATTATTGCGCGAGAACTCTGATTTGGTGTATGTCCGCTTAGCATATCCGGGATATGTGCGGCTCATAACTCGAAATTCTAGGCCTTCGGGATGGGATAGAATTTCGGGTCGTGACAGAATGGTATCAGAGCTCAGGCTTTACTTCCTCGAGGACTGTATGGGTTATGTAAGTACAATATATTGATTAAGGTTATGATGATTCTAATAGACCCCAGATTTTAGATCTTTTGAGGACTTATTGGTTTCAAGAAAGTTCAATCGTTGATGATAGAAGACTCTAAGGTTCGATTTGGTATTTAAAGATTTATTTAGGAATGACTTATGCAGTTAGGAACTTGTGAGAAACATTAGAAATGATCTAGACGGATTGGAAAATAATGGATGAAGCTTTTCTAAATTGATGGACAATTAGATAAATAAATCTTCAAAGATTTGACTATTTAAAATTCTAGGTGATCTGAGATGTCAACTATAGGAATAGCAGATTCTAGGTTATATTAGAAATGACTTCAATAATTGGATCAAGTGAATATCTGACTAAAATTTGACATACCATATGTTCGGAGAAATTTATGATGTTGAAGCTGATTACTTTATAAATTGATGAATTAGGATCGACCTACTCTTTGATTACACCGAGTTTTGTTTCTGAAATCGTAGCTAAGCCCGTATCGCTGGATAGTACGCTTACGATTTTTACGCCGTCAAGGGAAGTGATGATGGCATCTAAAGTTTGTAAAGCTACGGTCCTAGTAGTTGGAACACATGAGTTACCCGACAGATCTTGTGGTACTCGGATTCCAAGACTTCGATATAATCCTCGGCATGGATTGGTCGGCGGCTTATCACGCCTCAATTGATTGCTTTTCTAAAGTAGTCACCTCCGACCGATTGGGAGCCCTTCGTTCAAATTTTGTGGTATTAAAAAGGGAGGAGCAGCCCTACTTGCTACTCTCGACGGTGAACGCTATGAGAAAGCGGACCCCTCAGTTATTCCTATCATTGGGGAGTTCGTCGATGTCTTTCTGAAAGATTTACCTGGACTTCCACCTAATCGAGAAGTAGAGTTCAAGATTGATCTCGTGCCTGGTACCTTACCGATTGCGAAAGTCCCGTACCGAATGGCACCAGTAGAACTAAAGGAGTTAGAGATTCAGTTGCGTGAGCTATCTGATAAGGGATTTATCCGCCGTAGTGAGTCACCATAGAGAGCACCGGTCTTATTCGTAAAGAAGAAAGATGGTTCGATGAGACTTTGTATCAACTACCGACAGCTGAATAATGTTACCGTGAAGAATCGATACCCTCTTCCTCGTATCGATGACCTATTTGATCAGCTACAGGGTGCTACTTACTTTTCAAAGATAGATCTCAAGTCCGGTTATCATCAATTGAAAGTTAGAGCAGAAGATATTCTGAAGACTGCTTTTGGAACAAGGCATGGACACTACGAGTTCCTCGTTATGCCTTTTGGGCTCACAAACGTGCCTGCCGTGTTTATGGACCTAATGAACTGCATATTCAGAGAATTTCTTGACAAGTTCGTCATGGTATTTATCGACGATGTTCTCATTTATTCTCGCACGAAAGAAGCTCACAATGACCACCTTCGTATTGTGCTACAGACTCTCCGCGAGCACAGATTATACGCGAAATTGAGCAAGTGTGAATTTTGGCTTGAGAAAGTATCTTTCTTGGGTCATGTGATATCCGCCATAGGGATTTTTGTGGATCCATCGAAGATTGAAGCGGTTGCGAATTGGCAAACACCAAAGAATGTCACCGAAGTGAGAAGTTTTCTCGATTTAGCTGGATATTATCGTAAACTTGTAGAAGGATTCTCTCGTTTGACACTCCCGCTCACTATGCTAACCCGCAAGAATAATAAATTTGTATGGACCGATCAGTGTGAGCAGAACTTTAACCTATTGAAGTAGAAACTCATGACAGCTCCCATTCTCACATTACCTTCTGGACCCGGTGATTATGAAGTCTACACAGATGCTTCGCGCCAGGGACTTGGATGTCTGTTGGAGCAATGTAAGAAAGCAATTACCTACGGCTCGAGACAGTTGAAGCCACATAAGAAGAATTATTCGGTTCATGACCTTGAGTTGGCTGCAGTCATCTTTGCACTTAAGATTTGGTGGCATTACCTATATGGTGAGACTTTCAAGATTTATACGGACCGCAAAAGTATCAAATACTTATTTTCTCAGAAAGATCTTAATTTGAGACAGAGACGTTGGATGGAATACATGAAGGACTATGATTGTTCCATTAATTACCATCCGGGTAAAGCAAATGTAGTTGCTGATGCTCTAAGTCGAAAATCTTCAGGACTGCTAGCACGTCTAAAGGCTTGGAAGCCGCTCGATGAGATTGCTCAGTTGGATCTGCGACTTGACAAAATTGGTGAGGGAGTATACCTAGCCAGTATGATGGTCAAGCCTTCCTTTGTTGGTCGTATCAGAAATGGCCAACCCTTAGATCCCGAAATTTTGAAGATTAAGGGACAGTTAGCCGAGGGCCCTAAACCAGATTTCTCTATACGATTTGACGGGACCCTCCTTTTCCGAGATAGATTGTATGTCCCCGATGTTGAAATATTGCGGAACGAAATTCTCGAGGAGGCACACAAATCTGGATATTCGGTGCACCCAGGAAGCATAAAAATATACCGAAATATTTGAAACTATTATTGGTGGCCAAATATGAAGAGAGAGATTGCGGAATATGTCTACAAGTGTTTAGTATGCCAACAGGTGAAAGTTGAGCATCTGAAGCAAGCCGGTCTTTTGCAGCCCTTACCGATTCCCGAGTGGAAGTGGGAAAACATCTTTATGGATTTCATAGTCGGACTCCCTAGAACTCCAAGGAAGCACAATGCCATCTGGGTTATTGTGGACCGATTGACTAAGTCGGCGCACTTCCTACCTTTCAAGATTACAGATAGTGGGGACAAACTGGCTGAGACGTATCTGAAGGAAATAGTCAAGCTTCATGGAGTTCCTGTGAGCATTGTGTCGGACAGAGACACGAAATTCACTTCTGATCATTGGATAAAATTTCAGGAAGCAATGGGCATGAGACTCGACTTCAGTACAGCCTTCCATCCAGAGACCGACGGTCAAACTGAAAGAGTTAATCAAATCGTAGAAGACATGCTTCGAGCCTGCATGTTAGACTTCCGAGGTAATTGGGATGACCACCTCCCTTTGATTGAGTTTTCTTATAACAATAGCTTTCAGGCAAGCATCGGGATGTCGCCTTTTGAAGCTCTTTATGGCCGAAGTTGTAGGACGCCTCTTTGTTGGGACGAGATTGGTGAAAGAAAGATGCTTGGGCCGAAACTCATAGAAACCACGACCAAGAAGGTTAGAGTTATCCGTCAGAGATTGAAAGAAGCTCAAGACCGTCAGATGATGCACCACACTATGTACTGTGCTAACGCTCCACATCAGAATCGAAACCCACCTTTTAAAATAGAAATTTTCTAATTTTTCCTATATCAAAATTAGACTCATTGCGAAGTGCTCGTCGATACGATTCCAACGATATATAATCTGACGACTTCTGACAAGAATATAAAAAGTTATGCCCATTTTAAGTGATCAAGCAAGTTAAAGGGTATAATTGTAATTTCGGGAGAGAAACACCAATTGCTTTGGTGCTTATGCAAAACGCTGGAACGAAACCTTTTCTCAAGCTATCCAAGTTACGTATGAATTCTTATTCCGTGTAAAAATCTCCTATTCTATTAAATCTCCTACGAAAAGTGTTAATTAGAGTTGACCTAAAATTTTATACCATTATAAATAAAACCTTCAAAACTCTCTACTCTCTATAATAAAAAATCATTCTCTCTGAAGACTTAGATGAACCGACGCCCTAGGCATCGACCTTTTCAACCCGAATCGCCGTTGATCTTCTGTTCACGCTTCAAGAGGTGGGTACCCATCAATCCATCTTGTTCTTCTCAGATCCCGTTGCGTAGGATGCGTTCGATCGCGCATTGACGGGTTTAAAAATCTTATTTAAACCCAAATATCTCATAAATTAATAGACCTATATATTAAATATATGCTTTCCCTTAAAAGTTGTATATTCTGTAAATTGGGTTTATATGTTATTTCTCTTTTCTTTTCAAGAATCCCCTTTGTTTGAGCCATTAATATTTTACCTTATATTAGGTTTACATATTTAATATGTTTACTTCCTCTTTTATGTCTGTAAAATTAATTAAATTCTAATACTTATAAATTTGATAGATTGACTTAATCGGGATAATATCATATTGATATTATTTATTTTCAAATCTATATAGTTATAAATTTATCCTTCTACTAAAACTATAATAATATATATTATTATTGCAAGTCTATATTATTATTTATTTAAAATTAATTAAGCCTAAAAATTAAATTATATATTTATTTTATTTAAAAGAATAATAGATTGTACCATCTTAAAGTTTCGGATCCGAACTTGCGGCTATGAACCCGAATTCGCGGCCACGAACCCGAGCTCGCGACCATCGATGTATTGGTCCCGGTATTTTGGCCATAACTCTTTACTCCGACCTCGGATTAATGCGATTCTTATGGCATTGGAAAGAAGATAGAGAGCTTTACAACTTTGTGTGAAATAGCCATTTCACGAATCTGACGTTTTAGAGGTCACAATAGAGTAACAAGTCGGATTCAATTTTGAATGACTCAAGGCTATTCGAATTTAGTGTTATTTTTTTATTCTCATGACCAAAGTTCCTATGTATATTATATCGTAAGGTCTTTCGATCGATGGTCATGATAAATCATAACTTAATAATTATAAATATCATTTAATTTAATTATCTAATTATTATATATATATATATATATATATCAATTTATTGCTGCAACGCGACCTCTTCGATAATACAAAGTGTTAGAAAATCGATACCTCATGAACATTGAACTCCGACCTTCCCGTTATCGAGAATATACTTATAATTATCCTATTCTATGTTGTATTGGAATGCATGTAAATATATATATATATATATAAGATAATCTAATATAAAATTTTTTGTACATCTGACCTGTTGTATTTTCATCTGAATTACATTATATGAGTTATGAGTAAGTTAGGATATATGTACGAGAGTATATGAGATCATGCCTACGCTTGGGCGTGGTGACTCACTAAGATGGTATCGAAGCGAGGAATACACCGTATTCACATGCTTTACAACTCAAGGTGGAATGGGACCCATGACAAGTCGGGTGAGTGTGAATTCAGTGTAACTTCATATACGGTGGCATATACAGTAATCCTATCACCCCGAGTTTTAATACGAGAGGTTAAGATATGAGATATGATACGAGAATCGGGCTTGAGCCTTAGCTGTGATGAGATTTCTTTTACGGTCAAGTGAAACTCGAAATATTAGCGTCCATGTACGGATGCAACATCTCTATGGCAGTATAAACTACCACACGAAGTACATCCAGGTTACTACGAAACCTTTTTCTTGGGAAGTGTGAATTAGGAAGGTTGCCTCACTATAGTTTGTCATAGGATTAAGTATAAGAGTATAATAAGATATGAGTATGAGATAAGATAAGTTATGATACGAGTACGATAATAAGACATTGCTGTGTAGGCCAGCAAAAGATAAAGAACTTAAGTCTCTGTACGTGCCGTTCCTTGCGTAGCCACCATAAGGGCAACAACGTCTTTCAGCCAAGACGAATCTCTGGGAGAGATTATGAGTATGAGTATGTTATGAGTGAGTTTGGCCATTATGTCTCCCCATTGGCTGGGTGGTGGAGTATGAGTATGAAACGAGGGCGTTATAATATGGTGGTATGATACTATGTTGGTCCTCCCATAGTAGCTCGAGCAGCGACTCTGGCACAGGTCGTTTAGGATTTCACTAGTATGTTAGTTACGCTCATGTGATGTACAGACGTATGTGCGAAAATGATAATAAGACATGGTATGATATGTTATAAGATATGGTAAGGTACGTTAGGATATGAGTGTCTAGATCATGGTCTTGCATTTATGATATGAGTTTTACGATATGCATGTGATTTTATCTCTTTTGCTATCTGCTTTGAGATATTATGTTTATCACTCACAAGATGCACCAATGCACTTGAGTAGTATGGGGTGGATTGGTGGTGTATCCCACTGAGTTTACGTGACTGAGTAAACTCATCCCACGATAATCTAATAGTTGCAGGTGATTACGCTGGTGGAGTAGACGCCGGCCATCTAGATCTCGCTGACGCTGATTTCATTAATTCCATGGGCGTTGAGTACCAGGAGCCTTTGGAGGGCGACGCTGCCGATTATTAGGAGGACTACGGTGCTGATCTTGATTCGAGTGCCGGTTACTAATCATTGTGGACTTGGTATTGAGTTTTATTGATACTAGTATTGCGGATTTTATAGTTTATTTTATCGAATTTGTCTCCGACTGGATTTACATTTTATTGGTGGATTGTGATTTTATCACACTTATTCAGTATTTATGATTACATTTATATTCCACCCTATTTGTTAGATTTCATGGATTTTGTGGAACCATTATTGCGCGAGAACTCTGATTTGGTGTATGTCCGCTTAGCATATCCGGGATATGTGCGGGTCATAACTCAAAATTCTAGGCTTTCGGGATGGGATAGAATTTCAGGTCGTGACAGTAGAATACCCCACCGACTCGACGGTATACTCGTGACTAACTCGACAGAATATTCGTGACCGGTACGACGGCCAATTTGTACACTAGTAAGACATCCCAAGGGATGTATATGAGTTATTCGCCCCGTCACCTAGGAGAAAGGGATTTAGGTTATGTTACATTGAAATATAGTTCAATTGGGCGATGATGGTGGGTATTCCATCGGGGCTTGATGCTATATTGCTCGAGGATTATTTAAGTTATTTGATTTAAGTTTCAAGACAGATCTTCTGGCCTATGAGAACAAAATTGAAAACAAGTTAATACATGTAGAATAACAGATGCATTCAGTTCATGCTTTCAGTAACTTAAACTATTTTCCAGCTATCTTTTATTGATAAATCATGTTTCTAATGTCATGGAATATATGTGAATAAGATAGACTTATATGTTCATTCAGTTGATTTCCTATTGAGCTATGACGTAGCTCATTCCTTCGACTATACGTCACAGATCCAGTGTTAGCTACTGCTGCTTCGGGAGACGTTGATCCGAAGGATTCAGATTACGTGTCTAGGGAAGAGTCAGAGCTCCCTCTTGAGGATTTCTTCTAGAGGACCCTCTGCGTACTTTGATAGATTTTTGGGAGAGAAATTATACGGCTTGGTATGTCCAGCCTTTTGTATAAGACAATATAATTTTTGTGAGATATTCTTTTGGCGAACCATATGGGGTGACGGTTGTTTCGCCATCGATGGTTTGGGTTGATTCTTTTGCTCATGCAGTAGCATGAGATCAGAACTGTCTTTTGAGCTTCATATTTTATCTTTACCTTATAGAAATGGAGATTTAGTTCAGTATTAGTTCTTATGTATTTGATTTGCTTTACAGTTGCTTGGATATACCAAATGTTTCATGCCTGTATATTAGGCACAACCTCGAGGGTTGTGTCGATGGCACGGGTTTCGAGGTGTTAAAATCTGGGCTGTCACAGTTGGTATCAGAGTCATTTCTTTTAAAATTTTATAAGTCTTAATTTTTTTAGAGCATAGGACCTTCTGCTAATGAAACTGTAGTTTCATAATCGCAGAGCGTTATGTCTTTAGAGGGAGGGGCCGACCCAGAGGCAACCATGATAGAAACTTACGGAGCAGAGACGGTTTTATGTCAGCTTCAAATAGAGTGCCGTTGGGGAATACGGATGCCCTAGGAGGCAGTAGTTAGGAGAATAGAGACCAATAGGGGAATCAAGATAGAGATCAGAGAGAACAAGAAAGGGTAAGAGAAAGAAATGAGGAAAGGGAAGAGCATCAGAGGATGATGCATACCATCGCAAATGCCATGGCTCAGCAAGCGGCATCCTTGGCAGCACATAATGCCAATGACTAGCATCAGCCACCACCTACGCCTCCAGTGGGTACTACACAGCCATTGCCCTCAACATTCACAGAGTTTCAGAGGATGCATCAACCGAGTTTTTCAGGGCAAGCAGAGCCAATGGATGCAGAGAATTGGCTAAGTGAGATAGAGAAGGTGTTTAGTGTGCTTATGTGCACTGAAGATGAAAGTGTTCGTTGGGCAGCATATATGTTAGATGGGGAAGCAGGCCCATGGTGAAAGTCCGTGTCGAGGATTAGAGCTCAGGAAACCCCAGGATTGCCATGGACATGGGATGAATTCGCGATCGTATTCAATAAACAATATTTCCCTGAAGTCATGCGTAACTAGATGGAAGTAAAATTTCTTCAACTTGAATAGGGAAAGATGTCAGTAAGGGAATACGAAATAGAGTTTATGAGGCTCGCTCGCTTTGCCCCTGAGTACGTGGTTATCGACTTGATGAAGGCCAAGAGGCTTCAACACGGCATGAGGCCAGATATCAGGGGGAGAGTGGCAGGCAACAGTTTCAGATGGGTTTTGTTAGACCGAAACATACAAACTATCCTAGACTACCTATGCTTGCGTCTAGGAGGCCAATCAGATATGAGAACCCTGTTACCACTACCGAAGTATCAGTTACCCAGGATTTCTCACGGGCAGCATCTTCAACTACAGTTGAGACTTATGCCAAGTGTGGCAAGTCTCACAAAATGGTAGATTGTAGGCGGGGTACTCGGGGTTGCTACAAGTGTGGGAAGATGAGCCACTTGATCCGAGATTGCCCTGAAATGAAAAAGGAGAGAGCGGCTTCTGCTTCCATGCTGAGACCGATACAATCAAAGAACCTAGTCGTGTAAGGAAGAACCTATGCAGTTACTGCCCAAGAAGCACAAAATTCAATGACATTATCCAAGGTGAGATTTTCTTTTAAAATTTTAGAATTTCAACTACTTAAAGTTTTTAGATAGAGAAGGTGCATCCATGTAGGAAGTAGAGTAAACTCATTCCTATATATAAATTTTGATGCATAAGTATTTTATATATATATATATATATATGATATAGATACCTTACAATTATACTAAAAGGGAAGCGACGTAACCTATGAAGCTAAAGTGTTGATAGACCCGGGGTCTACCCATTCATTTACTACTCGATTTGTAAAGAAGATGAAGGTCAACTCAGAGATGTTGGATTTTAACTTAGCAGTATCTATTCCAACTGGGGAACCGGTCGATACGGACTTGGTTTGTAAGGCAGTAATAATAACCATTAGAGATGGGGACGTCTTTGAACTAGTAGCAAATTTAGTTCTATTAGATACGCAAGGATTCGACGTGATCCTTGACATGGATTGGTTGTCAACTCATTGTATAACGGTCGATTGTAAGAACAAAGTCGTTATCTTTAGACCGAATATAAGGAGATCATTCCAATTCGTAGGGATAAGAACGAAGTTTCTGCCACTTATGTGCGCCGTCAGAGCCGAGCACTTGATCAGAAAGGGGAGTAGTAGTTACTTGGTATTCTTAAAGGAAGAGAGGGAAGGAAAGAACATCATTTTAAAGATTATGGTTGCGTAAGAATTGGAGGATGTCTTTCCGGAGGAATTGCCAGGGTTACCTCCTGATAGAGAGATGGAGTTCGCTATCGACTTAGCACCTGGAATGGAGCCGGTTTCCAAAGCACCATACTGAATGGCTCCTGCAGAATTGAAGGAATTGAAATAGCAGTTACAAGAGCCGAGGGTGTCTCCTTGGGGAGCACCGGTCTTGTTTGTCAAGAAGAAAGATGGGTCGATGTGACTGTGCATCAACTATCGTCAACTAAACAAACTAACCATCAAGAATCGATATCCATTGCCTAGAATTGACAATTTATTTGATCAGCTACAAGGAGCGAGGTATTTCTCCAAGATCGATTTGAGATCTAGATACCATCAGCTGAGAGTCAAGGCAGAGGACATACAGAAGATAGCATTCAGGACGTGGTACAGACACTACGAGTTTTTAGTGATGCCGTTTGGTTTGAAAAATGCACCGACGTCATTTATAGACTTAATGAATCGGGTGTTTAAACCACACCTGGACACTTATGTCGTAGTATTTGTCGACGACATTCTGATATATTCAAAATCGAAAAAGGAGCATGAAGAACATTTGAGAGTTGCTCTATAAACTCTACGTGAACACCAACTATATACCAAACTCAATAAGTGCGAGTTCTGGTTGGAGAAAGTTCACTTTTGGGGACATGTTGTCTCAAAGGATGGTGTCATAGTGGATCCGACGAAGATCGAAGTAGTGGTACAATAGGAACAACCAAAGGCGGTGACAGATATCCATACTTTCCTTGGTCTAGCTAGATACTATCGATATTTTATAAAGGGATTTTCAAAAATATCAGGACCACTTACGAGACTCACAAGAAAGGATGTGAGATTTGAGTGAAATGAAGCGTGCGAAAAGAGCTTTCAAGAACTCAAGAAGAGACTCACTTCAGTTCTAGTACTAGCGATTCCTTCAGGCAGTGGAGGGTTTGCGGTATATAGTGATGCTTCATATAGTGGTTTAGGCTGCGTGCTCAATCAGAACAAGAGAGTGATTGCTTATGGGTCAAGGCAGCTGAAAGATCACAAGAAGAACTACCAGACACATGACCTGGAACTAGCAGTGGTCATATTTGCATTTAAAATTTGGAGACATTATTTGTACGGTGAGACTTTTGAGATCTTCACCGACCATAAGAGCCTCAGGTACTTATTCACACAGAAGGAACTGAATATGAGGCAGCGCAGATAGATGGAGTTTCTCAAGGACTATGATTGCTTCATACAATACCACCCCGGCAAAGCTAATATTGTAGCAGATGCCTTGAGTCGTAAGAGTTTTGCTCAGTTAGCTAATCTTATCATGGGGATGCATAGATGGAAGTTGTTTGAAGATCTTTCATTAAATGATGCAAACATCAAGGTACAAGCCTCAGGAGTTTTCTTAGCCAACATCACAGTGAGACCGACGATCTTTGAGCATATTCACGAGCTACAGATGAAAGACCCGGAGTTAACTAAAATTTGATAAGATGTGATTAAGGGCACCAAACCAGAATTTTTAGTGAAAGAGGATGGTTCCTCACTATTCAGGAGACACCTTTATATTCCAGTTGATGTCGATCTATGGCAAACTATTTTAGATGAGGCTCACAAATCGAGATATGCGATCCACCCTTATAGCACCAAAATGTATCAGGACTTGAGGAAGAGTTACTGGTGGAGAGGTCTGAAACAAGATGTAGCCAAGTACGTATCAAGGTGTTTGACATGTCAGCAAGTGAAAGTGGACCACAGACACCCTACTGGATTATTACAACTTTTACCTATATCGAAGTGGAAGTGGGAATCAATCTCCATGAATTTTATTGTAGGATTACCGCATACAACAAAGAGATACAACACTATTTGGGTAGTCGTTGATCGACTGACCAAGTTAGCTCACTTCTTACCCTACAACACGATGTACATAACAGGAAGACTCACGGAGTTGTATATGAAGGAGACAGTACAGTTGCACAGGATTCCCAGCAACATCGTCTCTGATCGTGACCCATTGTATACTTCAAAATTTTGGAAGAAATTTCAAGAAGACATGGGTACGCGATTGGACTTTAGTTCGGCGTTCCATCCGCAGACCGATGGGCAAACAGAGCGGGTGAATCAGGTGATAGAAGACATGCTCAAAGCGCTTATACTTAAATTATAAAGATCATGGGATCAATATTTACCATTAATCAAATTTGCATACAACAATAGCTTTCAGGCGAGTATTGGAATGGCACCTTACGAAGCTCTCTATAGAAGGTGATGTAGATCGCCTATCAATTGGGAAGAGACCGGCAAAAAGTTTGTATTGGGGGCGGAGTTACTTGAAGGCAACACCATTTTTGTTCGTATGATAAGAGAGAGACTTAAGTGGCTCAGAGCAAACAGAAGAGCTATGCCGATATCAAAAGAACGAGAGTGGACTATGCCGTTGGCGATCATGTGTTCGTAATGGCGATCATGTGTTCGTAAAGGCATCACCCATGAAAGGTGTCATGAGATTTGGGAAGAGGGGAAAGTTGAGTCCCCGTTACCTAGGACCCTTTGAGGTTTTGGGTCGATTCGGTGAGGTCGCTTATCGCATTGGATTTCCTTCGTTGTTTGATCAGGTACATAACATGTTTCATGTATCCATGCTCTGAAAGTATGTAAATGTGCCTACACATATCTTGGGAGGTCAGCCAATCAAGATGTACGAAGACCTGACTATGATTGAAGAAGCGACCCAAATATTGGATAGAAAAGAGCAAGTTTTACGCATGAAGGTTATCCCTTTAGTGCTTGTTAGGTGAAAGAATCATTTGGACGAAGAGGCTACTTAGGAACGTGAGGCGGATGTGAGAAAACAGTATCTGAACTTGTTTGAGGAGAACTGAGAGCACTCTTGTATTGTTGCATTTATTTTTGTAAAAATAAAAATAAATTAACATGTAAGCGAAAGTTCGCACGTCTATGTCAACTTTATTGAGGAAATGAAAAGAAAAATGTTGGTTATGAATGAACCTTTTGTGAAATCAAAAATGTTTAGCATGATGGTATTTGCATCATGAAACGAATGAATAATACGTAGTGAGAAGCGTAAGACATGTCAATGAGTGGCTAACTTAAAAGCCATAGGGAACCTGACAAAAAGAAAGAAGCTAATGAAGAAGAAACAAAAATCAAAATTTTAGGAGTTCTGTCAAAACCGATTAATCGATTTTGATTTTCGATTAATCAAAAATGGTTCAATTGAACGACTAGCTCACATCAGTGAGCCGAGGGACCTAGAAAGATATATAAATCAAATTCTACTAATCGACTTAAAAACCGATTAATCAATTTTGAGAATCGACTAATCGATTTTTGAAACCGATTAATCGATTTCAGGCAGCTAAGTTTAAGTAGTAAGAACTGATTAATCGATTTTAAAAATCGATTAATCGATTTTTCCCTATAAGTAACTGTTTTGGGGAATTTCCTCCCCATTCGAATTTCAAACTATTTTTTTAAATTTTGGGCGTCTTTTCTTCTTCCCTTTTGGCTGGTGACAACTGAGAGGATTGAGGGCCTTGGGGATCGCGATCGAATAAAAAACCCTAGCCATTAGATCGAATGCGAACGGTAAGCCCTAATTTTTACAATTTTCTTCCATTTTATGTAAATTCCAGCCCTAGGTTTCAAAATTTTCACTTTAAAAACTTTAGCATGCCGCCTAAAACCCGACTAGCTTCGAAGAAAGCAGCTTCTAAAATGCCCGTACGGTGTAAGAGTGTCATGCCACCACCACCATCACCTTCGCCTTCACTTTCCTCTTCGTCCTCTTATTCGACGGACGTGTCATCACGCGAATTGTCACCACCACCACCTCAACCCGGAATTTACCGCAACCGAATGAGTGGTGGGCTATGAAGGACTTTGAGAATGAATATATTATCGACGAGGCTCTGTTTGTGGATTTCGAGGTTGAGGGCGAGACAAAATGGGCTCAAAAATATCTCATGGATGCGGGCCTCGGTAATCTCTTGAAGACCTTGCATGATTATTATTACCCTAGGCTAGTTAGGTTATTTTACCAGCATTTGAAAGAGGGTAGGGAAGCTGGCATCATTACGATCAAAATCGATGGTCGTAAGTATCTTTTTAGCCTGCTCCACATTCATGAATCTTTGGAATGTTTTCTCGAATACGTACCCGAGAGCAACCTTTTTCCCCCATTCGATCAGCCCGTAAATTATGAAGAAATTAGAATCGAGATGACAAAGGGAAACAAGGGGTCCGGAAAGTCCATTTGGAGGGTTGACTTACCCTCTCACATGTGGATGCTCGACACCATAATTAAGTGCAACCTCTACCCTATGCGCCATGACATTGAAAGTGTAGAGGGGGTGCAACAGGTGTTTTACGCGGCATACCAAGGCCGTTGGTTTGACGCTACTAAACTGGTGTTAGAGGGCATGATTTATATCAAAGGTAAGATGATGAAGGGACCCTTGAGACCGAAGGAGCGTATGCCTTATTCTCGCCTTATTTCTGGCATGCTTAAGTGCTACTTTGCTGCCATAGAATATGTTATTCCTCCGATCGAGCCAAGGGCTACAAATCATATCGAAACTTATTCCATCGCTTCGTGGAGCCGAAGCTACAATCTTTTGAAGAAAGTGCTACCACCAGAGGGACCAACACTTGCCCAAGCTAGTGATGCCCTACCACAGTAGCACCAACCAACAGCGGGGGACCAGCCTCCTGGCCCTATACAGCCTGCAGAGTAGCCTCTTGCACCACCTCTTACTCCTATGCAGTCTGCTCCTGCTACTCCTATACGGTCTCACAGGAAACGGGCATCTCAGGCCCCACCACCTGGTACTATAGATGATGTTTTTGCCCTCATGGCAGAGAACAACCGCCAAATGTTGGCACACCACAGGTGTATGAAGGAGAGCAACACTCGGATGAGCCACCGACTTGATTTTCATGAGGCGCTGCTATACCAGACCATGCAATATATGTATCTCAGTGATTACCATCAGCACATAGCGGTGGCACGGACATGGACTCCTGACGCATCAGGTTCTGGTACACGTGAGTGCGATGGGGAGGATCAGCCAGGGGATGGAACTGCTTGATTGCTAGCTTGTGATGTTTTTTTTTAAGACTATAATTATGTTGTAATTTTGGGGACATGTGAATGTGTCTTTTTGGAGAATCTACATGGTAGTTTTAAAATCATAGTTAAAAATCTATTGTACCGAACTATGTGGCATGGTTGCCATTTATTTTTGGATCAAATGGTACCAAATTTGATCGTTGCTTTCTCATGTCATTTACTGTTAGAAATATCCAAATAGTTAAATTTCTTTTAATGCAGGATGTGTTGTGGATGCTAAGAAATATACAAATGGTTTGTATTTTCTGCAGGATGTCTAGTGATTGTGGTTATATATATCACCATGGATAAATGTGTGTGGGTCTTCCATGAAGGGGAAGCCCTTGGGTGCATTTTCGAGGACGAAAATTCCTAAGGTGGGGAGAATGTAACATCCCTAAAAATTTGGGCTTAGAATAGTGTCCTCGAGATACATGCCTGACTGGTTGTAAGTTTGACCAAGTGAAAGTTAACTTAATAACTTAGGCTAGACTAAGCTTGAGGTGAAAATACACCTAGGTGGGTGGTGTGAATCTTTTGATAAGGTCATATACACCTGTTATGGGTGTATGTGTTTTACACCAAAGCATGAGTTGGGTTAAATAGTCTAATAACTTAAGAGAAGTTATTTCTCTTGAGTTTTTAGTTAGTGGTTAGGGATTTATAAAGAGAGAGAAATAGTGAGGAAGGAGGAGGGAGTAAATGCTAAAGAATCTTGTGAGGATTGCAGATTGAAGACATCCGTGGGCATTAATTCCGAAGGCAACGTGTGAGAATTCATGGAATCAAAGTTAAGAATCCTAACCTTTGACCCAAGCCATTGAATCAATCATGAGATGGATTTGAGGTAAGGCTTTATTAGATTGCAATGTGTATAATGTTTGAGATTTGATTAAGTGACTAAATGATGAATTAAAGAAATAAGAAAAAAGGAAAAATTAAGAGAAAAGGAAAGCTTAATAAACTACTCGAAGAGGGCTATCTTCTAACAAAATCGATTAATTGAATTGAGAATCGATTAATCAATTTTTTTCAGAAAGCAAATCTAAAGACTGAAGCACGAAACTAATTAATCGAAATTAATTCGATTAATCGATTTTTGGTTTTTGATTAATCGATTTGAAATCGATTAATCATCTGGGTACTTCCAGTGGCTGGAAAAGTCTGAGTTTTGAAAAATCGAAAATCGATTTTGAGATCAATTAATCGATTTTTGAATTTTGATTAATCGATTTGAGATTGGTTAATCAAATTTGGAAATTCGATTAATCGATATTAGGACCGATTAATCGATTTTGACAGTTTAGTGTGGGTTTTATTTTTGACCTTAGAGTTCTGGGAGGGCCTTGTACCCTTCTTTCTTGCATCGTTCTTGATGCTTTGTGTATGACATGATGTATTTTAGGTTTAGCACTTGGAAATTGAGCATGGGAAGCTACCTTGGACCTTAATGCTTGGAGCTAAAACACGTGAGGTAGGGAATACTCTGAACATGTACCTTTGATTACGAAATCATGTATGTAGTGATGTGATATATATACATGTGTGTGTTAAGAACATAGTCAATTGCTTGTTAAATCGAATTTGAGCTTAAGTATGTGCATTAAAGAGGTGTGTGCGTGTGTGTACACTAAGTAAGAAATCAGTAAGCGTATAAGTGCATGACATCCCAGGCATGTATATGAGATGTGAGCATCTAGGTGATGCATATGTGTATATGAAATCCCAGGGATGTATAGTCAAATGAGAAAATATGTGAATGAGCCTTGAACAAACTTTGAATATTATAATTAGCACAATTACACGGTGATAAACTATATATATTTTACGCAATTGATTTAAGGTTCATAGAATACTCCACCGACACAACGGTATACCCGTGACTGACTCGGCAGAATATCCGTGATCGGTACGGCGGCCAATCCGTACACCAGTAAGACATCCCAAGGATGTATATGAGTTATGCGCCCCGTCGCTTAGGAGAAAGGGACTTGGGTTATGTTACATTGAAATATAGTTCAATTGGATGACGATGGTCGGTATTCCATCAGGGCTCGATGCTATATTGCTCGAGGATTATTTAAGTTATTTGATTTAAGTTTCAAGACAGATCTTCTGGCCTATAAGAATAAGTAACAGATGCATTCAATAACTTAAACTATTTTTCAGCTATCTTTTATTGATAAATCATGCTTCTAATGTCATGGAATATATGTGAGTAAGATAGACTTATATATTTATTCAGTTGATTCCCTATTGAACTATGATGTAGCTCACTCCTTCGACTATATGTCATAGGTCCAGTGTTAGTTGCTGCTGCTTCGGGAGACGTTGATCTGGAGAATTCAGATTACGTGCCTAGGGAGGAGTCAGAGCCCCTTCCTGAGGATTTCTTCTAGAGGACCCTCTGCGTACTTTGATAGATTTTTGTGAGAGAAATTATATAGCTTGGTATGCCCAGCCTTTTGTATTAGACAAAGTAGTTTTTTTGAGATATTCTTTTGGCGAACCATCTGGGGTGATAGTTATTTTGTCACTAATGGTTCCGGTTGGTTCTTTTGCTCATGCAGTAGCATGAGATCAGAACTGTCTTTTGAGCTTCATATTTTGACTTTACCTTATATAATAGAGATTTAGCTCATTATTAGTTCTTATGTACTTGATTTACTTTACAGTTGCTTGGTTATACCATTTGTTTCGTGCGTGTATATGGGGCACGACCTCGAGGGTCGTGTCGATGGCATTGGTTTTGGAGTGCCAAAATTTGGGCTGTCACAGTTTCTTATCATATATATAGAAACTTACCTTCCATATTGTTTGTCTTGAAAATAGAAACATGACTCATAGCGCCAGTTCACAGCCACGCACGCGCAATCGCGCATGTCCAATATGCGAATGATGCAATTGGTACTTTTATAGCGTACTTTGTAATTCGCATCATCGTAAGGAGCTTGAGGAGCCTTTCCTATTTGATCTGGGATAGTCCGATCAGTTGACTTATTGACCGGACATGAATTACCTTCACACATGTGCATCAGGCAGTTCCCGACCATTCATGAAAACGATAGGTTCAGACAAGTCGGTTAATGAGTGTTGAACACCAAAAGATGTAACTGTTCGTGTGTGACCGTTGGATCCTTGCAACTGTTGATCTGATCGATCAAGGCCCTCGATTCCAAGGAACTGACAGACACAACCGCCCCTCAAACGTTGTTTCAAAAGTTATACATAGAGGCCAGAGGAGGGATTCTACTTCACTTGCAAATTTCCAAATCCTATATTTGTGTTCTTAGAATTTGTGTCGACCAGAGCATGTATGTGTCTTCGTTTCGTTGCGTCGCACACTACAATACAACATAGTGTTTGACAGATCGGTGATTCACCGAGGCTTCATTGTATCCTAGAGGCGAATTTTTCTTTATCTCATTACATATAGGGACAAATATTGTCTTAAAGACAACGATCTAATCGTGCCTTAAAGTCATTTCTGGTCTATTTTCTATCACTTATTGTGCAACCCGCCAACAATTTTAAGACAATATTTACTATGGCACAAAAGGTGATGGATATCTCTAACATAAGATCATGAAACTAGAATGTTATAATGGCACAAATTTCAATCGATGGCAATCAAAAGTACATTTCCTACTCACAAACTTGAAAGATGCATACGTTCTCACTATAGACTTATCACCATCGGATCATGAAGATGAAATACTTGAAGAAGGTAGAATTCATACA
Organism: Chloranthus sessilifolius; assembly: GCA_021018995.1. Lineage (NCBI taxonomy): Eukaryota > Viridiplantae > Streptophyta > Magnoliopsida > Chloranthales > Chloranthaceae > Chloranthus > Chloranthus sessilifolius. Next base: position 23,210,505 of record CM037585.1, read on the forward strand.
AAATGGGAAAGCAAAAATTATACATGCAAAGGCTATATTCTCAACGCTCTTACCGATTCTCTTTGATGTCTGTCAATCCTACAAGACTGCAAAGGAGATATGAGAGGCTCTTCAATGAAAATACAAAATAGAGGAAGCCAACGTACACACATATTTAGTAAGTTATTTAATTTTAAGATGTAAGATTTTAAACCTATTTTAGAATAAGTGTACCAGATGCAGATTATCTTCAACAATCTAATGACGAAAGGAAGCACGATAGACGAAGGTTTTCAAGTCTCTGCGATTATTGCAAAATTACTGTTGGGATAGAAAGATTACTGTAAGAGTTTAATACATACTAAAAAAGATCGTACTATGGAGGACCTCTTGACTCATCTTTGCATTGAAAAAAAAGCTCATTTACGTGATAAGGAGGAGAAGAACACTGAGCTCGTCTTTGAGGCTCACATTGTTGAAGTTGCATCCACATCAAAGAAGACGAACAACAAAGGAAAAAACTTCAAACTAAAGTCAAATAAGAAGGATTTCAAGAGAAGAAAAGACAAGGAAAAGGTAAAAAATGGCACTTATTTTTATTACAAGAAACCTGGCCATTTCAATGTGATTGCCCAAAATTCTTGAAGAATAAAAATAAGGCAAATATTGTGGGTGAAGAAGATCTCGTTGCAATGATCTCCGAAGTTAATATGGTAGATGGTGGAAATGAATGGTGGCTCAATTTTGGGGCTACTAGGCATGTGACCTCTGATAGGAATCATTTTGTATCCTATGAGAAGGCACATGATGGACATGAATTACTCATTGGAAATTCTACTACTATCAAAGTTGTAGAACAAGGAAAGGTGATTCTAAACTTTACTTCTGAAAAATTTGTCACTCTCAATGATATACTTCATGTTCCTGAAATCCAGATAAATCTTGTAAAGGCTTGTATTCTTAACAAACATGGATTCAAAATCATGATTGAATATGATTCTATTGTACTTTCTAAGAAAGGGATGTTTGTAGGCAAGGGATATGCCTCCTGCGGAATATTTAAGTTCAACGTCAATAAAAAATCTACTTCTTTGATTTAAATGTGTGACTCAATATTTTTATGGCATAATAGATTAGGACATTTAAATTTACATTTTATAGAAAGTTTGATTAAATTAGAACTTATTCCTAAAATACATATAGATTATGGTAAAAATGGATGTAGTATTTGTGTATAATCTAAAATGACTAAGAAGCCATATAAGAGTATCGAAAGATAATCTAAACTATTAGATTTAATTCATACTGATTTATGTAGTTTGAATAATATTACTACTAGAGGTGAAAAAAGATATTTCATCACTTTTATTGATGATTGTTCTAGATTTACATATATTTTCCTTCTTCAAATAAAAGATAAAGCATTTAGTAAATTTATCTCTTATAAGACCTTAGTGAAAAATTAATTAGATTTTAAAATTAAGACATTACGATCGGATAGGGGAAGTGAATACATTTCACATGAATTTTTAGATTTTTGTGACAAGTATGGAATAATTACTTCAATCCAATGGAATTACTGAAAGGAAAAATTGGACTTTAGTAAAAATGGTAAATTCTATATTAACAAATACTGGTTTGAATTCAAATTTATGGGGAGAGGCATTATTGACTGCATGTTATATTTTAAATCGGATACCTTTTAAAATGTCCTCTAAAACTCTATATGAGGTTTGGAAGAATAAACCTCCCAAATTATATTATTTTAAAGTACGGGGTTGTAAAGCACTTGTTAGGATACTTGATTATAAACATACAAAATTGGGTCCTAAAGCCATAAAATGTATTTTTGTGGGATATTCAAGTAATAGTCTTACATACAGATTTTTAGTATGTGAGAATAATAATATCTTTGAAAATGATTCAATTTTTAAATCAAGAGATGCAATATTTTATGAAAATAACTTCTCTACCATTCTTAAACCTCTTTCACTTAGATGTATCTTCTAATTCTCCTCATCTCTCTAATAGTGAAGATGAAGATATAGAACCTAGAAGAAGTAAGAAACCTAGAAAAGTTACTAATTTTACTTTAGATTTCTATGTTTAACTTGTAGAAGGAACTAGAAATGGGAAAACTAAGAAAATAAAGTTTATCTTGAATATCGACGAAGATCCTAAAACTTTTGATAAAGCTATTAAATCTATTGATTCCATATTTTGGAAAGAAGTCATAAATGATGAAATGATTCTATCATGTCTAACCATACATGAGAATTAGTAGACTTATCACATGGATCTAAACCTATAGGTTGTAAGTAGATATTCAAAAGAAAACTTAATCCTAATGGTACTATAAATAAGTATAAGGTTAGACTTGTTGCCAAAGGTTTTAGACAAAAATATGGTATTGATTATTTTGATACCTATACTCCAGTAGCTAGGATTTCTTTAATCAGGATATCATTTGTTATTGCTCCCATATATAAACTCAAGGTTCATCAAATGGATGTTAAGACAGCCTTTTTAAATGGTGAACTTGAAGAAGTATATATGAAACAACCAGAAGGTTTTGTAATATAGGGACATGAAAATAAAGTTTATAAACTCATTAGGTCCCTATATGGTCTAAAACAGGCACCTAAACAGTGGCATGAAAAATTTGATAATATTATTTTATCATATGGATTCAAGTTAATGAATAAGATAAATATATTTCTAGTCAAATATCAAACGATAAGGGTGCGATTGTTTGCCTGTATGTGGATGATCTCTTAATTTTTTGTACAGATTTAAAAAGTATAAATAATATATAAAAAAATTAGCTTAAAAATTTGATATGAAAGATATGAATGAAGCCGATGTAATTCTTAGAATAGAATTATTTAAACAAGATAATAGTATTATTTTATCTCAATTATAGCATATAGAAAAAGTATTAAAGAAATTTAAATATAATAAAAAATTAGCACCAACACTTTTTGATCTAAGTAAAAAATTATAACTCAATGATAGCAAAAGTGTATCACAATTAGAATATTTTAGGGTAATTGATAGTTTGATGTATGCTACTCATTGCACTAAACCCGATATTGCTTATGCAGTAGAAAAATTAAGTAGATATACTAATAATCATAGTCATGAACATTGGAAAGCAATTGATAGAGTATTAAATTATCTTAATAAAATTAAGGATTATGCATTACATTATGTTGATTATCCATCAGTACTTGAAGGATATACAAATTCTAGTTGAAACAATCATTCAGATAAATTAAGGTCTATGAGCGGATGGGTATTCACTCTTAGAGGTGTCACGATTTCTTGGAGATCAAAGAAATAAACATGCATTACACATGCAACTATGGAATCAGAATTTATTGCTCTTGCGGCAAGGAGTAAGGAAGCAGATGGGCTAAAGAATTTATTATTAGAAATTCCTATTTAGCCTAAGCCTATACCATCGATATCTTTATTCTGTGATAATGAAACTGCACTATCTAAAGCTTATAGCAAAATTTATAATAGAAAGTCAAGACATATAAGTCTAAGACATAGTTATGTTATTCAATTACTTCGTAAATGAGTAATTACTATAAATTCAATAAGGACATTTGCAAATTTAGCGGATCCTTTTACAAAAGGTCTTGCAAGAGATGTGATAATTAAAATATCGAAAGGGATGTGTTTAAAGCCTAATAGATTACACTACGTATGATGGTAACCCGACCTATTTTCTGCAGTCCAAAAACTAAAGGTTCAATGGGAAAAATAAATCATTAGAAGAAATTGTACATTATTAAAAGTGAGTATACAACTCAAACCATGTCAAATAATAATGTGGTACTTATAACGTAAGGAAGAGGTTGAGATAATTCTCTTAATCAGTCTATAGCATACAATGTTGAAATGTCTAAGTTACAAGGACATTTCTGATAAATCTGACCTATATGAATTACGAAGTGTTGCCGCTTCAAAGATAGATAAAGGCTTTTCTTAAATAAAACTCATGAATAATCGCGGTATAAGCACAAGGCCATAAAATGTGTTGGTTGTAGGAATAAAATGAGACCTAGATTACTTATGCATATGATATATCTTATTGATTATACAAGAAAAATAGTTTAAGAATTTAGATCATTAAAGTTTTGTATCAACTTTGATGTATTATCACTAAGTGTAGGTTCAATTCCTTACGACACCTTCATTTATACATACAATAGTCAAGAAGTGCTCAAAAATATTTGGTATATATGTATAATGTCTTTAGTTATCAAATTTAAGGTTGACTCTCAGTCCCTTTATTTTGGATATTTAACAAAATAGGGAAGGAATGTTGATATTTATTTTATAAATAGGGGAGGAATGTTGGATATTTAATAAAATAAATATTTATTAATTTAATAATATTAATTTATTAGTTTACTTATCTTTAAATGGTTCCTTAAATTTTTGGTTCCACGGGAAAAAAATGCATTTGCCAATACTTGAACCTTCAACCTTCATGTAACGTCCCAACCTTTTTGGGCCTTGATCCGTGTGACTCGGTGTGTGTGCCGACGGATCATGCACCGAGGACCCCCTTTTTCAATGATGTAATGTCTATAGATCAAATCCAACGGACCGGATTGATCTTATGTAGACTGGGTGTGGGAGCTTGAAACTCTCACACACGTCCCTTCAGTGTAGCTGTTTTACACTCAAGTAGAAGTGATAGAGTATAAAAGAAAACCCAGGGCATTTAATTGTGTATTAAATGCTTGTGAATGAGAGTTAAGATGAAAGAGGGTGAAACTCAAGGTTGAAAGCTCACCATTGTGCGATTGATTCGTTCATCATCAATGCAATGACGGATTAATTGGAGATCGGAACGAACTACGGTCGCTTAGTGAACCCTGACTCGTCTTGAAGCAAGGAAGAGGATTTGCTTGAATCAAGGTGAGGAGTGTGAATGTCTATTTTAGATCTGTAGTGTGGAGTTGAATTAGTGTGTGTCCTTATGAGAATCTCAAGAAAATGAGATTGATTCAAAGTGAGAAGAGATCGGGGGTGAAAAATCCAAAAATGAGCAAAATCTGCTCATTTCGATCAATCGAATTTTGGTTCGATCGATCGAAATGGCATTGAAAATGGGAAGAGACGATATCCTGAGAAATTTGTTCGATCGAAAGTGATTTCGATCGAACGAAAAAGTTTTTGATCGAACGAAAAAGTTTTCGATCGATCAACCCTGTAGTTCGATCGATCGATTCGTATAGAAACTGAACATTAGAATTTGGTTGTGAGAATTCGACTGATCGAATTTAAATTCGATCGATCGAATTATGAAATTTTGATCGATCAAATTATGAAATTTCGATCGAACGAATTGGGATTCGTCCAATCGAACTGGGTTCAGGTAAAATGCCTTCTGTAGAATTCGATCAATCGAATTACTTTCGTTCGATTGATTTGAAAATTCATCCGATCGAATGAGAATATATTTGGTAATTTTGGAAGAGGTCGACCGATCAAAATTTATTTCGATCGATCAAAAATGGATGTCGATCGATCGAAACAGGGATTCGATCGATCGAATTTTCCAGATTTCTGCGTTTGGTGAGTTTTGACTGTGAGATTTCACGGGGACTTTTGGCAGTGTGTTTTGCATCATTCTAATGGATAAAAATGATCATGTTTAGGTGAACCTTTTTGAGTACGGAGAACCGACCTTTGCGGCGGCTTGAGCATGCACGGGTCGAATCTGTGAGGTAAGGGAAAACTAGATACCATGTGCATTGTTCGTCAATACGTGTGCTATGGTATGATGCATTTTTCGATTTGATCATGTGATTTTTGTATAAGGATTTGAAACTAATGTGACATGTGTTAAGCAAGATTCAGAAGTACATGAGATTTATGAAATCTTTGAGATTCGTTTGAAATGTGTATGTGAAATCTTTATCTCTTATTCCAAATTTTGGATATAAATTATAATTATCACTTTGCACGGCGATAAGCTATATGTATGTACTTGCGATTTAAGGTTATGTAAATACCTGACCGACGCGGCGGTATAACCGTGATTGACGCAACAGGATATCCGTGACCGGTACGGCGGCCAATCCGTACACTCTTTGAGTGATATGCGTATGTGCTATGTGACTCCTACCGTGTAACAGTAACTTCGTTCGGCCAAGTGTCCAACCCTATGGGACCTTAGATATATGTGTATATGACTCATGTGAGTGACGATGGTGGGTATTCCATGGGGGGTTTGGGGCTATAGTTCCTCATTCTATTACTTTAAGTAAAGCACTTTTAAGTTTCCTTTCTCATGTCGGAATAGAAGTGTGAGCTTGTGCGTGAATTCCATTGGCATTGCATATATGTGTGTTAAGGCTGTGAGACTCACCATTTTGCATGTGTTCAGAATTGCTCCGTGTACGTTATGCTATAGATCATGTATTTGATGTTATGATAAGCATGCTATGAGTCATTCCCTACTGAGCTTGGATGAAGCTCATTCCTTTATAAATGTCACAGGTTCAAGTGAAGGTGTTGAGGCAGAGATTTCAGAGAAGGAAGATCCGGACTACTCCCCCGACGAAGACCTTGAGGAGCCACATCCCGAGGATTGTTTCATTTGTGCTAGACCTGGGTAGGTCCGGCCCTGAGTTATGTATTAAATTTTGCTTTGTTTTGGATAAGGAGAGAGAGATGACTTCTATACGATGTAAATGATTAATTTTGTTGAACCATGTTCGGTAAGGAAGAGTCCTTACCGGTGGTTCTCAATGGTTCTTTTCCCATAGGCTTTTTGTGGAATTAGAACCATTTATTTTTGGGTTTTTTTGGGATTGAACACTAAAAATGCTTATTTTGCTTATGCTACGAGTTGGAATTGGTTCTGCTTAGATTCTGTGGCGCATGTTGTAACGTTATGTGATCCATTCCCGGGCTCGGCCTTAGCGTCAGCCCACCGACGGCACGGGTTTTGGGGCACCGAAATCCGGGCTGTCACACTTCAAGTCAAAGTGATTTAAATTTTGAATTATATTAGAGGAAAACTTCTTCCACTATAAGTTAAAAGTATTGTAAAAGTTTTATCCCACCTCACTATTTTACAAGAAAGTTATTTGTCATATATATGAAAACTTACCTTCCATATTGTTTGGTTTGAAAATAGAAACATGGCTCCTAGCGACGGTTCACCGCCGTGCACATGTGTGCAATGTGTTGATGGGGCAATTGGGGCTTTTATGGTGCACTTTGCATCATCGTGAGGAGCTTGAGGAGTCTTTCCTATTTGATTTGTGATAGTTCGATCAGTTTACTTATTGATCGGACACAGATTTCCTTCACACATGTGCACTAGGCAGTTCTCGACCGTTCATGAAAACGGTCGGTGTAACGTTTCAAAATTTTTTGACTTTGAATAGTACACCTCAGTGTGCATGCTCGTTGGGTCAACTACCTGACTTGGTGAATGTAATAGATAGGTCGTGTTGGGACATGTGTTAAGTGAAATTGAGAATGAATAAGTATTATATATGGACCTTTGAATGAGTTCAATACACCTAGTATGGGTGTATGTGCTTAACACCTAAGTCTAGATCTTTATAAAGGAGTTAAACTTAAAGAGAATTTATTTCTCTTGTCTTAGGTTGTTGAGAAGAATAAATGAGAAGAGAGAGAGGTAAGCTTAATTGAATGTGTGAGTGTGCGTGAAGGATCGGAAGGTGTGTGTGATTCAAAGGCTTTGAAGTGTGTGGAATCTAAGGCTTCAAGCTACGGAGCCAAATTATGAAGCTCGGAACGAGGAATCGATCGATTTAAGAAGATAAGATTTATGTGAATTTTGTATAGACTAAGTTGATAGCTTAGTTATGATTATGGGAAAAGAATTGAAGGAAGAAAGAGAGAAAAGTGAAAGAAAAAGGATTTGAAGAGTGCAAACCCGAACTGGGTGAAATCTGTGGAAAATCAACCGGTTGAATTCAAAACCAATCGGTCAATTTTTGTCCTATTGAGTGATCTGAAGGCCTTACGCGATTCCGACCGGTCGAGTAAAAACCAACCAGTCAATTTGGAAAATCGACCGGTCGAAAGAGGCATTGACCGATCGATTTAGGAAAACAATGAGCGTGTAAAGTTGGTTTTTGAGAAACCGACCGGTCGAATAGAAATCGACCGATCAATTTTAAAAAACCGACCGATCGATTTGAGATCGACTGGTCGATTTTGGTGTGGATTAGAAAAGCAACTATGAGATAAGAGAATAAGGTGTGGATTAGAAAAGCAACTATGAGCTAAGAGAATTATACTGCGACTCCGTGTGAGGTAGGAAAAACTCCTTAGCATGTGTATTTGATTTCAGCAGGCATGTGCATAGTGATATGATGTGAATGTGTATTTTCTGATATGCTTTTACCATAGCATGGATTTATCATAGTTTTGAATGTGTTTGAATGTGTAAGTTTGGTATGTGCGATCTCTAAGAGAAAACATGTGTGTGGGTATGTGTGTGAAATACAATAAGTATGTGTGTGCTTTGGACAAGCATTCATAAATCAGTTATATGTGAGTGTGTGACATCGGAAGGATGTGAATATGTGTGTAAACTTCGAAGTCAAAACCTATTTAATTATTATAAACTCACGGTGAATAACAATATGTAGATTTAGCACTTTGATTTAAGGTTTTTGTGTGAATACCCAACCGACACGGCGGGATATATGTGACCGATACGGCGGGATATCTATAACCGGTATGATGGGATATCCGTACAACTTGTGTACCGGTGTGGCAGGATATCCGCTCTTTGATTGCCATTTTGTGATAATATGTGTTCAGCAAGTCACCCCATCAGGGGGGCTTGTGTAATATATGCAAAGGGTTCAATTGAACGATGATGGTGGATATTCCATCGGGGCTCAATGTTATATTTGCTCGGGAAACTATTTAAGTGATTGATTTAAGTTTTGTGAAATAAGAAACGAAATTTTGAGTTATGATAAGTGTGATTTTTGAAATGTGCATCAGTTATCAGTTTCATTCAATTTAAATGCTTTTAAATGGTGTTCTTCATTCAAGAAATATATAATTTATGTTATGTCATGAAAGATATGTGTGATATTGAAAATATGCATGCCATATTAGTCTTCCCTATTGAGCTATGATGTAGCTCACCCTTTGACTATACGTCACAGGTTCTAAGGATGCAGCAGGTACTGTGGATCTAGACCTAGAGGATTCTGAGTACATTGCTGGAGAGGAGACAGAGCCACCTCTAGAGGATTTCTTCTAGTGGACTTTGTTGCGCTATTTTAAGATTTGTTTTGTAAGGCTTGGTACGCCCGACCATTATAACTTAGAAATGATATAATTATGAGATATTATATTTGTTTTGTAAGGCTTGGTTCGGTTCTTTTGCTCATGCGTTGGTATGGGCTTAGAACCGTCTTTTGAGTTATTTGTTAGTTGGTTGTTGTATAGATGTGAAGATTTCTTTAGTATGATGTCTCTATCTGTTTTATTAGTGTTATGTTTTATTTCACTTTGTGTGTAGATGTATCAAGTGTTCTGTGTGATATACGGGGTGTGGCCTCAAGGGTCGTACCGACGACGCAGGTTTCGGGGTGTCGAAATCTGGGCTGTCACAGTTGATATCAGAGCATTTTCTTTAGAATTTCTGATAAGTCTTGAATTTTGTCGGAGTATAGGGACCTTCTGCTAATGAAACTTTCATTTCATGTTATAGAGCGTCATGTCTGCTAGAGGAAGGGACCGACGAAGAGGCGGTCATGGTAGAAACTTGAGGAGTGGGGACGAAGTTCCCATAAGTTCAAACAGAGTCCCAATGGGAAATAGAGTTATTCCGAAAAGTAGTAATCCGAAAAATAGAGATCATGAAATAGGATAAGAAAGAAATGAAGAAAGAGTAGAAAGGCAGAGAATGATCCAGACCATGGAGGCTATGGCAAGTACCATAGCTCAGCAAACAACATTGTTGACTGCTCATAATCAGCAACATACACCACCTCCACCTCCTATTGCAACTACAAATCCATATCACTCTGGATTTGTGGAGTTCAGGAAGCTGAGACCTCCAAGCTTTTACAGTCAGACTGACCCATTAGAGGTGAAAAAGTGGTTGGATCAAATCAAGAACCTATTGGAGAGAATTCCATGCACGGATATAGAGAGAGTCAGTTGGGCTTCGTGTCAATTAGAAGGAGATGCCAACCTGTGGTGGAAGTCGGTATTATTGAGAAGAGAACAAGAGCACCCAGGAGGTTTGTGGACGTGCGAAGAATTTGTTGAAGTGTTCAACAAGGAGTACTTCCCAAAGCAGTTAAGGAATCAGATTATTACAAGATTCATGTCCTTGGAGTAGGGGACAATGACCATGAGAGAGTATGAAATGGAGTTTATACAATTGTCAAGATTCTCCTGATTATGTGGCCACAGAAATTATGAAGGCCAACAAGTTTGAAAATGGGTTGAGGTTGATCCCACGTGATAGGATTGCGGCATTTGAATTGGAGACTTACACAGAAGTCATGGGAAAGGCGCTTGTGGTGGAGAGATCGCTTAATGAAATGTACAAGAAGCGAGAGCAACAAGGAAAGGGACAAGTGGATCAAAGAGGAGGAAACTACGAACCGGTGAATAAAAGGTCGCATTTTGTAGTGCTTGGTCAGAGACAGTTTACACAGACCCACTACTATAGACCACCTCAGATCATTTATCCTAGGCACCTATGTCTACATTGATGGCAAGACCGATCCAATATGAGAACCCTGCTACCAGCACCGGAGTATTAGTTGCTCAGGGTTTCTCTAGGGCAGTATTATCTACCCCGGTTGAGACGTGTGCTAGATGTGGCAAGTCTCACAAGACTTTTGACTGTAGGCGAGGTACATGCGGTTGCTTTAAGTGTGGGAAGATGGGGTATATAATTAGAGACTGCCGAGAGTTAAGACAAGAAAGAACGACTTCTGCTCCTGTGACCAGACAGATGCAGACAAGGAAGTCGATTGTTCAAGGACGGGCATATGCAGTCACAATTGAAGATGCCCAGAATAAAAATGACATCATACAAGGTAAAATTTTATTTTTAAATTAAATTAATTCATTGATTTGAATTTTAGATAGAGAAGGTATATCAATATAGGAAATAGTTTAATCTAGTTATTTACATGTTTTAACTTTATGCATAAGTAGATTGCTAAGATGCATGTGTTATATAGATGCTTTGCAAATGTATGGCAAAGGAAGTGACTTTAGTTATGAAGTGGGAGTGTTGATAGACTCAGGGTCTACCCACCCATTTATCACGTCGCAGTTTGCGAAGAAGATAAAGATCGTTCCCGAGGACTTAGACTTTATTTTGGCGGTGTCAGTCCCAACAAGGAATTCAGTCAATACTGATATAGTTTGTTGGTCTGTGATAGTCACCATCAGAGGTTACGATAATCATGAATTGGTGGCGGACTTGATCCTGTTAGATATGAAAGGATTCAATGTAATCCTTGACATGGATTGGTTGTCCAAGCATTGTGCAAGTGTTGATTGTCGGGACGAGGTGGTTACCTTTAGACTGAATACAAGGAAATTATTCAGATTCCTTGGAATTCGATCGACCTTTGTACTGTTGATCTCCGCAGTCAAAGCCGAGCGTTTGATAAAGAAGGGATGCAGTGGTTACCTAGCATTTCTAAAGGAAGACAAAGAAGAGAAGAACGTCATAGTGGAGATTTCAGTTGCACGCGAGTTTGAAGATGTTTTTCCAGATGAGTTGCCAGGTTTACCACCAGAATGAGAAGTGAAGTTCGTCATTGACTTAACACCGGGTACGGAGCCCGTGTCTAAAGCACCATATCTAATGGCTCCTACTGAGTTGAAGGAGTTGAAAGATCAATTATAAGAACTCTTAGATAAAGCATTTGTAAGACCTAGTGTGTCTCCTTGGGGAGCACCAATCTTGTTTATGAAGAAGGGTTGACGAAATTGTGCATCGACTACCGTCAGCTGAACAAATTAACTATTAAGAATCGATACCCTTTGTCGAGGATTGATGATCTATTTGATCAGCTACAAGGTGCAAGATTCTTTTCTAAGATCGATATGATATCTGGATATCATCAGTTGAGAGTCAAGGCAGAGGATATATCGAAGACAACATTTAGAACGAGATATGGACACTATGAGTTTTTGATAATACCGTTCGGATTGACAAATGCACTGGTATCATTTATGGACTTAATGAATCAGATGTTTAAATGACACCTAGATACTTTTGTCGTAGTGTTCGTAGATGACATCTTCATCTACTCTAAGACCAAGAAAGAGCATGAAGAATATTTGAGGATTGCTCTACAAATCTTGTGTGAACACTAGTTATATACAAAGCTCGGTAAGTGTGAGTTTTTGTTAGAGAAGGTCAGTTTCTTGGGACATGTGGTCTCAAAGGACGAGATTACTGTGGATCCAGCAAAGATCGAAGCAGTGGTAGAGTGGGAACAACTAAAGATGGTAACAGAGATTCAAAGTTTCCTTGGTCTAGCTAGATATTACAGGCGATTTGTAGAGGTATTTTCAAAACTCTCTAGACCACTTACAAAATTTACTTGGAAGGATGTGAGATTTGAGTGGACTGAAGAGATTTGAGTGGACTGAAGATTGGGAGAAGAGTTTTTAAGAAGTCAAGAAAAGACTGGCTTCAGCTTCAGTATCAGCTATTCCTTCAGGCAGTGGAGGATTTGTTGTTTACAGTGACACTTCACACAGTGGGTTAGGTTGTGTGCTCAACCAAAATAAGAAAGTGATTGCTTATGGGCCAAGACAGATGAAAGATCACGAGAAGAATTATCCAACTCATGATTTGGAGCTAGTAGCAGTTATATTTGCACTAAAGATATGGAGGCACTACTTATATGGCGTGACCTTTGAGATATTCACAGATCATAAAAGCCTCAGATATTTTACACAGAAAGAACTGATCATGAGGCAACGCAAATAGATGGAATTTCTCAAGGACTATGACTCTCCATTCAGTATCACCCAGGCAAGGCTAACGTTGTAACAGATGCCTTGAGTCGAAAGAGTTTGGCTTTGTTGTCTAGCCTTGTTGTAGGAATTCATAGATGGAAATTACTAGAGGATCTTTCTTTGTATGATGCAAAGATCGAAGTGCAAGCTTCAGGGGCCTTGTTGGCCAACATTACAGTTAGACCGATGATCTTTGAGCACATTCAAGAATTACATATGAAAGACTCAGAGTTAGTAAAGATCAGACAGAGTGTGATTGACGGCAGTAGACCTGATTTCTCAGTTAAGGAAGATGGTTCCTTATTATTCAAAGGACATCTATATATATATCAATTATGTCGATCTGTGGCAAACCATTCTAGACGAAGCTCATAAGTCTAAGTATGCTATTCACCCTGATAGCACTAAGATGTATCAGGATATAAGAAAGAACTACTGGTGGAGAGATTTAAAATAGGATGTTGTTGAGTATGTTTCGAAGTGTTTAGTATGTCAGTAGGTGAATGCAGATCATAGACATCTTGTAGGGTTATTGCAACCTCTGCCTATATCAAAGTGAAAATGAGAGTCAATTTGAATGGACTTCATTGTGGGATTACCACGAATAGCAAAGAGACATAATTCCATTTGGGTGGTCGTTGATCGATTATCCAAGTTAGCCAACTTTTTGCCATACAGCACTATATATACGATAGGGAGACTTGCGGAGTTGTATATGAAAGAAATTATTCGATTACACGGTATTCCAGTTAACATTATTTCAGATCGTAACCCTTTGTATACTTTAAAGTTTTGGTAAAAGTTTTAAGAGGGTATGGGTACACGATTGGATTTCAGTTCAGCATTCCACCCGCAGATGGATGGACAAATAGAGCGAGTAAATCATATTATAGAATATATGCTCAGAGTATGTATGCTTGATTTTCAAGGCTCATGGGATCAACACTTTCTGTTGATCGAGTTCGCGTACAATAACAGTTTCCAAACAAGTATCGGTATGGCACCTTATGAAGCACTCTATGGACGGCGGTGTAGATCACTGATCAACTGAAAGGAGACCGGTGAAAAGTTTATATTAGGTCCAAAAATTCTTGAAGACAATGCCACTATTGTTCGTATAATTCGGGAAAGAATTAACTCAGCTCAGAGCAGGCAAAAGAGTTATGCCGATAACAAGAGAGCAAGTGTTAATTTTGAGGTTGGCGATCATGTATTCGTTAAGATATCACCCATAAAGGGTGTTATAAGATTTGGAAAGAAGGGAAAGTTAAGCCCTCGCTATTTTGGGCCCTTTGACGTTTTGGGTCGAGTTGGTGAGGTTGCCTACAGAATTGGATTACCTCCTTTATTTGACTGGGTACATAATGTGTTTTATGTATCCATGCTCAGGAAATATGTTAAAGATCCTACACATATCTTGGACGATCAATCGATTGAGATGTATAAAGATATCACCATGATAGAAGAACTTATCCAAATTCTCGATAGAAAAGAGCAAATTTTACGTACTAAGATTATCCCTTTAGTATTTGTTAAATGGGGAAATTATCCAGCTGAAGAGGCTATCTGGGAGCACAAGGCTGAGGTTAAAGAACAATACCCCCAATTTTTTGCAGAGAGTTGAGCAAAAGTTGTATTTGTAATGTTAAAATTTTCTTGTAAAAGTTCATTAGTGAACTAGTGTATGAATTATAAATGAACTAAGTTTGAGTTATAAAGGAAAGTGAAATATTCAGTACCTAAGTGTAACATGACAGAAAGTGTAAGGAGTCAATGGCATTAAATAGTGAATTTTTCAAAATAATTGAAGAGAAGAACACAAACTGGAACTTTCTGTTCAAAACCGACCAGTCGAAAGTCAAACCGACCGGTTGAAAGTAGCATTGACCGATCGAATTTGAGAAAATAGAGAGCAGATTTTGTACTGAGTTAAAACAGGTTAAAACCAACCGGTCGAAACCCAAACCGACCAGTCAATTTTGGAAATCCGACCAGTCGAAATCATGAAGCTGGGGTTTTAAGTGAAAACCGACTGGTCAATTTTTGAGTTCGACCGGTCGATTTGTGAAGGCGAGTATAAGTTGGGTTTTTTTTGGTTGTTAATTCAAAAATTTTAAATTTGGGGCTTTGGGCTTAGGGTTTTCCTTAGTGTTCTTGAGAGAAGAAGAATAAGGGTTTTCGAGGGTTTTGAGCTCGGATTTTTTCACGGGATTGAGTCAAAATCGAATCCTAAAGGTAAACCCTAGTTTTTAAACCTTTAGTATTTGGATTTTGCATTTTTATTTGGAGCCCTAGTTCTATTTTTTTACTTGAATTAACCTTGGAATGCCGCCCAAAACTCGTCAAGCAACGAAGGCTTCGACTTCGAAATTACCATTTCGACGCCCTAGTGCGTCTAGACCACCACCACCTCCATCACCTCCGCGATCACCATCGCCACCATCATCACCACAGTCTTCTTCTTCATCATCTGAGTCGTCTTCACGACACTGTTCGCCACCACCATCACCACATTTGGAACAGCCCAATGAGTGGTGGGCAAGTAAGACTTTTGAAGATGAGTATTTAATTGATGAGACCCTGTTTCAAGACTCGGATGTTCAAGGAAACACAGTTTGGGCCTGGGAATATCTCACTAAGGCTGGTTTGGAGAATATTTTAAAGCCGATGAATGAGTATTATTATCCGTGATTGGTGCAGTTGTTCTACCAACATATGCGGTTGGGAGGTTCCGATGACACGACTGTGACCAAAGTGGACGGTAGCGAGTATAGGTTCACTCTTGAGCACGTCGTGAGTGCCCTTGAATGCTATGATAAATATGGGCGAAATCTGCAGTTGTTGCCTCCATTCCCGACAATTGTAGATTATTAGGAGATTAGACAACAAATGACCCAGGGACAACATGGGTCCGGTACAGCCATTAGGAGGATTACTTGCCTCCTTATCTATGGATGTTAGACACAATTATCAAATGCAACCTTTACCCTTTGCGCCACAACACCGAAAGGGTAGGAGAGGTTCAGCGGGCCTTGTATGCAGTGTTTAGGGGTCGATGGTTTAGTGTGACCAAGATGGTTTTTGAAGGAATGAGATATATATGGGAGAAGTTGATGGAAGGAGGAGCGAAACCAAAGGATAAGCTTCCATACGCTCAGCTGATATCAGCAATGTTTCATGAGTATTCAAATGCGGACGCATACCAAATTTTTGACAATGAACCGAAAAGGACTGACCGCATCTTACTCTATACCTTCACGAATTGGAACCAGACTTATAACCAGCTAAAGAAGGTTTTGCCTCCTGATGGTGAGCAAGTACCACCTCCTGAATTTAATTCCCAACAAGACCAATCAGCATAAGGAGAACAAGGCCAAGAATAGGAACAGCCTGTGCCACCAGCTCAAGTACCACCAATCCAGCAGCAAGCTCAATATGATATGCCTCCACCACCACAGCAAGCTTCAGCTACTATTGACGATGTTCTCACTCGTATGACTTGGCTCGAGGAGAGCAATCGATTGTTATATCGTTGGATGGATTACCACGAGGGTATTTATACACAATGGATGCAGCACACATACCCTCAAGATTATATGACACGCCTTGCGGATGCTCGTGCATACGTATCAGATCCATGGTACTATTCCACTGGAGCATCTTCTTCTGGCGGTGTTCGAGGCGACGATGTGGCGGCCGAGGAAGAGACTAGACCTGCTGAGGACAATGTGCCGCCGGGAGACGCAGCGACTTGAGCTATGATTCATGGATTTAAAGTGTCTGTTTTGTGGTATGCTGGGATAAATTATGGTTATCTTTTTGGAATATTTTTGTAATTAATACAGGTTATGTTTATGGGTTTGAAACTATTGTGGTATGCTTGCCACACTGTTTATTTTCATGTAAATAACTTTTGGATGTGAATAGAAAATTATGTTTGCTTGTGATGTATGGTATTTGATTAGTAAGGTGTTCGGCCTAGCCTTGGCTAGGAATTTTATATAAGTTATGACTTATTAAGTCCTCGTTAACGGATTGGGCTCTCTAAAGGGGACACCTTTGCATTTGTTTTGTATGTGTGATTAACACTGTAGGGTGTGGGGAACCCCTACAAACAAAGCACCTTAATCCATTTTCATGGACAAAAATTCTTAAGGTGGGGAGAATTGAACGTCCCGAAATTTTTTGACTTTGAATAGTACACCTCAGTGTGTGTGCCCGTCAGGTCAAGTGCCTGACTTGGTGAATGTAATAGATAGGTCGTGTTGGGACATGTGTTAAGTGAAATTGAGAATGAATAAGTATTATATATGGACCTTTGAATGAGTTCGATACACCTAGTATGGGTGTATGTGCTTAACACCTAAGTCTAGGTCTTTATAAAGGAGTTAAACTTAAAGAGAATTTATTTCTCTTGTCTTAGGTTGTTGAGAAGAGTAAATGAGAAGAGAGAGAGGTAAGATGAATTGAATGCGTGAGTGTGCATGAAGGATCAGAAGGTGTGTGTGATTCAAAGGCTTTGAAGTGTGTGGAATCCAAGGTTTCAAGCTACAGAGCCAAATTGTGAAGCTCGAATCAAGGAATCGATCGATTTAAGAAGGTAAGATTTATGTGAATTTTGTATAGACTAAGTTGATAGCTTAGTTATAATTATGGGAAAGAATTGAAGGAAGAAAGAGAGAAAAGTAAAAGAAAAAGGATTTGAAGAGTGCAAACCCAAACTGGGTGAAATATGTGGAAAATCGACCGGTCGAATTCAAAATCGACCAATCGATTTTTGTCCTGTTGAGTGATCTGAAGGCCTTAGCGATTCTGACCAATCGAGTAAAAGTCAACCGATCGATTTGGAAAATTGACCGGTCGAAAGAGGCATTGACCGATCGATTTGGGAATTGACCGGTCGATTTTTGACAGTTTAGAGCTTAATTTTTTTTAACTTGTAGACTTTTGGGAGACTTTGTACCTTCCTATTTTACGTTATCTTTAACGTTTTATTTATAAATTCGTGTATGGTAGGTGTGAGCTTGAACAATGGATTAGAAAAGAGACTATGAGCTAAGAGAATTATAGTGCGACTCCGTGAGGTAGGGAAAACTCCTTGGCATGTGTATTTGATTTTAGCAGGCATGCGCATAGTGATATGATGTGAATGTATGTTTTCTGATATGCTTTTACCATAGCATGGATTTATCATAGTTTTGAATGTGTTTGAATGTGTAAGTTTGGTATGTGCGATCTCTAAGAGAAAACATGTGTGTGGGTATGTGTGTGAAATACGATAAGTATGTGTGTGCTTTGGACAAGAAATCATAAATCAATTATATGTGTGTGTGTGACATCGGAAGGATGTGAATATGTGTGTGAACTTCGAAGTCAAAACCTATTATAATTATCACAAACTCACTATAAATAATTATATGTAGATTTAGCACTTTGATTTAAGGTTTTCGTGTGAATACTCAATCGACACGCGGGATATCCGTGACCGACGCGGTAGGATATCCGTGACCGGTACAGCGGGATATTCGTACAACTTATGCTCCGGTGCGGCGGGATATCTGCTCTTTGATTACCATTCTGTGGTAATATGTGTTCGGCAAGTCACCCCATCGGGGGCTTGTGTAATATGTGCAAAGGGTTCAATTGAACGACGATGGTGGCAAGGGCGGAGCCAGAAACTTTCATAGGAGGGGGCCGAAGTACGAACAAAAAAATATCGAAATAGATGAGCCAAAGAAGTAATATATTAAGATTATAAAGACTAAAAATAACATTCATTCATTGTTAACAAATTACAAATAAAAGAAAATTCACAAAACAATTATTTTTTAATATGTTCAAATTTCAACTCAATCACCTAATATATTTTAGGGCCTAAGCTGCCCTTTTATTTTCAAAACTGCCTTATAAAATATGTTAAAAAAATTATAATATTTTTTTCAAAAAACTCTGCCCGCACTCGCCCCTTAATGACTTTACCACTTGGCCATTCGGGTTAATCTGCCATAGTTGGGGGCCATATTATATGGGTTAAGCCTAATCTTTAACTTCTAGGGTATGTTTTGATAAAATAATTGGAAAATGGTATATTTGAATTTATAAATATGATGAATTCCTATGCTTCATGAGGTTGTAGGAATTCTGATGATTAATTTATTTTTTAATATTCTGATGGGATAATCAAGTGGCTGAAGGATGATTTTCAAAATGACATTTGAGAAAAATGGAGAGAGAGAGAGAGAAAGAGAGTTTTCTTAAATATATTTTGATAAGAGAAGTTGTACTAGGATGGTTTAATTGTTGGTGCTAAAATATAGGAGAAAGTGAAATAGAGTATTTGGTTGGGGCGCCTAAAAGATAGGAGAGAGAGAGAGAGGTGCCTAAAAGATAGAAGAGAGAACTTTGAGAAAGAAAGTGGACGGGGCCAATTAGTTTGGCGCCTAAAAGATAGGAGAGAGAGAATTTTGAGAAAGAAGGTGGACGGGGCCAATTACTTTGACACCTCAAAAATAGGTGAAATGGAATAGAGAAAAGATGAAAAAACTAAATAAGTTGCGGGGGCCGTGGCCCCTGTTAGCCCTCCCTTGGCTCCGTCCCTGGATGGTGGGTATTCTATCGGGGCACGATGCTATATTTGCTTGGGGAACTATTTAAGTGATTGATTTAAGTTTTGTGAAGTAAAAAAAAAGACTTTTGAGTTATGATAAGTGTGACTTTTGAAATGTGCATCAGTTATCAGTTTCATTCAATTTAAATGCTTTTAAATGGTATTCTTCATTCAAGAAATATATGATTTGTATTATGTCATGAAAGATATGTGTGATGTTGAAAATATGCATGTTATATTAGTCTTCCCTATTAAGCTATGATGTAGCTCACCCTTCGACTATACGTCACAGGTTCTGAGGATGCAGCGGCAACTGGGGATCTATACCTAGAGGATTCTGAGTACATTGCTGGAGAGGAGACAGAGCCACCCCCAGAGGATTTCTTCTAGTGGACTTTGTTGCTCTATTTTGAGATTTATTTTGTAAGGCTTGGTACATCCGACCATTATAACTTAGAAATGATGTAATTATGAGATATTGTATTCATTTTGGCGAACCATCATAGGGTGGCTTTTGGTTGTCACCGATGGTTCGGTTCTGTTCTTTTGTTCATGCGTTGGCATGGGAGGGATTAGAATCTTCTTTTGAGTTATTTGTTAGGTGGTTCTTGTATAGATGTGGAGATTTCTTTAGTATGATGTCTCCATCTGCTTTATTAGCTTTATGATTTGTTCCGCTTTGTGTGTGGATGTACTAAGTGTTCTGTGTGATATACGGGGTGCGGCCTCGAGGGTCGTACCGATGGCGCGGGTTTCGGGGTGTTAAAATTTGGGCTATCACAATCGGTTTGGACAAGTCGATTAATGACTGTAGAACATCAAAAGATGAAGTTGTCCTGTGTGACCGTTGGATCCTTGCAACCATTGATCAGATCGATCAGGGCCATCGATTCTAACGAGCAGATAGATACAACCGCCCATGAAAAGGTGCTTCGAAAGTTATAAATAGAGGCTAGAGGAGGGATTCTACTTCACTTGCAAAATTATGAATCCTATATTTGTGTTCTTAGAATTCGTGTGCCGACCAGAGCATTTCTGTGGCTTCGTTTCGTTGGGTCGCACAATACAGTACAACGTAGTGTGTGATAGATCGATACTTCATCGAGGCTTCATTGTATTCTGGAGGCGAATTTGTCATTATCCCACTGCATATAAGGGGCAAATATTGTCTTAAAGACAACGATCTAATCGTTCCTTGAAGCCATTTTTCGGTCTATTTTCTATCACTTATTGTGCAACCCACCAACACTAGGTTAGGGCTACGATTGGGCATATGAAAGCCCGCCTAAGTTAGGGTCTGGCAAAGGCCTAACCTTGCTCCTAGGACAGTGCTACGTTTTAGAGAGGCCCAAATCTAACCCAGCCCATTGATAGCCCTACTTCTTGTGCCCAATTTCCGGTGAAATGTTCATATTACGTGTGCAAGTAGTCACTACCTTTTCTCCAAAGAGTTAGTCTTCAATAAGTGTACACCCTATGAGTGTCCACCCATCATAGGGTGGACACTGCAATCCACACATCTATGTGACTGCATGATGTGCACGGACTTCCAATATATGGAATTCCATACATGTCACACAGTCCCACAGATGTGTGGACTACTTTAACGCACATGATGGGTGGACACCCATTGTAGACTAACTCTTCTCCAAAATTAACCTATGCTTGAGTTTTGAAAATTAATCTATGCATGCATGACATTCAGGGGTCTTCACCCTTTCCTCAAAATGCAAATAGCATACATGTTGAAATAAATATAGTACAAATCATTATATAAGATTGGGTAAAATCTTCTCGGGAATCGATCACTGCTGAATGCCGACCCATCTTAATACTATGCTCACATCACCCCATTTTCGTGATCTTATACTGAGTACCCATAAAAATAACTTTGGCATTTTTTTTAGATATAACTAATGTATCAAAATCGGTAATAGTCTCGGGTATCGATTTGCTCGAGGCAGATATGACTCGGCAGATACGTATCAGCCGATACAGATACTTATCGGCCTATTAAAAAAAAAAATTTGAATGTCTCGGTCGAAACCAAGACGTATCAGCCGATACCCAATACGTATCGGCCTATATGGTATTGGATACCCGATACGAGATACTGATACGTATCGGTATCGGTCGATTTTTTATACCTTGGATATAACACTTAGGTTACCTCTGTTAGCTCCTATGCAATTTTTGAAAGCGCCCACATGTGCATCCCCTTCAAAACCATTGATTGCTTCGGCTCAGATGATGGAAATGGTTTTTCACCTAGATATTCCCACTCAATAGGTCTTGAAATCATTTCTCACCTATCAAGCGGTCAGTTTTTTACTTCGCATGCCACAGATCCCCAAATAATGGCTCTAAAATCACGTTTAAGCGTGATGTGTGTCATAGGATTCAAGGGCATCTTTTAAGTATTGGTGACATGTGGAATAACAAACTTATCATCTGATAGATGAGACATGATCTCAAGATCCATTGTGTTGAAGATCTAGGTGAACACGATCTCCATCACTTGATCCGAAGAAATCAATTTTCAGTGGGTTTCATTCGTGAGTGCTTTCATAGAATGTGGGGGCGCTAATAGTGGTACCCTAACACTTACTAGGGAGTTAAAACATGCACACTTGATTTGTACCGTAGCATATGTTTAAAATGAGACATTTTTATTTTAGGGATTTGTGCCACACATAACACCATCTAAGCCATCTGATTAGAAGACAATGATCTATAGATCTTTGCAGCCAAAAATTGGAAAGCAACATAATCTTTAATATCGGATTAGTTAGAGCCAAACATTCAATTAATCAGATGATGGTTGTTGGCTATATTGAATTTTCGTGCCAATTTTTAGCCTGAGAGATCGTTACATTGTAATTTTCAAATCAGAAGGCTTAAATGATGTTCCACGTGATACAACTCCAAAATTGCAATTTTAAGCATGTTCTATGATACTGTGCATTTTAGCTTACTAATACTTATCATCTCCTGCCCTTTTATTTTCTTGCTTTTGGTCAAGTCGAACGAATTGAACTTTAAATTTAGGGAAATTTGCACTTTTGGCCCTATAATTTTGCTTATTCGCAAAAACGGCCATGTAGTTTCAAACCTTGCGCAAAAGGCCAGCTCCAAGCCAAGCCCTTTCCACATCAGCACCGATATTAAAATGTCTCAAGTATCCTTGTGTTTTAAAATCCTTTATATTTTTAAACTGTTAATAACTTTTGAGTTTTCACTTTGCACAATTACTACTGTAATTACTGAGAGAGCGACAACAAAGTGGCGACGAAGCGGCGATAAAAAGGTAATTTTTTTTCAGATAATTTTTTTTACTTTTTATGAAAATTTTAGTCTCCACTTTCATTCTATCCTAGTCCGCTACGCTACCACTATCTTAGTGTAGCGTAACTCTATCTAAGGGTAGCGAAATGCTACTCTAAAATGGCGTTACACTACGCTAAGATAGCAGACCGCTACTCTAAGATGGCATTCTGCTATGCTAAGATAGCGGTAACATAGCAGAACGCTACTCTAAGGTATCAGTATGAAGCAACAGATTTTTAAATTTATTTTTTTAATTACTTAGTTATTTTTATGATCTATGCAGTTACCACTCTCTGATTTTAACATGTTTAAGCAATTAAAGGCCTACGGGAAATGTACAGGGGTTAGTGTTAAAAAATTTTACATGCATTGTAACGAAGAGAGGAAGAAGATATTAGATGAATCAATTTTTGGTTATCTATTTAATATTACAGAGAATTTAGTTTTTATTGGAGACTTCGTTGACGTGACATTAAGCTTCTGAGTTAAAGATAACATATTTAAGGTAAAGAATATCAAAGTAGTTCTGAAAGAGGCTGATATATCACTGATTTTAGGCCTTAATATATTAAAAGGTTCTGAGACTGAGCATGTGGCTATAAAAGAGGTAGAAACCATTCGATACAAATTCTTTCGAGGACAGCCAGCTAAAAGGTCTCGTATTGAAGAAATTATTAATAGTGCCCAGCTTTCCAACGATGAATTTTTAAAATTATCATTGTTATTTCTCGTATGCTCATTCTTACTTTCGGACACATACTAGGAAGTGGATAGTAAATACTTGGATTTAGTTGATAACCTCAAAGAATTCAACGAATATCTGTGGGGTTTGATAGTATACAAAAATTTAATTAGCTGCATATGTAAAGCGATAGGCAGAAGAGAAGCAACAAAAGTAACGCCAAAAGGGTAATATAACATCTATGGGTACACTATCGCCTTACAGATTTGGGCGTTGGAGCACTTTCCAGAAGTCCACCCCGCTCGCACTCAGCTGAAAGGTCCATTTCTAAGGCTGTTGAAATAGGAAGCAATGAACTTCAGCCATAATCCAAATTATTATCGAGAAAAAATTCTTAACTCTCCGGTCATCGTCAACCTCAATGTTGAAAAACACGAATTATAATATCGATCAATTCAATTATTCTTCAGGTAAAGAGAATGGAAAAGAGAACAAGAACACCCGACCCAAAAAAGAGCGAAAGAGATACATGATATTTACGATGAGGATGATGACGATGACGATGATAACAGTGACAATAATGACAATTACGAGGTCATTCTACGTCACCAAGCGAAATCAAAGGGGAAAGAATCGAAAAGTATGAAACAGCCAACAAGAGAATAGTCCGCTAGGCATCCTCAACTTATAAACGAAGTAACAGAGCTTCGTAAAGAGTGTTCGTCTTTTCGAATGCAAGTTAGAGAAATGAAAGGCGATTTCAATCGCGCCTTTGCTATTTTAAAAGAACAGGCAATAATTATTAAGCAGCTTGGAAGAGAAAAGAAAATATTAGAAGCGAAAGTAGGGTCTTTAGAAGATCAAGTAGCTTACTTGAATGGTGAAAATGCTGCTATGAAGAACGATCTTGAAGCAGTAAAATCTCATTTATCAAAGGTATATAATTTTTTTAAATTTTTTTATTTACATCATTTTTTTAGATCATTAACACTAATAACCATAAAGCTATCTTAAATATAAAAATAGCTATCATTTTATATTTTTTTTTTTACATAAAATAGCTATCTTAAAAAATAAAATATATAATTTTTGTATCATTTTTAGTTACCTAAGGTAGCTATCCTCGATTTTATAATAGCTATCTGCTAATTTTAGATAGCGTTCCACTATCTTAAGATAGCGGATTGCTAATTTTAGATAGCGTTCCACTATCTTAAGATAGCGGATCGCTATTTTAAATTAGCCTAACGCTATCTTAAGATAGCGTATCACTATCCTAAATTAGCGAATCGCTATCTTAAGATAGCAGACCGCTATCCTAAGATAGTGGTATGATAGCGGATATGATGAATGAACTAATTTAACTTTTTTTTTTATAACTTTATAGGATGATATGCTATCTTCAGTACTCTTTGATACTTTTGTTACCCCAAAGTCCCTTCCCTCTCAACCTCGTGAGCCCTTTTTACCTACCCTCCCTCTCAATCTCGTGAGCCCTCTTTACCTAAGCCT
The DNA here is from genome assembly GCA_021018995.1 of Chloranthus sessilifolius. Taxonomy (NCBI): domain Eukaryota; kingdom Viridiplantae; phylum Streptophyta; class Magnoliopsida; order Chloranthales; family Chloranthaceae; genus Chloranthus; species Chloranthus sessilifolius. Next base: position 23,235,647 of record CM037585.1, read on the forward strand.
TCTACCACTCAAACCTTCTGAGCCCTCTTTACCTAAGCCTTCTACCACTCAACCATCTACACCACAGCCTTCTTCCTCTGAACCCATTTACCCTCAATCGTCTCCACCCAAGCCTTCCTCCTCTAATCCCACTACACTCCAACCGCCGATCGACAATCTGGTTGAACCTCCAATAACCCAGCCTACTTACGAGTCGCAGTTTGCATCACTTAAATCACTACTAGTGAAGATTTTTGCGTCAAAGAGTAAAGTCAACTTAGAAAAGAAGGGCACGGGGTACAAGTTGCAAGCACGGAAGAAAAGAAAGATGCCAACTAGAAAAGAAGGTGTAAAACGATAAAGAGTGGTCGTCGTTAAAAAAGAAGAAGAAGAGCCACAGCCCATGGAACATAAATTTATGCACAACATATTGAATCGGCCTGCGAAAGACGATCCTACGCTTGTGAATACTTTCTCTGGTGTCGATGTCACCGTAGAGAATTTATGGTCCTCAAAGGAAGGGGGTGGCTTGACAATGAAGTGATGGACGCATACTTCAAAATCTTAGAGAGTAAAAATGACTCTATGTTTATGGAAATGGCAGACAAGAGCTTCTTTGCATCGGCCTCGGCCCTGGTATATATCAATTATTTTATTTATTTATTTATTTATCTGCCTTTATTTATTTACGTAATTCGTGCCTTTCAATTAACGAATTATTCTAATAATCAATTACAGACCCTGATTATAACGGACCATTCAAAATTTAATAAATTTGTGGCTGATGAAAATCTAGAGCCACTCAATGACTTTGATAAATGGGAGGCGTACTGTGATAGGTGGAATATTTGTCACCAGTGCAAACCACTTGAGGTCCTATTTAAGAGTATGACACGCGGTATTAAGGTTGTCGATTGTGAGACGGTAAGTTCTTTTTTAGATTATATTAATATTTTTCATATTTCTTAATAAACACAGTACTAATTAGATCCCCGGTTACACACAGATTTATTTTCCAATACATAGCCAGAGACATTAACATTGAGCATTAGCTATTGTGTCTCTAGTGAACCGTGATGTCAAGCTGATAGACCCGGCCATCCCAGAGTGTTCAAAGAAGTTCGAATCGCACAAAGAAAGTTTATTGCATCACCTGTCGCGACTTCTTCACATTATCGAATTGAGTTCTGCTTTCGATCAACCGTGGCAGCTAACAGTGATGGACGATGTCGATCTTCTTTGCCAACACAACGGTTGAGACTGTGGTGTTTTTGTATTAAAGTATATTAAGTACTTTTTCGAACGGCGGGGAATAGATTTCGATGAGAAAAACATGCAGCAATTTCGAGCCAAAATCGGACATTCCTTGTGGACATTTAGAAAGGCGACTGATTAGTTATTTTTCTTTCACTTATATATTTTTGTGTAAATTTTGTGTAAATTTTTGTTTAGAGATTAATTTTTTCTTTAGTTTTTTTTTTCGATCTAACTCAATAAACACAATAAAAAAAAAATTGAATTTTTTTACCCTTGCACCTGATGCCAACCTTATACTTGATGCCACAACGCTTAATAATAAATCACACTTCAATCAATGGTGTGAGATAAAAATTCAATTGAAGGAATACCATGTGGACAATCCAAATTAAGGAATAACATGGTAAGTATGCTATGTATGGATGGCCCCTACATCTAGCCTGTTGATACCATTAAAGTTAGGTTAACCCATCACCGTAGGGGTCTCAATGGGTTGGGTTGCGTCGGGCCGGGCCAGTTTGGGTCGGGTCTTAAAAGGGCAAGTTATAATCGGGACTCTTGAAATTAGCCCATACTCAGCCCGATTATTAATACGCTCGACCCGGCATGACCCTATTTTTTAATCATATCCACTCAACTCACTCATACCCGACGCATTTTTACCCTTGCACTTGATGCCACAACACATAATAATAAATCACGCTTCAATGGTGTGAGATAAAAATTCTAATTTTAATGGTGGAAGATCATTTAAACACCATTTTGAGCACCATCCTAATTTAAATTGGGAACCGGACTCTCCTAACTACTTAAATGATCTTACAACTCTAATTGTCGGCATGATTCATTAGGCTGAGACAAGTTCAATGATAGATTGCAAGTTCATAGTCACCAATTCAGGTTTTGATAATAATTCGGGAAGATTAAAAATAAAAAAAATTCAGAAAAATTTGACAAGTTCAAGAAATATTCGATCTAATCTTATTTTTGCAAATTACACTATGAAATAGGTTTCATATTCTAACAAATTTACATGAGCGGCGGTATGTCCATATTCGTTACAATTTTTATACTGTAGTGGTCGAACTTCTCCTTTAGATCTTATCCTCCTTTTCATCGGACGACTGGCTTGACACATCCTGTGGGGAGGGAAAACTTCGATGTCTTCCCTTAAAACAGTCAATTGGCGTTTATCAACGGTCGGAACAAAGTGTTCTTTGTAAGTTTTCCTAAATAAGACACTAATAAACCAATGCTCACAAAACTAAGGAACCTCTTTGTCCCTGTTCTTGCGCGATAATTCAGCAATCGCATGCAAACATGGTAATCCAAGGATAGCCCAACGTCTGCATGTGCACGTTTGTTTCTCTAGATCGACATTGTGAGTGTATTTCCCCCGTTTGACTTGAAATGTATCACGACCATAGGGAACAACGTTCTTTCGACGGCTCACCCTGAATTTCGTGTTAGGTGCTCTTCCGTCATCGGTGTTAACACGTGTGTCATTTTATTTTCTTTCTCCTAACGCCTGAGGTAGAATTCGGCTACCTTTGTGTGAATAGTTTCTAGCATTGTCACGATCGGTTCCTCTCTGGCTATCTTCAACACACTATTAATACTTTCTACTATATTTGTTGTCAGCATATCATAACGCTTTCCTAAAAAATATGCTCGCATCCAGAAATGGTCAACGATTTCTTTAATCCATGTTGTACATTTTCGGGAGGCCTCGCCCTCTATTTGTCATAAAAAAATTTAAATTTTGCCTTCGAGAATGCACAAGCAATAACCCAGAAAAGCGGTCGGGAGATTGTATCCTTATATGTATAAAAAAGATTCAAAGCTAGGTATCGCATATAATAGCTGTGAAAGGCGTTAGGAAAAATATTATGCATAGCTTCTATCAACCCCTTCTGCCGGTCTGATATCAATGCAAATTGCTCTTAAAAGTCTCCGATTATATGTCTCCCTAATAGATCAAGGAACCATGTCTAATGATCTTCATTTTCTTTGGGTATAATGTCGAATGCTATAGGGAATAAATGTCTATTCCCGTCTATCCCCGTAGCTATTAATAACACTCATTTGTATCGGGCGGGCAAATGTGTCCCATCTATCACAATTATTCTTCACAAAATATTATGAAACCCCTAATGTAAGGTCCAAATGCTATGAAGAACCTCTGAAAGATATTATCAAGCTCGCGACACAATTCAGTCTGTACGTCTGGATCAACCCTTTGTAATTCGGCGACATAGGATGGTAACATCTTAAATTACTCCTTCTAGCTACCTTGGATATCATTCAACGTCATTTCTTTCACTCTCTATGGCTTTCCAGTAGCTTACTGTTATACCGTATTTTTTTTCAATGTCAAAAATTATTGAAGCAAGGCTCTTGTCAAAGCCTTTTAACAACTTATCCCTCACGAAGGAAGCTATCTACGATGTCGTACACTGGCGATGTCCTTTTCCGAAAGCTAGCATTCCACACGTATGTTCCTGGCGGAAAGTCTTCATGATAAACATGTCCACACCGACCAATTTTGATGCATATATTCGCCAAACACACCCTACTTCAACACACCTCGTCGTAACTCGAAAAGGACTGATTTTTATTAGTTTAATTTAAAAATTATTTGCTATTGCAAACTCTTTAAGAGCTTTTTGGAAGGATTTTTTATTTTTGAATGTCTGACCAACAGTTAATGACCCCCTTCATAATGTTTTTCATCATCCGAATCTATATACTCGCCCTCTGAGTCATTAAGATCATAGTCATCGTCCAACAAAGGTTCATCAATTCCCCTATTAGTATCAACATGCGAAGTGGGCGACGACGGTGCTTCATTATTTTCAAGATCACTATCACCGTCATTGACTGGATGATTATTACGTGATTAAAATTGAGTCCGTCGAGGTACGTTTGGTTGAAATATAATTGTTTGGATTGAGGTTGGTCGAGGTGGGACTGTTTGAGGTGCGAGAGGTTGTTCTATTGAAGGCTCGATTATTGCTCCGAAGCTATTAGTTCGGAAGGCCATTGATATGGATTAAGGCCTCCTAAAAACATTTCCCACTGATTCCAGTCAAATGTATTGTTTATTGATTGAAGTTAAGCTGAGATACATCATGCATCGGATTCATTTGAGGACTATATCCTTTATCTTTATCGCCTTTTCTCATTCAAATGTCTGAAAAAGGTTGCTCCAGAGGGCTACGATAGGGGAGAAATCCTATATTTATATTTCTATCATCGTCGACTATCATCGGTGTATCGAAGTTCTCCTCTTCAAACCGTATTCTTTAATTTTTAATTGAATGTTTTGGTTCCACACTATCATCATCTCCTAATCTGACATTTTTCTTAATTTCTTTATCATCTTCGTTTGTTTCCTGTTGGAACGGTTGAAATGCTTCAATAGATGATAAAATTTCGGTCATAGGAGTTGCTAATGATTTTTTGATATAAACATTTATCACACCATCACCAATACGATATGCTTTAAATAAGTTCGCAAGATCATTGGAGTTGGACAATTCGGCAAACACTAACTCCTTTCCTATGCGCAAAGAAACAGATAGTGTAATTGAATGTTCTTGCGGTCAAGTTCTACTGACATTGTACATTTTTTGCATAAATTGATCAAATGATATCTGCTCTCTAACAACAAAAATCTTTCGATGTCCACCGTTGTAAGTATTATCACCGACCCGGACACCATCAAAATGACAAAGTACGAGAACATCCATTTCATCCTAAAATATAAAAAATAATGAAATATTAAATTTTCAAACTAACTTCTTAATATTTTTCAGTTATACAGCGTGGCACTGACCTAAGGTAGCGTATCACTACCATAAGATAGCGGCGCTAACAAAAGGTAATGGGACACTATCTTAAGGTACCGCCACTATCCTAAATTAGTTGCTAACTTAAGGTAGCGTATCGCTACTTTATGTTAGCACTGCTTGTCGGTTTTAAAGTGTACCCTTGCAAGTGCACTAGATCTATTGCAGCATGGCAAGAACAAGGGTGTCGAACCCACAGGGAAAAATATGAAATCTAATTAATTCTTTCAGAGATTGGATAAAAATACCCGAGGAAGTACCAAGGGACAAATTCACTTTATCAAAAACTTAACACACTATTTCTAAATACAGAAAAATAAACTAATCTAAGCAGAAATGATTTACGATGGATAAAAAAAAATAAAAATTTGTAATGATCTAGGAATATGCTACCCCAGATTTGTACCCCTTTTCTACCATTAAAACTCACAGTTTCATTAAAACATCATTCACACCATTATTCATCTAGAAAAATGATTCATAATAAAGTGTGATCATCAATCCGACATATCCTATCTGAAAATAATGACTCAGCCTATCATTACGGTATGAGTCATGTAAAAAGAATAGCATATCTCATGATGTTTAGATCACGACAGTAAATACATAATCGCTCTGTAGCCTAGATCAGCCTGCAGGTCCAGATCTAGCGATTATAGCCGTTGATACACGCAATCAACGGTCATAACAAGCATTCAACATATTTTCAATCAAATATACTTTGAGCAAAATGATTCCATGATGAAATAAATAAACTGCGGTATCAATCATAAAAAAATGGCTACTTATCTGGGGATCGCATCTTCCCCGATCAACTGATTTAGCTGCTCATCCTTGGTGTATGATCTCTTTGCATGTTCAAAATCATTCCACTTTTCATTTCTCCTCAAAAGGTCTTTTATTTACAATGTCTTTTTTTAAATACAATCTATGAATGTAAAAGAAAGACAGTGTAAATCCTAAGTACAATCTACCCACATCAAACCCTAGAAGGAGGAAGAAGAACCCTTGAAAAGATGTCAAAAAGAGTCGAAAACCAAAAATGAATAATAATGAATAAAATTCCTCTTGAAGTGAAGCTATAGTTTTCATTTTATAGGGTCGAGCAAACCCTATCCCTAATAGCCTCAATCGATTGAGGATAAGTTCTCAATCGATTGACTTTTGATTCACAAAACTTGTCTTCATGTGTCAATCGATTGACACTTAGTCCTCAATCGATTGACATCTAAGGGTAAGGTCTTCTCTCTCTTGATGGGTGTCGAGCTACTTCACAAATTTCGATGCTTTATTTGACCTTTTTATCCATAGCCCTTGTGTAGCCTTTAATTATCTTCTTTTATGCTCTGTAACGATCCAACGGTCAGAAAAATCTCACAACAACCATCAGATGCTTTCATTGGATAGCTAAATATAGGAATTAGGGTACGAAATTTAGTCATATTTCGGCACCGATCACACCCCCAAACCTACACTTTGCTAGTCCTCGAGCAAAGAGAATGAAAAATGTGTAAAGCAAATAAAACTAACATCCTAAAAAAAATTTAAGTGCCACTTTCGTAGGGAACACGATTTTATTTAGCGCATGCAATAAGCCTTTAAACCCCTAGGTGATCCCTAGTGGAGGAGTTTTGTCTCCTGAAGGTTTTCAAGGAAGGTACCTACAAACTTCAAAGCTTATGAATTTCAGAATTTTTAGTCATGCCCTTCAAGTAATTAAATGACCCTGGAAAATCTTTTAAACTGCATCTGACCACGTTCATTTTATGAGTGCTCCTTTAATTCAATCCATTGTCTTTCAATGCTCATGATTTATGCCTTAGAATGTTATGCAATTATCACTACTCAAATTCTTTTATCTTAGAAGAAGTTCTAAACTAGGAACCTTTAAATCACAAGTCTAGACTCAATCCTTACCATGGGTATTTACTCAGAATAGAATCACTCCTAATGAATGGTTTTTTTTTTTTTTTTTCTTTTTACTCAAATGTGAGATGGAATCACAATACAATTTAGAAAAATCTCACAAATTATAAGAAAAGACGGTGCATCAAAGAATTTTAAGAGAAATCTCATTAAGAAAGATATTTGTATTTTAAACATGCATATACCAAGCACCATAGACATTATATAATCACTCTCCACAAGGCATTTACCACTCATGATTGGATCACAAAGGTCTTTTCTAAGGTTGTAAAGGGGCTCGGGTAAATGGTTAAGAAAGAAAGGGAAAATAGGATTCAAGTTTCTCTGAGAAATCGGAAAAAGAGCACACTTGATTTTCTTACATCTCTCGAATTCTCTAGAACCTTTTCTCTTCAATACACTTTTTCTCTTTCTTGTCTTTTTCTTTTCTTTTTAACATCACTTTCATATACTTCTTTAGTTCTTGCAGTAAACTGAATTTTCTTTTTCTCTCCCCTTTTTCATTTTTTTACCATTTATTCCTTACAGATATTATTGCCATAACTTTTTATTTCCTTCCTTGATCTCATCCCTAATTTCTCAGAGCTAAAAGGGTAAGGCTTTTCAAACTGGTGTGGGGTATGGCTAATATAGCTTACAAAAAATAAATAAGGCAAATTTTTTAGTTGAAGCTCAAAGGAGGTACAACAAGATAAATCAGTATATGGTGGGATACTTTGGGCACAAACGAGCCAATAATGGCCTTAGATTATTTCCTTTCATGATGGTACTAATGCCTAATTGCCTTGAGTTTTTACACAGTGATTTCTAGTGTAATGGTATAACACACGTAAAATCAACAAATCAAAATAAAATAAATGAGATTTTAACAATTTGAAGCAGGAATTCAAAGATACTCCAAATTTATTTCAGCACTCATCAAGAACGAGAACAAAGTTTCAAAACTCACTGCGTTTTAGCCCTTCTTTGTGATCTTAAGATTTCAAGTCATACGCTTAATTCTCAGATTTTGAATTAAAGCAAAGTGCTGGTGCAAAATTTTTCAGCATAGATCCTACTCATCAATGTTCAATCTTGAAAATTTATGAGCATTCATAAAAATAATCATGGCATGATAACAATTCTAAAGAATTTTCAGGCCATCCACACTTTAAGAATGGCTATCAGTCGATCGATTGAGACAATAGTGTCAATCGATTGACTGATATACTTTTAGGATCCGAAAACAGCTCTTTTTTTTTTTTTGCGGTATTAAACCGTGTAAACTGTCAAAAATTGGAAAATATCTCTAGACGAGACATGATGCCATTAAACCCAAATTTGGTTGTTGAAATTTTCGATGTGTGAGAAATTGATTTCATGGGAGCATTTCTCCCGTCATTTGGGTTCATCTACATTTTGGTGGTTATAGACTATGTCTCAAAATGAGTGGAAGCAGTAGCCACTCGATCAAATGACCACAAAGTGGTAGTAAAGTTTCTTAAGGAGAATGTATCCAACCGATTCGGGATACCCCGAGCTATCATCAGTGATGGTCGTTCACACTTTTATAATCGCCAGTTTGCAAATTTAATGAAGAGATATGGAGTCACTCACAAAGTGGCAACACCTTATCATCCGCAAACTAGTGGTCAAGTTGAGGTGTTGAATCATGAAATCAAGCGGATTTTGGGAAAGATTGTCAGAACAGACAGAAAGGATTGGTCTCTTCATCTATCGGATGCTCTTCGGACATACAGGACAACATTCAAGGCACTAATCGGGATGTCTCCATTTCAGCTTGTGTTTGGGAAGTCTTGCCACCTCCCAGTTGAAATTGAACAGAAAGTCTTTTAGGCAATCAAACATTTTAATTTTGACATGCAATCTGCTAGATCGAATTGTCGTCTGGAACTAAACGAACTCAATGAGTTACGTTATGAAGCATATGAGAATGCTAGACTGTATAAGAAAAGATTCAAAAGGCTTCATGATAAGTTAATATCCAAAAAGGAATTTCATCCAGTGCAAAGAGTTTGGCTGTTCAATTCAAAGCCCCAAATGATGGTCGAAGTAACAGATCTCATCGACCTGACAAAGTGAAAAAGAAGCAGTCGAGCTATCGACACATAAACTCAGCGCTTCCTGGGAGGCAACCCAGTGTGTTTTAATTTTTGTGATAGAAATAGAGAGTTTTTCTTAATCGATTGACTTGAGAAAAGTCAATCGATTGACCTTGTACAATGCTCAATCGATTGATGTCTCAAATCATCATCATCTAACCTCATCATGTGTGTGACAGACCAATCGGCACATCTATGATGTCAATCGATTGGAACTCATATCTCAATCGATTGACAATACCTCGAGTTAATGGAAAGTTTTTAGAAATCAGAACGTCAATCGACACATCTTTTCGATGGTAGCTAAGTCAAGGGGCACTTCAATATCAATCGATTGACCTAAATGCCACTTAACTTTGCCAGTTCCCAAGGCACCTAAACGTTGCAACTTTTCACGAAAAGGCATGTGTCTATCGATTGACATCACTATGTCAATCGATCGACATTAAGGGTGCATGAATGGTTGCATTATGTCGCATCCACGCTCCAAATACTCATTAAAGATCACGCAACGTGGTGGAGGTCAATCGGTCTCAATCGATTGAAGTCCATGACTCAATTGATTGAGAAGAAGATTATATAATGGGGACACCCGTGGTCTCCTTCTGCACTCTCCCTCCAACCCGAGCTTTGCATATAATCCCTTTATTCTCATCGTACGATCAAAATGGCGGCGCCTGGACCAATGATCAACTGACCACCTCGTCTTGATCACTACCCTATGTGCATCCCAAATGATGAGTACGTGAACTGCCAATGTCAAACTGAGAATTTCTTCAATATCACAAAATATCATCGCATCGCCGAAGCAACACGTTCAATCGAATTCATCGAGGCCCTACATTTAGAAATGTTGCTTGCTCCCCCTCCTATTGATGTCTCATTACGTATCATACAGTTGTTTTACCAAAATATGGAGTGGGTATCAGCACCACTATCTCCGACGGGTTTTGCCTTCATTCGCTTGAGCATCGACAACTGGTCGTATAATCTGCACGTTGCTGATCTTGCCCATGCATTCAACTTCTATGTGGTTTTCCTAATGAACCACCATATCGATCCGGCCATCAATATCAGTCAGGAGCTCATGATAAATAAAATGTGTGGCGGAAGGCATGGATCGAGATTGTCGATGAAGCGCGCGGTCTTACCAATGGATATTCTATTTTGGGACATAGTTATGTCCAACAACTTGCTTTCGCATTATACTAAGAGTGAAAGGACAAAGAATCAGGTCTTAGCATCTATGCGGCACACACAAATACTTGGTTCGATGCGCCGGGTCTGATGCTTGAGGAAATGTATAGGTGTCACAGCGACATCATCATCACCACGACACCACGAAAGCGGGAAGCCATCCTTCTACACTTCCCACACTATGTCATGCATCTGTTGGACCAAGTTGGGTGCCCGATCTTTGATGATGAAGAAATGGGTGATATGTAATTCTATCACTATGGTACGAACGTTTGGGACAATAGCATCAAGGCTATTCTACGAGTTACACCACCACCAGTCGATGTTGATGAAATACCTCCTCTTCCTCCCTGACCAAACCCCGCACAACGCCAACGTGGTGGCATCCGACGACCTCGTCATGAAGAGGTCCTCGATTTTAATGCCGAGGTAGTAGTAACTCGCCTCGAGGCATAGATGGATGGGTTGAGTTCAACATTGGGAAGTATGGATCCATGATCCCGATTTCAGAGTTCCCTTCTCATGCGGATTGCCCGAGAGTCATTTCTGGGGCAAGAGAGCGAGAGCAGCGATGGATGGAGAGGGAGATCCTGAAGATGATGATGTTTAGTCTATTTCTATTAGTATTTGTTTTTAGTTTGGTTTGTTAGTGTGTTCATGTTTATTTTGCTTTTGTGTGTCTGATGAATTGTAGTTTGGTTAGATGTAGGATTTGTTTTTAGTTAATCTAGTTTTATTTATGGGATCACGTTTTGTAATCAAATCATATGATTGAATGAATGAAAATCGGAGTATTCCAGTGTGTTATGTTTCTGTGTATTCTCGGATTGGTGTATAAGTTCATCAGTTAATCGATTGAGATTCGATTGATAACTTTAATTCCCAAATTCTCGAAAAGTAATTCAAAACTGTTGATCAATTGAAAAGCCTTTTTCAATCGATCAACTGTGACATTCAAATTAATATTCAATGCTTGAGGATTTTTCAAATCAAGCTCAGTATGCATTGGGTAGGGCAATCGATTGAGGAAGCAATTTCAATCGATTGATACTTTGGTGAACAAAAAATACTTTCTGACAGGAACAGAAAATTTCTGAATTTGGTTTTTGATTTCATGTTATTGAAAAGTCTTTCTTAAAAAGCAAAGTTTTGGCTATGCATCAAGTAACACTTCTGACATCATGGGTCAATCGATCGACACTTAACAGTCAATCGATTGATTGATGCACATTTTCGAAAAATTACTTCTTTCATTTCGAAAATCAAGATTTAAGGAGTCCTTAGAGTCTCGTATTTTAGGAAATCCCCTTCTATTTAACCCCCTTAGGTTAGACTCTTAACTTATTCCTTCAGTAAAGAAGATCAACCATCTTCTCTACCTTCGCGTCATGTCTTCAGTCTGATATCATACCCGATTGGCAGTCAAGAAATTGGCGGAACCGGCAAGAAAAAGATTACGTCGAGAGTTGCCACATCAATCTTTTGATTTATCAAATCAAGAAGTCATTGATCTTGACTTAGAGTCAAATCAAGAAGTCAAATTGACTTTTGCTCGTTCCGACGAAGCCGAAAATAACTCAACAACGAATTTGATTCTGACCTACTTATGGGCGGAATTGAATCCACAACCGCCACTTGTATCGCCGCCTCCTACCCCACCAACATCACCACCACAAGCTCCCATACCACCACCCAGCAAGGTCGGAATCACTGAAAAAATGTGGCGTTATGCATTCTTGAAGCCGAAGCATGGGATAGTCTCCAATGATGATTAAGGAATATGACTAGTTTAGGATTTAGATTTTTAGTCTTTTCCAGTTTATTTCTTTTTAGTGGTTAGATTAGGTTATTTTAATTAAGTTTTTGTTCTCTTTTCATTGCATGTAGTCAATTGCAATTTCAATAAAAGTAATTTAGTTAAATGTCTCTCTTTTAAATTTTGTTGTTCAAATCACAATACCTTTCACCTGGTTAGCCTTCTTGGTCCTCGATTGCATTTAACAGGTTTGGGGGTCTCATACACTTTCCAACAATCAATCCAATGAGGGCATTGGAAATTTTAGGTTTGGGGGTGTTGTATTTATATTAGATTCATGTTTAGAATGATATAAAAAAAAAAAAAACCATTGAGAAAAATAATTTTCTACAGGATAAAGGCTGTCAATCGATTGATTCCCAAAAATCAATTGATTGACAACAGAATTGTCAAACTTAACCTTTTGGAAGCTTGCAGCAGTCAATCGATTGAGGCAAGTAAGTCAATCGATTGACTGATGGTCAGAAAATGTATGAATTCTGAATTATGGTCTCATGCCCTTGAATTGTTAATGACCAAAATTTTTTAAAGAAATTGTGTCAGCTATTTTTCTCCCACTAAAGTGACCCCCACAGGCATTTTCATGGCACATGGCCAGAATACTGGGAATATCACTTTCGGGAACACATTTCCGAATGATTTGGTCTACACAATACTTGTACAAGTAAGGTTCCTCCCAGAAAAAGAATTTGACCTGTGAGAAAAATAGGTCTTTGTCCATTTTTGTCCAATGGGCAGGAATCTTGCCTATAACTAGATAATTGACAATATGTGCATACCAAGGAACTATAGATTGGATGACAAACAGTTGCTCATCCGGGAATACATCATTTGTAGCAAGGTCATCAACACCTTTCTCCAACATAATTTTGGACAAGTGGTCAGCTACCACATTTTCTACACCCTTCTTGTCCTTGATTTCGATGTCAAACTCCTGCAACAGGAGTATCCATCTAATCAATCTGGGCTTTTCATCCTTCTTGGGACGATGGGTACTTTAATCTTTGAGTGGTCGCGAAGATGACAGTTTATACCCAAGTAGGTAAGGTTTAAACTTGTCCTGATAAAAACCACTTGCCGAAGCTCTTTCTCGATTGGTTGTGTAGTTCGATTGAGCTTGACAAGTGATTTCTTTGAGATATGCAATGACCACAGGCAGCTTATCCTTTCTCTGGCCCAGGACAGCACCTATTGCCAAGTCAGATGCATCACACATCAACTCAAAGGGCAGGGTATAGTCAGGTGTCTAAAGTATAGGGGTAGAGGTGAGGCAGATTTTTAGAGTTTCAAAAGCCTTCAAACATTCAGCAGAGAAGTCAAAGGGCACATCCTGGCAGAGCAGGTGGCACAATGGTTTAACAATTTTGCTGAAGTCTTTGATAAACCTCCTGTAGAATCCAGCATGTCCAAGGAAGGATCTGATTTGCTTGACTGTTCACGGAGGGAGTAAATTTTTAATGAGGTCAACTTTGGCCTTGTCTACCTCAATTCCATCTTTAGAGACTACATGGCCCAACACAATTCCCCGTGTTACCATGAAGTGGCTCTTCTCCCAACTTAAGACCAAATTGGTCTCTTCACATCTTTGTAAGACCTGATGGAGGTGTTGTAGACATTGGTCAAAGCTATCCCCATAAACCGAAAAATCATCCATGAAAATTTCCAAAAATTTATCAATCATATCAGAAAAGATGACATACATACACCTCTAAAAGGTGGCTGGGGCATTACACAGTCTAAAAGACATCCTTCTGTAAGCAAAGGTACCAAAAGGACAAGTAAAAGTAGTTTTCTCTTGATCCAGAGGGTGCACAGGGATCTGGTTGTACCCTGAGTACCCATCAAGAAAACAGTAAAAAGCTTTCCCAGCCAACTTATCCAAAATTTAATCAATAAAGGGGAGAGGGAAGTGGTCTTTTCTGGTCTTGGAGTTGAGTTTTCGATAATCGATGCAAACTCTCCAGCCAGTGGTCTCCTTGGCTGGTCTCAACTCTCTAGAGTCGGTTGTGATCACTGTTATGCCAGATTTCTTGGGTACCACCTGGATTGGTGCCACCCATTCAAAATCAGAGATGGGGTAAATTACCCCAGCATCCAGTAACTTAATGATTTCTTTCAGAACCACTTCTTGCATATGAGGATTCAATTTCCTCTACATTTCCCTGGAGGTGTTGAGCCCTCCTCTAGATGAATCATATGCATATAGATTGATGCATCAATCCCTCCTAGATCAGCAATGGTCCAGTCAATTGCTTTCTTGTGCTTCCTCAAAATTGTTAGAAATTCCTCCTCTTGCTCACTGGTAAGAGAAGAGAAGATAATCACAGGAAGTTTCTTGTCATCCTCGAGGAAAGCATACTTCAATGTCTCTAAAAGCTTCTTAAGTTCCAGATCAGGGGCTTGTTGGATGGATGGCAGGATTGGTGTATTGTTGGTAGGGGGAAGGGGCAGCAATGTAGGTTTCCAATTGGAATGCTGCACTAAGCCCACAGAAGACCTTACTAGGGATATGTCTTCTGGCATTAAAGCTAGGCTTCCTTCCTTCATCATGTTCCAAACTTCAATTAAATCAGTGACAATGTTGCTCCACTCCAACAGAGTGGGCAGTTCTTCTTCAACAATTTCTTCTAGTACATCCACTGCAAAGCATTCCTCATTGTCCAACTGAGGGTGCTTTGCACTGTTGTACACATTAAGCTCAACTTTCATATGTCCGAAAGTGACCTCCATGATTCCAGACCTGCATTGAATGCATGCATTGGCAGTGGCTAAAAATGGTCTGCCCAGGATAGCAGGTATCGGAGATGTACTTTTGTTGCAGCCCATGTCCAAGAGAAGAAAGTCTGCAAGGTAGAAGAACTTGTCTACCCCCACTAGGACATCCTCAACCACTCCCATGGGTTTCCTCTCAGACCTATCAGCCATCAATAGAACAATAGGGGTGGGCTTGAGCTCCCCCAAACCTAGCTGCTGATATACACTGTATGGCAGCAGGTTAACACTGGCTCCAAGGTCTAGAAGTGCCCTCCCAATCGTGTGGTCTCTAATAATACAGGGAATAGTGGGTATCCCTGGGTCTTGCAACTTCTCAGGCATTGTCATGGTTAATAAAGAATTAACTGTATCAGTCGCAAAGACCTTTTTAGACAAATGGCCTCTGGCCTTCCTTTTCTGAGTACAAAGGTCTTTCAGAAACTTTGCATAGGCTGGGACCTGCCGGATTGCATCAAGCAGGGGTAAATTTATTTTGACCTGGTTAAAGGTTTCCATCATTTCCTCGATCTGTGCCTGACCCTTATCAAAAGGGGCAGGGCCACTCAAAGCTTGAGGAAATGACAGCTGAGGTACTGCTGGTTCCTCAGCTGCAAGCCTATGGCTGAACTTTTATTTTTTTCTTTTATCTATTTTTATCCCTTGCTGAGGTTCAACTACAACCTCTTTATTTTTCCCTTGTTGAAGGGTAGCAGACAGTTCTTGACTCTGTGCTCTAACAAAATCCTTATCACTTTCACTTTATATTTCCTTGGGGTAGACCTTTCCTTGTTCCATTCCCACCTGGTTGTCTACCAGCCTGCCAGACCTTAGGGCAGTGATGGCATTGGCCCCCTCAAAATTTGAGGAGCTTTCTCCAATGGAATACTGACCCTTAGAGTTGGCTACTGGCTGGCTTGGCAACCTGCCCTCCTCTCTTTTAGCCAGAGCATTGGTTATTGGGCCAAGCTGCTCCTCTATTTTCTTAATGCTTTGACTGTGAGAAGTCACAGTCTGATTCAAGGGTCCAAGGCTTTGCAATTGGGCCAAAACCTAGTCCTCGAAAGAAGCACTTCGGGGCTAAGGTGGTGGGACTATCAATTGATTTTGTTGCTGGGGTGGCTGTTGTTGTTAGAAATTCGACCTTGGGGCATAACCCTGGTTAAACTGCTGTTGTGGCCTTTGAGGTAAGGCCAACATCTATTGTGGCTGCATATAATTGTCTTGCCTCCACCTCAAATTTGGGTGGTCTCTCCATTGGTAACCAGTATTTTGGTGCTGGTATCCATATGGTTGTTTATTGTAGCCACCAGATTGTTGCTATCCAAAAGATTGGGCAGCAATAGCCTGTTCCATTACAAACTCAGGGTATTGCCCCGCAGATGGACACTCTTCTACTATGTGTTGTGGAGATTGGCATATCAGACATGCCTCCATCACTTGTGCAGCCATTTTGGGCTACACCACAGTCAGAAGTTTATCAAATCTTTCAGTAAGATTGGCCATCTGTATCCTCAGGTCATCATTTCCCCTAACTTCATACATTTTTCCTTTAGAAATCTCAGCAAGCCCCAGCTTAGGAGGAGGCTCCTGAATAGTTCTAGATGAGGACATCTTCTGGAAAGCATTTTCACTTATGACCTCGAACAAATCCCATGCCTCATCAGCTGTTTTATGCATGTACGTTCCCCTACAAGAGGCATCTACCATGTCTCTGCTCTTCTCATCAATCCCATTGTAGAAGCTCTGGACAAGCTGCCAGTCAGGGATCTTGTGGTGGGGACATTGTTTGAGCATTTCTTTAAATCTATCCCAGCATTGGTTAAAATCTTTCGTTGGGGACTGGGCAAAAGAAAGTATGCCTTTCCTCAATTGGCTGGTTTTGGTTTATGGGAAAAATTTAGACAGAAATCTTGTCTGGAGGTCTTTCCAAGAAGTGATGCTATTGTTTGGGAGAGTAGATAACCAGGTCATGGCCCTGTCCTTCAGGGAAAAAGGAAAGAGCCTTAACCTAGTGGCTTCTAGTCCTAAACCAGCAATAGAGAATGTCGTGCACAGGGCCAAGAACTGGTCAATGTGCTTGTAAGGGTCTTCCTTGCTAAGCCCATGGAAAGAGGGAAGCATTTGGATGATGGAAGTTTTGATTTCGTAGTTTCCTTGAACATCTAGGAATTGAATGCTGAATGGAGAATTGTAATCATCTGGAGCATTCAATTCCTTCAATGTTCTAGGTTGTTCTTCACCCATAACTGCTATCTCAATTTCAATAGGGGGCTCAACTGTGGTGTGTCTATGTTTTCTCGGTCTTCTATCCCTTTCTATCTCAGGGTTAGCAGGCTCTAATGTAGGACTGAGAGATCTCCTTCCTAACATGCACACACACCAATAGCAGGGAAGACTATTCGCAGGCACATTGCACTTAACAAAGATTGCAACTATCCTAATCAACTGCTATAGAATCTTCAAAGAAGAAATAGACTGAGTTTTGAGGGTTAGAGAAGTGCAAACAGAGGTATCTAGACTCCCAGTGTAATTATACTCTCCTTCTCTGCTACGGTCCAGATCTGTAAGAAAAATTTCAACTGTAATTCAGCAGTATCAATTATTCACAAGTACGGCTACCAAAGAATCAAGAATAAAAAATCTAGAGTCTACTAAAAGATCAAGGTCCCCGGCAACGGCGCCAAAAACTTGTTAATGTATTTTGAGTGCTTGCTACTGGCTTTATGGAAGACAGTGAATGAAAATGAATGAAAGGTAGAGTGAGGATTACGGAGCAGCAAGCCTAAAATATGCACAGTCCTGCAAGATACAGGGCCTGTTGTAGCAAGTTTTAATAAGCAAGAGTTTGTCCCACAGGGAAGTTGATCTTAAGCTCCAAGGGAGCCATCTTTAGTAGGCTCTCCAGATCTGGCTACAGATCTGGCAATCCTAGATGGAAGGGGTTTATGGTCACTATAGTCTAAATCCTAAGGTAACTTAATGTCTAAACTATAGAAAGGGTTAAGAAAGAAGATGGAATGAGAAAATAAATATGAAAGGGTGAGAAGTATGCTATTAGGTACAGATCTAATGGGTCTTATAACACAGACTCAGATATGTTGCTATAGAAATCCTGTCCAATGGCTACATTATCACCAAAGAGGAGAAAGAATCCAACTCACCCCTGTGCCATGATCCAATCCCTTAAGGCTATAACCTGTCCACTTAAATGGTCACAGACTATCCAATAGGAGAACCACAATGCAGAGATGGGTCAAAACAAGCTTATCATTGTAGGCACTACTTCATCCAGACTACAAGCTTAAGAATCCATAGGAACCTCATCCTCTAAAGTTCTGTGTGTGGGGCTAGGCCTACAAAGTGCACGAGCCTGGACACACAGGACCAGTAAGAGTTTGAGTACTAGCTTTTAAGCATGGTTGTTCACTGCTTTAAAAAGTTTGCAGTGATCCAATTACAAGCCTATAATCTCTACAGCCAAATCAGATCTGCAATATGATGGTGGATCTATACAAATATAGGGGAGTCTGTCTCTGCACAATCTCTCACAGGGCTATAAGCACAAGTGCAGAAAAGAAGAATCTGTCTTAGGTTTGTGGATTGGCTTCACCCTAGGGCTATAACCTGTCCACTTGAATGGTCACAGACTATCCACAGAGGCTATCCTCCTCACAAAGGTCTAAGACAGAACAAGAGCATTGCTGCCGCCACCATGTTCACAAGGCTACCAGCTCAAGCTCCCATGGGGATTCAGATTTAGTGGATCCTGTGGTGGGGGAAGGCCTGTAATGTGCCTAACCTGGACATACAGGTCACTTAGATCTAAATAAAATATTAAAAATAATCCTCCATTGCTTACGATACAACTTAGTAATGAAGGATCTCAAGGCAGCAGCCTTGTACAGAACAACTCAAAATAAAAATATCATCCCATACATGCTATAAATCCTATTGCAAAACTCCACTGCAATCTATACCATATAATCATACAAAAAGCATAGCCAGCAAGTGCTGGACTATGGAGAGAAAGAAAAAGGAGAAAGAAAAACTCCTAAACCCTAACCTTAGCCTACTGTAATTCTACAGTCGGTTTCAAGAAGAAGCACAGAAGTTGAGAACAAAAAGTCTCCTAAACCTCAACTAGGTTTAGGCTTATATAGCAGTCGGTTCTCTCTCAATTAGGGTTAGGAAAACCCTAATTTCATTAATGCAATTGTGGCCCATTCTTGTCCCTTGGATGCCTCGGGGCGTGTGCACGAAGATTGGAGCATTGGAGTGCGTGCCCTAATTGCTAGAGATTCCTAGATTGCCCTTGCAGAAGTGGGGAGAAGTTTAGAACCTGATCCTCGCTGGATAGAAAGGATTTGTAGATATTGTTGCGTGGTAGATTTGGCGTCGCAGGGTTGCTTTGACTTAGAGTTCATGCAGTCGCAGGATTGACATTTTGGTCATCACGGGGTACTGATGGCTATCGCGAGATTGCTCACCTTGAAGCTCTTGCAGTCGCAGGGTTGGTGCTTTAATCATCGCAGGAATGCTTTGGGTGTCGCGGGGTTGGTATCTTGCATTTGAATGGTGCGAGAATGGCGCTCGCAATTCATTCCTTGTGAATCCTGCGATGATCCTCTCGAAGAGAATAATATTCATAGGTTTCTGGATCGCGCGAGCAGTTCCTTGAAAGTGTGTGCCCCGCGACTATTGTGCGACAACTGCGCATGGGAGTGCCTGGAGCTCTCTCTCTATAGTGAATCGCGCGATGATTGAAGACTCCTTTCTTGAGCTGCGCGAAACTGTGAGAGCACTTAAGGTTGAGCCTCGCGAGGACCTCATGAAGTCTGCTTTTCAATTCTTTCTGGCACCAAGTCGCGCAAGAATGGCGCAAAGACTGCGCGACTAGTTTTTTGTCGTCTTCAGAGGCCCGCGAAGGCATTATTTCTAGTTCAATTAAACCCTGCGATATTTGCGCGAAGCATCCTTCTTGGTGTGTTTCTGCTTTGATGTGCCTATGCTTCAGCCAACTCTCTGTCTGGGTTCTATCTTCACATTTCTGAGAGGTCTCTGGGTCAACAGTGAGCTCCTTGGCATGGTTAGGGGGTTATTTGCAGCTGCTGCTTATTACCTATATAATAGACTCAAAACACATTTATTAAATGATTAAGGGTCTAACAGAGATTAAGTTAAGGGGTGAAAAGTGGTACTTTTCAGGTCTTAACAAATTGCCATCAAACCATGACTGTTTTACAAATGCTTATAAATTTTAAAGTCAAATAATGATGTTCATGATCCATGACCAAAAATCTTGCACCATCACCATGGTTTAATTCCAAAATCTAAGAATTAAGTCTATAACTTGGAAATCCTAAGATCCTAAAGAAAGATTAAAACCCAGTAAGCTTTGGAACTTCTTCCTCATTTTTGATGCGTGCTGAAAAATTTTGGAGTACCTTTTAAACTTCATGCTTAATTGTTGAAATCTCATATACTTTATCTTGATTTGACGATTTCGCATGTTTTATATCAATACACTAGAACACATTGTGTGAAAACTCAAGGCAAATAGGCATTATTACCATCATGAGAGGAGATGATCAAAGGCCATCGTTGGTTTGTTTGTGCCCAAAATATCCCACCATATATTGACTTATCTTGTTGCACCCCCTTTGAGCCTTAATTGAAAGATTTTGCTCAAAAATATTCCTTATTAAGCTATATCAACCATACCCCACACTAGTTTGAAAAAGAAAATCTTACCCTTCAATCTCTGAGAAATTAGGGATGAGAGCAAAAAAGAAAATAGAGGGTTATGACAATAGTACTGCAAGGAGTATATGGCAGAAATATATAAAAGGGAAGAGAAAAAGAAAATACATCTTGGTGCAAGAGGTAGAGAAGTATGTCAAGGTGGTGTTAAAAAGAAAAAGAAAAGAAGGAGAGTGATAAAAAGGAAAAGGTTATGAAAGTTTCGAAAAAGAAAGTGTGAAAAATTAGAAAATCAATTGTGTTTTTTTTTTTCCAATTTCTCAGAGAAATTTGAATCAAATTTTTTCCTTCCTTAACCTTTACCCGAGCTCGGTTATAACCTTAAAAAAAAAAGACCTTTATGATCCAATCATGAATGGTAAATGCCTTGTGGAGAGTGATAGCACAATATCTATAGTGCTAGGTATATGCATGTTCACGATACAAATATCTTTTCTTATGAGCTTATTTTTGAAATTCTTTAATGCACCGTCTTTCTTATATCATGTGAGATCTCTCTATTTCGTGTTGTAACTTCATCTCACATGTGAGTTAAATATAAACCATTCATTGGAGCGATTTTGTTTTGAGTGTATACCTACGGTGAGAATTGAGTCAGCACGTGGGATCTAAAGACTCCTAGTTTGAGTTATTCTCTGATGCAGGAATTCTAGTAGTGGTAAGTGTATTACACTTCGGGCATGAATCATGAATTATTGGAAAAACAATGGATTGAATTGAATGAGTATTGATAAAATTAGCATGGTAGGAAGCATTTTATAAAAATTTTATGGACATGTAACTATTTAAGGGCATGATTACAATTCTAAAATTTATTAGTTTAATGAAGTTTGTAGGTATCTTCACTGAAAACCTTCAGGAGACACAACTCCTCCACTAGGGATCACCTAGGGGTTTAAAGACTTGTTGCATAGGCTAAACGCAATCGTTCTCCCTACGAAAGGAGCATTCATTTTATTTGTTAAATTGTTAGTTATTTTTTATTCTCTCTTTGCTCGAGGACTAGCAAAGTGTAGGCTTGGGGGTGTGATCGGTGTCGAAATGTAACTATATTTCGTACCTTAATTCCTATATTTAGCTATCCGATGAAAGCGTCTAATGGCTGTTATATAGTTTTAATGATTACAGGTGTTTCTGACCATTAGATCTTTAAAGAACATAAAAGAAGATAATTAAAGGTTACACAAGAACAGTGGACCAAGAAGTCAACAGAAGCATCAAAATCTATGAAAATAAGTGATTGACCTTAGCATCCATCAGAAGAAGGAAAATCTTACCCCTATGTGTCAATCGATTGAGAATCCATCCTCAATCAATTGACCAGGAAGTCAACTTTTCCCTCTACTTTAAATTGGAATTTCGAATTCAAATTTGGTCAACTTAGACTCAATCGATTGATTCTCAATCGATTGAGCCTATTATGGAAATTGTTATTGCCGGCTCCTATAAAAATAAACCTACGGCTTTGAGTTAGGGGTTCTGTTCCCTCTTTTCCTTTAGTTTCTTCTTCTCTCGGTAGATTGTATTTAGGTTTTTATAATTATTTTTCTTATAATTTCTTGGAGCTTAGTTTGTACCTAGGAACCAAAGCATTGTAAAGAGATTTTTGTGGTAAATAAAAAATGCATGTTCAAGAGAATGGCTTCGAGTTTACAACGAGATTGCACACCAAGGATGAGCGACTAAAACATTTGTTCAAGGAGGATATGATCTCCAGATAAGTAACGTTTATATTATTAACTCTACAATTTCTTAGGTTCATCATGGAATCATTCTGCTAAAAAGTGTGTTTAATTGAATATCTTTTGAATGCTCAATTATGGCCGTTGACCTAGGTTTAACCATCAACGACCATAAACGGGTCATTCCATCTAGATCTGTATCTGCAGACCGATCTAGGCTGTAGAGTGATTATTTTCTCATTATCGTGATTTGGAATTTTGAGATACGCTATGCTTTTTACATGATTCATACCGTAATGTTAGGCTGAGTCATAGTTTTTAGATAGGGTATGCCGGATCAATAATCGCGTTTTCTTACGATTCATTTTTCTTTTAGATAAATGATGGTGTGATTGATGTGTTATGAAATTATGAGTTTAATGATAGAAAAGTTATAAATCTGGGGTCGCAAACTCCTTGATCATTCCTTAAATTGTCCTTTTGTTTGTCAAAATTTATTCTTGTTTAGATTAATTTTCTCTTATTGCATCTAGAATTGTGTGGTAATTGCTTAGTAAATCGACTTTCTCTCCCTTGGTACTTTCTTGGGTGTCTTTTTCTCTTTAAGAATTAATTAATTTCACGCTTCCCTGTGGGTTTGACACCCTTGATTTCACCATGCTATAATAGATCTTGTGCACTTGCAAGGGTACAATTTAAAATCGATCAGCTGCGCAAGCGACAAATCCAAATCACACATAGAAACTTATGCAAGATTACAATTCCACATACCCACAACCACGCGAAATCCAAAATTTAGCCAACCTGTAAACCACTGACCTTTCGATCCCGCTCTTTGGTTAGCACACGCAATCGGATTCAACGTAGAACTATCTGTGCAGAATTAACCTATCAAACCCTTGGATCCCGCACTTTGGTCTATGTGCGGAATCAAATTCCGCGCATGCAACCATGCGTAGAATTACCAAATCGAAACAAAAAAATATATACCGAGGCCAGGGAGACCTCTAAATACCAAACACAAGCTAAGGCCTCTTAACACATACACATTAATCAAATCAAACCAAAACAAAGAAGCAAAATAAGATGAGTAAAATTTTATTAATAAATTAACATTACAGGTAACACCGGGGGCATAACCCCTGAATTTACAACCCAAAATGAAGACCTAGAACCTAACCTACAACCCAAAACGAAAGTCCGGGATCCAAAATGGACACAAAGCGAGAAGCATCATCCAATAAGAAGCAATAGAAAATATCGAAAGAGGATTGGTTGGGTAACACCTTCCCTCCACTTGTAAACACCTCTCTTCCATCAGCTTCACCTCCTCCGCCGTCGCCTCCAATGTTGCGTTCACTGCTTCATGCCAGCAGTGATGGAGAGGCACTCCCCCACCGGTCGATCACATCGACTGTGGTGGTTCTTCTAATAACACCTCCCTTCGACTACATCGGCACTTTCAAGTGACATCAACATCGAACATCCCGACGGGATGAAGATCACGTGAAATCACGAAGAAAGGAAGAAGAGACATCAGGCCCTAAACCGATAAGCAAGGACAAGCAAAGAGGAAAGAATGAAGAAATTTGAAAAAAGCTCCACAAATATATAGACACCTAGCTAATCCCGCGCAAGACACTATGTGCAGAATGCAATTAAGAGCAACGTCCATTGCGTGGATTTTGAATCCCACGTAAACCGAAACACACGGAACCCAGCCATCGCCGACCCATGCATGCGACGATCTATTCTCACGCATCGCCCCTATGTGGAATTCAAAATACGCGCCAACCCCATTGCACCAAATATGAACCAACGCCTCAAAGTCAGTGTAAAGTAACACCTGACCCCTCGATCTCACATTTCCATGGCCGCGTGAAATTCGATTACACGCAAGCGCTAACACGCGGAATAACCCTGCTGACCCTTCAATTACGCGCAATTGAACTTGTGTGCAATTGAATCCCATGCTTATCCACATGCGCAGAATTCTCCAGGTATAACAAATGTATGCCTAAACTAGTAGCGGTCAAAGATGGAGTTGCAGGCTTGCAGCTACACACCAAATTGAACCCACAGCACAAAACTTACCAATACATTCATGCTATCCTAGGAACGCATCAAACTTAAACGTCCATGCCCAAAAAACCGAAAAAAAATAAAAAAAAAACCTTACCCTTTTACACATGCCTCCGGACTAAAAAGTTAAACCGGAGCAAATTAAAAATACAAGCGAATAAAGCAGGCGAAATAACACCAAGACTAACTATGTAACAACCCGAAATTTTCGTAAATGTTGAATCGTTGTCTTTTGACGAGAATGCGACCTTTTGACTGATTTGACCCGAGTCAAATCATTTAACCTGGGTAACGTGGCCTAAAACCCCATTTGTTATAATTGAGGGTACGCACCAAACACATTAAAGCCCAGCTTGTACCCTATGTAGAGTGTATGCAATGTTGTGCACGTTGCACACTAACCCTGTGATAGTCCGGATTTCGGCACCCCAAAACCCGTGCCATCAGCACGATCCTCCAGACAGTGCCCCAAAACCATGTACGGAACATTGGTATAACAAGCACAATTAAATAAATAAGCAATTTATTGCATAAAGTGAAAAGTAACATGCCCATCTGGCATAACAAAAGACAGTTCTACTTTCATGCCACTGCATGAACAGAGAACCGATCCGAACCATCGGTGACAAACAGATCACCCCAGATGGTTCGCCAAAAGAAATAAATCCAATTTTATTACATTGTTCACCAAAATGAAGGCTTGACATACCAAGCCGTACAAGTCTGCTCTCAAAAACTACTCTCTGTCAAAGTACACAACAGAGTCTCCTAAAAGAAATCCTCGAGAGGAGGCTCCAACTCGTCTCCAGGAACGTAATCCGAATCACCCGGATCTACGTCTCTCGAAGCCTCATCTGTCGCTAACAAAGGACCTGTGATGTATAGTCTAAAGGGTGAGCTACATCCTAGCTCAATAGGGAACAAACACAATGAACATATAAATTAAAATCTCACATATATTCCATGATATTCAAGCATGATGTGTCTATGCATTTGCTAGAAAAATAGGTTAAAAACTGATGATTTGCATTCCAGTTTACTGATAATTTGCATGTCTTACTTTACTGTTGATTTATCATGAATGACACTGAACAGGCCTAAAGCAAAACTCAAATCTTCAACTTAAGTAATCCTCGAGCAATAAAGCATCGAGCCCCGATGAGATACCCTTCATCGTCGTCTAAATAGACAGTTGTAAAAATATATATTCCCTGGGAATACGACCCAAGCCCCTTTCTCAATAGGCGGCAGGGTTAAAGCTCATCTCAACATTCCTGGGATGTGCTTACTGTGTACGGATAGACCCCCACACTGGTATACGAATTGGCCACCGTACCGGTCACAGTTATCTTGCCGCGTCAGTAGTGGGTA
This sequence comes from Chloranthus sessilifolius, assembly GCA_021018995.1. Taxonomy (NCBI): domain Eukaryota; kingdom Viridiplantae; phylum Streptophyta; class Magnoliopsida; order Chloranthales; family Chloranthaceae; genus Chloranthus; species Chloranthus sessilifolius. The sequence continues at coordinate 23,261,424 of CM037585.1, forward strand.
TCCCACCACGTCGGTGGGGTATCCTAAGCAAACCTCAAATAATAAAAATAACATGTGCTTTACATATAATTGTTTACCGTGTAAAGTGCTATCTTATATCAGTTAGGCCTCAACAGTAATTATTCAATCACATATATATCCCTGGGATGTATAATCTACTCACATCCACTAATGCTTTTATTACTTTCTCATTCCCTGGGGATGTCTCATTCTCATTAGATTACTTGATCTTAGTTACTCGCATCACACAGATGCCTTTATCACATTCTTAGTGTCACACACACACTCATTTTCACAAAGCTTTTCATAGTTAAAACATTTTCAATTCTGATAAACATATCACTACATATATGCTCTTGCATTTAAAGTACATATTCAAGGTGTTCCCTACCTCAATTCTCTGAAGGTCCAAGCATCAAGATCTCACGCGGCTCCTTGTGCTCGCTTTCACACGTACCACCTAAGGTACATCATAACACATACAATACATCACTAAAGATGTAATGAAGAAGGTGCAATACATCACTAAAGATGTAATGAAGAAGGTCCTAGACCCTCCATGAATCTCAAAGTAAAACTATAAAGTCAAGAAAAACTGCCAAAGTCGATTAATTGATTCCCAAAATTAATTAATCGAAATACAATTCGATTAATCGGTACCCAAAATTGAATAATCAAAGTCCAAATCGATTAATCGATTTCCAAAATCGATTAATCGAGATTCAAATTCGATTAATCGATCCCAAATCGATTAATCAAAATCTCCAACATAGTAAGGCTGATTCTCAAATCGAGTGGTCAAAAGTTTGAAATCGATTAGTCGATCCCAAATCGATTAATCGAAATCCAAAGTCGATTAATCGATTTCTCAACTCGATTAGTCAATTTCCCCAGGTCATGTTTCTCCAGCCACTGGAGGTACCTAGTCGATTAGTCGATTTCCAAATCGATTAATCGAACATCCAAATCGATTAATCAAAATCCAATTCAACTAATCGAAATCAGGCTTACCTGACTTTTCAACTTCCAGACCAAAATCGATTAATCGAATCCCAATTTCGATTAATCGATTTGGTCCGATTCAGCCCTCTTTCTGGCTATTCTTCCAAATCTTTTCCCTTTCTTTTCTAAGCCTTTAATCTATCCTTTAAACCCTTCTTGACTGAATTTAATGATCTACAATCTATGCATTAACCTCAATTTAAAACTCACCTTTCAATCAATCTCAAATTGATTAAGATCTAGGTTGGAATGGTTAGGGCTCCGACTTTTGCTTCAACGACTCCAAACGCGTTGAATCCAGCAATCAATGCTCCACTTTCCCTCAATCCAACCACAATAACTCCTTGGCAATTAGTTACCTTCTCTTAACTCTTCAACAATCAAACAAAAGGGGAATAGGGTTATTAAACCTTATATCCTCTCTCCTGCTTGTGTGTTAAACACATACACCAGAGATAGGTGTATGTGACCACTAACTCACACTATACACCATACTTCGGTGACATTCATACTATGTCAATTCATCACTACATGTATTCAATGTTTGACCATCACTTGATCAATCCTACGATCAATCGAGCACGGATCTTAAGGTCAAAGTTAAATGCTCAAATTTTTAGGATATTACAAACCTGGGCCCAAATTTTGAACATTGGGCCTCTACCCGAATACGCCAACTATGTGGGCCGACTTTTTAAGCCAACCAGTTAGGCTGACTATTTGGGCCAACTAGTTGGGTCGACTAATTAGGCCAACTAGTTGGACCTGAACTAGAACCTTTGAAGAGGTGGTAGCTACTCAAATTTCTGGACCCATAGGACCTGATCTGGTGCTTGTCTATTAAGAAACGCATCACCATTTTAGAATTTTCAAACGAGATTGTTTTGGGTCCATTTGAGCCTCGTGTAAGACTTTTGCACCAAAGCTCATACATCGTGGTGGTGTATTGGCTTTACACCGAATCCCATGTGAACAGTGGTTCGGGTGTGCATGCTCCACATCAAACCAAAGATTATTTGGGTAGTAAGAAACACCTTGCTTAGTGTGCAACCGTGGGAATCAAGACGATCCCGTCGCGACGATGCGCTCTCTAACGAAAAAATATAGAGTCGCCACCCGGAGCTTTCGGTGACCCGGGATACCTAGTTCATTTTTATGAGCACCTAAGTGCTAAAAATATGACTCTGAATCTGGTCCACACCAAAGGCTCTTTGGTAGGGGCTTTGGTTATCGATCGGGAAGGTGTTAGGCACTCGATCAACCCGCTTAGCGCGGTCTCTACTTATGGCTAAAAATAAAATAATGTAAAAGAAAAGGAAATGGTTTCCTCTTGCCCAAATGGGCCTCCAATCCTATTGTGCCCCTTCGTTCCTACCAAAATTCGGCGGCGTAACGGCACAAATGAAAGGGTAGGGAATGCCAAAAAGAGATAGGAGAAGAAATGGGAGAGCCGGAGCCCTCGGGCCCTTGTAGCACTGTAGGAGAGCCTTGCGTGGCTTGCTTTGATGAGCTCTTGAAGGCTTTGTATGGTCGAAAGTGGGCTTCTAACCTCTAAGGCTTGCTAACTAAGAGGTAGAGAGGGAAGGTGAATGGGTAGCATATACCTAAACTAAGGGATCTAAGGTAAAAAAATATCACTCAAAGGAGGTTTTAGAATTCTAGAATTTGTATGGGAAGTGTGCACCAAAGGGAGAAAGATCTTCTCACTTTAAACTCTTTCTCTCTTAGGCTAAAATTCTCAACCCTTAAACCAAGGGCTGGGGGGCTCTATTTATAGGAAATGGGTGGATTAGGAGGGTATTTAGATGCTAAACATGGTTAAGAATTAGGTAATCTAACATCTAAGGTTTCCTAGGGTTTTTGGAGCCTTGAAATGTGTGAGAAGGTCCTCCAATGGTGGATGATGGGGTGAGGCCTTAAGCCACTAAAAGGGGTGCAAATAGGCTTTAAAAGGGTGCAACAGAACTACCAAAACACACCCCAAAGGTTAAGGTGGCCAACAAGTTAAACCTCAGTCACAATTTTTGAGGCAAATTCCAACAGTTACTGTTCAGCTCGCGAGGATGGGGCCCACTTTTGAATCTGGCGCAACTATTAGTTGCGTCAGGCTTAAAATAAGGGAAAATTGGCTTGGCGCAACTATTAGTTGCGCTAGGCAAAGTTTAATACTGGCGCAACTATTAGTTGCGCCAAGTCCCTAAGGGGCCCACATGACTTTACGTTCATGCCCTCTAGGCTCGGTTTGCCATATCTTTTGACGTATACCTCCGATTGGGGCGATTCTTGGACCGTTGGAAAGCTAACGATCTCTACCTTTCAATGGTATAAGATTTGATATTAGTAGAAGACCTTAACTAGTCCTAGTGCACCATTCTTTATCCATAGCTCGGGAAGGTTAGGTTTAGGGTTTGGAATGGGTTCTAAGGGTTGGGACTAGTTTCTAAAGGTTCGGGATAGGTTCTTAAGAGATCTAGGGTGATTCCTAAGGGTTCCATACATGCCATCAAAAGCTCAGAATTGCACTTCTCTTGAAAGGTGTTTTGATCGAGCCTTGGGCCAAATTTTGGTGTCTACAGATGCCCCTCTTTGGTATCCTATCACTAGTGATCGTATGCCAAAGAAAAGAGACATCCGAAGAGGCCCAATGCATTACTGACGGGTCCGCTGCATTCAGAATGAACTTTAAACATCAGGTGAGTAACACGGTGAGAAAATGAAAGCCTTGGGGTGCTAGGTTAATCATTCATTTTTTGAGGTAATCGGTTCACAAGCGCTTAGCGACATTACTGGGCATAACCGAGGTGGAATGAGTTGCGAAAGCCAAATAGCTAGGAAAAACGTTCGCCTATCGAGTTGCGAAAGCCCGTTAGTCGGGAAAAATGTCTACTTCTCGAGATAATTTAAAGGTAATTGATGTTCGAGATTCATTCTGAATACAACAGTTTCGTAAGTAAGAGGGGTGATCGACCCACATTCAAAGATAGGCGCGAAGTAAATATACGCAAGGCTCCACAGTTTGCGTCCAATCCCACAAGGCATTTGATGACCTTATTGGATTATTCGTAGGTGCCCTTGCTGAAAGTAGGGTTCGAGATCTTTGGGCGAACCCATCGATCCCAAAGTTTATTTAGCATGACCACTCGAGCAAAGTGAATAGATGTCACAACACTTTTTGGGAGTACGTGCCATTTTTCTGAAATCATGCCTCAACTCAGCATGACCTAGAGTATCCAGTTTCAACCTCATTAAACAGATCCAACCAAACATTGGGCACCTCCCAAAAGGAGGCATCCAATCCTGGTCTCTGTTGACAATGATCATAATTATCAATTAACTATGCATAATCATGCACCCATCGGGGGCAATAAGCAATAACAAAGGCAATGGAAGCCCCGACCCGGATCCCGCCTAGGTACAATTTACGGGGATAAATGACCATCATACAGATACCCAGACACATGGCATACACTTTATAGGGATACCACTGCCCATACAGGTTTTAAGCCTACAGAAAATAAAAGAGAAATGATCCCTTCTGAATGCATGGTTGCACATAGTTTGATTGACACATAATCTCATTCTCAACAGGTTGGTCTTAACCAACGATTGATCTTGTCCAACAGAGAATCTGAAGCTTAAGACACTTCAGTTCACACGAATCTAAAACAGAGCGCTCATCGCAAAGATTTAGCAGTGGAGTCGACTCGATCGAAACATTGACTGTTTGACCGAGACTGACAGCGTTGCTCCTACTTTGAAGTAGGATCCATGGATCCAAGGCGAACCTTTGACCTAGGACATTAATTTTTCACAGCTGCGTTGTCGATAAAATATTAATATTTTACCGCATCGGACGCGCATGTGCGTCACTGTAGGGATTGCAAATCTATTTTTGATTTTTTCATCAGTTTATGCGATTTTTTTTTTGAATTTTTCAACTGTCATTTTATGTGATTTTTTAGAATTTTGAAGCTATCCAGCTATTATTTTATGTGAATTTTTTGGAATTTTTAAGCTATTATTTTATGTCAATTTTTTGGAATTTTCAAGCTATTATTCTATGTAAATTTTTCAAAATTTTCAAGCTATTATTCTATGTAAATTTTTCAAAATTTTCAAGCTATTATTCTATGTAAATTTTTCAGAATTTTCAAGCTATTATGTGAATTTTTTTTGTGAATACTTCTGGCTTCTCTATGGGAATTTTTCATTTCTGGGTAGGACCGCAGTGCTTATCGACCTCGGTCCATCTTTATTTTAGCACGACTTTCTTGGCTAGTCGAAGGATGACCGAAATGCCGCCCCGGGAGCGTGTGCATCTGCCGGGAGTGACAGAGCAAACAACAAAAGGTGGGGTAACCGGTTTTCCCATCTGGGCCGTACCAGACCCGAAACCTGGCCTAAGTACCTGGCGCAACTATTAGTTGTGCCAGGCCACTACGGGCCCAAAGATAGCCTGGCGCAACTAATAGTTGCGCCAAGCAAAAGGAAAGCAAATTTTTGCCTGGTGCAACTATTAGTTGCGCCAGGTTTGGCTGGGCAGTTAAAATAGCCTGAACTCGGGCTGTGGGGCATCATTTCGAATTCTTTCCCCCCTCTCTTCCTCTTTAAAACTGAAAACCGCCCTCCTCCTATGGTTCCTTTACATTGCCTCTACGCGTGCCCTATTGCCATTACTTTCGCTTGTGGATCGATCGCGGGCTCACGCTAGACCAAAGACCCCTTTCCTCTAAAGGTAACCATTAAAACTCATTTTCTTTGATTTTTCTTGCTTTTTCTTATAGATATGATCATGATCTTGTATTCTTTGATGAGTAATGGTTTATTTTTTATGATGTGTATATTTATTGATGGAGTGTGGATGATTCTGTATGAATAATGCCCTATTTTGTTATTTCATGGATTTATTGGTGCCTAATATATATATGGAATGATTTTTTTTTTTTGCTTTTTGTTTGTGTTTTTTGTTGTTTGTTTTTGTTTTTATTTTGCATATAAAGTAATGGACTTAGGGTTATTATTACTATTTTTTTTTTTTTTTTTTTTTTTTTTTTTTTTTGGTGAATACTAATTTAGGGGAAAAATACTTTTTTAGAAAAAGAAATGATTTTTGCTTTCTATTTTTTGAAAGTTAAGGAGAGTGATGATGATTTTTTTTTGCATATATATTTTTGAGAACCAACTAAGGAAAAGGCTCTCTCTTTTTTTTTTTTTGTTTTTTATTTTTATAAAACATAAGGACTTTTTCTCTGTTTTTTTTGTTTTTAAAAGAAAGACCTAAAGCAAGACTTCTCTCTCTTTTTTTTATTAGAATAAAGCAAAGAAATTTATTTTATTTTTATGATGATGATTTTTTTTTTTTAAAGCAAAGTAAGGGGTTTTTCTTGTTTTTTTTTTTAATAAAGCAAGGATTTTTTGTTTTTACGATTTTTGTAAGCAAAGGAAAGATTTTTTTGCTTTTGTAAGAGAGAAGGGCCCCCTTTTTTATTATTTCTTTAGAAACATAAATGATTTTAACTTACTTTATTTTAGAATACAGGAAGGGGAAATTTTATTTATTTTTGTCATTTTTTTTTTAAGGAAAGATTTTTTTGCATTTTCAACTTAAAAGGGATCTCTCTTTTCGTTTAGGCATGTGTATCTCTTATTTATGAAAATATATGAAAAAAAAGGGGAAGGGTGAGCATGCTTACCTGCTGTTTGCGGCATAGAATATCATGGCTCTTTATCAGTGATCTGCTTTGACGTGATTGCTTTTTGTTGCCCCTGAATGTCGGGTGAGGGTGAGCATATTCCCGAGGAGGGGCCCGAGATAGTGTATGGCCCGCGTGGGGAGCAGTTCCCTCTGGGTGGAGCGGAGAGCGGGCCCATGGCTCGAGATGCAGGGCGAGGCTGCCCGAACCGGCCTCCTTCATCAGCAGCACACCCACATCTCAAACTTTGGAATAGCGGGGAAGGTAAGAGATAGGTTAAATTCCTTTCCATTATGCACTCTCTCCTTTTTTGCTTCTTTGATCTGATGTGCATTGCGGGGGTGACTCGATTTCTATGAGTTCTACCTTTATGTTCCCCCCGTAGTGAAGGTCCTGTTGGAGCAGGTGGGTTTCGGGGAGTTCCTGTCCTGCCCTGCCATGAGGGCTGACGCCGCCTATCTGAAGGCCCTGATCGAGAGGTTTCTTCCTGAGACCATGACGTTCCACATGTCGTATGCCGAGATGACATTGACACCTGTTAAATGAGCCATGATCACTGGCATTAGGATGGGGGGGTCCCAATATCCACTTTGACGGTACCGAGCCGTGAGGACATTACTCGACTGATTGGGGCCTATCCTCCTCGTGGGCAGACCCACGACACAGAGGTCAAGATGTCTTGGCTGACTTCCCTCTTCTCTACTGATGAGTTGGTGGACCTGGGTCAGCCAGACGGGGTGCTTTACATCACGCCAAAGCGGGCGATTGTCTTAGCTCACATTACCCTCCTACTCCTGCTAGGTAAAACTCTTTTCACAAATGCCAGCGGGAGACGAATTAGTTTGGCCTTGTTGAGCGTGATGGATAATTGGGGCGACGTCCCCAGGTATGACTGGGGAGGGGCAGGATATGCCTGGTTGATGTACAACTTATCTAGGGTTACGACTGGGGAATCGAAGTCTGCCGTGGGATTTTGGGTCGCCCTGGAGGTAATTCCTCTTTCCTTTACTTTTGCCATCACTGCCATTCATTTTTTTTTACTGATCCACATATGCTACTGACCCGTTCTTGTGCCATGCCCCTCTTTCAGGTATGGGGATATCCCCACTTTCACCCTGGGTGCCCGCTCCTTTTCTCGGAGGTGCTCACCTATCCCCTACTCAGCAACTGGCATCAGGCTCGACGCCGTAACGTGGGCTTAAAGCACCTGGAAATGGGCCTAAGGTCTCAGCTTGACTTGATGGTCCCCGAGCAGGTGATAACTTTTCAACATTTGTTTACTTTCAGCTTGGACATTTCTTTTGATTGAGGTGTTGCTTACTTGGTCTCTCTCGCTTTTGACTTTGAGCAGATCCTCCCTGATCCGTACCTGACATCCCCCTTCTAGGACCGAGCAGCCGTGGGTGCCTCCCGCCTATTCAACAATCGCCGCATCATCATCTTCTACGGAGCATGGGCCAAATGCTACTATTTGGGGGAGTGAGTGGTGCACCAGTTTCAGGGCTACTACGCCAAACCTGTGGACCCCCGACCGATGTTTAGAGTCTCGCTGGTAGTATCGAGGAGCTGACGGCGGCCTTTTTCAACAATGGGTTCCCCATTCATGGTTTCCATGTGCCTGGGGATTATCATGCTTGGTATGAGTGCTTGCCATACCGGTTCATCTTGCCGTGCTTTGTCCCTAGCGCTAATTTTTTGGTATTTGGCGGCCCCGTCGATCAGGTAATTTCTTCTCAGCTTGGATTAGTTTCCCTTATTTTTTTTTATTTTTGTTTGACTTGGCTTCTATTCTCATTCTAATGGATCCTTATTTGGTGCATAGTTTGCTCCGGGGGATGACTCAGACGATGAAGGTGGGTCAAGTACTGTCGACATGTCAGGGGTAGATCCCTCTGGTGCTGGTCCTTCTGGTGCGAGTTCCTCGGGTGCTGGTCCGTCGGGTACCTCTCAGGCGGGTGTCCCTGGTGGGGGTCCATTTGTAGCCTATGGGACCTTTTGGCGTCTTGACGATGGCTTCCTCTCAGACCTCTGTTCCGACATAGATCGACAGGCACGACTCTCCGCTGAAGTGGCCCGCATTCCTCCTCCTGAGGTGGTCCCCGGCGTAAGTCTTCTGATGAGTTAGTCTTCCTCCATTTTGGTTTCCCTGCACACTTTTAGGATTGTCCCGACAACTGAATATTGTATCGCAGGACTTCAACTCGTCCATGGAATACGCGGAGTATCACCGTCATCTTGCGGAGCTTAGGGAGGTGGAGACGGTGAGTGCCTTGCTGCCTTGTTCCTCTCGTACATTTTATTATTACTGGTCCCTCAACTGACCTTGACCATAATCATGCTTTGTAGCGTGCCCGTGCTAAGGAGTCGTGTTCCCTACTCAGTAGGATCTCACAGGCATGGTCTAGGGTGGGGGACATGCAGACCTATCAGGGCTCCTCTCGCCGTCACAAGAAATCAAAGGGCGCGAGCGAGGAATAGGCTATTAGTTTCCTTCAGCATTTTTTTTGGGAATTTGTTTTGGATCTGTTTTAAACAATTGGGAGAATGGTTGGTGTGGTACTTTGGAAACAAATTTGATTTTTATTATCATTTGGGAGATGGTCTTGCTTTGATTTTATGCCCCGATTGCTTGGTATCAAATCTGTTTCTCTGCAGGATGTGTCTGCTCAACGCCTCTTTAGAAAGTGGCCTTTTGGGTCGCATGCCTCAACGTAGGATCAATCCTGCACATAACAAAGTAATTCTCAAACCATCAATGATCGGAAGTGCAAATATATGTAAAGCTAACAAAAAGGGCAGAAGTCCCCTCCTCAATGGTCCTGAGATGGCTGTAGAGGGGGAATTTTAGTATGGCGCAACTAATAGTTGCGCCAGGTTAAAATCTCAGGGGATTTATACTGGCGCAACTAATAGTTGTGCCAGGCAAATATGAGGGCAAAATGCACTGGCACAACTAATAGTTGCGCCAGGTTTAACCTGGGGGTAGTGGGGCCTTATATGTCCGAGTTGGCCCAAAAATCATTTCTTTTTATTTTGACTTGGCTCCTTTGACCGGCCCTTTTTTGCTCCTTTTTTCTTTTCAAGGCGGGTCCATCATCATACATTGATTCTTATCTCCCTAAAAGAGCCTTGTACGTTCATGGATCCTCTTTCCAATCCTTCCTTATGCGGAGGGCCCGGAGTCAATTTGCCCCCCTTGTTGGGTTTGGGGCCCAAATTTTTAATGGCCTGGTTTGGGAGCTTGAATGAGAGTGAGCTCACCGACTTGGACCGCCTCTGACTATCTCGCCTTCCTTCCTTCCTAGAGTTCCCCCTTTGGTGGGAACTTCTTCATGCCGCCGCTTCATTTTGGGATGTGAACCTCCACATATTTCGTTTTGGGAAGCGGGAGCTAACACCAACCCTTGAGGAGCTATCTAATCTGTCTGGCCTGAAGCTTCACATGGGCCTTGCAAGAGTCATGTCGCGGCCAGGTTATTCCAAATCCGTTCACCTTACACTCAGTTTGAAGAAATCCGAGTACGAGAAAAGTCTCATTGGGGGGCCCACAAGGTGTTCGCTAAAATTCCTCAAAGAACTTTTCGGCGATGAAAGCCTCCGAAAATTGTCGGCTAGGAATGTTTTTAACGTGAAATCCCTAGCACTTGGTCTCATCTTTGAAATCCTTTTCTTCACCGGGGGGAGAGCTTCTCATTGGCAGTTTGTGATATTCTGGCGGAGCTGGAGGCGGGCCGATCCATGATGCATTTAGTGCTTGCCGAGCTATATCGACGCCTTGATTCCTTTGCTTTGGGTAAGGTGGAGGGCCTTCGGGGATGCCCCTTGTTGCTTCAGATCTGGTTGGGTGAGCATTTTGCTATTTTCGGGCCCGTACCCCGCTTTTACGTTGCCCGAGGCGAGGTGGTCCAATGTTTTCTGGGTCGATACCACCTGCTCCCCCAGGGCGATATGTCAGCTCTGAAACTTTGGTTGATCGATGCCGAGATGACATGGAGGCTCCCATGGCTGGACCGGACCTTCCTGATAATTCATAGTAGAGATCACGAGGGCATCACCCTCCTTGGATTGACGGGCAGCACCTTTTACTTCCCATTCCGAGTATTGCGTCAGTTCGGCTGCCCTCAGCAGGTGCCTTGTGAAGCCAGACCCCCTTTATGTGATTTGATCTTTTATAGGGGATCCTCTGGGGATATAGATCGGATTGCTGCTCTTTGGGAGACGCGTCAGTCGACACTGATGTGTGATTTTGACTAGGGAGACTCAGTTAGAACTTCTCCTTAGTATGAGGCCTGGCTATTGACTAAGCGGCCTGCCGCTGATGGCCCGAATTTGTCAGAGATCATTGATATTGGAGGCCCCTGGCCAAAGAAAGAGATGGCACTCCGAGCCCGTATCGAGCTATTGGTGGATGAGAAGAGGGCCCTGCAAGAACTTTTAGCATGCGAGAGGGTTAGAGCAGACACAGTGGAGAGCGAGGTTCTCCGTTTGAAGGGATCACTGAGCGTTGCTTTTGGAGCTGCCGAGTCTTCTCGAAAGAGGTTCAAGAGCCTGCATGGTCGTTGGCTGACTGAGAGGAATGCCCGAGAGGATGACCTTTATGCTGAGATTAGCGCTTTGAAGCGCGAGCTAGGCCGTTAACTCCTTCCTGCACACATAACTTTTTTGCACAGATCATATACACAGAAAAGGGGCGTAGAAACCCCTTTACAGATACACACACATTTTTGGTATACATATTTTCTTTATGTTTTTGTTGTTTTTTTTTTTTTTTTTTTTTTTGCTTTATACTTGTAAAAAGGAAAACACGTCAGTCATCACACCGACTATTTTTTGGGATGTGGTGTAAGAGATGCAAAAGGCAGTTATATACATCTATACAGATCTATTTTTGGTTTATATATTATCCTCTTTTTTTTTATGCCTTGATAATGAGACAGAGTAACGGGTCCCATTTTGAGCATAGTCGAACTCTTTCATGCAGTCGGACCTGAGTGAGATTCCAGATTTTACTAAGGCTGGAACATCGGTCCCTTTGGATTGAGTCGAACCTTTCTCCTTGCCTCGGGTCATACGTTTGACGGCGCGGGTCTCACAAAGACAATTCTGGTCGGGACCTAATTCGAACTAGCCTGAGCGGCCCAGTCAGACAAGAGGGTACAGGAAGAGTAACAACCGGGCTCATCAATCTTCTCAATCAGTCCAAACCTTTCTTTTTCAATTCCTTGTTCTTTTTATTATCTCCTTTTTTTACCCGTGGCGCCCTTTCGGATTTTCACCATGTCCATGGGTTTAGCTCTCTTACCCCAAGCGCCCTTTCGAGTTTTCGCCTGGTCCGCACAAGCCCGCTGTTTTTAACCGTAATGCCCTTTCGGGTTTTCACTATGTCCATCTTGCTTTGAGCTTGTATTTTTATTTTATTTTTTATTCTTTTTATTATTATATTTTTTTTTTTCAAGAGCCACGACATAGATGTCGATTCCGTCATAGCCGACTAGATGGGGTTCTGGTGTCGTCTCACGACTCGGCTCATGTTGACTTAATAGATATTATGACTGCTTGCGAACCTACAAAGAGGGCTTCCTTCAGGGTGTAGTTTGGCCATGGGTTAGGTTAGGATTTAAAGGTATGCTGGGTTAAAAGGATTTCCTTGATACGGCTTCAGTTTTCTCAACATACTTTCTTCCTTGGGGGTTTTACTGTACATGCCCCGTGATTCTTCTACATTTTTTTGTTCTTTTTGCTTCATTTTAGGCAATCTCTTTTTGAGGTTTTGCTTGTTCGATTTTTTGGATTTTGATAGTAACTCTACTTCATCTTTTCTCTCTTTTTTTTTTGGTATGCGTACACGTATATTTTTTTGGGGGAATGGGTTTATTGAAGGAAAGGCCCAGGCTCAAATGGGATAGCAAAGGATATCATCATTTTTAGGGATATTTTTTGGCTACTGTGCTTGGAATGATGGCCTCTTTTCAGTGGTTATTAAGCAGTCACGTATCTGTTTCATCAATACTTACCTTATCGCGATAGGCTAAGAGTAGAACCGTCGAACGTATCCAGCGTTGATGGCGAGGCGGATGGCATATCCCGGCAGCACTTCTCGAATGACGTATGGTCCTTCCCAGTTCGGCTTAAACTTTCCTCTTGGATCGGCATGGAGGGATGGGAAGATCTTCTTCAGCACAGTGTCTCCTACCTTTAGATCTCGACCGCGGACATGTTTATTGTAAGCGCGTGCGATTCGCCCTTGGTAAACTTGAGTGTGGCATAAGGCTAGGAGTTTCTTTTCATCCAGTAAGTTCAGCTGATCAAAGCGTGATCTTTCTTTCTCTGCTTCGGGTAAGCCTGATTCTATGAGGATTCAGAGCGAGGGTACTTCAGCCTCTACCGAGAGGACGGCCTCGATTCCATACACAAGGGAGAATGGTGTTACCCCTGTAGTGGTACGGATTGATGTTCGGTTGGCCCACAAAGTAAATGGCAGCATTTCGCTCTAATCTCGATAAGTGACGACCATTTTCTCAAGGATGTGGACGACTGTCTTATTCACGGCTTCCACGGCTCCATTAGTTTGAGGCCGATAAGGGGATGAACGATGGTGCTTGATCTTGTATTGCTCGCAGAAGTCTCGGATGCGCTTATTTGCAAAGTTTGTGCCATTGTCCGTGATGATATTTTTGGATACTTTGAATCGGCACACAATATTGTTCTTGAGAAACTTCTCAATGTGATTGGCCTTGATGTTGGCATATGACGCCGCTTCTATCCACTTAGTGAAGTATTCAATGGCGATGAGGATGAATCGATATCCGTTTGATGCTTTTGGATTAATCATTCCGACAACGTCAAGGCCCCAGGTAGCAAATGGCCAAGGAGTGGTCATGCAGTGAAGATCAATGGCAGGAGTGCGTATCAAATTGGAGTGTTCCTGACACTTGTAACATTTTTAAACATGTTTACAGCAATCTGATTCTATGGTGGTCCAAAAGTATCCCTGCCATAGGATTTTCTTAGCGAGCATGTGACATCTGACGTGGGCTCCGCATACTCCCTCATGGATTCCTTTCATAATATTGATCGCTTCACTTTCAGTAACGCACCTGAGTAAGATGTTATTGTATGATCGCTTGTAGAGGCATTCCCCACAAATGACTTAACCTGCCGCTAAATGTTGAATGGTTCTTCGGTCTGTCTTGGATGTACCCTCTGGGAAAGTTAGGGTCTTGAGAAAATTCTTGATATCTGAGAAACAAGGTGGCTCATCATCAGGCTTTGTAGGTTCCTCAATCTGGAGGCAGAAGGCCGGCTCATTCCTCTGCTCGATCACGATCGGCTTCATCTCAACACCATAGGGGATTTCAATCATTGATGCCAAAGTTGCTCATGCGTCGGCGAAGCGATTCCTTATCTGGGGGACGTATGAGAAAGTCACATCTTGGAAGCAAGCTATCAGATCCTCGAGGTGTTCATGATAGGGGATCAGTTTCTTGTCTTTCGTCTTCCAGTCCCCATTCGTCTGGCATATGATTAACTGTGAATCGCCAAATACTCAAAGGTGAGTTATATTCAGATCGAGAGCCGCCTACAGACTAGCGACGCAATCTTCATACTCAGCCATATTATTGGTGCAAGGGAAGTTGAGCTTGATAGAGATCGGTACATGGGATCCCTTCGATGAAATCAGGATGGCACCAACTCCTTGGCCCTCGACATTTGCTGCCCTGTCAAAGTGCATTACCTATGATTATTCTGCTTCTTCTGTATCGTCTTCCGTCATGAAATAGATATCTTTATCTGGGAATTCGGTTCTTAACGACTCATAGTCAGGTAAAGGATTATTAGCAAGATGATCAGCAAGCGCCTGCCCCTTGATCAATTTTTGAGTGACGTACGTGATGTCAAATTCAGATAATAAAAGTTACCATCGTGCGGTTTGTCCAGTGAGAGCTGGTTTTTCAAATAGGTATTTTAATGGGTCCATTCGAGCTAAAAGCAGAACGGCTTGAGATAGCAAGTAGTGGCGGAGCCTTTAAGTAGCCCATACAAGATCCAAGCATGCTTTCTCCATATGAGAGTAGCGCATCTCATAATCAGTAAACTTCTTGCTCAGATAGTAAATGGCATGCTCTCTTCTTCCCGTTTCAGCGTGCTACCCTAAGACACATCCTATCAAAACTTTCGTCGTGGAGAGATACATCAAGAGTGGTCTCCCTGGCTCAGGTGGTACCAAAACAGGTGGATTAAGGAGGTAGCTTTTGATTTTTTTGAACGCTGCCTGACAATCGTCGTTCCATTCAACGGGCGAATTCTTCCTTAGTAACTTGAAGATCGGCGTGCAGATTGGAGTTAGCTGTGCAATGAACCGACTGATATACTGTATTCTGCCCAGAAACCCTCTAACCTCTTTCTCGGTAGACGACAGTGGCATTTCAGTGATGGCTTTGACTTTGATTGGGTCGACCTCGATCCCCCTCCTAATGACGATGAATCCCAACAGTTTCCCGAACATAGCATCAAAAGCACACTTTTATGGGTTCAGATGTAGCTTGTACTTTCTCAGCCTTTCAAACAGCTTCTGAAGGTTTACCAGATGGTCGCTTCGCTCTGGTGACTTGGCTATCATGTCGTCGACATACACTTCAATCTCTCAGTGCATCATGTCATGAAATAGTGCAGTCATAGCTCTCTGGTACGTTGCACCGGCATTCTGCAGCCCGAATGGCATGACTCAATAACAAAAGGTTCCCTAGGGGGTAATGAATGATGTCTTCTCGCGATCAACCTCTGCCATTTTGATCTGATTGTATCCTGAGAATCCATCCATAAAAGAAACCATCCCGTGCTTAGCTGTGTTATCGACTAAGATGTCGATGTGTGGCAGTGGGAAATCGTCCTTTGGGCTTGCTCTATTCAAATTGCAGAAATCGATACACATGCGGACCTTTTCATCCTTCTTTGGTACAGGCACGATATTGGCTAGCCACTGCAGGTATTTGGATACCATGAGAAACCCGCGTCATATTGCTTGATGACCTCGTCTTTGACTTTCAGCATCTATTCGGGTCAGAGACGTCTCAGCTTCTGCTTCACTGGCTTCATATCAGGGTAGAGGGGCAGCTCATGCTCGACCAAATCAGTATCCAAACCAGGCATGTCCTCGTATGACTAGGCAAAAATGTTTTGGTATGACCGTAGGAAGTCGATCATGCTTTTTCTTTCCTCAGGAGACAATGACGTTCCGATTTTGGTTATCCTGGGAACCTCCTCAGTTCCTAGATTGGCGTCTTCGGTCTCTTCGACAATGTGGGTAGGGCCATACTCAAAGTCGGCAAATCGGTCAAGGAGCTCATTGGGGAGCTCCTCGAAGGGGACATCCTCGTCCAGACTCATGATCCCTACCTCTTCTTGTATTTCTACAGGGAAGGGGTCGATTTCACGTGGAACGGGTATTTTGATTAAGGCATCCTTTTGTGGGACATTTTCTAGAATTTTAAATGACAATATTTTTAGACTTTGGATTTTTTCAATTTTTTTAGAATTTTGTGTTTTCTCCATATTTTTTAGATTTTTGTTTTCTTCAGAGACGGACCCTTGGCAAGGCGGGTTGCTATATACACAAGGTATTATTCGCCAAGGGCTTCTCTCACTTTTTATAGGTTTCTCTTTTTTTTGGGAAACGGGTGCCAAATGTTAGGCCACTCCCCGCTTCCAGGGTTTGGGGCGAAGATGCCCAATTGCGCTCTTGAGGGGCCGCTTCTTTACCTATTGGGATGGAGGGTGCTGACTGATATGGCTCATTGGAGTCAGCCTCCATCATATTGATCCCCATTTCGTCTTAGACCATGTCCTCAAATGATAACTCGATTTTGTGGTGATTCACCATAGGGGGGGTTTGTTCAGGTACCGACCGTAGTTCCTCGAAAAGGGACAATGCGGCCAAATCTATCTCCAAGCTGGGAAGGGAGATATGGGGATTGGTGGGATGGATTGGGGTTGTGGGTTTGTGTGGGGTCAAATAGGTTGCCCCATTTCGATCGTTCTTTACGACCCCTGCACTGACAAAAGAATCCGTGATGTGCGGCCTACGGCGAGGTTTCTCTTCTATGTTGATTCCTCGAGCTCTTACAGCCGTGGCAACCCTGGCTTTCTCTTTGGCCTCTCGGACCTCTTACTCCGTGGGCTTGTTTCCTAGCCCGAATCTTACTTTCTGTCCCTTAGCCACAACTGGCTCTCTTCTGCCTTGTAATTTGGGTCCCAGACCCCTTCCTTTCTGATAGCCCCACTTTTGGAGCATTGCCACTGCCGCTACCATACCGCCTCCCGTTTTAGACATGATGCCCTCAATGGGTTCTGGGAGTATAGCTGACACATCATACTTAAAACTGTGGAGGTCGACATCCTCAGCAGTGTGTGGTACATCCAGCATATTGGATTTTTTAACACTATTGGCGGCCTTTTCTTTCTCACTATGCCCCTCTTTGATGATTGTGATAATCTTATGCCCAGATGTAAATTTGAGTTTCTGGTGCAATGTGGAAGGTATGGCTCCGACTTCATGTAGCCACGGGCGCCCCAATAACAGATTAAATGAGGATTTGATATCCATGACTTGAAACAAGATGGAAAAGGTCATTGGCCCATTATTTCTCCCATTATTTCTCTCCTGGTATTGTCAAACCCTCTAGCACTGGTTCTGGTGGGCCTTAACATGCATGGATCGACCCCGATCTTGGTGGCGGTTCTTAACGGGCATATATTCAATGCAGACCCATTATTAATTTGCACCAAGGGGATAATTATATTTTTGGACTCAACGGTTATATTCAAAGATTTTGAGTGACTAACTCCTTCCTCAGGCAAATCGGCATCAGAAAATGAAATGGAATTTGGAGCCATCACTTGACCAGTTATCTGCCCGACTTCGTCTGGGCTAACTTGGAGTGATACATGCACATTTTTTAATGCCCCCATTAATGGTTGGAAATAGAGTGGGGATATTATCAACAGATCCCATACAGTGATATGGACAGGCATTCTTCTCAGCTGAGTCTCTAGTATATGTTCTCGACTCATCTTCTTAAAGGAGTTCATCCCGCTGTCTTTCTTTCCTTCGGGTTGGGCCTGTGCTACCGCTAGTACTTTTGGCTGCTTTGATATCCTCCCTGACCTGGTAACAAAATCTACTGCCCCTTCTCTTCTGTTGCTGCCGGTATTGACATCTGTTTGTTCGTAGCTTAACGGGACCTGATGAGGATCATATGTGGGTCCCGAGAGCTGGAAAGGTATGGCTGCCAGTACTTGAGGCACTTGTATCGTCGGCTCAAGAGGTGTGGGCAATACTTGATTCACCTCGACGGCAGTGGGTTGGGTGGAAAGATTGGGCCAAATGAGGGTGGTGAAGCTTGAGGGTGGTGGCATTGGAGGGAAGGAGGTAAAAGTAGGCCATTGATAGCTGGTGGGTGCTGGCAGCAGATGGGGGATCTGATGGGCCGTTAGGTAATTGATCGGGGTGGTGGAACTTGTCGGTGGTTGAGCTGGGGGTGATGGAGTGGGCGCAGGCCATTGATAACTGATGGGTGCGGGTGTTGGATTGGAGGCCGGTAGCTTAAAGGGTAATCGATGGGGGTTGTGGTGTATGGTGGTAGTTGAAATGGGGCGGGCGCAAGCCATTGATGACTGACGGGTGCAGGTGCAGGATTGGGGGCATGGGGGTTTATAGGGTAATTGATGGGGGTTGTTGTATATGGTTGGTATGCATTGATATTCATATAATTGACGGGTGTGGGCGATGGAAAGTATATCCTGAGATCCAAGGGTTCAATTTGTGGAGTCGAGTTGGAAAAATATTCAGACAAATTTAGGGGTTCAATTACCCCAACATTCCTTTCTTCATTATTCATCGGCAATGGTGCCACATAATTCTCCCGATCACTGATGTAATCGGATGGGTCAAATTCAAATTCCTCCTCATCTTCTATCATTCCGATGGTGGGTCTGGGACCTGCTCCTTCGGTAGGATGTGGGGGTAGTGGCACTTGGTGAATATTAGAATGCTGAGAAGGTGCAGGGGGAATGATTTTCTCGGCATTGATCAAAACCTGGATGACGTGCTTCAATGGGAAGCAGCGATCAGTAGGGTGACCCGGACCCTGATGAAAATTACAGTGGGTATTTGGGTCATAGTTTTTTGGGATCGAGTGAGGAGGAGGTTGCGGTTGGCGGATAACCGCTAATCCCTTTTCTACTAACAGGGGCAAAAGTACACTCAAAGATTGCCCCAGAGGTGTGAAGACTCGGTCGTAGCGGGCTCTCCTCTGTTCCGGGGTCATTTGCATTCCTTGCCCATTCCCCATTCTTTGCGTCTACTCAGACCTAATAGGTGCTGGCGGGGCTGCCTGAAATTAAAACGGGATAATATTATTATTGGTCCTGGTATTGACTATGTTCTGGACATCGCCCCCTGTTCTCTTCTCGTTCCTCTGCTCTGAAAATCTTCTAACCCTACTGGGTCCACTTTGGACGTTCTTATTTAGACGCCCCTCCCTGATGGCGTCCTCGCATCGGTTGGCGTTTCTCACCAGATCAGCAAAGTTGGTTTACTGCTGATATACCAAAAAGTCTGAAATCACTGGCAGAGTGTTCTTTGAAATCATCTCTATCTGTTCATCACCAGGTATTCTATTCCTAACCTGAGTTGCCAATGCCCTCCATTGCCCCAAGTAGTCGCTGAAGGTCTCGTTTTGGTTCTGCTTCAAACAAGCCAAGTCAGACTTACGCGGTTCGATGTCTATATTGTAAACATACTGTTCTTGAAAGAGATGCGTCAAGTCCCTCCACGTTTTCATCATAGACGGTTCTAAGGATGTGAACCATCTTAAAGTCGGCCTGGTCAGACTCTTTTGAAAGACTTTTATTAGTAGTCTTTCGTCCTCCCCGCATTGGCACATGTCCCCGCAGTAGGACTTTAGGTGCGCAATAGGATTGCCCGTGCCATTATATTTGTCGAAGGCTGGCATTTTGAATTTCGGGGGCAGGGGGACCTCAGCGAACAGACATAAGTCTGTGAAGTCCGTGGAGTGGATTTCAACACCACCAATTTTCATCAGCTGCTTTTGTATTTTATCCAACTGTTCTTTCAGCTGCTCTGACTCTTTTAATACAGGAGTCGCTTTCTCGGCCGTCAGTTGGACTTCACTCTTGGCCACTAGGGGATGGGCAATTATGGGAGGAGGGTTGAGGCTGGTCAAAGCCCTAGCATAGGCCCCGTTATTCCTATTCTCGTCCTCTTCATACTGCTGGTCGGCATAATGTATAGTGAGGGCGGGATTCTCCTATTGTTGTTACTTGCGTTGGATGGGAATGACATGAGTGGGGGTTGGGTGAGCCCATTGGGGTGAGAAAAGGTTTGTTGGGTGACGGGAATTTAGTTTTGAGGTGGGGCCTGATAGGGCCATTGGGTATGGGCGAATCGGGTCTATAGGGGGATGATGGGAATTGGGGCATGGATGTGGATTGGAAAAATGGGTTTGGCATGGGCATGGTTTGGGCAAAAGATGGAGAATGGGGGGTTGAATTTTGGATATTTTTGGGGGTATCGGTTGGGAAAATGGGGGTGCCAAATGGGCCGGTAACGGTAAAAGGGGGTTGGGTGAGGGGGATGGTGGAAAGAACTTCCCCCGAATGGGAGTGGGTCGGGGAATGTGGCGGGGATGAGTCGGGATCGGTGCAAGCCAGGTCCACTACCCACGACATTCTTTGGGAACGGGTCGGGTAACGGTGCCTTGGATAAGGCCCAAAAATCCTCCTCCTTCCCTTACGGGACGGCGGAGGGCAAGATGATGTCGTTGTGCTGGCACCACAAACTATCTATTTCTTTTGGTTTTTAAATTATTTATTATTTTTTTTCTTGAATTTTATGAAATTTTTTGAAAAACAAAGGTTCCGAGGCCTTGGGATTCACTTTTCGAGTGGCTCTCGTACCTTAATTCAAGACTCGCGGCGAAAGTTCTGATGCACTTCGGAAGAATCAAAGGAGAACTTTCGATCTATTGAAGGCACGAAAATCGAGGCAAATGACCCGATCCCCCGGAATGAGCCAAAAAGAGGTTGCCCTCTTTTGACCAGCGGGGGCGTATTAGGAGTCGGAGATGGCGGGGCCTAAACAAGGCACTAAGCACACTAATCGGGGAACTCGGGATGTGAAAAGGCCACAGATTCGGACTGGGGTGCTGTAAACAGACCTAGCGCAACTAATACTTATGCCCAGGTTGCAGGGGAGCTCTTTTACACTGGCGTAACTATTAGTTGTGCCAAGGTAAAAAAGTAGAGTTTAAAGATAAATTCCAGATTTTTGTGCTGGCGCAACTAATACACGCGCCAGCCAAAAACAGATACTCCAGAATTTTTGGCAGCAGCCACCAACACCTAAAATGAGTCTCTTTTTTTGGTTTTGTGGAAGCTAAGCTTCCGGGAACTGATCTATTTTTTTTTTTTAGTAAACGATTCTCTCTTCACCGATGCCTAAAGGATTGAATCCGGTATAACTCGCTAGCGCGCTCCCCCAACGGTTTTAAGTTTTGGAATGGGAACCCACCCGATATACCTCTGGAACAAGTGCCTTCTTAGATACTAGGTGGGCTGGGACTTTTCTGGATCATCACCACTAGGGGCTGCTGCCATATTAAGACCCGAGTGTTTATGTGTTTGCCTAATCCAACCCCTTTGAAAATCTAACCCGCAAAAATAAATTAATTAAGCTCCCTAACTTGTTCAATTTTAATTTTTTTCAAAGCTTTTTCTTTTTTTTTTGGAAGTTTTCTTTAGTTCAAAGACCGGGGGTGATTATCCCGTGCTGCCTCTACTGGCCGGCGTCCACTGTTAAGATATGAGTGCGCAAGTAGGCTTGCCAATCGGCTAAGGAACTTTAAATGACGGAAATTTAAAGGAAATTAAAAGACAATGCACAAGTAGGCCCGCCAATCGGCTAAGACACTAAAATGACGAAAAAGTAAGGAATTTTAAAGGACAATGTGCATGTAGGCCCGCCAATCGGCTAAGGCTCGTAAATGACGAAAAAGTAGGGGTAAGTAAAACAACTTAATCGGAGGGGTGAGTAAGAAAACAGCATAAATAAACTAAAAAAAATAGCAATAATATGTTAGTAAAAATAAAAAATAACAAGACCAAGTTCAAGGGAAAGCTCTACAAGCTATTCCCCAGTAGAGTTGCCATCTGTGCAACCGTGGGAATCGAAACGATCCTGTCGCGACGATGCGCTCTCTAATGAAAAAATATAGTCGCCACCCGGAGCATTCGGTGTCCCGGGATACCTAGTTCATTTTTATGAGCACCTAAGTGCTAAAAATATGACTCTGAATCTGGTCCACACCAAAGGCTCTTGGGTAGGGGCTTCGGTTATCGATCGGGAAGGTGTTAGACACCCGATCAACTCGCTTAACACGGTCTCTACTTATGGCCAAAAATAAAATGATGTAAAAGAAAAGGAAATGGTTCCCTCTTGCCCAAATGGGCCTCCAATCCTATTTGTGCCCCTCCGTTCCTATTGAAAATTCGGCGGCGTAACGGCACAAATGAAAGGGTAGGGAATGCCAAAAAGAGATAGGAGAAGAAAGGGGAGAGCCGGAGCCCTCGGGCCCTTGTAGCACAGTAGGAGAGCCTTGCGTGGCTTGCTTTGATGAGCTCTTGAAGGCTTTATATGATGGAAAGTAGGGTTCTAACCTCTAAGGCTTGCTAACTAAGAAGTAGAGAGGGAAGGTGAATGGGTAGCATATACCTAAACTAAGGGATCTAAGGTGAAAAATATCACTTAAAGGAGGTTTTAGAATTCTGGAATTTGTATGGGAAGTGTGCACCAAATGGAGAAAGATCTTCTCACTTTAAGCTCTTTCTCTCTTAGGCCAAAATTCTCAACCCTTAAACCAAGGGGAGGGGAGCTCTATTTGTAGGAAATGGGTGGATTAGGAGGGTGTTTAGATGCTAAATATGGTTAAGAATTAGGTAATCTAACATCTAAGGTTTCCTAGGGTTTTTGGAGCCTTGAAATGTGTGAGAAGGTCCTCCAATAGTGGATGATGGGGTGAGGCCTTAAGCCACTAAAAGGGGTGCAAATAGGCTTTAAAATGGTGCAACATAACTACCAAAACATACCCCAAAGGTCAAGGTAGTCCACAAGTCAAACCCTAGTCACGATTTTTTGGGTAAATTAAGCATCGTTTCATATGCCCGCGAACTAATAGTTGCATGCAGCAAATGTACAAGAAAATAGTATGTACGTGCTCGGAAGTCACCATGAGATAGAGCCCACATTTGAATCTAGCGCAACTATTAGTTGCGCCAGGCTTAAAATAAGGGAAAATTGGCCTGGCACAACTATTAGTTACGCCAGGCAAAGTTTAATACTGGCGCAACTATTAGTTGCGCCAAGTCTCTAAGGGGCCCACATGACTTTACGTTCATGCCCTCCAGGCTCGGTTTGCCATATCTTTTGACATATACCTATGATTGGGGCGATTCTTAGACCGTTGGAAAGCTGACGATCTCTACTTTTTAATGGTATGAGATTTGGTATCAGTAGAAGACCTCAGCTAGTCCTGGTGCACCATTCTTTATCCATAGCTCGGGAAGGTTAGGTTTAGGGTTTGGAATGGGTTCTAAGGGTTGGGACTAGTTTCTAAAGGTTTGGGATAGGTTCTTAAAGGATCTAGGGTGATTCCTAAGGGTTCCATACATGCCATCAAAAGCTCAGAATTACACTTCTCTTGAAAAGTGTTTCAATCGGGCCTTGGGCAAAATTTGGGTGTCTACACTTTGGTGTATAGGTTCCATGCTGGAACAAACCAAATGGATAAGGCTAACACCCAAATGGGTGTATGTGTTT
This sequence comes from Chloranthus sessilifolius, assembly GCA_021018995.1. Taxonomy (NCBI): domain Eukaryota; kingdom Viridiplantae; phylum Streptophyta; class Magnoliopsida; order Chloranthales; family Chloranthaceae; genus Chloranthus; species Chloranthus sessilifolius. The sequence goes on from CM037585.1 coordinate 23,285,013, forward strand.
CGCAAGGGAAAAGATCCCTTTTCTATAAAAAAAAGCTTCCTTTGGAAGCTAACACCCATTTGTAATTTTGGGTTTTTCTTGGGTTTCTAGAGAGAGAAGCTGGAGGAGATCACTCACGTGGATGTCCGAATCGGCTCGATTGAACTTCGGGTATTAGCCTCGTGTTGGTTTGTGTACCACGAGAAGTCGCTAGATTCCTATGCAACCGAAATTCATGAAGAAACGAAGGTTTATTCCTTTAAGCCCCTTTTTGATTTGGGTATTTCGAGGTCCCAAAGTTGGTGAATCTCGCAAGGGTTTTGTCGCGTGTTAAGAGAGGAGTTTAAGCTTTGATCAAGTCCGATACGAGCGCGAGAGGTTAAGCTCTCAAACCGCTTCACGCGGAAGAACCGACACGCGATTTCCACCCGAGATACGTGATGAACGCGTGATTTATAGAAGGTGAGCACCCTTTTATTTTGAAGATTAAATTAGTATTGTAATATCCCTGAAAATTTAAGCATTAAACAATGACCTCGGGATACGTGCCCGATTGGTTGTAGGATTGACCAAGTGTGGGTCAACGCAGTGACTATGGCTAAAGTAGCCTTAGTGTTAGTAAACATGTAAGAGTAGTGTTAAATATGGTTAGAGGTTAGTTAATGGTCACGTACACCTATCTCTAGTGTATGTGCTTAGCACACCAGCAAGGGAGGTTATAAGGGTTTAATAACTTAAAAGAAAAGTTATTTCTCTTGTTTGGTTGGTGAAGAGAGTTAAGAAGAGAGAGAGAGAGAGTGAGGGCTTCGAGTTAATGCAAATAGCAAATCAAGTCGGGATCGAGCAATACATGCCGGATTCAACGTGATTGGAATCGTTGGAGCCAAAGCTGGAACCCTAACCATTTAAACCAACCATTCAATCAATTAGAAGAATGATTTGAGGTAAGGTTTAGCTAGATCTAATTGAGTACTTTATTGTGCATTAGCTCTAGGAGAAATGGGTTAAATCATCAAATTAAAATGATAGAAAGGAAAGAAAAATAAGAAGAAAAAGATTTGGAAGAACAACTCGAAAAAGGGCTGAGTTCTGGCCAAATCGATTAATCGATTTTAGTATAGAAGTTGAAAAGGCATGAATGCCCGAGTTCGATTAATCGATATTGAAATCGATTAATTGATTTTAAATGTCGATTAATCGATTTAGAAATCGACTAATCGACTGAGTACCTCTAGTGGTTGGAGAAATAAGGCTTGGGGAAACCGACTTATCGAATTGGGAAATCGATTAATCGATTTTGGATTTTCGATTAATCGATTTGGGATCGATTAATCGATTTTGGATGTTCAACTACTCGATTTTTGATGTTCGACTACTCAATTTAAGGATCGATTAACTATCTTTGGGATTTTTGATTAATCGATTTGGGATTGATTAATCGATTTTGGATTTCGATTAATCGATTTGGGAATCGATTAATCGATTTAGGGTTTCGATTAATCGATTTTGGAGATTGATTAATCGATTTTGGCAGTTTGAATTAATTTCTTGGTTGAACCTTAGGGTTCATGGAGGGTCTTGGACCTTCTCTATTGCATATTTATTGATGTGTTGCATATATTATGGTGTACCATAGGTGGTACGTGTGAACACAAGCATAAGGAGCCGCGTGGGACCTTGATGCTTGGACCTTCAGAGACTTGAGGTAGGGAATACCTTGAATATGTACTTTAATTACAAGAGCATGTATGTAGTGATATAGAAATGAAATAAATTATATAATCATCATGTGTGTGTGTGGTGCACCAATGAAATAAATATGCATAATCATATAATTCTTTCAATATGTGGGTGTGTGTGTGTGACACCAAGTAAGCACATGAAAATGAGACATCCCCAGGGGATGAGAAAGTGATAAAGGCATCAGTGTGATGCGAGTAATTTAGATATCCCAGGGATGTAAGAGAGATTGTAAAGTAAGATTGAACAAAGACTGATAAGGCCTAATTGATATAAAGTAGCACATTTACACGGTGAATAACTATATAAAGCACCTGATATTTTTGTTATTTAAGGTTTGAATAGAATACCCCACCGACGTGGCGGGATACCCACAACTGACTAGGCAGGATATCCGTGACCTGTAGGGTGGCCATTCCGTACACCGATACAGCGATCTATCCATGCACAATGGCACATCCCAGGGATGTTGAGATGAGATTAAACCCCGTCGCCTATGAGAAAGGGACCTGGGTAGTATTCAAAGTGATATATTTATAATAACTGTCTACTTAGATGACGATGAAGGGTATTCCATCGGGGCTCGATGCTATATTGCTTGGGGACTACTTAAGTTGAAGATTTAAGTTTCTTTAGGCCTATTCAGTATAGTTCCTGAACAGATGATAATAAATGAAACATGTAAACTACCAGTAAACTTCAATGCATACATACTCTCTAAACTATTTTCAATAAAGTTCATAAATACATCATGCTAAGCATATCATAGAACATATGTGAGGATTTAACTTATATGTTCATTGTGTTGTTCCCTATTGAGCTAAGATGTAGCTCACCCTTTAGACTATATGTCGCAGGTCCTTTACTAGCACCCGTAGAGGCTTCGGGAGACGCTAATCCGGGGGATTCAGACTACATGCCCGGAGATGAGTTAGAGCCTCCTCCCGAGGACTTCTTCTAGGAGACTCTGCTGTGTACTTGTTAGAGAGAGTTTTGAGAGCACATTGTGCAGCTTGGTATGTCAAGCCTTTAGTTTGAAAAACAATATAATTAAATAGATATATTTTTTTGACGAACCATCTTGGGTGACTAAGTGATGTCACTGATGGTACGGGTGAGTTCTTTTACTCATGTAGAGGCATGAGTTTAGAACCATCTTTTGGATTATAGATTTTGGAGTATATGTATAGAACTGGAGATTTATTTCAGTATTCAGTTCTTATGCGTTTCATTCTCTTTATTATTTCTTGCCATACCAATGTTTCGCACAGATCTATTAGGCACGGTCTGGAGGATCGTGCTGATGGCATGAGTTTCGGGGTGTCAAAATTTGGGCTGTCACAAGTATTTAGTGTTATGTTAAATATTTTAGGCTTAGATTGATGGGTGTGTAGAGAGTATATGAAAACCCAATGGATTTGGGAGGAAGAGATCAAAGAAGAAGACGTCGAAGGGTTTCTGAAACTGTCAAAACCGATCGATTGATTTGGAAATCGATTGATCAGATTTTATAGAACAGACAAGTGAAAATTTATTGGAGAAATCGATCGTTCGATTTTGGACTGAGGTGCCGAGATAGCCCCAGTATTTTGGCTATAACTTTTTGCTCCAAACTCTGATTGATGCAATTCATATGGAGTTGAAAAGAGGACAACGAGATCTATAGCTTTTATGAATTAACCAACTCATGAATCAAATGTTTTGAGGGTCAACAATTAAGCAGAAAGTTTTGTCAGGTTTCGAGTTAGCAGGAACTTGCCCATTTCCGCCTCGGTTTTGAGAAAACATTTAAATATGTCTGAGTTATTAGTAATTAAAGTCAATCCTTAATGCATCATCATATGTTTGATGTAGATTGAAAGTTGGAAACTGTTGATTGGACCTTGGTTTTGCTTTCGTTCCCGCGCGCAACTTCGAAATTGAGGTAGGGGAAACTCACTGTAAAATTGCACTTTGTGAATTCGATTCATAGTTACTTTGATTTAATCGAATTGAATGTAATCCTTAGAAATTGATTTAAAAATTGTGAATGTATTGGAATCTTTGAGATATTAAATTGCATTGACTCCTTGATATTGAATCTGTTGAATCTGAACTTAGAGTAAGGGGATAATTCAGTATTTAGGTTACATTTTGAGTTTGATCTATGAATTTTGATGACATGATTGAATGAATTTGAAATCATTGGAATTTTAGAACTTATTTAAGTTGATTACATGTGAATATTCGAAGTCTTTGAGAAAATGAATTTGCATGTGAACTATCAGACAGCTTGAATTATTGGAGGTTTTGGAATCCTTGAACTTTGCGTGTGAACATCGAATTTGAGTTTGACTTGGATTCATAGATCTTAATTATAGATTTGAACTGAAATATGATCATGAGAACTGAAATAATAATTTTGTTAGTTTGATCGCATCGAATATTGAAATCTTTAGATAGTTAATTGCATCTGAATCTTTGAATTATCAAATCAATTGAACTTTGAACATTAACTTCGAACTTGAGCTTTGAACGAACTTTAAATCTGAATTGGAATACGAACTGTAAATATGAACTTCGAATCTACATTTGGAATATGAGCTTTACACCCTGAATCTGAACCTTGTGCTCAGATCTCGATCTTCTAACTTTGAATACGAACTTCGAATTTGAATCCCTTGAATCTTTGAACATCGACTGTAACATCCCCAAATTTTGAAACTGTACGCACTGACTAAGTGAGCGTGCCAGGGACGACACACTGTGCTCGTGTGCAACCTCGAGGTAAATTTTGGAAAATGAAAGTTGTTAGTGATTAAAGCTTATTGGGGTAATTGGGTCGACTATTTGGGCCGATTATATTAGGCTGACTGGTTGGGCCGACTGTTTGGACCAACCTTGGGCCTTAGTTAGGACATTTAGATATGTAACAATTACCGACTTTGGTGTGTGGACTACACGCCTAACCGGAACCCTTCGGGTATAAGGGCAAACACATGTGTGCGTGTGTGTGTGTTTCACACCAAGCCTTTTATGTAGATAGGAACAAACACATGATGCGTGTGTGTGCTTCACAAGGAATCAAACCAAAGGGATAAGTGGGGGAGGCGTTTCACGCAAGCCACATTGGCTTGTTTGGTTTTGCAAGAGAGTAGAGAGAGTGAGATATAGAGACAAAAAGAGAAGGAGTTTGAGAGGAGGAGAGCTCCTCCCAGATCGTGCAATCCGTAGCTTCAGGTCAACGTGAAATTCCACCACTCTTAGTTGATTTACCTTGTGATCGCCGATCTACGGCGGGTTGAGAATCCGTAGACAAGAAGGGGTTCTACAAACCCTCTTTTGAAAATTTTCTTGGAACCCTATTTTCCCTTGAAGCCCTAACCTTCATTAAAGCTCTCTTTCTTCACTCAAGGGAGTTCGGGGTTGTCATGTATATCGCAAGGATTCGATCTACAACTCCACCTTATTGCGAGGAAGCAAGGGGTTTTGGTTTCAAACCATCGGATGAAAGAGAAGCGTAGAAATCTTCTTTTTTATACGATCATCGGAAACATTTTGTGCCTAATTTAAAGAGGTAAATAGCGTAATTCTTTCATGTATTAAACTAAATATAGGTTGCTTATATGTGTGTAAAAGATTAGGATAAAAAATATTGAATTTTGATGTAAAAATGAGTTTTTAAAAGCCCAAAATGTGTAAAATCGCACACAGTTTCTCGCCCGAGCTTTGAGCTTGCTCACCCAAGCAGCCTTCAGAAAGGCCTGTCTGTGCCTCGCTCGCCCGAGCTGGGCCTGCATTGAAACTCGCTCGCCCAACCTTGGAGCTCGCTCGTGCGACTATACAAATTCACACTCGACTGATGCAGTCTTGGTATTTTAGCTATAATTTTCTGCTCTGAACTTCGATTGATGCAATTCTTATGGTGTTAGAAAGAGGACAATGAGATCTACAACTTTTATGAATTAATAATTTCGTGAATACAAAGTTTTAAAGGTCAAAATTAGTAGGAAGTTGGTCAAGTTCCGAGTTAGCACGAACTTGCCCATTTTCACCTCGATTTTGAGAAAACACACAAATACGTCAAATTTATTTGTAATTTGAAGCAATCCTTGATTCCTCATTATAAGTGTGATGTAGATTGAGCACGGGAGGCCGTATGAGAGGACCATTGGGTCGCTTTGAACTGCTCCAAAATTAAGGTAGGGGAAACTCACCACCAATTATATTTTTGACTGTGATTCATAGATATCGTTACATGACCTGTTTTGTTTTCGAATCATAGGCTCTCGTGATATAATTTGGCTGCGTTAGAATTTGTGATTTAAGTTTAAAACCTTAAATTCTTTGAAGAGTGTTGAACATCTGAACTTGAAATAGGGACTTAAGATTTTAGTATGAATTGACACCTGCAATTTACATATTTGACTTGAATCATCGTTTAGTATGAAATTCGTAAATTGATGCCTTAAATCTGATTTGGTGTGGTATCCATTTAAGTTAAATTGTGATCTTAGTAATGGGTTTAGAACTTTTTGATTTGACTGTATTTGAATATTTGGACTGAAAGGGGATAGTTGTAAGATTGACTACTCGATTGTACACTACATACTGCATACTGGACCGGTACGACGGGTTATCCGTACACACTATATACTATACACTACATACGGCATACTACATACTGGATCGGTACTGCGGGTTATAAGTACACACTGCATATTGTACACTGCATACTACATACCGGACCGGTACGATGGGTTATCTGTACACATTGCATACTGTATACCATCGGTGGGTTATCCGTACACACTGCATACCATGTACTATATACTGGACACTAACTGGACCACTACAACTGGAAATTTAGAATGTTGTAAGATGTGAACTAGAAATTGGAACACTATAAGATGTGAACTGGAAATCTGAAAACTATGAGATGTGAACTAGAAATCTGAAAATAGTGAGATGTGAATTGGATGAGATTAGAACATTGTGGGATGTGAACTGAAAGAGATTAGAATACAGTATGATGTAAACTGAAAGATATTAGAAACACTGTGTGATGAGATGTGAACTGAAAGGTATGTGAATGTTGTGAAGTGAACTGAAAGATATGTGAACACTGTAAGACGTGAAGTGAAAGATATGTGAATAGTGTAAGACGTGAATAATGGAAACTGACATATAGTGTGATGTGAGAAATGGAAATTTGAATTGAATATCCACTCTATTTCGTATTTGTTTCGATTCTTGATTATCTACTCCGTTTCGTTTTTGTTTTCTTTGTCATTAAATCTATGTGATTATATGATAAGATGTCGATTAAAGTTGAGATTCTTCTACTAAGCTTAGACTGTTAGCTCACTCTGACTATACGTCACAGGTATAGCTCGTGATCAGGACCCTGGACTTGAGGAGAATCTGAAATTTCAAACATGAAAGAGTAGCACAAAGTTCTGGGATCGTAGGTTTAGTGCAATGTAAACTTTGGTAAGTTTAGGCTTGATACATTTGTACTATTGCACATCTTTATTTGGTGATGGTTGGTCATCACCGGTGATTTGTTTTATTTCATTGATTCACGTTGGATATTAGAACTGAAGATTTTAAATTATGTCATATATATTATCTGCTTTGATTTCCCCAAGTGTGTGGATGTACCAAGTATTCTGTATCAGATTGTGATCTATGATCTGGCAGTTCGATTTTCCTGAAGATCCGTGTAAAAAAAAAAAAATTGTGTCAGGAAAATCAGGCTGTCACATCGAGTCTTTAAACTTTGAACCTTGATTTTGACCTTGAACTCTGAATCTGAAATTGAACTTTGAATCTTTTGAACTTGTGCGACGACACACCCTTGGACCGCTTTGGCAGGATATATGTATGCCCTTGGACCGCTCTGGCGGGATTTACGTACACCTTTGGACACCCTCGTATCTGTGTACGCCCTTAGACCGCTCTGGTAGGATTTACGTACACTTTAGAATATCTTTGTATACCCTTGAACCGCTTTGGCGGGTTATCTGTATGCCCTTAGACCGCTCTGGCGAGAATTACGTACATCTTTAAAACGTGAATTTTGAATCTGAACATTAAACTTTTACACCTTGACCGTTTTGATTGCAAATTCAATATTGTTTGCAAATTTGTTCTTGAATCCTTTGAACTCCAAACTCTGAACTGTGGACAATCTTTGGATAATCTTGATCAGTAATTGATGCCTTGGACAATCACTTATGTTACGATGAAAATACCTTTGAAATTAGTTTTTATTTGAATATGAAAATGTCATCAGTTTTAATATGAAAATGTTTGATTATTGTAATTGAATCTATGCTTCGTTATGATAAAATGTGAAATTGTATTGAGCTTTTCTCTGCTGAGCTTAGACTGTTAGCTCATTCCGACTATATGTCACAGGTGTAGTTCTTGATCTGGACCTTAGACTTGTAGAGAATCCAAGTTACCTACTAGAGGGTGACGCTAAATTGGATTTGGCATAGTGACTTTTGAGTTTTGAACTTGGTATGTTATAGAGATTCAATCTTGGTACATATTTGTATATCATTGTATAGGTGATGGTCAGTCATTATTAGTGGTTTATTTTAGTTCTTTCAGTCATATATTTTGTGTAGAAATGGAAATCTTTAGTTCTGCTATATGTACATCTGCTTTGATTTCCGCAATGTATGTTTGAATGCACCAAGTGTTCTATAATCAGATTGTGTTCTGCGATTTGATAGTCCGGGATTTCTCAATTGGATTTGGTTTAAAAAAGAATATATATATCTCAGGAAAACATGTTGGAAAATTTTGGGCTGTCACAGTTGGTATCAGAGATATGGTGTTAGGTCCTTGTGACACCATAACAACGGGTCAACTGTGACACCATGTGTCACAATTGGTATCAGTGCTTAGCTTTAGGTCTTATGGGAGACTGAGAGCCCTAGTTGTAAGTGCAGGAGTAGGGCTGTAGGTCTAGAGATATGGCATTAGGTTCTATCAGGACATAGGCTATGAGTTTTTAAAATTTTATCATAACATAGGGACTATTTGTTAATTGAAACTTTTGTTTCATGATAATAGATTGGTATGGCTCCTGTTGTTGTTCTAAGTGTGCATGATTTATTTGTATTTTGAAAACAGATTTGCAAATGATGAATTATATTGAATCTAAAAAACTAAAAAGAATAAAGGAATATCAGCACAGAGAGAAGTTAATTAGCCTGCAAAATCAGGGCCAATTGTAGCAAGTTTTAAATGTAAGTGAGTAAAAGATCGTCCACAGGAAATTGATTTAAAATATATGATAAACCTCCAGATCCGAGCTACCAGATCTGGCCTCTGATTCTATCTACAAAGCAAATAAGATGAGAGGTTGAATTTGTATTTATTATATTAACTAAATTATCTAAAAGTAAAATGTAAACTAAGTGATCCAGATCCGAGTTGGGGGAATTGGATGTAAAATTAATAAGAATGGAGAAATAATAGCGAACTTAAACTTAGTAATTGATTGCAGAGTGAGAAATAGTGTAACACAGTTGAGAAAGTATCAAATCTTCATCTGGCTACCAGCTCAGATGTAAGAGAAAATAGTCCAATTCAAGGATTAGAATTGAGTTGAACTTATGGCTATGATCTGTAAAGACCCGTATTTTGAACCCGAGTTAGACTGATCCTGTGTGTGTATTATGCTCGGCAACCGACGTCACCATTTGTTTTGAATTTTTATCTAGATGTGATTGTGCGGACAGATTTTAATTTAGAGCCCATTTGGACCCTCGTGCGAAAGTTGTGCACCGACCTCGGTGTAGCCGCTCAACACCGGACTTGAGTTTTAAAATTAGAAGTGTATAATACATAAGATGTGTGTGTGTATTTTACCTTGTGAGCAATCCTATTATAAGAAGGAATTGCATTCCCGTATTATACTAGGTTTTGTTAAGAGAGGATAGTTACCCAACCGTGTGAAACTCCTTCTTCTCTCTTCTTCAATCATCGTAGGAGATCGGTTTAGAAAACCTCCTTCTCTAGAACCCTCTTTATTGAAAACACTTAAACCTTAGAAAGAACTTGAATCAACCTTGGATTCGTAGTTGGCTATTGGGAGAGGTTGAGATCATTGGGGGCGTGTTGGAGTTGTCTCTGTGAACTCGTGGGATCGATCGCGGCGCGAATCGTTGAGGAAACCCGTCGGTTTTTATCATCGCTCGAGCAAGGTATCACCGAACTCCGACATTGCCTTAGTATTTTAGTCATAACTATTTATTTCGAACTCTGATTAAGACGATTCTTTTTGCGTTGTAAAGCTAATAGAAAAATCTATAACTTTCATGTTTTGACCAACTCATGAATCAATCGTCTTGATAGTCAAACAAATATGAGAATATTACGTCAAATCGCTCGAGCGAGGTATCACCGAACTCCGACATTACCTTAGTATTTTAGTCATAACTTTTTATCTCGAACTCCGATTAAGACGATTCGTTTTGCGTTAGAAAGCTAATAGAACAATCTACAACTTTCATGTTTTGACCAACTCATGAATCAATCGTCTGGATGGTCAAAAAAATATGAGACTGTTACGTCAAATCGCCATAGCGAGCTATTATCATCGCTCGAGCGAGGTATCACCGAACTCCGGTATTGCCTTAGTATTTTAGTCATAACTTTTTATCTCGAACTCCGCTTGAGACGATTCGTTTTGCGTTGGAAAGCTAATATAAAAATCTACAACTTTCATGTTTTGACCAATACATGAATCAATCGTCTTGATAGTCAAAAATATATGAGAATGTTACGTCAAATTCTAGGATTGGCGCAACTTGCCTGTTTTGACTTGTTTTTGAGGAAACGCTTAAATAGGTCTATATTATTAGTAATTAGAGTTTATCTTAATGTATGAACATATATTGTGATGTAGATTGAGGGCGAGAGGCCATCAATAGGACCTTGCTTGACTTCGCATAACTCCGAGTTTTAGGTAGGAGAATCTCATCTTTACAGTATTTTATTTTAATTCGCATGGATATTTTGAATTAAAATCTTTGAACTTGCATATGCCATTGAAATCACATCTGTAAATTGAAATTGATATGAATGACTAAAAGTCTAAATCTACCTGAATCCTGAAACCTGAATCTGCTTAAGCTCTGAAGATCTAAAATCAAGAACCTAAACTATGTATAAGAGACTTCCATCTGATTATATTAGTATCTGCATTTGTTTTATGATTGACCTGAACGACCCCTCAAAAATTCCTGAACAACTTCCTGGCACAAGTTTCCCTCATTACGCAGGGGCTTTTTGCATCCTAAAAAAGGGTTCATGAACGACGATAGTAGGTAGGGGTTCCCATCGGCTATATTCCTGCTCTCGAGATATAGTTTACTCGGGAGGTATTTTAAGTTGAGGATTAAGTCATGAATTACTGAACTTTGCATATAGAAGTTAGAGAAACTAAGACATCAAACATCAGATTCGTTTCTTGAAACTGCTTACACATTTAGAAATAAATCTTACATATGATTTCCGCACCTAAATTCAGCTTTATTATCTCGCTATATGTTTGACAAGCTATATTCGATATTTGTTTTGAAACCATGTTAGTTAAAGTAAAAGAGATGTCTTTCTTCTACTGAGCTTTGTTGGTTAGCTCACTCCGACTATACGTCACAGGTTCAGGTATTGACGTGGCTATTCAGGGCTGTGAGACTGATCCTGACTACGTGCCTGAGGAAGAGCTTGAGGTTCCTCCTGAGGAGTTTTTCCCAGTATAGAACTTACTGATTTTCTTATTTGTGGTGAGAGTTAGACTTGAATTTGTGGGCCCATTTTAGTTGGATACCATAGTTTTATATTTGACGTTGATTTCTGTTATGAGCCATGTTTCGATGATGGTCGGCCATCATCGGTGGTTCTTTACTTTTAATTGCTTCCGCATTTATTTTAGCTATGGATATTTATTGCGCTTTACTCTGATATGTGCCATGTTTGTCCGGCTTATCGTTTATTCGATAGGTTGGCGAACCGGCCTTTCCTATACCTGAGGGATTGGAAAAGTCGGGTCGTCACAGTTGTCCACTGTCATGGACACAGATCATCCAATAGTTTTCAATCCAAAGTCTTGATTCAAAACATAAGCACCACTACAAATGCTGTAAGAACTAGGTTACAAACACAGATTCTCACAGGGATAATGAATTAAGGGAAATCGCTTTAAAAATAGCAAATCTAAAGGAATCTAATTAATGAGGAGATCACAATGAACCCTCAACATGAATCCAATTGAGAACGTACTGATGAAAGCAACCTTTTTAAATCCACCATTACAATTACAGAGCACAGCTTAAAACAACTCTCGGATTTGTAGTTTTGAATACAATTCTCACTTGAATTACATAAGTATCTCACAATTCTCAATTACAAACAAAAGCTAGGCTATTACAGAGGATTCAGACAAGCTATCTTGATCTGAATTGGAAATGGGGCAGCAGGAATGAAACTCAAATTCTGGATGCCCAAATTGGGCAAATAGTTCGTCTATTTATAATTTTCCCCAAGTCCATCTCATATGTGCATCAACTAATCAGAATTGGTTAGATCCATATCAGCCAATAGGAGTCAAGCACAAGGATCCAGATCTGTTCTGGCCAATCAGAACTGCTTGATCTGGTTCAGCCAATCAAGAGACAGAGGCATCAATTCTGTTAGAAAATTCAAAAATCTGTTTGAACTTCTAGAAGTTCCCGCCAAGTAATTTCATCTTTGGGTGTTCACATGGGGTGGAATATGCCTCGTTCAGGTTCAATCTTCCGTAATGCCCCTGGGTTTTTAAATGCATTGGGGCGCATGCAGAGATTACTAAATTGCCCTTGCAGATGCTAGAAATCTTCAGAGTACCATTTCGCAAAGTTTGGGGATCTTTTCAAAATGTACTGTAACTTCTGAAACTCTATTCGCACAGATTGGAGATCTTTTCGAAGGGAAAATGACTTCTGGAGCTCTATTCGCATAGATCTGGTGCAGTTCGCAAGGAGTTTTCTTCTTTTCGAATAGATCATCAGCAAGTTTGGTTCCTTTCGAATAGATCAGGTGCTCTTCGAAAACCAAGCCTGGAGCTTTAGTTCTATTCGCAATGTTCAAGTTCTTTTCGAATAGATCAGGAATCTTCTCGAATAGTATTCTGTAGTGCATTCTTCTTCTCGAATAGCTCCAAACTTATTTCCAAGCTGAAACCAAACCTCTGTCTTCTTTGGTTTAGGCATTTTTGAGGTTGTCCTTCTCCTTCTTCTAGATAAAGGTGGGTCATCATCTTTTTGGTATTTTTAAGCTACTTCCATAGTTAAGCCTGCCTTTATTGTCAGCTGTAAAGCAAACACTTAAAACACTTATTTAGTTCTCTCAGGGGTCTATCAAGGCCCAGATTAAGGGGTGGAAAATAGTATTTTCCAGTTCTCAACACACCCCCAAACCTAAGCTTTGCTAGTCCCTGAGCAAAGACAAAATTAAAAACATAATGAAAAGTCACTTTTGTAGGGACCACAATTGCATTTAGCATATGCAACAAGCCTTTTAAACCCCTAGGTGATCCCTAGTGGAGGAGTGAAGTCTCCTGAGGGTTTTCAGTGAAGGTACCCACAAACTTCTCCAATAAATTAGTTAAGATCAGTGCAGTTCTGTTAAACAGACTTTCATCCAATTAGATTATTCACACCTGCATCAATCAAGCTATAAGAGGATCCTCAAGAAAACATCAGTTCAAAACTAAAATTCTGCTGTAATTCTTTTACCATTCACTCAGTTTATGTCAAAAAGTTTTTACAAGAAAAATTAATGAAAAGCTTGCCTTCTATTTGAGAACCCTGCTTTGATGATACCCCAAAAAAGTTGATTTCAAACCCAACTCTCACCAGGGTTTTCGCTCATTACACAAGTAGGAGGGTTGTACTATTTCACACAGCTCAAGAGCAATTACAGCCCTCAAATAGGACTGTAAGCAGGAGCATAGGCATTGCTTTTCAGTTCTGAATTTACTGCTCTTTTCACCATAGATTACACAAATCCTTATCTCCATGTGATAGCTCAATCCATCTTTGATCAGTAAGGACTTTAACTTGGGTTGTAATGTGGCTTATGGGTGAAATTTATCAAGAATAAAGGGGTGGAATGGAGTTCGAATTTGAGAAGTCCGTCAAGGTATGGAGGTGATAGACACACCTTTTTCAATTCAGCATAATTTCATCTTCTTCTTTGAATTTTCAGAGCCAAAGTGGTCATCTTTTTCTCTTTCTTTTTCAAACTTTCAATGAAATGACTTTTCCTTTTCCCCTTTTTTTTTTTTTTTTTTAATAATATTGACTGGAATGCCACCTTTCTTCTACTGATACGTCATTGCCTTCATATTTTTTTTTCTTTTTCTTTTACCAAATTGTCTCCTTTCTTCAACTTTCTTTCCTTTACCTTCTGAATTCTCAGAGTGAGGGTTAGGCTAAATGAGGTTGATGAGGTTTCAAAGAAATCTTAGATTTATAAAGCTCAAATGGTGTGTATCAAGGGCAGTTTCAAAAAGTGGGGCATTTTGAAGTTCAAACTGTCCAAAAGGAGGCCTTACATCATGTCTTTAATATCATGATTGCTGTCAAGCTATTTTAATTTAGATATGTGTAACTTCTAGTGATAGCAGGCAGATTCAAAGTCCCTAGGGCAGAAAAAATTGCCACTTCATGTCTCAAAAAAATAAATTCATTTTAGGCCCAAATCTCACTGAATGTGGTTTTCTATCAAATTTCTGAGGTATATCATTACTGTTTTCTCTCTTTTTAGGTTTACTGCAACATCACTTTTCTTTTGGAAATTTTCTGACATTCACTTTATGACAGTATTAGAATTACATTAGAAATTAATTTAAAAAGTTTTAACTTCCTCATTTTCCAAAAACAAACAGGTGTGAAATCACTTCAATTTCAAAAATTCTGCTGATCATAGGCTACATTGATGTTAACTCAACTATTGGCAATTCTGCCACACCCCCAAACCTATGAGGATCAATGTCCTCACTGGTCCAAAAATAGATAAGCAAAAAGAAAATAATAAAAAAAAAACAAAAAGCACAATGACAGAGAAAAAATAAATGCACAGTACTTGCAAATTAACAAAAGTCAACAGTAAACATTAATTATACACTCCACAAACAACAAAACAAAAAATTTACAAGGTAGTCTAATAACTAGGGACAAAATCTGAATCATAAGTTGGTTCAATGGGATCAGAACTAGAATCAGTGTTGGAATCTGAACTTGAGTCAGTATTGGAATCTGAACTTGATTTATCTTTTTCTTGTATTGTGGCTTGAAGTTCGGTGTACTCCTCAGACTTGATCTTTTTCGTGAGGCCAATATATTTTTGAAGCCTATCCGCCCTCAATTTTTCTTGTTCAAGCTTCTCTTGTAACATAGCAACTTTGTGTTGTTCACCCCTAATCATCTGAAATGTTTGGCTCAACAGGTCCTACATCTTATCTCTCTCAAATATCATAAACAGCTCCAGTTTCCGAATCTGGTCTTCATAAGGGGTCCTAATGTAAGCTTGAAGATCTGTAAACCCCTTAAGGACATCACGAAAGATGTAAGGGTTCTCTTCCATAGCCCTTTTAAGAGTGGCAAATCGTGGAATGGGAATGGAGTGGTAGGGGACCATATGTATACCAGCAGTGGGGGTGGGAGAAGATGAATCTAAAAGCACGAAACAGGACAAGCTGGGAATGCTTTCGAATATGAAACTCTCGCTGCGAATGGGTTTAAATATGCTTAACTCAATTTCGCAAAGCATTATTGAAGTCTTCGAAAATTTCAAAAAAGTCCTTTTCAAAAAAGAGAATGGTATCAGTACCATTCGAAAAGGAAAAGGATTTAGAAACATCTATTCGAAAAGCAAATGGCTTCAGAACAAACTATTCGAAAAGTTCTGCATCTATTCATAAAGTTTATCATTCTTTTCGAGCAGTTGTGGTTATAGGTTTAGATCCTTTTTGAAAAGGAGATGATACTTTTTTAAATGAATTTTTCTTTGCGAATTGATTTTTTCAAATTGACCGTAAACTTCTCGAATTGAGTGTAAAACTTTTCGAAGTGATTGTAAAACTTTCCGAAAAGTATAAATTTACTTTTGAACAAATGTTCTGAAGTACAGAACTGAAATTTTTTTTTTTTTTTTTTTTACAAAATCTCCAAATTAAAATCATTGGAGTTTATTATTTCAAACATTTAACTAAAACATGACTAAAACAAAGAGGCACAATACTATGCAAAAATCACAAAACAGACAGTTAAAATACATATGATACAGTTGTGTGACATCAGATTTGTGGAGGCTCTTGATGATAGATGGTCAACACAGGCTCCAGGATATTTTCAATGCATAGTTTGAGCCTTTGACCATTTACTTTCAAGGTTCTCCCATCACTTGGGTCCATAATTTCAACAGCTCTAGAGGGAGACGCTTGAATGACAGTATATGGCCCTTCCCATCTGGATCTCAGCTTTCCAGGAAAAAACTTGAGTTTTGAGTTGAATAACCATACCTTAGAGCCAGCTGTGAACTCTTTTCTCAACAGATTTTTGTCATAGAAGGCCTTAACTTTTTCTTTGTAAGATCTTGCATTGGTGTATGCATCCATCCTCAGCTCTTCCAACTCAGAGAGCTACAGTTTCCTGTGATTACCAGCAGTAGTAAGATCCATGTTCAAAGTTTTAATGGCCCAAAAGGCCTTATATTCTAACTCCACTGGTAAATGGCATGCTTTATCATAGACCAATCTGAATGGGGACATGCTAATTGGGGTTTTATAGGCTGTCCTATATGCCCACAATGCATCATTCAACTTAAGGAACCAATCCTTTCTGTCCTTCCTCAATTTTTTCCAGTATATGTTTGATTTCTCTGTTGGAAATCTCCACTTGTCCACTGGTCTGTGGATGATATGGAGTAGCTACTCTGTGAGTCATAGAGTACTTTTTCAATAGAGCTTCAAAATGCTTATTACAAAAATGGCTTCCCCCATCACTGATAATGGCTCTGGGGGAACCAAACCTGGAAAAGATGTTATCCTTTAAGAATTTAAGGACAACTCTGTGGTCATTGGTTTTAGTGGTTGTGGCTTCAACCAATTTGGATACATAATCCACAGCTACTAAAATGAAATTAAAACCATTTGAAGGAGGAAAAGGTCCCATAAAATTTATCCCCCAAATATCAAACAATTCAACTACCAAAATGGGTTGTAAAGGCATTGAATTTCTCTTGGAAATGCTGCCCAATCTCTGGCAATTCTGACAAGCCTTACAATGCTGCAGTGCATCTTTGAAGAGTGTGGGCCAATAAAATCCACACTGCAAAACCTTTGCAGCAGTTTTGTTTCCACTTAAATGACTTCCACAGGCCTGTTCATGACACATGGAAAGTATGTTGTGGAAGCCTTCTTCATGGACACATCTTCTAATGATTTGGTCTGCACAAATCTTGAACAGGTAAGGATCCTCCCAAATAAAGTGTTTAACCTTTGAAAAGAAGAGATCTTTATCCATTTTATTCCAGTGTTGGGGGAAAAGTTGACTATATTTACAAACCAAGGGGTATGCATACTGATAGCAAAAAGTTTCTCATCAGGAAAAGAGTCATTGATAGGCAACCTATCAATCTTAGCAGTTATAATTCTAGACAGGTGATCAGCCACCATATTTTCTACACCCTTTTTGTCTTTAATCTGCAAATCAAACTCCTACAATAGGAGGATCCACCTGATTAATCTTGGTTTGGTATCCTTCTTAGACAGGCGGTATTTTAGAGCTGAGTGGTCAGTGAACACCACAATTTGTGAGCCCAAAACATATGACCTAAATTTCTCCAAAGCAAAAACAACTGCCAACAGCTCTTTCTCAGTTGTTGTGTAATTAAGCTGTGTATCAATCATTGATCTACTGGCATAAGCTATGACATGAGGTAGCTTATCCTTTCTCTGCCCAAGAACAGCTCCCAAAGCATAATCTGATACATCACACATCATCTCAAAGGGCAATGAATAATCTGGAGACTGTAGTATTGGCGCTAAAATCAAACAGTTTTTTAAGAATTCAAATGCCCTAAGGCATTCATCATTGAAAACAAAAGGTATATCTTGGCACAATAAATGGCAAAGAGGCTTGGATATTTTACTGAAGTCCTTAATGAACCTCCTGTAAAATCCAGCATGCCCCAAGAAACTTCTGATTTGCTTAACAGTCTTGGGAGGAGGCAAATGTGCAATTAAATCAATTTTTGCTCTGTCCACCTCAATGCCCTTATGAGAGACAACATGACCAAGGACAATGCCTTGGGTGACCATGAAATGGCTCTTCTCCCAGCTCAAAACTAAATTAGTTTCCTCACATCTCTGTAACACCAGGCTGAGATGATGTAAACACTGGGCAAAACTGTCTCCATATATTGAAAAGTCATCCATAAAAATTTCCATAAATTGGTCAATCATATCAGACAAAATGGAGTACATACATCTTTGAAAGGTAGCAGGGGCATTACAAAGACTAAAAGGCATCCTCCTATAAGCAAAAGTGCCAAAGGAGCAAGTGAATGTGGTCTTTTCCTGATCTTGTGGATACACAGGAATCTGGTTGTAACCAGAATAACCATCAAGAAAATAGTAATAAGCTTTTCCTGCTAACTTATCTAAAATCTGATCAATGAATGGAAGAGGGAAATGGTCCTTTCTGGTTATTATGTTTAGCTTTCTGTAATCAATACAAACCCTCCAACCAGTTGTTTGTCTGGTTGAAATGAGCTCACCAGAATCTAAGGTTACAATAGTGTTCCCAGATTTCTTAGGTACCACCTGTGTAGGTGCCACCCAAGCTGAATTTGAGATGGGGTAAATGACCCCAGCATCCAACAACTTAACAACCTCCTTCATGACCACTTCTTGCATATGAGGATTCAGCCTCCTCTGCATTTCTCTAGAAGGCTTTGCATCTTCTTTCAAGTGAATTTTATGCATGCAAACAGCTGGACTGATTCCTCCCAAATCAGCAATAGTCTAGCCAATTGCCCTCTTATGCTGTTTCAATACAATTAATAATTCTTCCTCCTGCTCCTTAGTGAGGGAGGAAGAAATAATCACAGGCAATGTTTTATGGTCTCCTAAAAACACATATTTCAAATTTTTTGGCAATTGTTTCAGCTCTACATCAGGTGGGCTGAGATGTTTGTGGAAGGGGAAGAATAACAGGTTTCCATGAAGAAAACCTTGCTGTTTTCACATGAGTTTCTTGCACAGCTTTGACCTCCTCAGTCTTTGAGGCATAAGTTGTCTCTTCCACAACATTTTTCCAAACATTTTCAAAATATGTGGTTAAATCCTTACACTGTAAAAACTGTGGTAAAGTTTCCTCTACCAGTTCATCCAACAAATCAACAAGAAAACACTCCTCAGAACCGAACTGAGGCTGGGTAACTGCATTGTAAATATTTAACTTCACCTTCATATTTCCAAAAGACACTTCCATAATACCAGACCTGCATTGAATACAAGCATTGGCTGTAGCCAGGAATGGTCTCCCCAAAATGACAGGGATGGAAGTTTCGCTTTTTGTAGGTTCCATATCTAAAACCAGAAAATCAGCAGGGTAGAAAAACTTATCTACTCCTACCAACACATCTTCAATCACCCCAACTGGTTTTCTTTCAGATCTGCCTGCTAGTTGTAACACTACATGAGTGGGTTTTAACTCTCCCAAACCTAGTTTCTCATATACAGAATATGAAAGCAGGTTGACACTAGCACCCAAATCTAATAAAGCCTTTTCAATGGTATGTTCCCCAATAATGCAAGGGATTGTGGGGATTCCAGGATCTTGGAGTTTAGGAGGTGTGGAAATGGACAAAACCTGTTTAACTCTTTCCACAGCAAAGACCTTCTTGGATAACTGGATCCTAGATTATCTTTTGTGTGTGCAAATGTCCTTCAAAAATTTTACATAGGCTGAGACTTGCTTGATTGCATCAAGCAGAGGAAGATTTATCTTGACTTGCTTGAAAGGCTCCATCATTTCGTCTATTTTTGTATTCCCTTTATCAAAAGGGGATGCAGATTTCATGGCGTGGGGAAATGGTAAATGAGGAACTAGTCCTTCATTTACAGCTTTAGAATCATCACTAGAATGTTTTTGATTTTTTTGTTTTTCATTTTTTTTATTTTTCTGAGGTACATCAAGACTCTAATGCTAACATCATGTCGCCCCTCACTGCATGTTCCTAGCAGTTTTCTCATTTTTTTCTTCTTCTTTTTCTGTATTCACATTGTTATTTACAACTCTTCCACTTCTCAAAGTAGTGATAGCTTTTACTTCTTCATGTAAAACAGAGGCCTCTCCAACCATGAACTGTCCTTTGGGATTGTTCAAGGGTTGGCTGGGTAACCTGCCTTCCTCTCTTCTGGCCAAAGTATTTGATAGTTGACCCAATGTATCTTCTATCTTCTTTATACTCGATCGTAAAGTTTATAGTCCGAGTTAAAGACCCTAAATTCGGAGTGAGGTTAGAACTTGGTCTTCAAAAGAAGGATCCGAAGAAGGTCGAAGGATGTGATTGGTGCATGTTGTGCCATTTGTTGTGGAATGGGCTGCTGAAAATTTGGCTTGGTATAGAAATTCTGCTGGTAAGGCTGAGCAGTTTTAAAAGGTATTTGGTGCTTTGGTTGCTGTTGCTGTTGTGTTTGATAATTGCCCTGGCTCCACCTTAAATTGGGGTGCCCTCTCCATGCATATTCATTAGATTACAATTGTCCAAACGATTGGGCAGCATGAGCTTGCTCCACCACTAGATCTAGGAACTATGGTGCAGCTGGACATTGATCATGGGAATGAGTAGGGGACTGGCATATCAGACATGCCTCCTCTACTCTAGCACCCATTGGATTTTTAAATGAGTCCATCAATCTATCAAACTTGGTGGTTAAATTATCCATCTTCTTTTTCAATTCATTCACCTCATAAATCTTTCCCTTGGTAGTCTGCTCTTTATTCAACCGAGCAGGATTCTCAATGTCTCTTGACAAAGATTCCTATTGGGTCGATTTTTTATCAATAACTTCAAATAGGTCCCAGACCTCCTCAACTATTTTTTGTAAATAGGTGCCTCCATAGGAAGCATCTATCATATTCTTACCCTTTTGATCAATTCCCTGATAGAAGCTTTGAACAAGCTGCCATTGGGGAACTTGATGATGAGGGCATTGCCTTAAAAGTTCCTTAAACCTTTCCCATGATTCATGGAAAGTTTCAATTGAGTGTTGTGAGAAAGAAACAATATTTTGTCTCAACTGGCTGGTCTTAGACATAGGGAAGTATTTGGCTAAAAATTGGCACTGCAAATCATTCCAAGAAGTAAAACTGTTTGATGGCAACATGGACAGCCATGCTCTAGCTTTGTACTTTAATGAAAAAGGAAAGAGCCTAAGCTTGGATGCCTCTGGACCTAGTCCAGCTATATTGAATGTGGTACAAAGAGCTAAGAATTCATCCACATGCTTGTATGGATCCTCCTTACTCAAACCATGGAAGGAAGGAAGCATCTGGATAGTTGATGATTTAATTTCATAATTTCCTTCAACAGTAGGAAATTGAATGCAAAATGGGAAATTATATGCACCAGGTGCAAAGTAATCTCTCAAGAATCTAGGTTGTTCACCCATAGTAGCAGTCTCAGCAAAATTCTGTGATGTTTGCCTGGTTCTTAGTAGCCTTTCAACTTCTAAATTCAGAGGGACAATCTCAGGATTGAGAGTTCTTCTATCAAACATACAACACAGAAACAGGGAGAAAAATTATGCAAAGCAAACCTTCAAGACTGAGTAGATTCCAAGCTCAAATGTATAACTGCACAAATTTTAAACAACAGAACAGTTGGCACTGATGTAAATAAATAAAAAAACTTAGGACTACCAATTTTAAAATCTATTCCCCGACAGCGGCGCCAAGAACTTGTTATTGTTCTAAGTGTGCATGATTTATTTATATTTTGAAAATAGATTTGCAAATGATGAATTATACTGAATCTAAAAAACTAAAAAGAATAAAGGAATATTAGCACAGAGAGAAGTTAATTAGCCTGCAAGATCAGGGCCAATTGTAGCAAGTTTTAAATGTAAGTGAGTAAAAGATCGTCCACAGGGAATTGATTTAAAATATATGATAAACCTCCATATCTGAGCTACCAGATCTGGCCTCTGATTCTATCTACAAAGCAAATAAGATGAGAGGTTGAATTTGTATTTGTCATATTAACTAAATTATCTAAAAGTAAAATGTAAACTAAGTGATCCAGATCCGAGTTGGGAGAATTGGATGTAAAATTAATAAGAATGGAGAAATAATAGTAAACTTAAACTTAGTAATTGATTGCAGAGTGAGAAATAGTGTAACACAGTTGACAAAATATCAAATCTTCATCTGGTTACCAGCTCAGATGTAAGAGAAAATAGTCCAATTCAAGGATTAGAATTGAGTTGAACTTATGGCTATGATCTGTCCACTGTCATGGACACAGATCATCCAATAGTTTTCAATCCAAAGTCTTGATTCAGAACATAAGCACCACTATAAATGCTGTAAGAACCAGGTTACAAACACAGATTCTCACAGGGATAATGAATTAAGGGAAATCGCTTTAAAATCAGCAAATCTAAAGGAATCTAATGAATGAGGAGATCACAATGAACCCTTAACATGAATCCGATTGAGAAAGTACTGATGAAAGCAACCTTTTCAAATTCACCATTACAATTACAGAGCACAGCTTAAAAAAGCTCTCGGATTTGTAGTTTTGAATATAATTCTCACTTGAATTACATAAGTATCTCACAATTCTCAGTTACAGACAAAAGCTAGGCTATTACAGAGGATTCAGATAAGCTATCTTGATCTGAATTGAAAATGGGGCAGCAGGAATGAAACTCAAATTCTGGATGCCCAAATTAAGTAGATAGTTCGTCTATTTATAATTTTCCCCAAGTCCATCTCAGATGTGCATCAACCAATCAGAATTGGTTAGATCCATATCAGCCAATAGGAGTCAAGCACAAGGATCCAGATCTGTTCTGGCCAATCAGAACTGCTTGATCTGGTTCAGCCAATCAGGAGACAGAGGCATCAATTCTGTTAGGAAATTCAAAAATCTGTTTGAACTTCTAGAAGTTCCCGCCAAGTAATTTCATCTTTGGGTGTTCACATGGGGTGGAATATGCCTCTGGTTCGTGCTCCGAATCTTCCAGAATGCCCCTGGGTTTTTAAATGCATTGGGGCGCATGCAGAGATTACTAAATTGCCCTTGCAGATGCTAGAAATCTTCAGAGTACCATTTCGCAAAGTTTGGGGATCTTTTCAAAATGTACTGTAACTTCTGAAACTCTATTCGCACAGATTGGAGATCTTTTCGAAGGGAAAATGACTTCTGGAGCTCTATTCGCATAGATCCGTGCGCTTCAAGGAGTTTTCTTCTTTTCGAATAGATCATCAGCAAGTTTGGTTCCTTTCGAATAGATCAGGTGCTCTTCGAAAACCAAGCCTGGAGCTTTAGTTCTATTCGCAATGTTCAAGTTCTTTTCGAATAGATCAGGAATCTTCTCGAATAGTATTCTGTAGTACATTCTTCTTCTCGAATAGCTCCAAACTTATTTCCAAGCTGAAACCAAACCTCTGTCTT
Organism: Chloranthus sessilifolius; assembly: GCA_021018995.1. Lineage (NCBI taxonomy): Eukaryota > Viridiplantae > Streptophyta > Magnoliopsida > Chloranthales > Chloranthaceae > Chloranthus > Chloranthus sessilifolius. Next base: position 23,308,467 of record CM037585.1, read on the forward strand.
CTTTGGTTTAGGCATTTTTGAGGTTGTCCTTCTCCTTCTTCTTCCAGATAAAGATGGGTCATCATCTTTTTGGTATTTTTAAGCTACTTCCATAGTTAAGCCTGCCTTTATTGTCAGCTATAAAACAAACACTTAAAACACTTATTTAGTTCTCTCAGGGGTCTATCAAGGCCCAGATTAAGGGGTGGAAAATGGTATTTTCCAGTTCTCAACAACTCCTCGTAGGAGGCACACTAGGAGCACACCGGTTAGTGAAGGTATCGCCATGGGTGTAAATATTATTCCTGCGGGAGGTGACAATGGAAGAGTCGCCCAGGCATTGGAAGTTGTGGCCAATACAATGGCACAGTAGACAACGTTGATGGCTGTAAACAACATGAATAATCATCAACAGCCGCCTCACCCTCCACTATCAGCGTTTGTAGAGTTTAGGAGGATGAGACCTCCTAGTTTTTATGATCAAACTAATCTGCTTGAAGGAGAGAAATGGCTGAACCACATAGAGAAACTTCTTCAAAGGTTGTCGTATATCGAGGAGGAAAAAGTAAGTTGGGCTTCTTTTTAGTTAGAAGGTGAAGCCGATCCTTGGTGGAAGTCAGTGTCAAGGATCAGAGAGCAGGATAATCCTGGTGGGTTGTGGATTTGGGAAGAATTCGTCGAAGTGTTCAACAAGGAATACTTTCCCAGGCAAGTGAGAAGTCATATGGTGGTGAAATTTATGAACTTGGAACAAGGGGAGATGTCCGTACGAGCGTATAAGATGGAGTTTACAAGGTTGTCAAGGTTTACCCCAGAATATGTGGCTACAGACTTGATGAAGGCCACTAAGTTCGAGCGTGGCTTAAGGCCGGACAGACGTGATAGAATTTCTGTATTAGAGTTGGAAACGTACGGAGCTGTGATGGGTAAGGCCTTGGTTGTCGAGAGAGATATAGAAGACAAGTATAAGAGACGAGAGCAGTGAAGTAAAATATAGCGGGTCAAAGGAGGTCGAGTAATTATGAGCCAACGAACCAGAAACCAAGGCTCTTAATGCCAACACCCCCTCAGCCTACTCAGACCGTTTATGCAAGACCTCCTATGTCCACACTTGCAGTGACCTTTCGCCCTTCGAATCTTACAACAACTAGAGCGCCGTGAATACAACATGCTCCACTCACCTCTTCATTTGCAGTAGATAAATCATGCCCAAGATGAGGGGGACGACATCGAGAAGTTAAGTGTAAGTGGACCACGGGTGTATGCTTCAATTGTGGACGGATGGGGCATCAGATAAGGAACTACCCGGAGCCGAAGAAGGATAAGACGACTTCGGCATGAGAACCCATCGATCATACAAGTATTGCATATATCGTGTCCTTGTACGTTTAATCCTGATAATGGTAATCTTTTGATTTGGATGTATGATCGGTGCTATTAGATCAGATATTTAGCGTATGTATATGGAATGGATGGATACATTTCTTATGGGGTGTAAATTTTGGATGAATATGACGTTGGCAAAATTTTGGATGACACAATTTGATAAATGTTTGGATATATATATATATATATATATATATATGTGTGTGTGTGTGTGTGTGTGTGTGTGTGTGTGTGTGTGTTTTCATTGCAGGGTTGAAGAACTTAATTATTCACAATGGTCAATATGTGATGTAATGTAAATGAGTTTCGTGATGTGTGTTGAGATATGTGTGTTGTAGGCCTATAAAACTTTATTATTCACATTGGTGAATAAATTATGGGTATGTATGAGAAAGAGTTTCTTAGAACCCTTTTTGATAAATTAGTTGTATATAAATGTGAAATAGTGGTGGATATGCAAGGTAATATTCTGTGTGTAGGATAAATGGGGGTTAGCCTAATTGTGGCTAATTTTTGAATTAGCTATGAAATTTATGGCTCGAAATGGTTATGGAATGTGCAATGGATACCTTGCTAGGGATAAGTTTTATTTTAGAGGATGATTGATAATTTGGTTATGGATAAATTAGATTTTTATTGTGGACTAAATGTGGATAGTTTAATTGAATGATTATGAGAATGGACTTAGCATAGGACAAGTGTGGGGTCCTCTGGGCATAACCTGTGGTCTTACTACGGTATTAGTGGTGGATCCTCTATTAGAAATTCGTTTCTTTTGTTCAGGGTGCATGAGTTTGTTTCATCATTATGGGTAAATTCTTACCAACGTGAATCATTGTTAGTGAGTTTTGTTCATCATTGTGACCACCATGTTGCCGATGTAGGTTATTGTGAAAGATCATGTATAATAGATTGAGTTAGAATTCGGAAATGTCATCGTCAATTTTTGAGGACGAAATTTTTTATCAGGAGGGGAGATTGTAATGACCCTGAATTCCGTTGATGATGAATCCTTGACTCTTGGAGGATGTGACTACCCTTATTTGAGACAACCATGTATCCATACCTCTTCGAAATAGATACGTAAATTTTTTAGGACGAAAACTCTTTAAGGTGGGAAGAATGTAACAACCCAAAATTTTCGTAAATGTTGAATCATTGACTTTTGAGGAGAATGTGATCTTTTGACTGATTTGACCCGAGTCAAATCATTTAACCTGGGTAACGTGGCCTTAAACCCCATTTGTTATAATTGGGGGTACACACCAAATACATTAAAGCCCAGTCCGTACCCTTTGTAGAGTGTATGCGTGTTTATGCATGTTGCACACGAACCTAGGCTAAATTTCTGAACATTGGGCCTCTACCCGAATACGTCAACTATGTGGGCCAATTGATTGAGCCGACTTTTTGAGCCACCTAGTTAGGCCGACTATTTGGGCCGATCAGTTGGGTCGACTAATTAGGCCAACTAGTTGGGCTGACTTTGGGCCTCAACTAGAACCTTTGAAGAGGTGGCAAATACTCAAATTTTTAGACCCATAGGTCCTGATCTCGTGCGTGTCTATTAAGAAATGCGTCACCATTTCGAAATTTTCAAACGGGAACGTTTCGGGACCGTTTGAGCCTCGTGTAAGACTTTTGGACCAAAGCTCATACACTGTGGTGGTGTATTGGCATAACGTCGAATCTCGTGTGACTAGTGGTTCGGGTGTGTAAGCTCCACACCGAACCAAAGATTATTTGGGTAGTAAGAAACACCTTGCTTAGGTGTATAGGTTCCACGCTGGAACAAACCAAATGGATAAGGCTAACACCCGAATGGGTGTACGTGTTTCGCAAGGAAAAAGATCCCTTTTCTATAACAAGCAAAGCTTCCTTTGAAAGCTAACACCCGTTTGCAATTTTGGGTTTTTCTTGGGTTTCTAGAGAGAGGAAGAGAGAGAAGCTAGAGGAGATTGCTCACGTGGATGTCCGAATCGGCTCGATTGAACTTCGAGGTATTAGCCTCGTGTTAGTTTGTGTGTCGCGAGAAGTCGCTAGATTCCGACGCAACCGAAATTCATGAAGAAACAAAGGTTTATTCCTTCAAACCCCTTTTTGATTTGGATATTTTGAGGTCTCGAAATCAGTGAATCTCGCAAGGGTTTTGTCATGCATTAAGAGAGGAGTTTAAGCTTTGATCAACTCGGGTACAAGCTCGAGAGGTTGAGCTCTCAAACCGCTTCGCGTGGAAGAACCGACACTCGATTTCCACTTGAGATACGTGATGAACATGTGATTTAAAGAAGGTGAGCGACATTTTATTTTGAAGATTAAATTAGTATTTAGTGTCATATTAAATGTTTTAGGCTTAGATTGATGGGTGTGTAGAGAGTATATGAAAATCCAATGGATTTGGGAAGAAGAGATCAAAGAAGAAGTCGAAGGGTTTCTGAAACTGTCAACACCAATCGATTGATTTAGAAATCAATCGATCAGATTTTATAGAACAGAGAAGTTAAAATTTGCTGGAGAAATCGATCGTTCAATTTTGGAAGTCGATCGTTCGATTTTGGAAATCGAACCTTTGATTTTGGACTGAGGTGCCGATATAGCCCTAGTATTTTGGCTGTAACTTTCTGGTCCGAACTCTGATTGATGCAATTATTATGGCATTGGAAAGAGGCCAACGAGATATACAACTTTTGTGAATTAACCAACTCATGAATAAAATATTTTGAGGGTTCAAAATTAAGCAGGAAGTTGGGTCAAGTTCCGAGTAAGCACAAACTTGACCATTTCCGCCTCGATTTTGAGAAAACACTTAAATATGTCTAATTTATTAGTAATTAGAATCAATCCTTAATGCATCATCATATGTGTGATATAGATTGAGAGTTGGAAACCGTTGATTGAACCTTGGTTTTGCTTCCATTCCCGCGCGACTTCGAAATTGAGGTAGGAGGTAGGGGAAACTCAATGTAAAATTACACTTTGTGAATTCGATTCATAGTTACTTTGATTTAATTGAATTGAATATAATCCTTAAAAATTGTGAATGTATTGGAATATTTGAGATATTAAATTGCATTGACTCCTTGGAAATATCGAATCATATGAATTTGTTGAATCTGAACTTAGACTAAGGGGAAAATTCAGTATTTAGGTTACATTTTGAGTTTGATCTATGGATTTTGATGACATGATTGAATGAAGTTGAAATCATTGGAATTTGATTTAAAACTTATTTAAGTTGATTACATGTGAATATTCGAAGTCTTTGAAAAAATGAATTTGTATGTGAACTATCAGACAGTTTGAATTATTGGATGTTTTGGAATCCTTGAACTTTGCATGTGAACATCGAACTTGAGTTTGACTTGGATTCATAGATCTTAATTATATATTTGAACTGAAATATAATCATGAGAATTGAAACAGTAATTTTGTTAGTTTGATCACATTGAATATTGAAATCTTTGGATAGTGAATTGCATCTAAATCTTTGAATTATCAAATCAACTGACCTTTGAACATTAACTTTGAACTTGAGCTTTGAACGAACTTTAAATCCGAATTGGAATACGAACTGTAAATATGAACTCCGAATCTACACTTTGAATATGAACTTTACACCCCGAATCTGAACCTTGTGCTCTGATCTCGATCTTCTAACTTTGAATACGAACTTCGAATTTCAATCCCTTAATCTTTGAACATCGAGTCTTTTGAACTTTGAACCTTGATTCTAACCTTGAACTCAGAATCTGAAATTGAACTTTGAATCTTTTGAACTTGTGCGATGGCACAACCTTGGACCGCTTTAGCAGGATATATGTACGCCCTTGCACCGCTCTGACGGGATCTATATACGCCCTTAGACCGCTCTAGCAGGATATACGTACACCTTTGGATACCCTCGTATCTATGTATGCCTTTGGACCGCTCTGGCGGAATTTACGTACACTTCAGAACATCTTTGTATACCCTTAGACCGCTTTGGCAAGTTATCTGTATGCTCTTGGACCGCTCTGGCAGGAATTACGTATATCTTGGAAACATGAATTTTGAATCCGAACTCTGAACTTTGGCACCTTGACCGCTTTTCGCTTTGATTGCAAATTCAATATTGTTTGCAAATTTGTTCTTGAATTTGAACTTTGAATCCTTTGAACTCCAAACTCTGAACCGTGGACAATCTTTGGATAATCTTGATCAGTAATTGATACCTTGGACAATTGCTTATGTTATGCCTTTGAAATTAGTTTCTGTTCGAATATGAAAATGTCTTCAGTTTTAATATGAAAATGTTTGATTATTGTCATTAACTTTATGTTTCGTTATGATGAAATGTGAAATTGTATTGAGCTTTCCTCTGCTGTGCTTAGACTGTTAGCTCACCTCGACTATAGGTCACAGGTGTAGTTCTTGATCTGGACCTTGGACTTGAGGAGAATCCAAGTTACCTACTGGAGGGAGAAGCTAAATTGGATTTGGCACAGTGACTTCTGCGATTTGAACTTGGTATGTTATAGAGATTCAGTCTTGTACATATTTGTATACCAATGTGTAGGTGATGGTCAGTCCTTATTGTTGGTGCGCGCTTTTTCTGGGTTCCTTTCGGTCCCCGGAACCAGTGGCCCAATTTTGTCCTAAGCGGACTCTGGCAATGGCGATGATGGAGTAATAAATTAGGAAATATTAAATGCTAAAGTTAAAGAGGTTAATTCTAAATGAAGAATACCTGAGAAGATGCGATCGCCAACTGCATATATTTATCAACGCTGCAACACGTCAGTGATCACACTTTAAAGAGAAGCGGGGGTTTATAGGTTGAACTCCTTTACTGAATTGTCCGCCGGCGAATGTCAGCAGCTGTGGGTTGCCTTTAGTGTAACTGATTTGGTTTTCCTATTCCTGCTGGGATTTTATTTAATTTGGTCTCCTAATCCTATTGAGAGTCTGATAGATTTAGTTTCCTAATCCTACTGGGAGTCTGATTAAGAAAGGGTCTCCTAATTCTACTAAGAGTCTAATTTAATTAAGTCTCCTAATCCCACTAGGAGTCTAATTAATTTAAACGTTTTAATCTTATTAGAGCTCTAATTAATTTAGTTTCCTAATCTTATTAGAAGTCTAATTAATATTAGTCTCCTAATTGTACTAGGATTACAACCGTTTTTAATTATGTTATGACTGTTAGATTTGTACTGATTTGAATAAAACTCTAACTAAATTAAATATGCCAATTCTATGGAAATTCTGATTTTAAATAAGCATGCTAGTTTTATTGAAATAAAATTAAATGAAATAAATAGATGGAAAAAGGGGGGTGTGGCCCGTTATGCTAAGGAGGATTGACCTCGTTCCTGAGTGCCCTCCGTAAGCTCCCTTGGGCAAATCGGGTGGCTGAGATTTAAAGTAAATTGAATTTCATACTATAAAATAGTATTTTTGGATTTTTGGAATTGATTTTGGACTGTAATTATGAATTAAATTATGAACTATAATTATAGAAACTAAAAATTAATATTTAGGATTTTTGGATGTATTAAAATAGGGAATTAAAACCATAATTTAAAATTTTAGAACTGAATTCGAGCCTGAAATCAGAAAATCAGACCGTATGATTAAGGACTGGTTCTAGAGTTTGAGACCTAGAACCATAAATTAATGATACGACTGGAGATTAAGATTTTAGAACTTAATTAAAGTCTAGGATCGGTGTATCGGACCGATAGATTAAGGACTAATTCTAAAAATAGAGAACTAGAACCAGATATGGAGAATTTCGGTCTGAAAAGGGTGCAACGGTCTAAGATTGAAAATTAAAACTAACATAATTCCTAAATCTAGAGACTAGGAGTTACGGTCGTGATTTAAAAAATTAACTCCTTACCTAGGGTCGGGGCTGCGGAGAGAAATCTCGGAGTTTGAATATCGAAATTATGACTAGGTTGCTCTATGGGTTCGTCCTCAGAGCTCTCTGGTTTCAAAGTCCCAAAAAATTTCGTTCTCTCTCTCAAAATTTTCAGCCTCTCCTCTCTCTTCGAGAAAAAAACTTTTATAAGTTTTCATTCAATTACGCGCCTGTTTCCAGGCATTTAATTGAATTACGCCCCAATTTTTTGGTGCTTAATCGATTTGAGTCGGTCACCGACTTAGTGAGCGACGGGCTGAATTACTCAGCGGGTGATCATGACTAATTACATGCGTGGTGGGACGTGCGTAATCCGATTAAGTGTGTTATCTGGAGCGCTTAATCGAGGAAACGTAGGAGTCAAGGGTAGGAGACTAGGTTGGGCGTATGCCAATTGCGCGCTAGTGGTGTAGCGCTCAATCCGATCGCGCGTCTGTTTTTAGGCGCGTAATCGAGTCTCAAAACGGTCTGTAAAGGGAAGTTTGGTCTGAAAGGAGACTGATCGCGCGCTTGTGGTTCTGCGTGTGATCGAATTACGTGTGGGTTTTCAGGCGCTTAATTCAGGGTTGTCCGAGTATAGTCTCAAGAATGAAATGCCGAACTATTGTTTCAGACTACATTCCGACTATATACTATTGCTTAGTATATAGCCTCCCTACGTTGGGATCTGAACCACAAAGCTATTATTTTAGCTTGTGTTTAGCCATATACAATTGCATGGTCCCATGTCGAGGGTTTTAAAGGTCAAGGGCTGACCAAATGAATTCGTGTACTCCGAGAGGGCGAAATGAGGGTGTCTACACTTACCAGTGGTTTATTTTAGTCTTTCAGTCATAAGTTTTGTGTAGAAATGGAAATCTTTAGTTCTGCCATATGTATATCTGCTTTGATTTCCGCAATGTGTGTGTGAATGTACTAAGTGTTCTATAATCAAATTATGTTCTGCGATCTGACGGTCCAAGTTTTCCCAATTGGATTTGGTTTAAAGAAGAATATATATATATATATATATATATCAGGAAAACGTGTTGGAAAAATTCGAGCTGTCATAAACCAAGCCAAACCAAATTTCCCAAAATTTAAGTAACCATAAATTAAAAAATTTACTTCATAAATATGATAAAATCGATACAAATTACACCCAGGGCATACCCTTTGAAATTACAAAAACAATTATAACCCCGAAACAAGAATCAAACTAAACCCACCAAACGAAAGGCAAATTTAAAATCAGAATGGGCATCCTTGAGGGAAAATGCCCGAATAATAACACGTAAAAAAGGGAAAGATGACGGAAAAGCCTTGGGAGGAAAGCACACGCTGAACGAATCCTAACAAAAATCTCATACTCACTTTCTTTTCCCCCTGAGATGTTGATTATGATGCAATCTTTCAAGCTACACAATAAAATGACAGCATCGCAGAGCCCTGAGCCGACAGAAAAGAAAGAGTGACTCACAGAAAGCCACCCAAGACCTGAGGCATACACCTATAGAAGGCCGATCATAGAAACCCCCAAGGGAGAGCTGAGTAAAAGTCAATCCACATGCCTACCAAGGAGCAATTGGCGCCGATCACGAGAACTCGAACGCAATTCTTTTCCTTGGTTTTCTTTATTCTACCTTTAACTCTTCCATCTCTTTCCCCAATAGGGTGGCACTTTAGGTGAGATTAACATCAACGGCCCTAACACCACCCCGATACCACGATAATCAAAACACCATCACAGTATCTAACACCCGTGAAATAAAATAAAACGAAAAGAAAGGCATTAAGAAAATAAAATGCCCAAAAAACAAATCCCAAAAAAATTCAACTCACTAAAAATAACAATTGAAATTCAGAATAAAACCCAAGTCCTTAAGCCCTCATTTATAAACAAAACCCCTGGATCCTACTGTGACAAGTGTCTCACTTTAAACACCCTTCATCTAATTAAATCAAAATAATACACTTGTCCTCCTTAGAGAACACCAATCCATGACCAATTTAGATATACCAATAACCATAAGGCATTTACTCCCCAATTAGAATCACAATCAACCACAAATAGAGTTAAACCAATCATTTCAAAATACTTGCCCCATCAAGGAAAACAAATCCATGGAAAGCTAGATGAACCAATGATATTAAAACACTCAACACACTCATTTAGTTTTGATTTAAAACACACATCTTCAAACAAGTGTCACCAAACATAAGACTAAAACAAACCAAAAACAAAAAAAAACTCATACCTTAAACAAAATAAATGCCCAAAATTTTTCTTTTGCCATAAAACCCCATTAATAATGATAAAATACAATCCCAGCCCATCTAGACCATAAAAATGAGCAAAATCATTAAAAAAAAAATAAATGCAGCAAAGAAAAATCACAAAAAAAAATCATATAAAGATCAAAGAGAAAACTGCTCCCCATAGTCCCATCGTGACCAAATCACTCCCCAACGCCCGCCACTCGCTCCGCTGCGGGAAATAATCCTATAAACTAAAAATAATTTAAAACAAAGTCACCGCTCATAGTCCCATCGCAACAACATGACCCAAAAATTTAGGACACCTCCTGATGCTTTCTCACAGTCAAATCACCAGAACCCCAAAAAATAATAATAACTAACAAATAATAAACAATAAAAGTCCCATTGCGACACAAAAGCGAAAAATAATGACAATGACACCCGAATGATGACAAAGTAGCCACAAGATAAATCATTCCACGCTACTTATCTGTAGACACCCCTATTTTGCCCTCTCGGAATATATAATTTTATTCGATCAACCTTTGACCTCTTAACCCTGATATGGGAACCATGTACTGAAATAATAGTACATGACTAGACACAGGCTGAAACAATAGCTCTATAGCTTAGATCCCAATATAGGGAGACTATATACTGAAATAATAGTATATAGTCGAAATGCAGACTGAAACAATAGTCTTGCATTTCAGACTAGAGACCAGACTCGAACAACCCTGAATTAAGCACCTGAAACCTCGCGCGTAATTAGATTGCACGCTAGACCACAAACGCACAATTAGTCCCCCTTTTAGACCAAACTTCCTTTCCCAGACCATCTTGAGATTCAATCACGCGCCTGAAATCAGATGTGCGATCAAATTGAGCGCCCGACTACTAGCGCGCAATTGGCCTACGCCCGACCTAGCCTCACAGTCCTTAACCCCTAAGTTTCCTTGATTGAGTGCTTTTGAAGAAACGCTTAATCGGATTGCGCACGTACTAACAAGCGTGCAATTAGCCCTAACACTATTAGGACTAGGAAACTTGCTAAGCAAGTCAGCCAGTCGCTCACTAAGTCGGTGACCGACTCAAACTGTGTTAGTGTCGGGAAACTGGCGCGTAATTTAGTTAAATGCCTGGAAAACGGCACGTAATTGAAGAAAAACCTATAAAATATTTTTTTCTTAATTTTCCTAAGAGGCTGGGCAATTTTCGAGAGAGAACAGATTTTTTTGGGATTTCGAAACCAAAGAACTCCGAGGACAAACTCATAGAGCAACCTAGTCATGATTTCGAAATTCAAGCTTTGAATCTTCGAGATTTCTCTCTGCAGCTCCCAATCCTAGGGAAAAATCTTAGTTTTAGACCTAGGATTTTTCTTTTAGTTTTACTCATAGATTCTAATTTTCAGTCCAAGACCGTAACACCTTTTTTAGATCGCAAATATTTTATATATGGTTATAATTCTCCGAATTCGGAATCAGTCCTTAATCAGACGGTCTACTTTTCGACCCTAGGCCTTAATTCTATTCTAAAATCTTAATTTCCAGTCCTATCATTAATTCCTGGTTCTAATCCTTGAATTCTAGAACCGGTCCTTAATCATACAGTCTGATTTTCTGATTTCGGACTCGAATTCAATCCTAGAAATTTAAATTTAAATTTCTTATTTTCATATCTTCGAAAATCCTAAATATTAATATTAGTTTCTACAATTCTAGTTTATAATTTAATTCACGATTATTATTCCAAAATCAACTCCGAAAAATCTAAAATACTATTTTACGGTCTAATATTTAATTTATCTTTAATCTTGGCCATCCGATTTGCCCAAGGGAGCTTACGTAGGGTACTCGGGAATGAGGCCAATCCTCCTTAGCATAGCCGGCCCAAAACCCTTTTTTTTAGGAATTCTAGAATCGATTAATTACTTTTTCTTGTTTTTTAGTATAATTAATCAGTAGATTGATTTTATTTTAGCATAACTAATTAGTTAAGTTAATTAGAATTTACAGTGATCGATCAATTTCTTCAAATCAGATTTTAATTGGTTAATATCTTGCTTTAATTAGAATTTAATATGATTAATTCATTGCTTTGATTAGATTTTTAGCATAGTTAATTCATTGCTTTAATTAGAATTTTAATCAAATTAGTTTATTTATTTTAATTAGATTTTTACTAAAATTAGTTTATCTGTTTTAATTAGATTTTAATAAAAATTAATTCCTTTGCTTAAATTAGAGTTTCAGTAAAATTAGTTTTCCATTTTCGATTAGAATTCTAGTAGACTGTTATACTTGATTTAATTAGAATTCCAATACAATTAGAATACTTGCTCTGCTTAGAATTTCAGTATAACTAGCATACTTCACTTAATTAGAGTTTCATCAAGACTATTACATGTGCACTCCTAGTATAATTAGTACAATTAGGAAACCTGATCACAATCAGACTTCTAATGGGATTAGGAGACTAAAATTAATCGAACTCTTAGTAGTATTAGGATACTAAATTAATTAGAATTCTAATAAGATTAGGAAACTAAATTAATTAGACCTCTAATAAGATTATAATATTAGAATAGATCCACTCACCCTAACAAATTCACATGCAAACTCACAACAGAATCTAGGAAGTCTAAACTGACTAGAACTTTAACTATAAAGGGAAATAAAAAGAAAATTAAACTACCTAAATTAAGAAAATAACATAGTTGCTGACGTTCGCAGGCGGACGATTCAGTATAGAAGTAACTCATACCCGCTCTAAAGCGTGATTATTGACGTGTTGCAGCGTCGATAAATTTCTGCAGCCGGCGATCTCAACAAACTAGGAACCTTCCTAGGAAACCCTTTTATTCTACCTCCACTATTCCAAATGCCGCATCGCTAGAGTCCACTTGAACAGAATTGGAGCCACTGATTCAACGGGGATAGAGAGGAACCCAGAAAAAGCGCGCACCAACACTATCCCACCACAATCGGAATCACTCTCCCTCGTCCCATCGTGTAACCCCACACACCGACTAGAGGGAGAGAGTCGCTGATATCCCATCACACATCCCCACAATAACACGTCTCGTCACGACATAACACACATATAACTAATGCTATCCCAACACCTGAGTTCACTGGCATAAATCAACCACGCCCTCATGACCCATCGTGATGCAAAAGCCCCGCCACACGATCAAGGCCAAAGGAAAATCTCGTCATGATCTCAACACACCACTCAAACTGACTCCATTCCATCGCATTACCAAGATCTGCCAATGAAAGAAATACACCATCATTGTCCCATCGCACCCCATCGTAATCTGCCACGAGACACAACCAAAAAAGAGGCTCAACCAATGTCTCATCGCGAAAAGCAATGATTCGAACCCCCCAGATGTCCCATCATGTAGCAATTGCCAGATGCCACCGCAACAGAAACATACGATCTCCAACATAAGAAGAAAGATTTCTCCAATGTCCCATCGTACCCAACAAATATCAAGTCCCATCGCGAACATCTCATCAGGCGATCCAGTCATCCCATCGAGACAATCAACACATCCCATCACGCAACAATCACTAGAGAAATGAAGGGGCAAACCCTCTGATGTCCCATCGTGTGATTACCACACAATAACAACAAGCAAGTCCTGTGGCGAGAAAAATCAGGGAAGTATAACCTTTTTTTCTACTCGACATTCCTTGTAAAATATAATTAGCTAATATTAAGTCAAAAATTTTTTAAACCCATCTCTCCCAACTCGCGAATCACTGTAGTCCTTCCATAAAAGACAATCATCAGTATTCACGAGAATGTTAGACGGAGTATCTAGCGTATCAAGTGTCGTCTTGACAACCACATAAATAGTTGGGTCTATAAATTCCGTTCCGATGGATCTGCTCATCGACGTCTCGAAAGCCACATTTTCTACCTTTTACCACCGAGTTGATCTTAAGTTAAAAATCCCAAACTTCCAAAAATAAACAAAATGAACAAAAAATAATAAATGCACCCTCTATCTACCAAAATGCACTTTCAATCACTCCAATCTATTCTTTCCCCTGGGAAATCGAACACTGAATATGCTCAACTATTAGAAATCACAAATGTCCACTGGAAAGGGACACGTGACGCGCCACTGGTGTGAGCAATGACGCGCCCAATCTGACATGACTTGCCAAAGCCTTCGCCATTACATCAAATTATATCATATTATCCGGTCACTTGACCTCGTCTCTGGACATTCGTATGAAGCCCCCCGGTACCTCGATTGCGTCAATTTCTTTCTATTTGACTACCCCTTACAGCAGGTCACAATATGCGGCGGGATGCCACTTACACCCACAGTTGAGGATATACCTCTCGACAGCTACCACTGGGCCCCCGAATGCTCCTCCTTAGCTTGCACAGATAGATAAGAAAGCCAAGCATTTCATGTCAGCTCCCCAACTCACACTTATGACCTCTCAAAGAAACTAGAAGACACTTCGAAAGAGGGGTGTCTACTTCTTCGACACATCCTTACTTTGCAAGGACGCGCCGAAGAGGGGCATCTATAGACACCCCGATTTTACCCTCTCGGAGTATACAATCCTGTTCGATCAACCTCTAACCTTCCCCATGATCTCCGGAGAAGGACTGACCTTCTATGAAGACCTTAAACCCTAAATACGGGGACATTACTAAAACAATAGTATATGGTTGAGACCCAGGCTGAAATAATAGCTTTACGGCTCGGACCCGACTCGACCCGAGAAAATCCTGAATTCTCACAGATACACTTGGGCTGAATCGATTCCATGCATGGACACGTGCGCAGAATTGGTCCCCCTTGGGCCAAGTTCACCCTTCCCACGGACCTCTAAGACCCCGATCTCACACAGATACACTTGCGCGAAATCGATTCCACGTAGACACAGTTGCACGGACTTAGTCCCACTTGGACTAGGCACAAGCTTCTGTGCACAACTGAAGTTCCCGATTCCGCACAGATACACTTGCGCTGAATTGATCCCTCATATGTCCATATACGCGGAATATGCCTAGATTGGATTGGAACTCCACTTCCCCTAACAGCCCAGAAACCCCCCCGATCCCGCGCTGATACGCTTGACAGAATCGATTCCACGTATCTCCATATATGCGGAATCAGTCCAAATTGAACTGGGACTCTAACTCCCCAGACTGCCGAAGGACTCGAATCTTGCGCATACTCCACTGCGTGGAATTCAATCCCACACGTCATTAGATGCATGGAATTAGTTTCCCAGTCGAACCCCGACTCTAACTGCCAAGGCCGCCTGAAATCACGATAAAACGCATATACCATTGCGCAGAATCGGATTCCACGCATACGCCACTGCACGAAATTCAATTAAGCACATCTCCATATGCACGTAATCGGCCAATTCTGCACATCCCTGCATGCGCGAAATTAGCCCGCTACCTATAAAAAGACCCCCCATACCTAGAGTCATTACGCATCAATTCACTTATTTTGACGAAATTCACCTAGCTCCGACGGAATTTCTCAACTCTCTCTCTGCGGCACTCGGCTTCAGGTAATCTCTTTCTAGTTCTTAATTTTTAGTTCTAGATCTTAGGTTTTAATTTCTACTTCTTAATGTCAGCCCTAACTCTTAGTTTCTGGTTCTAGTTCTTAATTCCTAGAACCAGTTCTTAGTTTTAGTCCATAATTTCTAGTTCTAGTTCTTAATCTCTAATTTCAGATCTTAGGTTCTAGCTTCTAATATCTAATTTCTAGTTTTCAAATTCTAGTTTTTAACTTTAAGTTCTAGCTCTAGAATTCTGATTTGTAGTTCAAATTCACGATTCCTAAAATTCTCAATTTTCGATCCATTAATTCTTATTTTACAATCAAAATTCAGTTTTCAATCCATAATACTTTTAAAATAATCCACAACCCCCTTTGTTTTTCTAATTAAAATAGTATTAGGAAACCAAATTAATTAGAATTAGAGTAATATTAGGAAACCAAATTAATTAGAATCAGAGTAGTATTAGGAAATCAAATTAATTAGAATTCGAGTAACATTAGGAAACCAAATTAATTAAAATTAGAATACTATTAGGATACAAAATTAATTAAAATTAGAGCTAGAACAGTAGTAGGACACCTAACTAGTTAGAGTTAGAGTACTAGGAAAACAATGATCAGTCAAACCCAAGATAAGAAAATAAAGGTTATTGTCGTAACTCGTAACACACCACCACATCCACAGATGACATTCATGGCGGCTCTCACTCTGGTACTGCCCTTTAGCCCCTAGATAGCCCTTTGCAAAGGTCGCCCCTTCCAAGACTTCACGGTGGCCCACACTATGGCGCCTTTCACTCCAGTTCCCATCTTCGGGGCCCCTAGGTCACCCTTTCCCCGGGTTGCCCTTCTGTGACTGAAACAAGAGATGAGGTGTATCTCTGACACCATTTATTAAGGTCAAAACCAATATTCAAAAAATGCCAAGGCATTAGTGGAGCGAAAAGTTAAGAACATACTACTTTGGGGTCATAACCCATCACTACTCATTTAATTATGATCTTTAATTCTGTTTATGATCATCAAAAAATATTTTTTGGAAGAAAAAAAAAGGAGGTTGTTGTTGATGAACTGTTCTGATCAAAACCTGAACAAAGAATCATGAACACCACATTGAAACCACATCTTCGAACGTGGTTCATGCTCTCGCTCGTAAAATTTTCTATTTTTTGAATTACTTGATGCCCATATAGGACAATATAATGGTTGCAGTTTTTACATGGCAATTAAAATCAGATTCAATTCAAACTATGAGAACTAAACTATGAGAAATTGGAAACTGGTAGAACGAACCTTAAATCTAATGGGAAGATTGGCCTCTCGATTGTTGTTGTAGATCGTGCGAAAGCCAGGCGCCTGGGGTTACACACGGCCAAGGCGCTCTGTCTGCGATGAAGTTCGGCGCTCAAGGGACGCTGATCCCCCTCCTAGGCCACAACTGAGCCGCGTCTGTGATGACCTAACCCTCAGCTATTCATTTTGGGGTTCGAAGCAGTTAACGGAGGATGATTGATCTGACGACTCTCTACAGTTTTTACACCTTGTTCGTTTCTGAGAGCCTGCTCAAGGCAATGAGCAAATGGTGGATTTTACTTAGAAACCCCACAAACTTAATTTGAAAATCATGTTTGAGTGTGATGTGGGTCACATGATTTTGAGTTTACTTTTTTATTCCATGTGGCTTCAAAAATTGATAGTTTGATGATATTCTTATGGTTTCAAGATCTTTTGTGTGGAATATTCTAAATGACGATCTCTATCGTTTAGGGTTTAGAAAAAGTTGTGAGTTACTAAATTTTTTTATTTATTTATAATTTTAAATCTTTTTTTTTGGAATTTTAAATTTTTCTCACTGATTTTTCCTCCGAATATTTCCCCAAACTTCTCGGATATGCCAGATTTTTTCGAATTTTCACCTCGCCGAACTATTGTTGAACCTTGATTTGGTGACTATGGTCGTACCTCGTGCCACACCACCACGATCCACAGATGACATTCATGAAGGCTCTCACTCTGTCACCGTCCTTTGGCCCCCAAATAGCCCTTTCCTCAGGTCGCCCCTTCCAGGACTTCATGGCAGCCCACTCTATGGCGCCTTTCACTCCAGTACCCCTCTTCAGGGCCCCGAGGTAGCCCTTTCCCTAGGTTGCCCTTCTATGACTCAAACTAGAGATGTGGTGCATCTCAGATAACATTTTTTATGGTCATAACCAATATTCAAAAATTGCCTACGCATTAGTGAATGCCAAGGCATTAGTGATCAGTCATAGAATATATTATTTTACCATCCTTAACTTAGTGCTACTAGACCCCAGTTTGCTACTAACAAGCTAATGATGTGCAGATATTAAGGAAAATCAGTAAAAGAGAGCCAAAGTGTTAATCCTCGTCAAAATGAACTCAAAAAGCAGTAAGAAAGATAATTGAACGTAAAAGACAATTCATTGCCAACTGAAAGAAAGAAAATCGTACTTTACGATTGAACGAAGTCAAAGAAATAAAAAATCATAATTTACGATTCTTCAGAAAACGTTCAAAGAAAAAGGCAATACAAAAGAAAGCAATCGTTCGTAATTCAGAATCATCCAGAGAGTGAAAGCTACGTAAAGAAGAGAAATTGTGATTTTTGATTTTCCAAAATAGAAGCTTTCTGATGATACTGATCACGTGAAGATTTACACCACCATGAATATAAACAGAAAAATTCTTGAATTAGAAATCTGGTGAATCATGAATCCGAGAAGATTGATGAAGATAAACTCCTAAAGATCTCTGTTGCTGAAATAAAGGAGAAAATCTGGAAGCGCATCAACCACTGAAAGCAAGGAAGATAAAATTAGGAATTAGAGTTCTATTAGGAATCTTTATTTTTAGTAGTTTCTTTTATTAGGATTAGATCAATGTAAATCGACTCCTTATGATCTATATATAAGAGAGCCTAATATAGGATTCATCATTGAAGAATTTCTCAGTGTCAATTGACGATTGAGGCTTGGATTTTCTTTCGATCACCATTGTATATTAGATTTATCAAGTAAAATCACAAATAGTTCTCTCAGGTCTTGCTTGACAACCAAGGCTGAGGAAGCTGAAAGATTAACCCTTTGGATGGTTCTATTTTGCTTTCTAGTTTAGATTTATTTTATTGCAATTTATTACTTTATAAACATCTTCAAGTTTTTTATTTGAATTAACGACCCAGGTTGAGAATTTATAGATTAGTGTAACGGTATTTTATTTTCCGTCTACAATTTTCTCGAATTTGATTGACGCCTATATTCTGGTTGGTTACAGATTAGATTAAATCTGTATTGATAGGATTCTAATTTTGATTGACGACCAACTCTAGGAGACTTGATATATAGTATAATGGTTCTTTTAATTTCATAAATATCTGAGAATAGAAGGAGAGTGATTGACGACCAGGATCCAAAAGTTTGAAGATTAGGATTTATTTTCTGCAATTAGCTTAAGAAACCATTCTTTTATTTATATTTCTCATGTAGTTTAGAACCTTAAAGATAAATATAAGTTTTCAAAAAAGTGAAATATGAAATAAATCACTTCCTTATGGGAATGATCCTATACTAGCATTGCAACTTCCATTGTGAGCTTGCAATAGGTTAAGACTTAATTAGAATAACATAAATAGCTATATCAAATTTTTGGCGCCGTTGCCGGGGAGGCTGATTTTAGTTTATATTAGTTTTAGAAAATAAATATTTATCTTTATCTTTTTATATTTCTTTGATCACTTCTTATACCTTTTGTAGGTTTATTCAGAGCAAGCGAATCAAGGTTTCAACTTCCCCTGATCAGAGAATCTAGAGGCTCAGATTTATTTCTCTCCATGCTTTCTAAGATAAAAATCAAATAAAGCTAAAAACACAAAAATATCAATTTTTTTTAGTGTATGCATCACACTCGATCTCGAAGTTTAGAATTCTTAGAGTATGACCCAGAAATGGAACGAACTCTCTTACACACATTAGCATCAAATCGATCTTCCGCAAGAGAACCCTTAATCATGGCTGACGATCGTTCAATTCAAGCACATTTCAGCCTAGTTGCTTTGACTGCACCCTCCTGTTCAATTCAGTACACTTCAAGTTATACCTTCTTTTCATGGGCTTGATAGAGAAGATTCCTATCAACATTTAAGGGATTTCATAAAACTTTGTACGATGCTATAAGTTTTGGCAGCTAATGAGGAGTCAGTTAAGCTACGACTGTTCTCTTTCTCTCTCAAAGACAAAGCAAAAGCATGGCTGACCTCACTGCCTGCCAGGTGTATAACCACTTGGGATGAACTGTAATCTAAATTCTTAAATGAATACTTTCCAACTGGTAGAACTAACCAGATTCGCCAAACAATTCAAGATTTCATGCAACAACCTGGAGAGTTGTTTCATGAAAGTTGGCAGCGCATGAAAGTCCTATTGAGAAAGTGTCTTCATCATGATGTGCTGAACTGGTCAATAGCACAGAGTTTCTACCAAGGGTTGACTGATACTAACCAGTTCACAGTCGATGCCGTTAGCGGAGGATCCTTTATGGCTCAAAATGGCTAGCAGTCCTGAAACCTATTCGAGAAACTAGCTGATAACTCAAAGCAAAAACAGGCCTTGCTTATATCTGATCTATATGTCACTCGTTACACCCCATTCGCGAGGGGTGGGATTTGCGATATTAGTAAAGATAAAGTAAAGAAGGAGGATGATATGAGTATAAAAGTTTTGGATCTTAAACAATAAATTGCAACATTAATGGCTGCCAAACCTAGCACTCCGGATAGACCCTTGGCAAACTGTTTTAAGTGCCAGTTTCAAACTTATACTGAAAATCCAGCTGCGCCATCGTACCAAGAGGTGATAGAAAATGAACAAGTAATGACCTTTCAGAGGGGAGACTATGGGAGCACGTATAACCCAGCGTGGAGGAACCATCCTGGATTTAACTATGGTTCCACAGGAGGAGCACAACTAGTACCATCGATTGTGCAACCCCAATTTCCTCAGACCTAAGTTTTCCACCAGAGACCTCAATTGCCTGCTACGCAACCCTAATTTGGACCACTGAGCAATGCACCTGATGCCATAGTTGTTCAAATCCTCCTGGATTTGCAGCAACAGTCGCTTCAACACTCAAAGAATTTACATCAGCTCACTCAATTCTCTCAAGTACTTCACTCACACACTCATTCCATTACAAAACTAGAAAGCCAGATTGACCAGCTAGCTTCACAAGTGGAAAAAAGAGAGAATGGCCAATTGCCGGCGTAACCAGTTAATAATCCTAGAGGACAAGTGTTCTTTGGGGAGACATCAACTCTCCATACTTTATTTTAAAAAACCTCAAGGAATCGTCGTGCTACTGACTCATCCGTAGCACCCTTTGTAAATTATGTAAAATTGTTTCTCTTTTTTTAAGTTTAGGCATTACATTACGAGCCAAATCATTGAAAAATGATTGATCGTAATATAATTCCTATTGTGCACTTCTACGAACAAGTGTATGGATTTACGATTACTCGTAAGTTTGAGAATGTTTATCAGTTGAAGCGTAGTGATTACAATTTAACCGATATGAGAATTCATACTTGTTGTTGCTAAAAAGTTAGAGTCGACCGACGACTCTAGGTTAACAATACGTGTGATGACTGTTTCAGTAGGTCATCACTGAAATAAGGGCCTACAGATTTGTGAGAGGAGACGTCGGCCCCATTATCTAACTCTCCCTAAATTTTTTCTGCTTTCCCTCTATTTTTCAAAAATTTCTCGTGTTAGACCCAACAATTTTTGGTTCTTTATACCTTCCTTGCAAAATCTGTCCAATTTCAGAAACCCTACATATGTACCGGTTGACATTTTGAAATTAGAGTTTGGAGATTTTCATAAATTAAGGTGATGGTTTTACTCCGTAAAGGAAGAATCTCTTTGCAAGAAGTTTTGAGTTAATATATGAAATACATGCCTTACTGAAGAATGTTTTCTTATTTTGGCAGATAAAAGGAATTATAGAATGTCAAAAGCATAAGATAATTGACCGAGGGAAGAAGACAGTAGAGAAGGAGGTAACAGTCCTGATCACTCTCCACATATAAGCCATATTGCACGGGTTGCTGCTCGAAAAGCTAAATCAAAAGCAGCATGCCCACCAAGGAAAAAGTCTAAATCTATTAGGGTAGTTATCAGAGAACTTCCTACAGAAAGAATGGAAGTTGAATCGAGGTCCATCCTTGAAAAGGGAAAATAAATAAATGAAGGTGAAGAGCAAGCATCTACTATAAAGACAATAGATCACCCCCCTGCTTCAATGAAACACCACACAGTGGGAGCCGAAGTTGCAGTAGATGTTACCTTTTTGGAAAAGTTTAAAATTAGTGGAACAACAATTAAATATTTCAAAGATGTTGGGCTGAAGTATTTCCTAGAACCAGGAGTCACACCAGTCTTCCCTAGATTGGTGAGGCTGTTTTACAAAAACATGACCAAAAGCAGGCAGGACCCATTCCCAGTCCTCTCCACAAGTATTGGTGGACTACCAATCCAAATCACGAAGGAAATGGATGCCAAGGTGAAGCAAGCACCCTTGGAATTACCCACTAGTGTCCCAAGACAACCCAGAGGCCAACATTTTGAGGATGCCACCCAGTACTCTACCAAATTTTATTTAAATGGCAACAAAGTTGTTGGGAAAACCTCCAAGGGACAGATCATTCTTCCTTCGAAAAGATTTAGAATCATGGAGCTTGCAACTCCATTTCCTAGATGTCCTGATTCACAAAACAGTCCAACCCACAAGTCATGGAATGCAGAGAAGGGCACTTTTTGTAAGAGTCTTGTATCTTATGGCTAATTGTTACTGGTTCAGTGTTCCAGCCTACCTGCTAGAAGTAATCAACACCGTGAAAGAGAAATTGAACCAAGAAAAATATCAAACAAAGAAATTATGTCTACCCTTTGGAGTAAATTTGTTAATGAATGTGGGACATAGCATTGATCCCAATGAAAGGGCTCTTCCTAGAACAGAGGATAGCCTCACAGCAACAACTTATAGGACTCTTAGTGCCAAAAATAAAAAGAAATTCCCACTCGCTGCAACCAAAGAGAGTGCCCCTCCTAAGCCAGGATCCACATTGGACCCTGAGGTATAGAAAGAATCTGCCGAGGGGCTGATAGTAGAAACTATAGTCCCAGCATAAGCAACTATAATAGGGGAGATGAGTACTTCTACTCAACCTCTAGAAAGACCAATGATTGGCTCACCAACACAGGAAAGGTTAATCAATTTGAAATCACTAGCTGTCCTAGAACCAGTTCAAGCTAGCCTATATGACTTAGCGATTCAACAACCAGACCTACTTTAACCCTTTCTACGGAGGCAAAAACACTGCCAGTTACTACAAAAGCAGTGCCTGTGAATCCAATGACAACAGCTGCAGAAGAAAATTTTCCACCAACAGAGCAAGCTGCTCAATTAGCTATTTCTAACCATGTTTCTGCACCTATTGAGTTGATTGTTCCACCCACAGTTTCAGTCGCTACAGAGCAGACTCCGACATTTCAACCTGCAGAAACATGACTTAACTTTGAAGCCACAAGGGTGGGTTTTATCGAATTATTGAATCAAGAGATGTCTCCTCTAGAAACTACTACAGCAATTCCAACAACCTCCGGAGAACAACATAATTTGGAAAGAAGATTGAGAGAAGTAGAGCAATGGCAACTTACAAATGCACCAAATTTAATGCCATTGCTAGGAGTAGTGAGAAGACTAATGGACGAATTCAACAAATTGAAGAACAGTGTCCTTGAATCTACACTCACTACTCAAGAGCGCTCAGAGATAGTGGAAAGCTTACGGCGGAAAGCTGTAAGATCACCATGCCCACTGGACGACATACACAGAAAAAAAAGAGTCCAGGAGGCCACATCAACCCTTCAAGCACAAATTATCAAGATGCAAGGAGACGAGTGTTAAGAGAAAACCAACAGGCATGGGATGTTGAGAAAAATGGGTATGAAGACAAGATAGAAAATTTAATGGAACATTTTGGAGAATTTATTAGAGACCCAGACGCAAGAGAAAATGCGAGAGAAAAAGCTCACCAAGAGTAAGAGCAAACACTAAATGCTCAGCTGGATGAAAAAAAATCATCAATTAATAGTAGAAAAAGGGAAAGTACTCCAATTACAAGAAGATAAGGATTCCTTGTGATAGATTTGTGAGGAGCAAAAAAAACATATTGACTCTCTCACAACCAAAAGTTGGGTCGCAATAGCAAGAGAACGAGTTCAATCTACGAAACTGAGGGACAAAATTAAGGAAAAGTTTACTGTTATTTACAAACTTAGAGATGAATTAAAGAAAAGAGAAAAAGTTATTAAGGAGCTGCAAGCCTTGAAAGAGAACTACGATGCAATGTTAGCAGAGAAACCAAGCTTTGAGGAACACCCAAAGGAATTGATCTGAGCGTACAGGTGGAGATAGAACCAGATAGAGAATCTGATTGCTCTACAGAGGTGATGTCAGAATCTGAAGAGGAAGATACTGGCATGCTTCCTTCCCCAAAAGCCCTACCAGTTTAAGAATCCGTATCATCCGTTTACATGGTACCATATCCATCATCACCGAGTGAGTAAAAATTAATTTTTATGCATTAGAAAAGCCTCACATGTATGACTTTTTGGTAGATAAATTTTTGAGTGTCCCCTGTTTTGCACAATGAGGACATTGTCCTAATTAAGTTCAGGGGGGGGGATACACATTTTTTGTGTATATTCGTTTATTCATAGTAGTTTGTTTATATTAGTTTCATTTTATTCTTTTTGCATAAATAAATAAATAATTCTATAAATATTTTGGATTAGTTAACATTATATGTGAGTTATGATAGAAAAAGATTATGAATCTATAAAAGGTTACTATCCATCGTAGTAGAAGTTCAACAATCACAACAATAGAATAGTTACAATTCATGTTTTAGCTCTTTGAACACTGTATCAGAATGAATGTTTGAAACAATAGGTTGATCTGAATTGTAATATTTAGACTATAGTTTCAAAACTATATAAACCAGTGAGCTTTTGAACCATATTTCTTCTTTTTATTCTGAGAGAGAGACTGCTTATATTCAAGCTAAAATTTTCTTGAACTTCTCTTCTGTTTTTAATGAGAAATCTCATATTGCTGAAAAATTGAATCAAATATTCTATGATTATGATGATTTGTTTCTTTTAGAATTATCTATTAAATGTATCAAAACAAGATGACATTTATGCTAGTAAATCGTAAAGATAATTAAAGGCCATCTTTTGTTTAAGTCAGACCCAAAAAGCCAAAATCCCAGAAAGAATTTATCCTTTGAACCCATATTACAAGCCTAAATCAAATTTCTTTGTACCAAAATCTGATAAACCCTTAACCATATGTACTACCCAAAACTTTCAACCTTTAACCCTTATAATTTTTTGAAAGTTTAGAACACAAAAGAAGGGAAAAAGAGGGAGTGAAAGGAGTATAAGTTAACAGCTAAGGGAGATGCCAAAAAAGGGTGCAACTGATAAAAAAAAGAAAAAGAAGAAAATATGGGGAAATAGTCAAAAATCATAATTACGATTCTACAAAAAGAGAAGCAAATAGCTTCCAAGCTGAAAATTTTAAAAGGATATCTGAAGAAAACGAATCAACTGAAGAAAAGGGATTTACAGAATAAAACCAAAAAAGAAAATGGGAAGAAGTTATCCAACCTTCTTAATACTTACTGAAGTAGAAAAGAAAAGAAGAGAAGAAGACAGGAGAAGGAAGAACTAAATTCTCAAAAAAAATCTTTGAATCCTATCTACCTTTCTTTGAAACCTTCTGAAATCTAAAGCCTCATTACAAGCCGAAGGAAAGACCTTTTTGATTTACTGTTTGTAAAAGTATGAGTGTAGTAGAGAGATATGCAATAGATACTATGAATGAACAAGAAATCATATGAATAAGAATTGATTATTCATTCCATGAGATTTATCTTTTTAGTCAATTGTCCTTTATATTTATCATATACATACTATATTGTGAGAACCCAAAAATTTCGACATCTTTTTGAGAGTATGTCAATAGTCTAATTGTGAGAGTTTTTGGATGAAAATATTTTCTAAAGCTGCAGTTTAGAAAATTTTATGAAGAATAAACTGTTCACTGATGCATACACTCCATGCTTATTATGAATTGAAGTTGCTGAGTTCTGATCAAGGATAACTACTATGATGGAAAGCTAAGGATAAAAGGTTTGTAATTTTGAAAATCATAAACAACCATATGATGATTAACTTAATAGTGTATAAAATCAGTTTAGATATTTTTACTTTTGTTTTGAAAAACTGAAAAATCAAAAAATATTTGAAGTTTGTAGGTAACTTCACTGAAAACCTTCAAAAGACTATAACTCCTCCACTAGGGATCACCTAGGGGTTTAAAGGCTTGTTACATCTACTAAATGCAATCGTGCTCCCTATGAAAGTGGCATTTAAATTTTAGATTAGTATTTCTTTTCTTGTTTGCTAGGGACTAGCAAAACGTAACTTTGGGAGTATGATTAGTCACAAAAAATACCATTTTATCACCCTTAACTTGGTGCTACTAGACCCCAGTTTGCTACTAACAAGATAATGATGTACAGATATTAAGAAAAATCAGTAAAAGAGAGCCAAAGTGTTAATCTTAATCAAAATAAATTCAAAAAGTAATAAGAAAGATGATTGAACGTAAAAGACGATTCATCGCCAACTGAAAGAAAGAAAATCCTACTTTACGATTGAACGAAGCCAAAAAATAAAAAATCATAATTTACGATTCTTCAGAAAACGTTCAAAGCAAAAGGCGATAAAAAAGAAAGCAATCGTTCGTAATTCAGAATCGCCCTGAGAGTGAAAGCTATGTAAAGAAGAGAAATTGAGATTTACGATTTTCTAAAATATAAGCTTGTTGATGTTGCTGATCACATGAATATTTACACCGCCATGAATATAAGCAAAAAAATTCTTGAATTAGAAGTCCGACGAATCACGGATCTGAAAAGATTGCTGAAGATAAACTCCTAAAGATCTCTGTTACTAAAATAAAGGAGAAAATCCAGAAGCGCATCAACCACTGAAAGCAAGGAAGATAAAATTAGGAATTAGATTTATATTAGGAATCTTTTATTCTTAGTAGTTTCTTTTATTAGGATTAGATCAGTGTAAACTGACTCCTTATGATCTATAAGTAAGAGAGGCCAGTATAGGATTCATCATCGAAGAATTTCTCAGCATCAATTGAAGACTGAGGTCTGGGTTTTCTTCCGATCACCATTATACATTAGATTTATCAAGTAAAATAGTTCACAGTTCTCTAAGGTCTTGCCTGGCAACCAAGGCTGAGGAAGTTGAAAGATCAACCCTTTGGATGGTTCTACTTATTTTCTAGTTTAGATTTATTTTATTGCAATTTACTGCTTTGTAAATATCTTCAAGTTTTTTATTTGAATTGATGACCCAGGTTGAGAATTTGCAGATTAGTGTAACGGTATTTTATTTTCCATCAACAATTTTCTCGAATTTGATTGGCGCCCAAATTCTGGTTGGTTGTAGATTAGATTAAATATGTATTGATATGATTCTAGTTTTGATTTACAACCAACGCTAGGAGACTTGATATATAGCGTGACAGTACTTTTAATTTTATAAATATCCAATAACAGAAGGAGAGATGACCAGGATCCAGAAGTTTGAAGATTAGGATATATTTTCTGCAATTAGTTTAATAAATCATTTTTTATTCATATTTCTCAAGTAGTTCAGAACCTTAAAGATAAATATAAGTTTTTAGAAAAGCAAAATATGAAATAAATCACTTCCTCGTGAGAATGATCCTATACTAGCACTGCAATTTCCATTGAGTGCTTGCAATAGGTTCAGACTTAATTAGAGCAACATAAAAAGCCATATCAATTTGGTGAGCGAAAAGTTAAGAACTTACTACTTTGAGGTCATAACACATCACTACTCATTTAATTATGATCTTTAATTCCGTTTATGATCATCAAAAAATAATTTTTGGAAGAAAAAAAAAGGAGGTTGTTGCAGACGAACAATTATGGACAAAATCCTGCCTATGAATCATAAACACCACATTGAAACAACATCTTCAAATGTGGTTCGCTCTCGCGCTTGTAAAATTTTCTATTTTCTAAATTGTCTGATGCCCATATGGGACAATCTAATGGTTGCAGTTTATACATGGAAATTAAAATAAGATTTAATTCAAACTATGAAAACAAAACTACGGGAAATCGAAAACAGGTCGAACGAATCTTAAATTTGATGGGAAGATTGGCCAGTTGATCGTTGCAGTAGATCGTTCGGAAGCCAGGCGCCTAGGGCTGCACACGGTCAAGGCGCACCGTTTGCAATGAAGTTCGACACTCAAGTGATGCCGATCCTCCTCCTAGGTCACCACTGATCCGCATCTATGATGACCTTACCCTTTCCCAGCCGCTCATTTTGGAGTTCGAAGCAGATAACGGAGGATGATCAATCTGATGACTCTGCAATTTTTACACCTCGTTCGTTTCTGAGAGTCTGCTTAAGGCAACCAGCAAATGGTGGATTTTGCTCGGAAACCCCACGATACTTAATTTTCCTTCGTTGACAAATGAGTGGGCCCCACTCGCGTTGAAAACCTTGAGCATCTATTTCCTAAAATTTCAGCAAAACACTTTTTCTTTGTCTAAAACATCTAATAGAAAGCGAGGGGGTGCCTTGCGCATTTTCTTTATTCTATAACTGCCATGCGCTTTGTGGCAAGAACTTATGGCTTTATTAGGGCATTATAGTGATAAATATAATTACCAAATAGGGCTTCGTTTAGACAGTTGGAGGATTCAAATCAGGCAATGGAAAGTCAAAACATTCTTCTTCTTTACATATGGACTTAATACCAATTCATAATTGAGTATCTCTATTTGGCACCTATCGTATCAGTGAGTGGCACCTATGCTGAAAGCTATTGATTACTTGGAATCAGGTGATGGAGATAGCATTTTATACCTTTTTATTCACACAACGGATATCCAGGACAGTCAAGTTTTTGCTCCATGTTGCACACGTCTCAAAAGTGATTTGAAAATCTTGTTTGAGTGAGATGTGGGTCACGTGATTTTGAGTTTATTTTTTTATGCCATGTGGCTTCAAAAATTGACAGTTTGATGATATCCTTCAGAACAACGATCTCTATTGTTTAGGGTTTAGAAAAAGTTGTGACTTACTAAATTTTTTTATTATTTTTTTAGAATTTTAAATCTTTTTATTTTTATTTGAAAATTTTTCTCACCGATTTTTCCTCCGAATATTTCCCCTAACTTGCCAGATTTTTCCAAATATTTCACCTTGCCGAAGTATTACCGAACCTCGATTTGCTGACTATGGTCGTAACTCGTAACACACCACCATGATCCACAAATGGCATTCGTGGCGGCTCTCACTCTAGTACTGCCCTTTGGCCCCCTGATAGCCCTTTCCTCAGGTCACCCATTCCAAGACTTCACGGCGGCCCACTCTATTGTGCCTTTCACTTCGGTACCCCTCTTCAGGGCCCCTAGGTAGCCCTTTGCCCAGGTTGCCCTTTTGTGACTCAAACTAGAGACGTGGTGCATCTCTGATAGCATTTGTTATGGTCATGACGAATATTAAAAAAATGCCTAGGCATTAGTGGAGCAAAAAGTTAAGAACTTACTACTTTGGGGTCATAACACATCACTACTCATTTAATTATGTTCTTTAATTCAGTTTATGATCATCAAAAAATGTTTTTTGGAAGATAAAAAAATGAGGTTGTTGCTGACGAACTGTTCTGGTCAAAATCCGAACAAAGAATCATGAACACCACATTGAAACAACATCTTCGAATGTGGTTCATTCTCTCGCTCATAAAATTTTTGATTTTCTGAATTGCCTGACGCCCGTATGGGACAATATAATGGTTGCAGTTTATACATGGAAATTAAAATCAAATTTAATTCAAACTACGAGAACAAAACTATGAGAAATCGAAAACAGGTTGAACGAACCTTAAATCTTATGGGAAGATTGGCCTCTCGATTGTTGCAGTAGAACGTGCGAAAGCCAGGCACTTGGGGCTGAACACAGCCAAGGCGCACCGTCTGCATTGAAGTTCGGCGCTCAAGGGATGCCGATCCCACTCCTAGGCAACAACTGAGCCACGTCTGTGATGGCCCAACCCCCTCCCAGCCGTTCATTTTGGGGTTTGGAGAAGCTAACGAAGGATGATCGATCTAATGACTCTCTGCAATTTTTACACCTCGTTCATTTTTTAGAGCTTGCCTAAGGCAACGAGCAAATGGTGGATTTCACTCGGAAACCCCACGAAACTTAATTTTCCTTCGTTCGTAAATGAGTGGGCCCCATTCGAGTTGAAAACCTTGAGCATCTATTTCCTAAAATTTCAACAAAACACTTTTTCTTAGTCTAAAATAACTAATATAAAACGAGGGGGTGCCTTGGGCATTTTCTTTCTTCTATAACCGCCACGCGCTTTGTGGCAAGAACTTGTGGCTTTATTAGTGCATTATAGTGATAAATATAATTACCAAACAGGGTTTCGTTTAGACGGTTGGAGGATTTAAATCAGGCAATGGAAAGTGGAAACATTCTTCTTCGGTTCATATGGACTTAATGCCAATTCATAATTGAGTATCTCTATTTGGCACCTATCGTATCAGTGAATGGCACCTATGCTGAAAACTATTGATTACTTTGAATCAGGTGATGGAGATAGTTTTTTGTTCCTTTCTTTTCACACAACGGGTTTTCAGGACAGTCAAATTTTTATTCCATGTTCCACACATCCCCAAAAGTGATTTGAAAATCATGTTTGAGTGTGATGTGGGTCACGTGATTTTGAGTTTATTTTTTTATGCCATGTGGCTTCAAAAATTGATAGTTTGATGATATCCTTATGGTTTCAAGATCTTTTGTGTGGAATATTCTGAACGACGATCTCTATCGTTTGGGGTTAAGAAAAAGTTGTGACTTACTAAATTTATTTATTTATTTTTATTTTTATATAATTTTAAATCTTTTTATTTTTATTTTTAAATTTTTCTCACCGATTTTTCCTCTGAATATTTTCCCGAACTTCTCGGATTTGCCGGATTTTCCCAAATTTTCACCTCGTCGATCTATTGTTGAACCCCGATTTGGTGTCAATGGTCGTAACTCATTACACACCACCACGATTCACATATGACATTCGTGGCGGCTCTCACTCTGGTACTGCCCTTTGGCCTCCAGATAGCTTTTTCGTCAAGTCGCCACTTACAGGACTTCACGAAGGCCCACTCTATGGCGCCTTTCTCTCCGATACCCTTCTTCGGGGCCCCAAGGTAGCCCTTTCCCCAGGTTGCCCTTCAGTGACTCAAACTAGAGACGCGGTGCATCTCTGATACCATTTGTTAAGGTGATAACCAATATTCAAAAAATGCCTAGGCATTAGTGGAGCGAAAAGTTAAGAACTTACTACTTTGGGGTCATAACACATCAATACTCATTTAATTATGATCTTTAATTTTGTTTATGATCATCAAAAATTGTTTGTTGGAAGAAAAGAAAAAGGAGGTTGTTGCAGACGAACAGTTCTGGTCAAAATCCGGCCTAAGAATCATAAACACCACATTGAAACGTCTTCGAACTAGGTTCGTTCTCGCGCTTATGAAATTTTCTATTTTCTGAATTGCCTGATGCCCATATGGGACAATATAATGGTTACAGTTTATACATGGAAATTAAAATCAGATTCAATTCAAACTACGAGATATCGGAAACAAGTCGAACGAACCTTAAATCTGATGGGAAGATTGGCCTCTCGATCGTTGCAGTAGATCGTGAGGAAGCCTGGCGCCTGGGGCAGCACATGGCCAAGGCACAACATTTGCGATGAATTTCAGCGCTCAAGGGACTACGAACCCACTCCTAGGCCACCACTGAGCTGTGTCTACGATGACCTAACCCTCTCCCAGCCGCTCATTTTGGGGTTCGGAGTAGTTAACAGAGGATGATTGATCTGACGACTCTCTGCAATTTTTACACCTCGTTCATTTCTGAGAGCCTGCTTAAGGCAACTAGCAAATGGTGGATTTTACTCGAAAACCCCGCGAAACTTAATTTTCCTTCGTTCACAAATGAGTGGTCCCCACTCGCGTTTAAAACCTTGAGCATCTATTTCCTAAAATTAATAGATGCTAAAATTTTCAGCAAAACACTTTTTCTTTGTCTAAAATAGCTAATAAAAAATGAGGGGGTGCCTTGGGCATTTTCTTTCTTCTATAACTGCCACGCTCTTTTTGGCAAGAACTTGTGGCTTTATTAGGGCATTATAGTGATAAATATCATTACCAAATAGGGCTTCGTTTAGATGGTTGGAGGATTCAAATCAAGCAATGGAAAGTGCAGACATTCTTCTTCGTTACATATGGACTTAATACCAATTCATAATTGAGTATCTCTATTTGGCACCTATCATATCAGTGAATGGCACCTATGCTGAAAACTATTGATTACTTTGAATCAGATGATGGCGATAGTTTTTTGTTCCTTTTTTGTCACACAACGGGTTTTCAGGACGGTCAAATTGTTACTCCATGTTGCACACATCCCCAAATGTGATTTGAAGATCATGTTTGAGTGTGATGTGGGTCACGTGATTTTGAGTTTATTTTTTTAAGCCATGTGGCTTCAAAAATTAATAGTTTGATGATATACTTTTTGTTGGTATGCACTTTTTCTGGGTCCTTTAAGGTCCCGGAATAAGTGGCCCAATTCGGTCCGAGTGACTCTGGCTAAGAGCAATGGAGTAATAAGCTAAGAAATATTAAATTATTGAAATTAAAAAGACGAATATTAAATGGGGAGTACCTGGATGATGCGCCAGCTGCAGATGTTTATCGACGTTGTAACACGTCATTGATCACGAGCGGAGATGTGGGTTGACTCCTTTACTGAACGTCGGCCGACCAACTTCAACAACTGTGGGTTGCCTTTAATCCAACTAGTTTGGCCTTCTTACTTCTGCTAGGATTCTAACGGATCTAATCTCCTAATCCTATTGGGAGTCTAATTGATCTAGTTTCCTAATCCTACCGAGAGTCTAATTAACCTAGTCTCCTAATCCTACTAGGAGTCTAATTAAAAAGGGTTGTAGCCCGTTATGCTAAGGAAGATCGGCCCCATTCCCAGGTACCCTGTGTAAGCTCCCTTAGGCAAATCAGGTGGCTAAGGCTTAAAAATTAGAAGAGGCTAGAGACCTAATCAGTTCTAGGCTAAGCGCTTCCTCCTTCAATACTTCTTCAAGAGTCAAGATTAGCAGTCTAGGGCCGCTAGCTTGACTACCTAGGGCTCCTGGGAAAGAGTCTGCACTTGTGTAGAAGTCTAAAAGGCAGCTTGATCCCTTTCTAAAAGTCCCAGAGAGAACCTCAAATATTCTCAAAGGGAGAGGCTTGAGAGAAAGAAGAATAGTAAATTGTTTTTATGGCTAAGGGTAATTTTGAAAAGACTCTGTTTGAATTGATGATTAAAGGCGGAAAGATTAAAAACTGAGAATTTAAAATTTTAAGGATTGGGGATCAAGAACTAAGAACTGAGATATAGAACTTAAGCATTAAGAACTAGAACAAAGAAATTAGGAACTAGCATAAAAATTAAGAACTAGGATCTAGAACCTATGAATTAAGAACTAGAAATTAGAAATTATGAACTAGAGACTAGAACCTAAAAGATTACCTAAAATCGGGCGCCGAAGAGAGAGTCTCAAAATCCCTAAGCTTGGAAGAGAGGAACTCGAAAATTTAATTATTGGGATGTCCCTTTTGGGCGAGGTAGGGGGTCTTCTTATAGGTAACGGGCTAATTTCGCACATGTGGGAATGTGAGGGATTGGTGAATTTCGCACAAGTGAGGTTGCGCTTAATTGAATTCCACACAGTGGCATATGCCCTTAATTCAATTTGAGTTGGCCTGTGAACCGGGTTTCCTTGTCCTAGTGTGCCTAGGAAATCAATTTCGTGCAGTGGCGTATGTGCTTGATTGAATTCTGCATAGTGGCATATGCCCGAGATTCAGGAGTTCAGGCGGTCTAGGGAATTAGAGGCTGGGTTCGATTGGGAACCAATTTTGCACGAGATTCGAGTCCCTGGGTGGTTTGCGGAGTAGAGTCCTAGCCCAATCTGGACCTATTCCGCATGCATGTGAATACGTGGAATCTATTCTGCGCAAGTGTATCTGCGCGAGATCGGGGTCTTTGGGCGGTGCACGAAAGGCATGCCCTAGTCCAAGTGGGAGTAATTTCGCGCAACTGTGTTACGTGGAATTGGATTAAGCGCAAGTGTATCTGTGTGGAATTCGGGTCTTAGCGGTCCACGGGAAGAGTGAACTTGTTCTAAGTTGGACCAGTTTGACCCATGTGGCCATATGTGGAATCGATTCCGCGCAAGTGTATCTGCGTGGAATTTGAGATTTTCCCGGGTCGAGTCGGGTCCGAGCCGGAGAGCTATTGTTTCATCCTAGGTCTCAACCATATACTATTATTTCTGTAATGGCCCCGTATTTAGGATTTTAACATCTTTGGAGAAGGTTAGTCCTTTTTCAGAGATTGTGGACAAAGTCAAAGGTTGATCGAACAGGTTTGTATACTCCGAGAGGATAAAATCATGGTATCTACAGATGCCCCTCTTCAGTGCGTCCTTGCAGAGTAAGGATGCGTCGAAGTAGTAGACACCCCTCTTCCGAGGTGTCTTCTCATTTTTTTGAGATATCACAAGTGTGAACAGGGGAGCTGACATGAAATGTTTAGCTTTCTTTTCTATCAGCGCAAGCTAGGGAGGAGCGTTTGACGGCCCAGTGGTAGCTGTCGAGAGGTATATCCTCATCTGTGGGTTGAAGTGGTATCCCACCGCATATCGCGACCTGCTGCAAGGGGCAATCAAACAGAGGGATATTAACGCAATCAAGGTACCGGGGGGCCTCATACGAACATCCAGAAACAAGGTCAAGTGACCAGATAATATGATTTAATGGCGAAGGCTTTCGCAGGTTATGTTAAGTCGGGCGCGTCATTGCTCACACCAGTGGCGCGTCATGTGTCCCTTTCCAGTGGACATTTATAATTTCTCAGAGTTGAGTATACTCAATGTTTGGTTTCCCAAGGGAATGAACATATTAGAGTGATTAGAAGTGTATTTTGGTAGATAGAGGGTTTATTTATTATTATTTGTCATTCATTTTTTTGTTTGTTTGTTTTTGAAAGTATGAGATTTTTAACTTAAGATCAATTCGGTGGTAAAATAACGAAAAACGTGCCTTCCGAGACGTCGCTGAGCAAATCTACCAGAGTGGGATTTGTGGACCCGACCATTTATGTGGTTGGCAAGACGACACTTGGTATGTTGAATACTCCGTCTAATCTTCTCGTGAATACTGATAATTGTCTCTTATGGGAGGACTACAGTGATTCCCGAGTCGAGAGAGACATGTTTTGAAAATGTTTGACTTAACATTAACTAACTATACTTTGCAAGAAATTTCAAGTAGAAAGAAAGGGGTGATACTTACCTAATTTGTTGTGCGATGGGATGTTCAGATCGTCTGATGGGATGTTTGCGATGGGACTTGATAATTGATGGGTGTTGTTGTTTCGTGGTGATCGCGCGATGGGATATCAGGGCGTGTGATGAGAGGCTAGCGACAAGGCTTAATATTTGTTGAGTGCGATGAGACATCGGAGAAATTCCTCTCTTCTTCTGTCAGTGATTGTATGTTTCTACTGCATTGGGGTCTGACGATTGCTGCATGATGGGACATTTGGGGGGTTCGGCTCATTGCTTTTCGTGATGGGACATTGGTTGAGCCTCTCCTCCTGGTTGTGTGTTGTGGCGGGTTGCGATGGGACTTGTCTTTAGCATTACAGTGCAGTAGAGCCTTGATGATCGTGCTTATGGATGTATGGTGAGTGTATGTGACGTTTTACGGTGGGGTAGTGTCACGATGAGACATGAGGGCGTGGCTGATTTAGACCAATGAGCATAGGTGTTGGGACAATGTTGGTTATATGTGCGTTTTGTCGCGATGAGACATGTTATTGTGGGGATGTGGGATGGGATATCAGCGGATCTCTCTCTCTGGTCGGTGTGTGCTGTTACGCGATGGGATGAGGGAGAGTGATTCCCATTGTAGTGGGATAGGTAGTGGAATGATTTATCTTGTGGCTACTTTGTCATTATTTAAGTGTCGTCGTCATTATTTTTCGCTTTTGTGTCGCAATGGGACTTTTTTTGTTTATTGTTTTATCATTTTTTTTTGGGTTAGGTTTGGTAATTCCTCGCATAAGTACTGGCGCAGAATTAAATTTTGCGCATGAGGTATTGTGCGTGATTGAATAGTTGCTGGCTTGCCAGGGCAAGTGTCCGCGTGTCTCTTTAAATTCCGTGCAACGATGGATGTCTGTGATTGTAAATTCGTGCAACTCAAGCTGCACAGGTTTCATTTGTCGCCCGCACAGTTGACAGGAGCCTAATTACGCGCGTGGAGTGTTGCATTTAATTTGGAATGCGTGTTCCTATTCGTGCATTGAATTGGATTGTGCACAACATTTCTGGCGCTTAATTCGGAGAGCATCTATATATGCCCGAGGTTTCTTCATTTTTCTTCATTCCTTCCTATAGTGTCTTAATTTTGGTGTTTTGGTGATATTTTTGGATCCGACGATCCGATTTCGATGTCATTTCTTCTGATCTTTGTCATTTCAGGCATTCTACGTCCCGAAGTGACTTCTAATGGTGGTGTAGCTATGGCTTTGGGGGTGTTGGGATTGAGGTGCAACATACATCCAGCATTATTGTTAGAAAAATGCCCCTGTTTGGGGTGTCGGTCTCATAACCTGAGTGTCGTTACCAAGGTGCTAGCGCTCTTAAACAAAAATGCCCTAGTGTCAAGTGACAGTGTGACTTTTATCAGCCTCTCAGATATCCTGGAGTGTGTTAATAATGATCCTATGTCGGGAAGCAGTTTGATTATTTCAGCCACATGTCAGGCTCAATTTTATAAGTGTTGAATGATCATTATGTATCGTAGCTTTTTAGTATGGTTGGAATAAATGGTAGGTAATGTGTGATTGCATCACTTGCCATTCGAGAGTTTTCAGTTTTATTCCGAAGAGATTTTGGAAATCATTTGACTCATTATCCGAAAGAGAAATAAAGGGGTGAAGAAGGGATAAGGTTTATTGATCTAGGGGTAGCTTCTTATTTAACAACTTTATAAAATAGTAGTCAACTATTTTCTTCTTGAGTGGGTAATGTGGTGCCATAATTGAGCTCTCCGTCATGGTCCAACACCATCAAATAATCAAATGTTATGGTTAGCAAGAGTTTTATCCTCCTCCCACCACCGTACAACGATATCTAGTAATGTGAAGATGTCAGGGATGCCCTTGCGGCTTGCTTATACTTCCCTAATAAGATTACCATGAGTGCCCTCACAATTTGCTTATGCTTCCCTGAATTCATTGACTGTTCATTCGTCATATTACTCTCGCTCGATTGTGCTTCTTTTATGTATATTTTTTTAAATAACCTACTAACGCAAGAATTATGAGGTCTAATAGAACCTTGCATTTTCATTTTTTCTGCTCGGACATCGACTCTAATGGCTGAAGAGAGTGTATGAGAATCTAGAGTTTTCTATATTTCAAAAAGAGAGTTTTATGATCCACTAGTCCTTTCGATCAACTTGCCCAAATAAGGGGTGGTTAATGAGTCAGATGATTCCCAAAATATTTTTTGAAAATAATCACCTATGTTTGGCTCATGCCTTGCGATGACTATGAGGATGATAGATATATAGTTACGCATGTTTAGGCTACGAGATATGATGATCATTGAGTCGTGATTCCAAGGGTTAGGAAGTCTTCCCCTTGTAGCTATTTTTTGGGCATGTTGCCAAAATAGTAAAAGTACTTCCCATGTGGGGTTTTGATTTTTTTCAGGCGAGGCGATTGTGTAGGCATTGTTTCCATAGCACTAGCTCCTCGACTTCGAGTTCTCGGTCGATTAAGAGTTATAAGTCAGAGATATTATTGGGTAGATGATATATGTATATATATATATATTATATAATTTTTATTATTACTATTGTGTTATGGTACAACATCAGTTCCTTAAGCAAGGACTAACTCAGAAGGTCGGATGGACAGAGTGACAGTCAGATTATCCATTTATAGGTCCTCGATCCCTCTCGATCTGATTGATCTGGGATGAGAGAGATGTTATGTTCAGGTTTATGATTTGGATGATGTGAGATTTGTCAAAATAGGTGTGACGTCATTTTATTTCCTCTTTTGATCAGTCTTTTACGGCCAATGGCTCCTTGTCGAGAGGGACCTTCTTTAATTTTTCGATTGGGTGAGGCACCTCGTAGAGTTGGAACTTACAGTTGTTAGAGTGTTTTTCGAGTTGTTGGGAAGTTATTTGTCAGTGAAGTTAGAGTGGAATGCGTTCAGAGGGAATGTGGTGTTATAAAGGTAATGAGAGGATAAGGCAGAGGTAGTGTAGGAGGAGGAGATGCGAGGGTGTAGGCCAAGGTGGACCTTTTCTTCGTGTGGGGAGGTTTAGTTTCATTTGAGTTTGCTTGTTTCTTTTAATTTGCACTTTGGGTTTATCATGAGGTTATTTTAAAGTTGTGTTTATAATTTTTTGAGGAGGTTTAGTGTCAAAGGTTTGACGTGGCGGTATTATTGCTAGTTGGGGTTCTGTGAAGGTTTTGATTGTGAGGTCTACGGGAATCTGGATCCGATGGTTAGAATCGGTCTTAGTTATGATGTCGATTTTGTGTCGTGATGGGATTTGAGAGTTCGGCGACATATTGATTTGGATGTTGATCAGGGTTGTAAGATTTAAGCTCGGTTTAGTTTCGAGAGTGGGAGGAGTGATGGTGTTTTTGATTGGTTTATCGATAGGTTCAATGGTTGATATTGATGTTGTAGAGGTACATTCGATGCTATGTTCGGATTTGATCAGTTCCGGTTTGGTGACAAGTTCAGGTTTGATGATTAGTTTAGGTTCGATGATAGGTTCATGCTCAGGTTTGATGCTAGGTTCAAGCTTGATGATAGGTTTTGGACTGATGGTAAGTTCAAGTTTGACGCCTGGTTCAGGTTCAATGATGGGTTCGAGTTTGATGATAGGCTTAGATTTGGTGACAAGTTTATGTTTGATGGTGGATTTAGGTTTGGCGACAATATTGGGTCTGATAATAGGTTTAGGTTTGATGATAGGTTTGAGTGCGATGATAGGTTTAGTTTTGATAATAGGTTTGGTTTTGGGGCTCAGTTTTGTGGTTGGTGAGGTGAAAAGTTCGGGGGTGAGTTCAGGCTTTAAGGCGGGTGTAGAGATTGATTTGTGAGTTGGTTCTGAGATCGGTTCGACGGTTGATTCTGGGGTGAGTGAAATGGATGGTTCGGGGGTGTGTTTGATAATAGATTCGAGTTCGAGATTTTATTTTGACGTCGGTGAGGTGGTAGTGAGTTTAGGTTCTGAAGTGGGAGTAGAAGTTAATTCAAGAGTTGATTCTAAGGTTAGTGGGGCGATGAGTTCATGTTTTGAAGTTTATGTAGGGATTAGTTCAAGGTTGGGTTTAAGGTCGGTGGGGTGTTGTGTTCGATAATGCGTTGGGGCTCGGGGATTAATTCCAGAGTATGTTCAATTAGGGGTCTTGATTTGATTACGGGTTTAGGTTCAAAGTATAGTTTCGTGATCGATTTAAGTATAAATGGTGTCGTAGTATGTTGGTAGATTGGTTCTGAAGTGAGAGGGCTGGTGATTTCGGGAATAGATTTGATTACGAGCTTGGGTTCAGAGTTTAGTTTTGTGATCGGTTTAAGTTTCAATGGTGTTGTAGTATATGGATAGATTAGTTCGGGCATTTCTTCTGAAACCGGTATATAAGTTTGTCTAGGTATTGATAGTAAGGTTGGTTTAGGTGCAAGATCGGGGAGCGCAGTGGTTGACTCATTGGTGGGTAAGTTATCGAGTTCGAAGGTAGGTCGAGTTGGTTCGGGGGTAAGTGTGTCGATTTTAGTGATGGGTTGAGTTAGTTTAGGGGTGAATTCGGTGATAGGTTGGGTCTTAGTGATCTTGGTGACTGGTTCAGGGCAAAAAGTGATTTCGCGTTTATAGGTGCGCGGGACAGGGTTAGTTGGTCGTGAATGGATGGTATGGACATGATCTGAAGGGGTTCAATCCTACGGATCAGGCTAGCCGGGTGGAATGGGGGAGGAGCGAATGAGTGTACAGTGTCATATGCGAGTTGAGGGCTTGATTGAGTTTGGTTAAATAACGAATCTTAAAAAGTGATGTTGGTTTACGTGGCGTTGGGGTATTGGTTTTAATCCTGGTCGGGGTATAGAGAATGGTTATGGTCAGGGTATAGGTTTGTGTATAGATATTGAGCTTCGGCATATGGGTGGTATGGTTGAGGGTTTATTTGGTTGTCTTTGGTTTGTGTTGATTTGTTCGAGGGGCTTAGAGTCTCATTTAGGGTGTTTATCTCAGAGTCGTTGGAGGAGGATTCATTGGATGTTAGTGTAGAGAGATTAAGGTCCCCATTCTCCAGGCGACGTTATATGCGTAAAGCACATTGATAGAGACTTGTGAAGTCGTAATAGTCGCTTAAGATGAGGGTGCTTCGGAGGGGTTCTTGGGTATTGTCGATCACGATCTCTATTGCATCGTTTTCTTTTATTTGATTCCCGATTTGGGCAGTGAGCCCCCTCTAGCGGTTGGCGAATGTTGTGAAGTCTTTGTTGTCCTCTTGTCTTGTGTGCATCAAGTCAGTGAGACTGATCTCTTCGTGAGTTAGGTGTTGGTATTGGTCTAGGAATCTATCAGCTAAGTCTTCGAAGGTTTCGATTTCGGCTAGAGGCAAGGTAGTGAACCCGTCAAGGGCTTCTCTTGCCAGTGATCTCTGAAAGTAGTGGATCAGGAGTCCATGATTGGTGCGGATTGGTAGGCAGTCGTTATAGAATAGGGCCAAGTGGTGCTTTGGATTGCCAGTGCCGTTGTATTTGTTGAATTTGGGTGGTTTAAAGCCAATAGGTATGGTGAAGTTGAGGTCTCGGCATAACTTGTCGAATTCGAAAGATGATTCAGAACGCTCCTTCTTGGCCATGTAGTTGTCTAAGAATCGATGGAGATCGCTCCTGTTTCTCATGGTGTCATTTTTAGGTGTCTCGGGAGAGGGTTGTCTTTGGCGATTATCGTCGTAGGAGGTGCGAAGCGGGTGTGTGTTATGGGTCGGAGGAGTCGGAGCAGTCAACGTCCTTCCCTCTTGTCTGCTTCCCAGAGTATCTAGTCTCCGATCTTTTGTGGCTTTGCATAAGTTGGTCAGGGACCAGGGCAAGGCATCGGCTTCTTTTCCTCTTTTCGGGACTGCATTGGAAGTGTGGTGTAACGACCCCGAAAATTAGAACACGAGCCTGACTGCTTTGATTCGCGTGCCCGGTACGGAAACCAAGGTTGATTCAAAAACTTTAGGGTTATATTAGTTTAAATAATGTGGCACTGTAGTGAGATGAGATCACGTGTGAAATTTCATCTAGATCCTAGATGTGTAGAGGGTAGGTGGAACACGTTGCGCAGAAGCAACT
Source organism: Chloranthus sessilifolius (assembly GCA_021018995.1). Taxonomy (NCBI): domain Eukaryota; kingdom Viridiplantae; phylum Streptophyta; class Magnoliopsida; order Chloranthales; family Chloranthaceae; genus Chloranthus; species Chloranthus sessilifolius. Next base: position 23,349,268 of record CM037585.1, read on the forward strand.
GTGTTCATGCTTCACACCGGAACAGGCACCAAGGGCAAAACAGGAATTCTGTTTTGAGGAGGTAGCTTATAGAGGAAGGAAGGGAGACAAAGGAGAGAGATCTTCATTCCTTCTTCTCCTTCATCCTCTTGCCCTAACTGGTCCATTAACTAGAGATCTGTGCTAAGAGAGTTTCCAAGAGGATTCTTGAGAGAGAAGAATAGGGTTAGCAAGATAGAGATGAGGGATTCCTAAGCTAGAATAGCTAGACCAAGGTGATTGAGTTACCTGGGGTTTGAGATTGGTGTGTGAGGCCTTGATCTGTCGAACCAGAGCTGAAGAGCTTCTCGCCGGATCCGGATCGAGGAAGAGCTCCGAGATCTAGGTTTGAAACCCTCTTTTCGGGTCATTAGGAACCCAAGAAACCCACGAACAAGGTGAGTTGTGTGTGTTAAATAGGGTTAAATGAATAGCTTAAAGTGTGTATTTGAGGTATTAATGGTGATTGAACAACCATTAGTGGAGGAGATCAAAAATGGATGGGAGGTGAACATGACTTTTACATCATTGGTGATCGATCACCAAAGGGTGGTGATCGATCACTGAGGGTTGGTGATCGATCACCAAGGACTGGTGATCGATCAATCTGTATAAGCCTCATGGGAAACAGACACCCCAGAAGTTGGGAAGTTCTTGCCCGAGTGGGTGGTCGATCACCAAGGTGGTGATCGATCTACAAGGGAGTGGTGATCGATCACCAAGGTGATGATCGATCTACAATGAGTTGAGTGATCGATCACCAAGGTGGTGATCGATCAATCATATAAGGAAGTGATGTGATGAGGGGGAAGTTTTTGAAATTGCATTGGTGATCGATCACCAAGGTGGTGATCGATCTACAGGAGGGTTGTTGATCGATCACCAAGGTGGTGATCGATCAACCTTGACTGTGATGAGAGAGAGATAAGCAGGTTGGTGATCGATCACCAAGGTGGTGATCGATCTACAGTGGGTGGTGATCGATCTACAGTGGGTGGTGATCGATCACTCACCCCTGTTTTTGCCTGTCTTGACTTCATGAAGTAGACACCCCGGATATTGTGCCGGGTAGTTCTCTGACGTTCCTAACACTTAATGTACTGTGCATATGGTATAGGATAAATCCTGACACGTCGAAAAAGCTTTGGATTTGCTTAGAAGATAAAGCATTACGAGGTAGGAGAAACCAACTTAAGCTGCTTTTGAGTATGATTTTATGTTCATTTCATGTTCATGCCCACGATTTACATTTTACCAAGCATGTATGCATACTTACGATCCTTGTCGCTTTAATTTACATTTCCGATCGTATATCCGAAAAATCATTTTACGAATTCACGCTATCGATCGTGAGGAGGTATATAAGTATGTGATTTGATGATTTAATCCAGATGATCCCCACCGGCCCGGCGGTATATCCGGAGTCCAGGCACACTTGTGCATTTGCTTTCAAATCCTCGGCACAATAGCGCTCCATAGATGAGGCATTGTTGCACTTTCAAAATTGTTCATGTGAATGACGATTTGGTTGGGGTTTCCTATCGGACATTCCTGTTTACTCCGTGCTATACAGTCACGGGAGTTTCTTAAGTTAAATAGACACACTTTAAGTATTCTGATAATATATCTGCATAACATCTGACATCTTGCATAAGGTTTCCAGCTTTTAACTGATTTGCTTTGAGTACATGATCTGGATTTGTTTTCTGATATGAGATAGCATGATCTACATATTCAATTCATTTAGATGGTTTTTCTTCTATTGAGCTATGATGTAGCTCACCCTGCTTTCTGAAATCTTTTAGGTTCTGAGGCTGCAGTGCCCGGCACCGAGAGTGACCCGGATTATCAGCCGGATCCCGAGGCCGAGGCAGAGGACGAGGAGACGGACGTCCAGGCGAACGAGTTCTATCCGTAGCCTGGGTATTGATGCCCGACATTTTGTACTTTTGATCTTTTGGATTACTGTGTGCCTGGTGGCCACCTTTGTATAAACATATGTAGTTCTACATTTATTTATTTTATGTTAGTCCACATTCCATTTCGGAACCACTATCGGGAACCATTGTTTGGGTGATGTACGTCCATCACCGATGGTTCTTCCTGGTTCCTTTTTGGGAATGTGTATGTTTTTCTTTACATTTAAATATTGTTGACGTGTATTTAGTGTAGAAATTGTTTGACTCAGACTACCGCTGCTCGGATGTGTCCACCTAGCTTCCGCTATATGCGCGGACACGTGTGATCGATCCGGGATCATCCAGAGTATGATCCTAACGGCACGGGTTTCTGGAGACGGAAATCCGGGCTGTTACATGTGGTCTATAACTTCGCTAGCTGGGTAGCTTTACTCAGTACCACTTTCTCCGATGTTGTCACCGTGATTTATGTTTTATGGAGCGAAGGAGCATTTTTCTCTCTCACTAACCATATTTACCCGGAAAAGATGCTAGGCTGTCCACAAAGAGAGCCTAACATTATACTCGGGGTCGTTATAGGATCCCCATAAGGGTGGGTCAGTATAATTATTGTTTAATTTTTTAAAGCTAGACATTTTCAAGTATTATACTTTATTTTTTATATTTTTTATATTTTTTTTTTTGTAAAGCTGAGTATGCAATAAAGCGAAGAAAATAAAAACCAAACTAAAAAAAGAAAAGAAAAAGAAAACCAAATTAATTAAACTGGGGCAACCTTAGCAAAAAGAGTCACATTGCGATCGCCAGTCTGCTGATACGTGCTTTTTTTGGGTCCCTTTCAGGACCCGGAATAAGTGGCCTAATTCGGTCCGAGTGACCTCTGGCTAAGGGCGATGGAGTAATAAACTAAAAAATCTTAAATTACTGAAATTAAAGAGGCGAATATTAAATGGGGAGTACTTGGATGATGCGATCGCTAGCTGCAGATGTTTATCGATGTTGCAACACATCATTGATCACGAGCAGAGATGTGGGTTGACTCCTTTACCAAACGTCGGCCGATCAACTTCAGCAACTATGGGTTTCCTTTAATCCAACTAGTTTGGCTAGGATTCTAACGGATCTAATCTCCTAATCCTACTAGGAGTCTAATTGACCTAGTCTCCTAATCCTATCGGGAGTCTAATTAACCTAGTCTCCTAATCCTACTAAGAGTCTAATTAAAAAGGGTTGTAGCCCGTTATGCTAAGGAAGATCGGCCCCATTCCGGGATACGTAAGCTCCCTTAGGCAAATCAGGTGGCTAAGGCTTAAAAACTGGAAGAGGCTAGAGACCTAATCGCCTCTAGGCTAAGCGCTTCCTCCTTCAATACTTCTTCGAGAGTCAAGATTAGCGGTCTAGGGCCACTAGCTTGACTACCTGGGGCTCTGGGGGAAGAGTCTGCACTTGTAGAAGTCTAAAAGGCAGCTTGATCCCTTTTTGGAAGCCCCGGAGAGAACCTCGAATTTTCTCAAAGGGGGAGACTTGAGAGAAAGAAGAATAGTAAAAAAAATTTGTGGCTAAGGGTAATTTTGAAAAGACTAAGTTAGTTTGAATTGATGATTAAAAGCAGAAGGATTAAAAACTGAGAATTTGAAATTTTAAGGATTAGGGATCAGGAACTAAGAACTGAGATCTAGAACTTAAGCATTAAAAATTATAACAAAGAAATTAGGAACTAGCATAAAAATTAAGAACTAGGATCTAGAACCTAAGAATTAAGAACTAGAAACTAGAAATTAAGAACTAGAGACTAGAATAAAAAAGATTACCTGAAATCAGGCGGCGAAGAGAGAGTCTCAAAATCCCTAAGCTTGGAAGAGAGGAACTCGAAAATTCGATTGTTGGGATGTCCCTTTTAGGCAAGGTAGGGGGTGTTTTTATAGGTAACGGGTTAATTTCGCGCATGTGGGAATGTGCGGGATTGGTGAATTCCACGCATGTGAGGCTGCGCTTAATGGAATTTTGCGCAGTGGCGTATGCACTTGATTCAATTTGACTCGATCAGTGAACTGAGTTTCCTTGTCCTAGTGTGCCTGGGAAACCAATTTCGCACAGTGGCGTATGCGCTTGATTGAATTCCGAGTAGTGGCATATGCAAGGGATTCAGGGGTTCAGGTGGTCTAGGGAATTAGAGGCTGGGTTTGATTGGGAGCCAATTTCGTACGTCCGGTGATGCGTGAAATCGAATTCCGCACAGTGGAGTATGCGTGGGATTCGAGCCCTTAGGCGGTTTGGGGGGGTAGAGTCTCGGTCCAATCTGGACCTATCCCGTGTGTATGTGAACACGTGGAATCTATTCCACGCAAGTGTATCTGCCCGGGATTGGGGTCTTTGGGCGATGCACGAAAGACATGCCCTAGTTCAAGTGGGACTAATTCCGCGCAACTGTGTTTGCACAGAATCCGGGTCTTAGCGGTCCGCGGGAAGAGTGAACCTGGTCCAAGTGGGATCAATTTTGCGCATGTGGCCATACGTGAAATTGTTTTCGCGTAAGTGTATTTGCACGGAATTCGAGATTTTCTCAGGTCGAGTAAGGTCCGAGCCGCAGAGCTATTGTTTCAGCCTGGGTCTCAACCATATACTATTGTTTCAGTAATGATCCCATATTTAGGGTTTTAAGGTCTTTGGAGAAGGTTAGTCCTTTTTTAGAGATCGTGGGTAGAGTCAAAGGTTGACCGAATAGGTTTCTATACTCTGAGAGGGAAAAATCGAGGTGTCTACACTTATGGTCTCAAGATCTTTTGTGTGGAATATTCTGAATATTTCCCCGAACTTCCCGGATTTGCCAGATTTTTTCGAATTTTCACCTCGCCGAACTATTATTGAACCCCGATTTAGTGTCTATGGTTGAAACTTGCAACACACCACCACGATCCACAGATGAAAATCATGGCGGCTCTCACTCTGGTACCACCCTTTAGCCCCCAGATAGCTCTTTCCTCAAGTCACCCCTTACAGGACTTCACGACGGACCACTCTATGGCGCCTTTCACTCCGATACCCTTCTTCGGGGCCCCAAGGAAGACCTTTCCCAAGGTTGCCCTTCTCTGACTCAAACTAAGATGTGGTGCATCTCTGATACCATTTGTTAAGGTGATAACCAATATTCAAAAAATGCCTAGGCATTAGTGGAGCGAAAAGTTAAGAACTTACTACTTTGGGGTCATAACACATCACTACTTATTTAATTAAGATCTTTAATTATGTTTATGATCATCAAAAAATGTTTTTTGGAAGAAAAGAAAAAGGAGGTTGTTGCAGACGAACAGTTCTGGTCAAAATCCAGCCTAAGAATCATAAACACCACATTGAGACAACATCTTCGAACTTGGTTCGTTCCTCCACTCATGAAATTTTCTATTTTCTGAATTGCCTGATGCTCATGTGGGACAATATAATGGTTACAGTTTATACTTGGCAATTAAAATCAGATTCAATTCAAACTACGAGAAATTGGAAACACAAACGAACCTTAAATCTGATGGGAAGATTGGCCTCTCGATCATTGCAGTAGATCGTGCAGAAGCCAAGCGCCTGGGGCTGCACATGGCCATGGCACATCGTCTGCGATGAATTTCGGCACTCAAGGGATGCCGATCCCCCTCCTAGGCAACCACTGAGCTGTGTTTGCAATGACCTAACCCTCTCTCAGCCGCTCATTTTGTGGTTCGTTGCAGTTAACGGAGGATGATCGATCTAACGACTCTCTTCAATTTCTACACCTTGTTCATTTTTGAAAGCCTGCTTAAGGCAACGAGCAAATGGTGGATTTTACTCAGAAACCCACGAAACTTAATTTTCCTTTGTTCGCAAATGAGTTGGCCCTGGTCGCATTGAAAACCTTGAGCATCTATTTCCTAAAATTTCAGCAAAACACTTTTCTTCGTCTAAAACAGCTAATATAAAATGAGGGGGTGCCTTGCGCATTTTCTTTCTTTTGTAACTGCCACGCTCTTTGTGGTAAAATCTTGTGGCTTTATTAGGGCATTATAGTGATAAATATAATTATCAAATAGGGCTTCGTTTAGGCAGTTGGAGGATTCAAATCAGGCAATGGAAAGTGGAAGCCTTCTTCGTTACATATGGATTTAATACCAATTCATAATTGAGTATCTCTATTTGGCACCTATCATATTAGTGAGTGGCACCTATGCTGAAAACTATTGATTACTTTGAATCAGGTGATGAAGATTGTTTTTTTTTCCTTTTTTTTTCAAACAACGGATTTTCAGGACAGTCAAATTTTTACTCCATGTCGCACACATCCCAAAAGTATTTGAAAATCATGTTTGATTGTGAGGTGGATCATGTGATTTTGAGTTTATTTTTTTATGCCATGTGGCTTCAAAAATTGACAGTTTGATGATATCCTTATGGTCTCAAGATATTTTGCGTGGAATATTCTGAACGACGATCTCTATCGTTTAAAGTTTAGAAAAAGTTGTGACTTACTATTTTTTTTTTTTAATTTTAAATCTTTTTATTTTTATTTTTAAATTTTTCTCACCAATTTTTCCTCTGAATATTTCCCCGAACTTGCTGGATTTTTCTGAATTTTTCACATCATCGAACTATTGTTGAACCCCAATTTGGTGACTATGGTCGTAACTCGTAACGCACCACCACGATCCACAGATGACATTCGTGGCGGCTCTCACCAGTGGCGACCTGAGGAAAGGGAAATTCCTCAGGTCGCCACTTACAGGACTTCACGGAGGCCCACTCTATGGCGCCTTTCTCTCCAGTACCCCTCTTCGGGGCGCCAAGGTAGCCATTTCCCCAGGTTGCCCTTCTGTGACTCAAACTAGAGACGTGGTGCATCTCTGATACCATCTGTTAAGGTGATAACCAATATTCAAAAAATGCCTAGGCATTAGTGTAGCGAAAAGTTAAGAACTTACTACTTTGGGGTCATAACACATCAATACTCATTTAATTATGATCTTTAATTTTGTTTATGATCATCAAAAATTGTTTGTTGGAAGAAAAGAAAAAGGAGGTTGTTGCAGACGAACAGTTCTTGTCAAAATCAAGCCTAAGAATCATAAACACCACATTGAAACAACGTCTTCGAACTTGGTTTGTTCTCGCGCTCGTGAAATTTTCTATTTTCTAAATTGCCTGATGCCCATATGGGACAATATAATGGTTACAGTTTATACATGGCAATTAAAATCAGATTCAATTCAAACTACGAGAACAAAACTACGAGAAATCAGAAACAAGCCGAACGAACCTTAAATCTGATGGGAAGATTGGCCTCTCGATCGTTGCAGTAGATCGTGCAGAAGCCAGGCGCCTGGGGCTGCACACCGTGTGCGATGAATTTCGGCGCTCAAGGGATGCCGATCCCCCTCCTAGGCAACCACTGAGCCGTTTTTTCGATGACCTAACCCTCTCCCAGCTACTCATTTTGGGGTTCGGAGCAGTTAACGGAGGATGATCGATCTAACGACTTTGCAATTTTTACACCTCGTTCGTTTTTGAAATCCTACTTAAGGCAACGAGCAAATGGTGGATTTTACTCGAAAACCCATGAAACTTAATTTTCCTTCGTTCACAAATGAGTTGGCCCCATGCACATTGAAAACCTTGAGCATCTATTTCCTAAAATTTCAGCAAAACACTTTTCTTTGTCTAAAACAGCTAATATAAAACGAGGGGGTGCCTTGCACATTTTCTTTCTTCTATAACTGCCACGCTCTTTGTGGTAAAATCTTGCGACTTTATTAGGGAATTATAGTGATAAATATAATTACCAAATAGGGCTTCGTTTAGGCGATTGGAGGATTCAAATCAGGCAATGGAAAGTGGAAACATTCTTCTTTGTTACATATGGACTTAATACCAATTCATAATTGAGTATCTCTATTTGGCACCTATCGTATTAGTGAGTGGCACCTATGCTGAAAACTATTGATTACTTTGAATCAGGTGATGGAGATTGTTTTTTTTTTCCTTTTTTTCAAACAATGGATTTTCAGGACAGTCAAATTTTTACTCCAGGTTGCACACATCCCAAAAGTGATTTGAAAATCATGTTTGAGTGTGATGTGGGTCATGTGATTTTGAGTGTTTTTTTTATGGCATGTGGCTTCAAAAATTGACAGTTTGATTGTGACAGCCCGGATTTTCCCAACCTAAATTTCCCGAGATATATTTTTTTTCTTCAAACACTAATGGGAAAACTCGGACCGTCAAGTCGTAGATCATGATCCGAATACAGAGAATACTTGGTACATCCACACACACATACAGAAATCAAAGCAGATAATACATATGGCAAAAATAAATCTTCAATTATAATATCCAATATTACAATAACTAATAACGACCACCGGTGATGTTCCAACATCACCAAACAGTGGTGAATAAAATTATATACGAGTTCAAAGGGTACCAAGTCTGAACTCACCAAACTCCACAAAGTACTCAATCTACGACCCCGAACATCATAGAACTCCTCAATTCCTCAATTTGTAAGTCTAGTGTCTAAATATAAGTTATACCTGTGGCGTATAGTCGAGGGGTGAGCTACATCCTAGCTCAGTAGAGAAAACTGATACCAATGTACATCTTATCAGTCATGCATAGATTCAAAGACGAGGATAAAAAAATATTTTAATATTAAAAACTAATAATAATTTTCAAACTCACAATAGGATCTATATTCCAAAAGCACTTTCTTATCAAAAGCAAATTGAATTCAAAGGCAACTGATTTCAAAGACAAACTAATTTCAAGACAAACTGATTTCAAAAGCAAACTGATTTCAAATGTCAACTGATTTCAAAAGCAAACTGATTTCAAAAGCAAGCTAACTTCAAATGCCAACTGATTTCAAAAGCAAACTGATTTCAATTTCCTTGCATGTCTTATCTTGATTTACTGAGTTCACTTACGTCCTCTTACGTGTTTTACACATTCTTACATAGCTTTACTTATGTCTTACACATTCTTACATAGCTTCACTTACATGTCTTACCCATTCTTACATAGCTTACAAAGTCGATTCACGGATATCCCGCTGTGCCGGTTCAAATCACGAATATTATGTCGTGTCAGCCTTACATATTCTTACATAGTGAGTTCAGAGTTTTGGATTCAATGTTCGGATTTCAAATCACGAATATTATGCCGTGTCCTTTGAAATGAACATTGTGTCCTTTCAAAAGGAGTTGTCCAACACTTAGAAGATTATGCTTGAGGCCGGGTACATAGAAAATATTTGAGATGCGTTTGATGCCTTTCTTTGATTGAACAAGAATATCACCACTTCCCTTTACGGAAAGTCGTTTATCATCGCCGGTCCTTACTTCACTTTGAATAGATTCATCCAAAGTGACAAATACCCCTTTGTTGCCCGTCATGTGGTTACTACAACCACTATCAAGATACCAATCTTCATTGAATGCAACTTCTTGAACATTGCAAGCAAGAAAGAGAGTATCATCTTCCTTACTTTGATTGTTCTCTTGAACAAAATTTGATTCCTTTTTTTTTTCTTCCGCCAATCTTTTTCTATAAAATTTTATGGTGTGACCATATTTTTGACAATGATAACATTGAACATTAGAAAGAGAAGATCGGCCTCTTCCTCTTCCCCTTCCTCTTGATAACGAAGATGACTCATCTTCATCTCTTTCTTTTGCTTGATATCTTCCTCCATTATGCCTTCCTCTTCCGCGATTAGAATGCCATCCTCTTCTACCTCTAGAACTTTCCTTAAAGGAAATTTGAGTTTGAAAAGCTTGCTCTAGAGGAGAAGAATCAAATTGCTTCATACGAAGTTCATGGGATTGAAGCGATCCCAACAAACTTTCCAAAGACAAAGTAGACAAATCCTTAGATTCTTCAATTGCAACAATAATATATTCAAACTTACGAGTCAAACTTCTAAGAATTTTTTCTACAATTCTTTGATCTTGAAGATTTTCACCATTAATCCTTAATTGATTAACGAGAGAAATTACTCGATTGAAAAAATCTTCAACCGCTTCCGAATCTTTCATTCTTATAGAATCAAACTCACTTCGAAGAGTTTGGAGCCGCACCAATTTGACTTTATCTTCGCCTTTGTATGAAGTATTGAGAGTATCCCATGCTTGCTTGCCGATGACACCGATAAAATTCTTTCAAAAATAACTTCATCCACAGCTTGATAGATAAAGAACAAAGCTTTCTTGTCCTTCTTGCAATTTTCTTTCAACTCATTGAGTTGAGCTTGTGTGAGAGCCGCTTGATCCTCCGGTTCTACATATCCGGTCTCAACAATATCCCACAAATCTTGAGACCAATATAAAACCTTCATTTGAATACTCCATTAATTGTAGTTCTTACCGGTGAAACAAGTTGAGGTTGCAACATATTGGAAGCCATGAATCTCAAGCTCTGATACCACTTTGTTGGATTACACCAACTAGGATTGGAAGAAGATGGCACTCTAAAGAGAAGAAAGTTGTTCTCTTGTGTAGAAAAATATCAAAAATGAAGACTAAAGTGATATACTACTTAGAACCTTTCAAATTTCATTCATATGACTTGTAAAATGAAAATACATGAGTCATAAAAATAGCTCACAATACAAAATCGGGAATAAATAAACATACACTTTCAAAGCAACTACCTAGCCTAGAAAAAAATAGAAAATTACATTCTCAAAGTATATTCCATATTCTTAAGACACTACATTAAATACACCAATTTCCTATGACAAAAAAAAGAGTTCCAAGAATAACCAATATAATTCCAAATGGGCTAATGACCCAAAAGACAAAATGGACCAAATGGGCCGATCTAGCTTATAATTCTAACACAAATGGCCCCCTAATACATTCTCAGGGACTGTGACTGATGAATGATGATAAAATCACCTCCATGTTGTTTTGTAGTAGCATTTTGCTTTTACTAATTTTGCTCTTTACATTTTCCATACTGCCAGCATCATGAGTAAAGTCTTTGCAGCTTTGATAAAATAAGATAAAGGCCTTTATTAGTATCTATCTTTTTCTTTGTTGCTAGATGACTAGTTATCAAGAGAGGGTTAACTGTTGGAGGTTATGCTTGTATAACATGCAATTTTCTCTTTTAATCTTTATTTGGTGGTGGCAAGTTCAGGTATCTTTTGCAGTGGATGGAGTTCTTCTTTTGACTTCACTTTCCATCGCTAAAGCTCTCCTTGAGGTACTGTTTTGCAACTTTAGTTTTAATATCGGAGAAAATTGAGTCGTTCTGAATTTTTTTAAGTTAATTCCTTGTGAGCATATAAAGTGGGATCCTTTTCTAATTTAATATGAGTAGGGTAGCATTATTCAAGTATCTTTTTCTCCAGTATGATATTTTTCTAAATGGATTGGTTTCAATAGGATTGGTTGGATTAAAGAGTTTTTCTAAGTGGGTTAATAGGCTATGGCGACTTGAAGAGTATTACATCTAACGAAGTCTGGATTGACTGGCAAAAGCTGAGATGATCAAATTTTTGGGGCCTTGACATCTGTAATTGTCAGCTTTTGACATGTAACAGCCTTTAAAAGGCAATTACATTTTCCTTTAATAAGATAGAGCCGGTAACAGGAGTCGAGTCTTTTTCTAAGTCGTTGCAACTGTTAAACAAATCTTTCAATTTCTTTTTGGCCAAATAAAAAGTGAACTGTAAAAAAATATGAAGACATAAAAAATGGGCCAAAAGCGCCTCTAGCAACTTCAATTTCTGTTGCCATTGACGTAATTGTATTCAAATAATGTTGAAGCGCCCTTACCAATTCAAAAGGAAGGTGTAAAAGCAAGGTTTCCCTTGATATCTTTCGGATTTTTTTTTTGGAATCAAATTACAACTTTGAGTTATTTGTTCAGTGGTAATGTGAGAAGTCAAGGACGATTAGAGTTATTATGTAAGGAGATGGATGTAGACTTAGGCTAGGGCTTGTGAAGGAGAGAGTCCTTCACTAGCTATAGGAAAAGTTTACACACCTGATATTCGACATTATCAAATATTTGGAATACCTGAATCCTGATCAAGTTTTTAAGAATATGGTACTTTTTCTTGTTCTTATTTTTTGATAATTAACGAATTTCTTTGAGAAAGAAGAGCAAAGGGTCCAAAACTCTACGGAGCTATGAAGTGGGGAGAAAATTTCCAATACAAATTTAGGGTTGATACATACAATCTTTCTGCAAGAGACTCGGAAAGAATCATTTGCCTCTGTCCTCATACGCTGAAAACCATGAAATTTATGTACAATGATCGAAGATTTCACTAAGAAATGATATCCAGTCTCTGAAGTCATGGCATATGCTTAGAGGTGGAATGGACTCAAATCAAAACGGTTGATACGCTAAGTCGAAGAGGGATGGTATTGCCTAACGGTGCATGATGTGCAATTCCAATGAGAATATGCAACCATGTTGTTATATATTCCCCAACAGCAAGTTTCATTTGGAATGCATTAGGCTGCGTTTGGGTTAGCTCTTTCACTCTTTGATTCGGTGGGGATTGCTTTCATGTTTAGTAACACAGCTCCTCACCCCATGTGCTCTGACAGGAAGCTGTTTTAAGTGATAAAACTGCTCTCTGCCTGCTCTCTGCTCTCTGTCAGAGCGGGCAGAGAGCTGCTTCTGCTCTTATAAGAGCTAACCCAAACACAGCCTTAGTCTCTCATTAAAGCTCACACGTTGCATGCCTTATTCGTGCAAAGATGTCATGGTGGACCATTTTATCCTTGCGGCTCCTAAATTCAAATTACCATGAGACTTCTGATTATTGCCATCTTTTGGTCCATTTGGATGCAGCACAACAGCAGAATTTTCTAAAGACTAAATAACACGATGCAGGCCCTTCTTCTTTTGGCCGAAATTAAGCATGAATCCCATGAAATTTCGTCAATCTACGGAATTTATCGGGTATTCGATTAATTCTAATTAATCTAGAGATTACACAATATAACACCAACAAACAACCACAACACGAGATATACGTGGAAACCCAATCACTGGGAAAAACCATGGGACCAAGTCCACACACCAAATCCACTATGGAAAAATAAGTTGTAAAGAGTTCAGAATGATATACCAACATATGCGCATGCCCTATCAACCCTCAATGCAACCCAAACACCCGTCACAAGTAGCCTCCATAGTTTCCAGATTTGTATGTGCTCCTCAATCGTTGATACACCCACAACGATCCACCTTGAAATCCACAAGCTATCAATCACACCCTATACTCTAGGGATCAAAGACACTCAAAATCACTTGAGCAAGAAAGTGTAAAATATGATGAAGAAGGGAGGAAACCTTTGAGTCAAACAATCCTTTTTGCAAAGACAATATGTTCAAAGGTTAAAGAAGATCAAGCTTTAGGGTTTTGCACAAGGAGAAGAAGCTCTTTTGCTGGCTTGCCTTTTGTTTTTCAAACATTGATTTTTATACTCAAAACATCAAAACCCTAAAAAATCGGGAAAAGACAAGAGAGCCCTTTTCCATGAGAACGTGAACAAAACAGGTTTGTTGTCGAGAGGATCACGGCGCGTTGTGGCTGCAAAGGCAATCCACAGCCCAACCCACCAAATTCTCAATCTGCTTTTTGAAAGATATTTTTCAAGCTATGATCCCCAGGTCATAGTGTGACAAAAAACCTTGATCCAACAAGGTAGAACTCATCCATCTTCGCATACAACTATCCTAAGGGAGATCTACACGGATTTTGGAGTAGAGTGTAACAAATAGGTTCTTACAATCTCTCCCTTTGTCACATTCTACGACAAAATCATGTTTACATCAAAATAGCCCCACTAGTCTTATACAATGATCTACATGAGAAGGCAAATGAGAATACAAGAACTCATGATCTCCCCCTAAATCTATGTCTATCCGAAGCCAAGATAGGTCTTGATCCATCACTTGCAAAATAGAGAAAGCAACACCATGCATCCAAAAAACATTATCACCATATTAGATGTAGACAATTTTATACCATCTCCCCCTTTTCGTCAAAATTGACAAAGGGAACTAAAAACTCCAACCACAACAGTACGACAGGGCCCCACAGAATCCACAATAAAAAATAACAATTCACATGTACATAGGAGAGAACTTGCACTGAAAGAAAATCCGCACAAAGATCCAACTCATAACAAATAAACATCAATCAGCAAGAACCTAAGCACACCCACCATATCCAACAAACGTACCATAGAGTCACAAGTTTAAGACATACCAAAATATCCAAAACGAAGAGAAGTGCAAACTGTCAACCGAAAAGAAGGAAATACTCCCCGGATCAAGCAGTGCCTCCTGCACCAGATCCATCCCCAGCGTCATTCGAATCTTCAAATACGTGCCACTCATCAAACCTCTCTGACAAAGTGATAACGTGAGCATCTACCAAAGCCACCTCCTCACGCACAAGATCAATAGCACGATCAACAGCGTCACAATGTTGCAAAAACGAGTCGAGCCGTCCTAAGACCAAATTTTGAAAGACAAGGGAAGATAGAGGACGATCACTAAGCGTAGACGAAGGCGCAGTCGGCGTGGACGCAGACAGACGAGAGGGGTCATTGTGATTTTTCCAGGTGTTCTCAAGGGTGGTCAGATAAGTTTTGAGAAAATCAGTACCCTGAAGAGTAATGGGAGAATGGGCAGGAACACTCATGAAGGAATTGAGGATTTTGGACACGATGATGGGGAACGGAATGGACGCTTGATCGCGCAGTTTAATGCACCGAGCCCAAATCAGCCGCCAAATGGTAGTGCAAGCACAGACAGGGCGATCGGTGTCGATCAACCACATAAGATAATCTCCTAAAGGCAAACCTCATTAAGATTACCGATCTTCGGCCAGAGGGCGCCGAAAATCAGTATACGCGGGACATAAAAATGACGTTTGAGGAATTTCGCCGGAATGGCAAATTGAGGGTTGACACCAGGAGATATACAGACATGATCAACAAGGTCTTACCATACGAAGTCAGACGAGTCGTCGGAGGAAGTTAACTCCCGAGGGAAAAGAACCTCGTAGGATTAAACGAAACTTCGAGAATTTTAGAAATGGTCGCAGGGCTGATCATGATTTTCACACCAGATACATAGGACACTAGACGTTTCTCGTCGGAGGAGGAAACACTAGACCTGGGATCGTAGTTTGCGTAGAAGAAAGGAACTAATTCCTTATAAGCCGAACCACGTATATCAAAGAGCGGGATCCAACCACGAGAGAAGATCTTACCGTAGAGCGAGTATTCCTCAAGGCAACTAAGATCGAAGTGTCGCTCCATAGCAAAGGGACGACCTTGAATAAAGGTGAAGTTTTTCTCTGCATCTTCCGAACGGAAGAGGAGTTATGTCGCGGCACCGGAAGAAGAAGCGCCGGTCTTTTGTTTCTTAGGCCGAGCCATGGGAGGACGGAGGTAGGCGATATAGAAGGGAAGAAAGAAGCGGAAACGAAGAGAGGAATGCGCAGGAAGGAGGAAAAAGGGGGAAAGAATTGCATTTAAAACTAAACAGAGCCACGGCGCGCTGTAAAAGATGTGACAATGCGCCGTCATTAAAAAAAAGGAACTGCTGCCACTGAAAAGTGGTTTGAAACTATTCATGGGAATTTGAACTGTTAGTGACAGCGCACCTCCATGGAAACCACAGCGCGCTGCCAGACTGTCAACATCAAATCAAACATAAACCTGTCAAAGGCGACGGCGCGTTGTGGTTACATCACAACGCTGCCAAAGGGAACTAGAAAACTCAGTGCCAGAAGACCATCACAATTACGGCGCGCTGTGGGGAACCCACAGCCCCACAGCGCGTTGCCAAGGGAGAATAAGGGCAGGAACATGTCAAGTGACGGCGCACTGTTACCAAAACCATAGCGTGTTGTCAATGTGGTTAAAAAAAAACAAGGAATACAGAGACCACATAAGCAGCGCGTTGTGATAAGGTCATAGTGCGCTGTCGAAAGGTAAGGAAAAACTAAAAAACCAACTCCAGCCACGGCGTGCTGTAGTAACATTAGCGGCGCGCTATCAAGTCAATTTTTATTTATTTTTTTCTTTTTGTAAAACCACAAGATGCAAGCAGTTTAAAAGCATGGCAAGAGGAAAATAATCAAGACCACCTACCATGAACACAGAGCAAGAAGAAACAAAATCAGTCATAGCGATTGATTTACAGGGCCATTTATGATTATAACTGCGAACAAGACTATCTCATGAAGAAAACAAGAACTCTCAGCTCAACGTCTCAAGTTTAACACAGATACTAAGGAGTGACAGCATGAACCATCGCATTGCTCAGAGGTAATTTAAGGACACAACACTCAAGTCATACAAGTTGCCATTGCCTCTCCTGCGAAAGACCACGCTTGTAGGCACAGTGTGTATGTGGGTATGACGCTCGGCAAGGCCATCCAAGTGGCTTGCAGTGGGCTGCTCTCACAATGTGATGACGACACTTTCAGACAAAAAAACCATTATTTATTTATTTATTTAGAACATAACAATTTTTATCACAAAAGGAGCATATGTATAAACAAAGCAGAGCCTCACCCACATCGGGCAAAAACAGGATCCTCAAGACAAAATACCTAACCAGCCATAGAGAAAGGTGTCCAGAACAATGGGAGCTATCTCACATAACAACGGAGTGATACGCTAACTTACACTAATTAGGTGTGTATTGTGACCACTACCATAGTAAGGAGAGCAACCCATAACCACATGAGATACAGTAGGTCGAGAGCCACTCTTAGTATACAGCAACATATTAACCGAACAAAAACCCTAGACTGGGAATGCAAAAAAAAATCATGAGACAAAATTAAAACTAGCAGAAAATCATGAATAACAAGCAAATCAACCAAAACAACTACCAAGAATAGACAACAAAAAAAACTCAGATTCAATTCATGATAGAAACTCAATAGAAGCATCAACCCATCCATTAATCTCACTAGCAAGAGAGAAAAAAAAATAAGATCAACTTGCATGAACAAAAGGAAAAACACAAAGACCAAAATAAGTAAAAGATAAACGAAATACAAAAGAAGGATGACAAACAAAATAAAAAAAAAAATACAAACACACTACTCAATGGTGCACATACCAATAGACTTGCGAAGATACTCGAAACGGGCAACATCTAAAGGTTTGGTAAGAATATCGGCTAGTTGGAGTTCAATGTCAATATGAGTTAACGTAATCACTTTGTCCTTAACTAGCTCACGAATGAAATGAAATCTCATGTCTATGTGCTTAGTACGAGAGTGTTGGACCGGATTTTCAAAAATGCAAATTGCACTAGTATTATCACAATGAAGAGTGATCGCAACTTGATCAATCCCATAATCTTTCAGCATTTGTTTCATCCATAAAATTTGAGTACAACAGCTCCCAACAATAATGTACTCGGCATCAGCAGTAGATAGAGAGATGGAGGATTGTTTCTTGCTGAACCAAGAGACGAGACAATTTCTGATGTAAAGGCAACCGCCACTGGTGCTCTTACGATCATCCATATTTTCAGCCCAATCGGTATCAAAAAAATAAGCAACAAAGGAAGAAGTATCAAATGGTTACCACAAACCCAACCTAGAGGATCTATTCAGATAACAGATAACACGCTTAACACATTTCAAATGAGATTCACGAGGCGAAGCCTAATAACGAGCACACAACCCAACACTAAAAGCAATATCAGGACGAGTGGCAGTTAGATAGAGAAGACTCTCGATCATACTGCGATACAAAGTGTTATTTACCTCCACTCCCACGACATCTTTAGAGAGTTTAGTGGTAGTGCTCATGGGGGCATGTTTACTGTGTAAAAGCCCAATTTTCTTAACAAGTTCACATGCATACATAGATTGAGAGATGAAAATGTCGGAGGGGCATTGCTTAATTTGAAACCCAAGAAAGCATGTGAGCTCACCAAGAAGACTCATTTCAAACTCAGATTTCATCATATTAGAAAACCATTCAATTTTGGGCTCATGTGTGAATCCAAACACAATATCATTCACATAAATTTGAGCCACAGTTAAGGCACCATCCTCCCTTAAAATGAAAAGAGTTTTATCAACTCCCCCTCGATCAAAACCATTTGACACAAGGAACGTTGTCAAACGTTCGTACCAAGCACTAGGGGCTTGCTTTAGCCCATAGAGAGCCTTCTTCAACTTATAGACATGAAAGGGATAGTGAGGGTCCTCGAAACCTTTTGGTTGCTCAACATACACTTTCTCCTTCAACAAACCATTTAGGAAGAAACTTTTAACATTCATTTGAAATAATTTAAAACCAAGATTGCAAACAATTAACAACATCATTCTAATAGACTCCAATCTCGCAACCGGGGCAAATGTCTCATGAAAATCAATACCCTCAACTTGGGTATAGCCTTGAGCAACTAACCTAGCCTTATTTTTAATGACATTTCCTTTTTCATCCATCTTATTCTTAAAGACCCACTTTGTCCCAATGACACGAGTGTTAGACAGACGATGAACAAGATCCCACACATCATTTTTGAAAATTTGAACTCATCTTGCATGGCCAAAATTTATTTTTCATCAAGAAGAGCTTCCTTCACATTTTTTAGCTCAATTTGAGATGTGTAGCAAATATTACAAATGGCGTTAGCAACATGCTTCAAGCTACGTCAGGTTTGAAGACCGGCACTTGGATCGCTCAAGATATCACTCGAGGAGTGACTTTTCATGTCTCTAGCATACAAGGGTTGGAGGACTCTCTTCAATAAGAATAGAGGAAGGAGGACAAGTATCAGAAGAGCTGTGAGGAATCAGACTATCCTTACAATTATCAACAGCATGATGAGTACTAGTAAGATCATCAATGACGACATTGTATGACTCCATCATGGACTGAGTCCTCAAGTTGAAGATTCGAAAGACTCTACTATTTTGAGCATATCCAAGAAAAATTCCAAGATCACTCTTGGGATGAAATTTTCCCAAGTTATCCCTATCATTCAAAATATAGCAGTGACTCCCAAAAGTTCTAAAATGACTTACTTTTGACTTGTCATTCCAAATCTCATAGGGTGTTTGGTTAGTACCAGGACGCAAAAAAAAACCCTGTTAGAAATGTGACAAGCCGTAGAGACAAATGTGACAAGCCGTAGAGACAGCTTCAGCCCAAAAATGTTGGGCCAAGTCCTTGGCATTTAACATGACATGAGCCATCTCTTGAAGCACACGATATTTTCTTTCAGCAATTTCATTTTACTGAGGCTTGTGAGGTGAGGAGAGGTCTTGCATGATTCCTAGGGAATTACAAAAATCATCAAATTTGGAGTTGCTAAACTCACCACCTCTATCACTCCTGATACGTTTGACATTAAAACCCTTCTTTACTTGACATCGTCTAACAATAATGATAAATTCATCAAAAGCACTCGATTTCTCTCTCAAAAAAGTAATCCAAGCATATCGAGAGTAATCATCAACCATAACTAGAATATGTCGCTTACCCCCAATACTACTAACTTTCATAGGTCCAACAAGATCAAAGTGAATAAGATCAAGAACCCTGGAAGTAGTGGTACTGGAGAGTCTCTTATGAGGAGCTCCGGTTTGTTTGCGCAGCTGACATGCACCACAAACTGAGTCAGATATTTTTCTTAGTTTGGGAAGGCCTTTGACAATTTCGTCATTAACAATTTTCACAAGGTCCTTGATATTCATGTGACCAAGGAGACGATGTCATAGTTCAAGCTCATCACTGGAGGTTAACAACCACGTGGGATCAGATTGCGCATGAAAGGTGTAACAATTATCAGAAGATCTAATTCCACTTAAAAAAACTTTTTCAGATTTATCAACAACAGAACACCCAGACTTAGTGAAAGTGATGTCCATCCCTTCATCACACAATTGACTAATACTAATCAAATTAGCCTTTAACCCATCAATAAACAAAACATCAAAGAGTTTAGGACAACCAGGAGCATCAATCACTCCTTTCCCAACAATTTTGGAACAATCCCCATTTCCAAAGGTGACAGAACCAGAGTCACATTTTTCAAGAGATGAAAAGGATGACTTGTTTCAAGTCATGTGTTTTGAACATTTACTATCTAGAAACCACTTAGATGGCTTAAAAGCTTGCAAAGCAGTATGTGCAACCAACACTTTTTCAAACATTTTCTTCACCCATTTCCACTCCATCAAATTTTCAAGACTCCTCAATCGATAAAACACAGTTGTGTCATGCTTTTAGCGAAAGAGATCCAATTTCTAACAGGACACGAGATGTTTATGTGTCATTTTCTTCCACAGTAGAAACAAAAAGGACCTTTTTCGCCACTAGTCATTCTACCAAGCAAGGGAGTAGGCAAAAGAGGAGGTAAGATGGATGAAGAACCACAGTTAGAACTCCTTGGGACTTTGGGAACAAATTTCAAATTTTCTTTACCTTTCATCACAGGAGTAGAGTGATACAATTCCTTAAAACCCAACCCGGTTTTATCACCCCATCCCATGCAAGCATCCCAAGCCCTTTGAGTGTTAACTCTCGCATTTTGTAACTTATTTAGAGGGATTTTTTCATCTAAAAGCTCTCTCCTGAGCTTTTCATTCTCAGTACTCAAACTGTTGTACTTAGAGCAATACTCAGCTCCTTCAGATTCCAAATACTTAATTTTATCCCTTAAGCTTTTTATCTCATTTTCAAAAAATTCAACATTTTCAATAAAAAAATATCTCTCAACATCTTTAAAAACACCCGAGGAAGAGAGAGATGACACATCTTTAGTTTCATCTTCTCTTTATTCAATTGAATACTGATAAGATAAAGTTTATCATACACCTCAAATATGTCAATCTTATCCTCCTCTTTATCCGAGACAGCAGGACTAGTAAGGGGAACACCATGTGTTTCCTCATGAATGGAGGCAACAAACGCCCGAAACCCATGAGAGGCATATGACTCATCAGAGGAGTTCCCATCACTAGGTCATCATCTTTTGTCGCAACAATGGCTTTAGATTTTCCAACATTTTTTTTCTTGTTGAGACATTCATGAGCAAAATGCTCATAGCCACGGCACTTGAAGCATTACATTTCTTCAGATGACTCCTTGTGAGAATTTTTCAAGGGAATCTTAGTTTTCTCATCACTTTGTTTATTTTTGAAAATTTTCAAGATCCTCATCTTCATCACTTTCCCCATCCTCATCATCAATCTTTTTCTTAGAGGATCGGAAAGCAACACTTTTTTGCTTTTGGTCGACCTGAATCTCAGATTTGTACGATTGAAGAGATCCCACAAGTTCATCAATGTTCTTACTTTCAGATATAGCAGTCACCTTAGGTCTAAACCTTTCAGGTAAGGATCTTAAAACCTTCTTGACAATTTTATAAGATGGTATCTCTTCACCAAGGCAGAAAGACCCATTGACAATATCATTCAATTTTGTATAGGAGTCCGTAAACTTTTCATCATCATCCATCCTAAGATTTTTAAACTGCGTCGTTAGCATTTGCAATTTGTTAATCTTGTGGAGTCCCCTCAAGGTGGTCTCTAAGATCAACCAAGCATCTCTAGCCACCTCACAGTTACAAACACTTTTAAACTCAAAAGTCGTTACAGCTCCAAAAATGACATACAAAGCCCTAGAATTATTTATTTTTCTTGATCACTGTAACGATTAGCGGGTTTAATAGTTATTTTCTCAATTCCATCTAAATGGACCATTTCTTGAGGTGGAGACCAACCAGTCTCAACAGCAGACCAGACCATGATGTCCATGGATCTGAGAAAGGCCCTCATCCTAGCCTTCCAATACGGATAATTATGACCATCAAACAACGGAGGTCGTATTGTGGTAATGTTCTCCCTAGGTAAATCAGAACTTCCCGAATACGCGATAGACGCTCAATTCAAAAATAATCAACACAAGCGAACCCTCTTTGATACCAATTGAAATTCCGTCGATCTACGAAATTTATCGGGTATTTGATTAATTTATCGGGTATACGTGGAAACCCAATCACTGGGAAAAACCATGGAATCGAAGTCCACACACCAAATCCACTATGGAAAAATAAGTTATAAGAGTTCAGAATGATATACCAACATATGCACATGCCCTATCAAACCTCAATGCAACCCAAACACCCGTCACGAGTAGCCTCTATAGTCTCTAGATTTGTACGTGCTCCTCAATCGTTAATACACCCATAACGATCCACCTTGAAGTCCACAAGGCTATCAATCACACCCTATACTCTAGGGATCAAAGACACTCAAAATCACTTGAGGAAGAAAGTGTAAAATATGATGAAGAAGGGGGAAAACCTTTGAGTCAAACAATCCTTTTTGCAAACACAATATGTTCAAAGGTTAAAAAAGATCAAGCTCTAGGGTTTTGCACAAGGAGAAGAAGCTCTTTTGCTTGTTTGCCTTTTGTTTTTCAAACATTGACTTTTATACTCAAAACATCAAAACCCTAAAAAATCGGAAAAAGACAAGAGAGCTCTTTTCCATGAGAAAGTGAACAAAACAGGTTTGTTGTCGAGAGGATCACGGCGCACTGTGATACCCATCACAGCGCGCTGTGATGGGTATCACAGCGCGTTGTGGCTGCAAAGGCAGCCCACAGCTGTGATGGGTATCACAGCGCGTTGTGGCTGCAAAGGCAGCCCACAGCCCAACCCACCAAATTCTCAATCCGCTTTTGAAAGATATTTTTCAAGCCTTGATCCCTAGGTCATAGTGTGACAGAAAACCTTGATCCAACAAGGTAGAACTCATCCATCTTGGCATACAACTATCCAAAGGGAAATCTACACGAATTTTGGAGTAGAGTATGACAAATAGGTTCTTACATCCCAAGGACTGGTCTGCAGTGGAAATTAAGAAGTCCTCTTTTGGGTGAAATTAAGCAGTTGTTGCTTGGTCATGACTTGGAGGTGAGGCTGGCCTATCTCTTTTCTTCTTTGTGCCTCTCTTTTTGTTTCGTTTTGAGGCTCTCTTGAACCTCCTTGAGCTTCTCGCTCATTTTGATCTTGGATGTAATTTTATTTCTCAATGAAATCATATCTTTGCTGATTTAAAAAAAGCACTCTAAAAGACGCTAAAGAGCTTCTCGCTCATCTTTGATCTTGCATGTAATTTTATTTCTCATTGAAATCACATCTTTGCTGATCAAAGAAAAGAAAGGAAGAGACCCTCCAAAAGAGTTCCTACAGTTCATTATGATAACAGTTCTTTAATTGTACCACAGAAGGTTTTGCTTATTAGATATATTCCAATTAGTTAAAGATAGAAATGGCTGGGAAATACTAACTTAAAAAGTTATCCAATGTTATCAACAGGTGGTTTGCAGCCTTGGTGGCACTGTCTTCACTGTAATTCTACTCCTCCGTCTAATCTGGGCGACAGTTTCATATTTCCAGTCAAGCGGAACTGGTTTCAAGCTGGGTGTAACCTATAGAACAACACCTGTGACATGAACTGTTTCTTATCTTTGGCTTTTTAAGTTCATCTGGTGAGCTATCTAGGTACTCCTGTAGCAGGTCCTTGAAGAGCTTTCCTTGTGTTAATGTATATGTCTACAGCCATTGACGGCTTTCGATGATGAATTTGAAGCCTAATGTAAAATATAGAGGTTGTTTGCAGCAAATCTTGTCAGGATTTGGTACGCCGAGGCAGAGAGGTGCGCCTATGGAAAAGTCGTGATATATCTAAAGGTTGTTCTAATCCTCAGGCCTGCTCTCTCCCCTTTGTGTGGTGCTCCTCCCAGTGTTGTGCCAAATATGGATTCTCTCCGTGCAAGTTTACCCGGTACTAACTACATTTAGGCTGTCTATGGCGTATGACATCCTCGAAAAAAAGAAAAAAAAAAAAAAACATTTAAACACATGCCATATAGAAATAATGTAAAATAATTAAGGGTCTGACCTTCTTAAATGAATAAGTTTTAAATTAACCTTGCTCGTAAACTATATTTTTTAACCCTTTTTGGTACTCACCAGCCCCACATGACTTAAAATGTGGGTTAATTTGTCTCATCCTTCTAACTATAACTACCCTTATCTTATAGTCATAACTATTAGTTAGCACGATCGAATGCCAATTGTTGTGGATATGTACCCATGCTATCTTTTTATTTATTTATCTTTATTTGGGTCCCGGATCTGTCAACTGATTTTGCCACTAGTCGAAATATATATATATATATATATATATATATATATATATATATATATATATATAGCTTTCATTTAATATTATTAATTTTGGAATAGATATGACTTTGGTTTTAATAAATTTACCAAAGACATTTGACCTATATCCATTGGTTACTTTACTTCATACCGACTTGTCATATGTTTTTGGATTGGATAATTTGTGGTCTCATACATTACCTAAAACTGTGTTAAGTTTATAAGCAAGTCGCTTGGACATTCTGTTTTTGTAACTTTCGTCTTGTAAGCATAGTCACAAAAATCGCCCTTTTTCTTAAAAATAATTCGCTGACATTTCATTACTGTTTTGCGAATGTGTTCACAATTTTATTGCCGAACTTGTTAGATTTTTCAGAATTTTAATCTCGCCGAATTATTGCCGAATCTCAACTTGGCGACCGTTAAATTTGGTAGCTACACCTAGGGCTGCAACAAAGCCGAGCTAGCTCGATAGCTTAGCTCGACTCAACCCGAAAATGAGGGCTTCAGCTCGGCTCGAAAGCCAGAGCCAAGCTTTTTATATATAGCTCGCTTGTAGTAGAGCCGAGCTAGAGTTGAGCTTGTAAAGCTTGGCTTTGCCCGGCTCGGCTCGATTAATAGTATATAATACTTTTATATATAAAAAAATATATTGTTATATATATTAATGTAGTAATATATCTTTTAGTGTTTCAAAATAGAAATAATAACTATTATTATATATCTTGATAATAATTCAATGGGAAACTTATAAAAATCATTGCCTCTAAAGAAGTGTTTTTCAGATTTTGATTTATTTTTTTACCATAAGTTGAAAAGACACAAGTTTGACATCTTTTCACGTGAATCTGAAAAGACACAAATGAATCGACTTTCTTTTTACCATTATTTAAAAAGAGACAAGTTTGACATCTCTTCACTGTAAATCTGAAAAGAAACAAGTGGAATCGATTTATCTTTTTACTATTATATGAAAAGACGCAACTCTCTAAAAAGACACAAGTGGAACTTTTTTACCTATATGTGAAAAGACACAACTCTATGAAAAGACATAGATATGAAATCTTTTCACCGTAATCTGAAAAGACAATGATTTGAAATTTTCTTTATAAATAGAGATTAGGTTTTGGTTAAAAAGACACAACAAAAATTATAATAATATCTATTTCTCATTTTCTTTTACATTTTTTTTTTTTTTTTAATTTTTTTGTGTATCAGAAAATCTGTGTGGCAAGTTCTTTTTCTAAAAAGTGTAATCTAAAAAAGAACATACAGTTTTTGGCAAGACCGAACTCTATTGTATTCTGAAGGCAGATTCGCTGGGAACTCTATTGCATCTTTGTTTATCCGACGGAATGGGGGCATCTATTGTCTTTAAGATTGCGTAATAAACTACGTGCCTCGGAGCTATTATCAATGCCATTTTTATCAACATATATTATATATAATTTTGAAAGTTTTTTTTTTTTAACTTTTTTTCCCTTTATAATAAGATTTATTTAACGTTTAATTTATAATGGATAAATAAGTAATTAACATATAATCCTTATGATCATTAAAGTTCTTTCTTACTCGTCTCAATGAACAACCACTAGCACGACAATTAACCAATCAATCAACATTTACGACCAACACCTATGCTCCTAATTAATATTTAGCACATTAAATTTAAACACATTTTTACTTTCCAAAATTTAAACACCATTTTCTTCATTTGATCCGTTAAACTCAAAAGGAGTAAGGGAGTACAAGATATGAGGGCTTTCATTTATTAAATTTTTTTAAAGGTTTCATTTATTAAAAAAAGAAGATTATGTTTAAAACAATATTAGGAAAAAAAAATTATAATAAAATTTATTTAGCTTGAAGCTCGGCTCGGCCCGACTTGAACTCGATAAAGCCGAGCTAGAGCTCAGACTTTTCAAGCTTGAAGGACCTAGAGCCAAGTTCTAGCTTTGCTCGTATAAGGTAGAACCGAGCTAGAGCTGACCCAAGCTTGGGCTTGGCCCGACTCGATTGCAACCCTAGCTACACCCACACCGAAATGTGGCAATATGAGCAAACATGCAATCCACCCTAGAACGAATGTTTAAAGGTTGTGTTTTGAATTGCTCTTTTGAGGCAAAGAGCAGCCCACCTACTCTTTTAGGTGGCCTGCTCTTTGCCTCCAAAGATCAATCCCAAACACAGCCCAAGACAGTTAATTAGAAGAAGACATCCCCATGTTGCAAGCTTGCAACCAGTGTGATCAAATACTCTGACTTCGGAAAAAGTCGCGACTTTTTCTAAAAACCAAGAATTTAACAAATAAAATACAATTTTCAAACCTTTTTTTTTTTCAATTTTTCTGATTTTTTCTTTACACTTTATGATTTTTATTAATATATATTTTATAGTTTATTCTTTTTAGTTTTCCCATTTTAAGCCCTAATTTTTTCCAAATTTTACCAAAATTATTAATGCAGTTTATTCCCGAAGCCCGATTTGGTTACAATGGTAACAACAACCAATTGGAATGGAAAATTCACAATGCTTGGAAAAATAATTATCTCGATAGAAAGCAATCATCATCTGATCATTAGGTAGATATGCCTTACACACCAACACTTTTACTTAGTTCGCTATTTCACTCTATTCGAATTCGGGTTTGCAATTCACAACTCATTACTATCATGCAAACAAGATTCACTAGGGATAGAATGAGTTTTTGTTTAACTATTATTTATTTTTAATAAACTATAGAAGGTTATAGATTATAATAATTTGAATATAAAACTGTGTGACTAAAGAAGCGTCACTTCTATTCGTTAGGGTATTGTTCTATCCTGCCCCTTAACATGAGGAGGCCCCCAAGATTTGTGCAAGAAACCGATAAATATAAAGAGCTCCTATTGAGGGAATAGGGGATTCTCCAAATATTGAGATAGGACCATAGTTAGTAACAGAATTTGGGTTTTCGGCAATCCTTCGGTGGGGCATCAGTTTGATTTAATTTGGATAAATTTGGGAAATATTTCAGAGATTACAATATTATGTATAAATTATTAAAATATATGAAATTATATGTTAAAAGTTAAAAATGATGTCTTTAAATAAGTGTATTACATAATTCTCAATTCCGTATGCTAATAACTTACAATCATAAAAAAATAATATTGAGGTATAATTAAAGCACGTATCACAATGACAAAAATTCGGAAAACTCATCGAATTCAGAGAATCAACAAATCAAGTGAATATTAGGCAAAAAGTTCTACAGACCACCAAGTCTGAAAACTTTGCCAAAACTTCGATTAATTCAGAGAATTTTGTGACAGTGAACAGTGAAAGGACAGCCACGAGGATTAAATCAACTTGCCTTGGATTTGTCTTGGGAAAAGGAGAGTAATAAAACATTTAAATAATTTCTTATAGGATCATTCTCTCCCCCTAGTTGCTACTATGTTCTAGGCTAAAAATGAGTTCAATTCTAGGACTTAGGTCAGGTTACCACCCTAGTTTTTTGGGTAATTTCTATGGCATGGCATATTTGCTTTCATAATACAACAAAATATTCAGTTTGAGTTTGCTCTAGTTTTCTTCTTTCACTTCACTTCTGACCCCAAACAAAGTTTGGAAGACCCACCAATTCAAACTAAGGATCAATCATAGCCTTATCTCATCTATTTGGGCTCAGCTTTGTGAGTCCTATTTCTCTACTCATTTCTATCCAATGTTAAGGCCTCTGTAACTCCGCAACTCTTTATATCACTTCTCACTGCTTCTCTCTAGGCTCTAAGTAGTCTTCATTTTCTCCTACTTCCTTAGAGTAAGGATCAAATGGTGTCTCTATATATATCCCCACATCATCACCATGGCTTCTCTACATTTATGCTCCACAGTTCACTCCCACTTGCACCTCCATGCATCTATGAGAATCCTTGGGAAATTTTTTTCCTTGATTAGCTTCAGTTCTTCTTCCTAATGACATCAAAACTATCAAGGGGCAACCCTCCTACGACAGTTTTTTTAGATAAATCTCCACGAGAAAATGGTTTTCGGAAAATAACTGGCCATAGATATGACACTACTCTAATCAAGAGAGGCATTTGTGTTGGAAAAGTCGGATGAGAACCTGATTTATTTTCATCTGACCTCTTATTTTCCCTACCATACAACCACGTAAGGACTGGCGAATGCAAGGTTAATCTTCTGGTCTACGACAGTTGCCAACTCTTCATGCCAACAAAATTATGTACATATAGTGCTGTTGATCATGATCATGATCATCATCAGAGCCTTATCCCATCTATATGGGCTCGGCCACATCTAGTGCTGTTCAAGTTACTACAAATGTGAACTTAAATGTAACTGGGATCCACAAGTAAATAAAATCCCAAAAAAGATGCTCCTCTCCAATCGTCAAATGCATAAACAAGAAATAGGGAAATTTGCATTTTTGGCCCTACAAATTTGCTTATTTACAAAAAACGGTCCTATAGTTTGAAACTGTGCAAAATAGGCCAGCTCCAAGCCAAGCCGTTTCTACTTCAGCATCCACCTGTTTTTTCGTTATATATATATATATATATATATATATATATATATATATATATATATATATATATATATATATATATATATATATATGTTTATTTTTCATTTTTTTTATTATCTATTTTCTCAGTTCCGACTATAGTAGCGCTCGCTTATAATTGCGGGTCGTGGTACTCGATATTTTAAGCGCTATCTTGGACGCTATTTTACGATAACAGACGATATTTTATTATCGTGGTCGCTAACATATGATAGATTTTAGGGTACGAAGAAAAAAAAAAGATTACTGTGTTTATTAGTTAGTGATCTGCCAAAAATATAATAAAATTTTTTTTATTTTTTATTTTTATAAGATATCGGCCGATATTTTAAGATATCGGCCGATATTATAAGATAGCGGCCGATATCTTATAAAAAATAAAAATAAAATTTTTTTTTTTTAAGTTATATTAAAAAAAAAAAAAAAAAATTTAATTATTATTTTTCTTTTTTTTTTAAGATATATAAAATATTGGCCGATAACTTATAATATCGGCCGATAACTTATCATATCGGACTCGGCCAATAACTTATAATATCGGCCGATAACTTATAATATCGTCCGATATTATAAGTTATCGGTCGATATTTTAGATATCTTAAAATAAATAAATATTTTTTTTTTTTTTTTTAAGTTGGCGGTATGTTAGCGGCTAACTTACAAAAAAAAAAAATTTGTAAGTTATCGGCCGATATGATAAGTTATCGGTCGATATTATAAGTTATCGGACGATATTTTAGATATCTTAAAAAAAAAAAAATTTTTTTTTTTTTTTTTTTTTTTTTTTAAGTTAGCGGTATGTTAGTGGCCGCTATACTTATATTTTTTTATTTTTAATTTTTTAAATATCGGCCACTATCTTAGGATAGCGGGCAATATCTTAAAATATCGGTCGATATTTTATAAATAAATAAAAAAAAAAGAATTTTTTTTTTTATAAGTGATCGTAATCTTAAGATAACGATATGTTAGCGGGTTTTTTAATTTTTTTTTTTTTTTTTATTTACTTATGTCTTATGTTCTTATATTTTTAGCAAATCACTAACTAATAAACACAGTAATTTCTTTTTTTTCTTCGTACCCTAAAATCTATCATATATTAGCGATCGCGATCATAAAATATCGTCCGTTATCATAAAATAGCGTCCAAGATAACGCTTAAAATATCGAGTACCACGACTCGCAATTATAAGCGAGCGCTATTATAGTCGGAACTGAAAAAATGGACAATAAAAAAAATGAAAAATAAACATATATATATATATATATATATAACGAAAAAATAGGTGAATGTTGAAGTAGAAACGGCTTGGCTTGGAGCTGGCCTATTTTGCACAATTTCAAATTATAGGACCGTTTTTGCAAATAAGCAAATTTGTAAGGCCGAAATTGCAAATTTCCCTAAGAAATATATGCTGCAAGATGCTTACTAGAAGGTTCACTTCGCTGAAGAATCATGAGTGCAGAGTCACGTTGCATTCATGATTTCCTATATGAGGGCTCTTCTGCCCTCTTGATCAGTTGAATGGAATTCCAACAATTGCAACTAAATCAATCTCCAATAGCAAATCAACCATAAATGGATTCATACTTATAACTTCAAGATACAGAAGTTTCCACTCTGAGCACCTTGCACACTAGTAGCGCAGTGAACTGAACCAAAATACATCTCCCATAATGCTTAATGTTAGCTCCATATTATGATTTCCTATATGATGCAGTAAAAAATGCTAAAACCTTAGTTATGCAATTTTAAAATCAATTTAAGACTTAATTGAATAACGAAAATATAGAAATTAATCTCAAAACACATAAAATATTTAATAACTTTATTAGGGTAATTTAATTGATTCGACTTAGCGTCCGTTAGCATTTGAACTTCCCGATCTAGAAAATAGGTCTAAAGATAGACTAGTTTCGATTTAGTTTAGGGCACTAAGAAACTATCTCGATATTGTCTCTTGACTTCTTGCTAGGAATTGAATAATTTAAGGTCTGAAGGGCTTAAATCATTCAAAGGGAATTCAAGAAATAGGTTTAGAAATTTAGAAATAAAACCCCAATAACAATATAAAAAGGAAAAGATATTTTAGATTTATGAGTTTTCAATAAAAACAAAATTAAATTAACTACCTGGCAATAATTAAAAGACAAAATTTAAAAAAAATTGTATTTACACTACCTTTATATAGGTAAACAAACTCTAACTAAACATAAAGTTCAAAATAAGAAAAACCTAAAATAATTAAAAATCTAAAATGACAAGTTTTGCCTCAAAACTCGTCTAGCCGTCAATGTGTGGACGAGACTCACGGATAGCCGTCTAAAAGTCACAGACGTCCGTCCTCCACAGAACAGAATGGTGTCTAAATCAAGGATGTCCATTTGAATGTCGGAGACGCCCGTAGGCATGGATGTCCTTGAGCACGAACGTCTTTGGGCACGGATATCCTTGCCTTAATTTTCATAATACTTTCATTCTTCATTTTGAAATCGTTTGGGATATTTTCGCATGCTTCCTTCGCCTTCGATAGATTATAGGCGGTTCTTGGAATTGGATGTCTCCATTACTATGACACTTAATTCTACCTAGAATTGAACTAACTAAAAGCATTCCACTCAATGTTTTTTTAATATTTCCAATGTATGAATAAATGGAACTTTGGCATTTATAGCAGGTAGAGAAAGATCAGTGAAGTAAATCGGCAGAACCTATTAAGTGGGAAATAAGGAAAAGATCTATATATATATATATATATATATATATATATATATATATATATATATAAATGCACATCACACACTTGATAGAAAAAGGACATATACCACTATCGTAGATGAGTTTGAGCAGTGTCGCTCAATTCACTAGAACTAGAACCTACTTGCGAACTGATTCGGGCTTCAGTTCGCCCACAGGCAGTGAACTGGATATATACTTTGTATCTTCTTAAGTTTCTAAATGGTTAAAAAAGATAAAGGAGAGGTTTTGAACCTCTGACATGAGGTTTACCACTTACCCTAATTAACTATACGTCTTTAAGAAAGTTTTTGAAACAATTTTACTTTATATAATAAATAATAAAAATTAGTATACATAACTAATACTTTTATACAAAACTCATCCTATCCCCAGTGAACCAGGTTCGTATATATGCGAATAGTGAACCTTCGGCCGAATCGAGTAAACCAGAGAACCAGGTAACATTGAGTTTGACAGCACTAATAGCGCATGCTGCAAATTCATTAAACCAGAGAAGTCTGTTAATTCTGAAATTGCCCAAGTTCAGAAGGCTGGCAATGTAGAATAAACTTGGCATCTCGAAGCCCAAATATACAAAAAAGATACCATGAGGGACTTTTTTCTAACCCCTATTGATCAAAGTTTGGGCTAAAGAAGCTCCAAGTGTCCTGAGAGAAAATTTGGTTGAAAGCTGATATGCAGAAGGAGCATAGTCAGGCTGAAGTCTGGATTTTACTTAAATAAGGTGAAAATCCTTGGTTTGGCTAGCTGAAAGAGGGAAAAATCTAAAACAAGGGAAGCATCAATTGGCAATGCCTCACACAGTACCCATGTATGGGAGGAAGCTCCATCCCTTGCCAAATACTAAAATTCAAAATAGAATGTGAACCAATTGTCCACCAACCTGATCAGAATATATACCCCATCTAGAACCACTACTAAATCTAGATAAAGTTATCCATTCCAAACCCCTGCCCTCTTAGTGAAGCTCCATGTCACGGACTTAATGTCACGCCTCGACAATCCATGCGGCTCTTGCGCTTAGTTGCTCCCTAGCGTCGCAAGATCAGCCTAACTACCGAAAACCCACAAAGAGTAAGAAGAGAACTCAAGAGAGGAAATGAAAGAGAACTTGTATTTCAACTCAAGAATGCTTACAAATGCTTAAGTGCCTTGCAAATGAGGCCTTCTACCCTATTTATAGATTACATAAACTACACTAGATGGTATGAGATTCATCCAAGCGTCGATCATCCAATGGTTGGGAAGGTTCTAGAGTCTTCTCTAGAAACTTCTTCATCCTTCCTTTATTCTACATTCTTCTTAGTTTCTCTAGGTTTCTTCTCTAGAACCTTCTCCGTCCTTCCTTTGTTCTACATTCTTCCTAGGTTCTTTCTCTAGGTTTCTAGAGTCTTCCCTAGAGCCTCCCATATACCTCTATACTTTGATTATGGTACAAAGAAAGTGGGGTAAGATCCGATGTTGTGTGCGGGATGTGACACTCTCCCCCACCTATGCTGGCGACGTCCTCATCACATCTTCTTCTTGAATTTCCGTATTTTCTCCTCGAACTGCCATAGTGTGTCGGCATGCTTCTAACTAGCCTCGTTGTCTGGTAGCCCTTTCCACTTTACGAGGTACTCCTTGTAGGGACGAACGCCTCAACGTTGAATTATTCTATCACTGAGAATGCTTTCGACCTCCTTCTCAAATGAAGTTGTTACGGTGGTTGGGGCTCGTTTGGAGATGCCCCAACTCGGTTCCTCTGTGTCTTCATGGTACGGCTTCAAGTTGCTAGCATGGAAGACCGGATGGATTTTTAGCTTCTCGGGTAGCTGGACTTGGTAGGACTCCTTGCCTACCTTTTTAGTGATCGGAAAAGGGCCCTCGTATTTTCGTATCAATCTCTTATGAACCCTCCTAAACACTTTGAACTATTGGAGAATGAGATTGATCATCACGAAGTCGCCAATTTGGTATTCGACACTCCTCTTTGCATTTGCCCACTTCTTCATCCTTTTGATAGCCTTCTCCAAATGTGCCCTTTCCATGTCAGCTTTCTCTTGCCATCCCTTGGCGAACTGGTAGGCAGTTGGGCTTCTCCTCGTGTAACCTGTTATGACGGTGTGTCGAGTGAGTGGCTACTGCCCCGCGACAAGCTCAAATGGGTTGTGGTGTGTGGACTTGCTCTTTTGCAAGTTGTACGAGAATTGGGCGACGTCCAACAGCTTTGCCCAATCCCGTTGGTTGGCACTCACAAAGTGTCGTAGGTATAACTCCACCAGAGCGTTGACGCGCTCCGTTTGTCTGTCTGATTGGGGGTGGAAACTTGTAGAGAAGTGCAAGTCCGACCCTAATAGCTTAACAACTTGGTCCAAAACCTCCCTGTGAACCGACGATCTCGATCACTAATGATAGTTAGTGGTACGCCTCAGAGTTTCACCACATTTTTGAGGAATAGACGGGCAGCACCTTCAGCAGTGCAGTCGACTGGGGTAGCAATGAAAGTGCCAACTTCAGAAATCGGTCCACCACTACCATGATCGACCTACATCCCTCCGAATTTGGCAATGCATTGATAAAGTCCATAGAGACACTCTCCCAAGGTCTCGTAGGGATAGGTAGGGGTTTCAATAGTCCTCCTGGTTGTCGTTGTTCAATCTTGTTGTGAGAATTTTTGTCATCATCATGATTTAAAAAATCAGTGTTGCTCCTTAGGAAAATGGTCTTGCCAAGTAAAATTTGTTTGACAAATTGTTTTGTCATTTTTGGACCCACGGTCGTCCATAAGACACTCACGGACGTCCATTATTACGGACGACCGTGAGTGATTCACGGACGTCAGTGACCCGAAATCTTATAAATTCTAAGAAGTTCGGATAGTTTAATAACTGATCCGAAAATCTTCTTTTTTCAAGTTTCTGGTCCAAAATTTATCCTTGAGATTACTTACCGTTTGTTCATTTCAATCCTAAATCTCAATGATGAGTGTGCTTTCTCTAATCCTTGTTTGAGAGTGTACGGCTTGTGAGAGACAGGTGGACCTTTGTGCGAGATGACGGTTGTTGGAAACGTTCACTGTGGATAGAATGATGGTGAGAGGCTGTCATTGTTGGTGATAGGAGTGGTAGGGCATATCATTTCAAAGAGACACTGTAAGGTTATTAATTCATAGTGAATTTTTTCTTAGATCTAAGATAGATCTCGTGGTTTTTACTTGTGATGGGTTTTCCATGTTAAAAAATGACTTGCATTCTTATTTTTGTTGTGTGGTGATTGTGAGTAGTATTAAAGTGATTAATTTTATAGATTATTATAAACTCCCAAATTTCAATTGGAATCAAAGCCTGATCACTTGATAAATTTTAACAAATTAAGTGTTATGTCAAATTTGGGATATCACGATCTTCCTAGAGAAGGTGCGTTTACTGCTAGACCCCTTCTGTTTGATGGCTCTAATTATCCTTATTGGGAAGTAAGCATGAGAGCATTTTTAAGTTCAATGGATCCTCACATTTGGTATTCTATTGAGGACGGATGGTCGCCACCGACTAGGACCTCTGTTGTCGATAATATACCACATACCACTATCAAACTTAGATCTTTATGGACGAATCAGGAATATGATAATCTTAGTTTTAATTCCAAGGCCCTTAATGCTTTATTTGGAGCAGTTACTGCTTCTGAGTTTCGTCGAATAAGTACATGCACCATAGCCAAAGATGCATGGAAAATTCTTGAAACCACTTATGAAGGAACTCCTCAAGTGAAGATTTCCAAACTTCAAATGCTCACATATCAGTTTGAAAATCTTCGCATGGATGAGGATGAAAAGTTTTTTGATTTCTATATTCGCTTAAATGATATTATGAATGGCTCATTTAATTTAGGAGAACCTGTTTCTAATACTAAAATTGTACGAAAAATTCTAAGGTCACTACCTAGAAAGTTCATATCTAAAGTCAATGCCATTGTTGAATCTAAAAATGTTGACAATCTAAACTTAGATGAACTTGTCAGGTCATTACAAACATATGAAAATGAAATTCAAGACAATCATGTTACTAAAAGTGTTGATTTCAAATCATCTAAGGATGAGTCTGATTCACGCAGTGATTCTGATCAATTAGATGAACTTGCTTTGTTTGTTAAAAAATTTATAAAAATTTATAAAAATAAGAAACAACCTTTTAAAAAATTTGAAATTTCTAAAAATTTTAAATCTTTTGAGAAGAAACCTAAAAAGGAATCTACTGTCTTTTGAGAAGAAACCTAAAAAGGAATTTACTGACACAAATCAATGCTTTAAGTGTCATGGTTATGGGCATTATGCTAATAAATGTCCTAATAAGAAAAATGATAAGGGAAAATCTAAAGTTTTGGCAGCCACTCATGAGATTGATATATCAAATGAGTCATCTTCTGATTAATCTGAACCTGTTTCATATGGGTTTAGAGCTTTTGTGGCCTCAATTATTGAATCTAATAATTCTCAAACGTCATCCCTTATTGAAACCGACTCTATTACATCACTATCTTCTGATACTAAAATTGATGTTGACGTATTGGATATGACAAATGCTTACAGTGAACTCTATCAAAAATCAATACATCTAACTAAAGAAAAAATTAAATTGGCCAAAGAAGTGGCTGAGTTAAAAAACATTATCAGTAAACTTCAAGATAATGTGAATTGTTTCACATCAAAATTTATAGAACAGGAAAATAAAGTAAATTCCCTCATTTTAATAAATAAAAATTTAAAAACAAAACTTGGTTCAATTTCTGAAAAATATTCAAACATTTACAAGACAAATGAGAAAATAAAAAAATTACTCAATTCTAGTCAAAGAACTACAGATAAATCAGGTATTGGATATCATCATGCAGTAAATAAAAATCCTAAACCTGAGGTAACTCATGCTCTAAAATTTGTTAAAGAAACTAAATCACTTTCTACGAATTCTAAATAAAATTCAAGTAATTTCAGATTTATCAATTCTAGATTTTTAGTATGAGAGTTCCAATCTGCTATACTTGTGGATGGGAAGGGCATACTTATGTGTATTGCCCATTTGCCTTTGAATACTCTTCGTACTACGTCCCTAACTATCAATCTTTGAAGAAAAATAAAATCATCTCGTTAAGTAGTTCAAATAATAATATCAATAAACATGTGATTCAAAATAAATCAAATCTTAAATACAAACATATTTGGATTAGAAAATCTGATTTGACTGCTCAGGTTGCTCATATTTCACTAAAAGCTAGTGAATCATCTAAGTGGTTCCTTGATAGTGGTTGTTCTAGGCATATGACTGGTGAGAAATCATTTTTCTCTCACTTAAGTCCATGCTCGGAGGGAAATGTAACCTTCGGAAATGAAAGTTCATATAAAATTACTGAAAAAGGAACTGTTGAACCACCTGGATGTCCTAAATTAAATGAAGTCATTTATGTTGAAGGACTTAAGGCTAATCTAATTAGTATTAGTCATTTATGTGATGATGGGATGAATATTAGTTTTATAAAAAATTTGTGTACTGTAGTTGATTCAAATGGTCAAATTGTTGTTGAAGGGATTAGATCTTCTAATAACTGTTACACCTTTAGTGATCCTCTCAAAAATAATTGTTTTCTCACTAAAACAAATGAGATCAATATCTGGCATCAGAGGCTTGACCAAATAAATAAAAATGATCTTTACAAATTAGCCTCTGATCAACTTGTTAAAGATTTACCGAAATTAAGTAAATCAGATGGATCTATTTATAGTACATGTCAAATGGGTAAACAGACCTGTGTTCCCCACAAGAAAGTAAATGTTCCTGCTTCTTCTAGGATACTTGAATTAATACATTTTGATCTTGTAAGTCCCATGAGAACAAGTAGTTTAGGAGATAAGAAATATTTGCTTGTATTGATTGATGATTTTTCTAGATATATTTGGGTTACTTTTCTTAGAGATAAATCTCATGCTTTTGATGAATTTATTATAATTTCTAAAAGAACTCAAATTGAAAAAAAATCTTTCTATTGTTCGAATTCGTAGTGATCATGGTAAAGAATTTGAAAACTCATCTTTTGCTAAATATTGCGCATCAAATGAAATAAAGCATGAATTTTCTGCTCCGCACACACCTCAACAAAATGTTGTGGTTGAGAGAAAAAATAGGGTACTCCAAGAAATGACTAGGGTTATGTTAAATGCTAACAATGTAGCTAGAAATCTGTGGGCTGAGGCTATTAGTACTGCTTGTTATATATCAAATCGTGTGTACCTTAGACCCAACACTACTAAGACTCCATATGAAATATGGAATGATAAAAAACCCCAAGTTAGTTATTTTCGTGTCTTTGGTAGTATGTGTCACATTTTAAGGGATCATGAATCTCTTAGTAAATTTGATGCTAAAACTGACAATGGAATCTTTCTTGATTACTCTTTGAACAATAGAGCTTATAGTGTTTTTAACTTAAGAACTCTTACTGTCATTGAATCTGTAAATGTTGTTGTAGAAGATCAAAATTCAGATTTTTCTATTGTTTTAAAGAGAGATATTGATGGTGAAATTCTTATTGTTCCTGTTAATCATGAAAAATATAGGCTTGATAATACGAAATTTTTATCTAACAATGAAATTTCTACACACCCTATATCAAATATCACTGAAGATATGAATGCAGAAAATACATATAACAATATATCTGAAAATGAGTCTCGACATAGACCCTCCTATGCTCGTGACATGAGAAGTCACCCTCCTAGTGCCATCATTGGTAATGTTTTCACCAAACTGATGACTAGAAGAAAATTTAAAAATCTTTCAAATCTTCTATATCATGTATGTTACACATCAAATCTTGAACCAAAAAATATTAAAGAAGCCCTTCTTGATGAATATTGGGTTATTGCCATGCAAGAACTCACTCAATTTAAAATAAATGATATGTGGGAACTTATTTCTAGACCTTCAAACATCAGAATCATTGGTACAAAATGAATTTCAAAAATAAAACTAATGAAGAAGGTAAAATCATTAGAAACAAAGCAAGATTGGTGGTCCAAGGCTACACACTGGTTGAAGGCATTGGCTTTCATGAAACATTTGTACCTGTGGCTAGACTTGAATCCATTCGTATAATTTTGACAATGGCATGTCATTTAAAGTTTAAATTATACCAAATGGATGTAAAGAGTACCTTTTTGAATGATTTTCTAACTGAGGAAGTGTATGTGGAACAACCTAAAGAGTTTGAAGATCCATATCATCCTCTTGATGTTTTTCGACTTTAAAAAGTGTTATATGGTTTGAAACAAGCACCTCGTGCTTGGTATGATAGACTTACAAAATATTTAATCAATAACGGTTTTAAATGTGGAAGTGTCGATAAAACCTTATTTCTAAAAGAAGAATCATCTCATTTAACTGTTGCACAAATTTACGTTGATGATATTATCTTTGGATCCACACTTGATTTAAATGCACATCAGTTTCAAACTCTAATGAGCAATGAATTTGAAATGAGTTTATTTTGTGAATTAAACAGTTTTTTAGGTCTTCAAATTAAACAGTGTTCTTCTGGCATCTTCATTACCCAATCCAAATATGTAAAATAACTTTTTAAAAAAATTGGTTTAGAATCAAGTAAACCAGCCCGTACTCTAATGAGTACATTTGTGAAATTGACAAAAGATGTAAATGGTAAATCTATTGGAGAAACTCTATATAGAAGCATGATAGGTAGTCTTCTCTATCTAACTGCTAGTCGACCTGATATTGCTTATAGTGTTGGTATGTGCGCTAGATTCTAGGCAGCCCCTAAGAAATCTCATCTAACTGTTCTTAAACGTGTCATCCGTTATGTTAATGGAACATTAGAGTTAGGTCTCTGGTATCCCTTCGATATCACATCTCATATCATCGGGTTTTCAGACTTTGATTGGGTCGGTAATTCTGATGATCGTAAAAGCACTACTGGTGATTATTTTTATATTGGTAATTGTCTTATGTCTTGGCTCAGTAAGAAATAAGATTTTGTTTCGTTATCCACTGCTAAAGCAGAATATATTTCTGCTGGAAATGGGTGTACTCAACTCTTATGGATGAAACAAATATTGTCTGACTATGGGATTTTTCAAGGTATAATGACCTTGTTTTGTGATAACACCAGTGCAATTTATATTTCTGAAAATTCTGTTCAACACTCTAGGACTAAACACATCGATATTCGCCACCACTTCATACGTGATTTGGTGGAAGATAAAATTATTCTCCTTGATCACATAGACACTCAATTACAATTGGCTGATATCTTTACAAAACCGTTGGATTTTGTTCGATTTGAATTTCTTCGCAAATTCATTGGTTTATGCTTCATTGATTAATCATTTCTTCAAAACTTGTATATATGCTTTATTTTGAATTTGCACATATTAGTTTTAAATCATTTTTTTGTTGTTTCAGGACTCTATATGATACATTTTAAATTTTCAAATGTAAATATTTGATCAAATTTCCTGAGATTGCATCTCTCTAATCATGAGTTACTCTTAATTGGCTTTAATTCAGTCTTATCATGATAAGTCTTTTATTAATTGTTAGTATATAAAGGATTTTTTTTTAGTGGGCATTGCAACAAACTTGTGTCCTGAATATACGTTGATAAATGATTAATATATCCTAAACAAAATTTCTTCTGACTATCTCTTACATTTTTGCCTTTTCAACTCGAGTTAATAAACCCGTTGGAGTATTTTATACTCAATGTCCTGAGTCAACTAAATTGGGAGTCATTGGCCTAACCCCCGTTAAATGAGTTGAATAGAAAGCAAGTAAGTTTAGGTTTGCACTTTCATATAAGCTCTTGCTCTACCTTGTTGCCTATTAACTTGAGCAAGTAAAACCATTGGGATTTTTTAAGATTCATTGCCCTAAACTAACTAGTTGGGAGTCAATATTCTAAAGCTCGTTAAAAGGGTCTTTTAGAAAGCTTAAATAGGTGTGAGTAATAAACATTTAATTCGGTGAAATTTTTTAAATAAAATTTGTCACTTGTTTTTATCAATATGACTGTAAATTCTTTATATTGCAAATGTCCTTATTTTTTTAAATTATCCTTTATTAACTATCATTAATCATATGATCTTATCTGAAGATTGTTAATTTCGATCAACTCTAATTTTTCCTAAATTACATTTTCAGGATATTTAATTTATTTATTCACATGCAACTTTATTGTGTGGCATATTGATAGTTTTGAAATTTAAAAAAATAATAATAAATAATAAAAATAATAATAATTTTATAAAATATTAAATTTTCAAAAATTTTCAAAATTTTATCCTAAGTCCCACGGACGTCCGTATCCCTATCACGGGCGTCCGTCATTAATACACTACACTGGATTTTTTCTTCCGATCGTCCGTACAGCACCACGGACGTCCGTGTATCGAACAGCATTTTGGCAATTTTTAATCGGTCGTCCGTGCATGTCACAACGGATGTCCGGAAAAAGTCAACATTTTATTCTCGAAAAATGAAACAATCTTTTCGTAGTTACTATAACTGCATGCTTTCAATTTACCTATGGACGTCCATGCATGTCACAACGGACGTCCGTCATTTCGAAACCCAGTGCCTTTGTGTTTTCTATCAACGATGGCAGATGAGCTTCACGGATCTCAAATACCCTACAGACGTCCGTGACAGGTTCCACGGAAGTCCGTCGACAAGTTTCATAAAAACGAAATTTTCAAATATTTTTTCATTTCACACTTCGTTTTTATTTCCGAAAACTCGATTTCCTCTTAGATTTTACGTGAAAATGTCACTAAATCGAAAAAACTCAAAGAAATCTAAAGGTTCCTCATCTTCTTCTTCGCCTGTACTTCAAAGATTTCCATCTCAAAGCCATGAAGATCGTTTTCTTCATCTTTTTTCAACTCGAAACCTTATTGTCGAACGAGTGGTACTTAAAAAGTTTCTTAGAGATCATGATTTATTTCATATGTTTGCTTCTCGGGGTTGGATTTCTCTACCCTCTCTATCTGGCTCTGCTTACACCGATGTGATTTGGTGCTTTTATGCAAATCTTCTAAACTCTAACATTGTTGAGAGCAGATTTGAGTGTTACGCTATGACGTATGTATTTGGTAAGCAAATAAAATTTTCTCCTTTGCTTATTTATGAAATTTTGGGTATACATTTAAATCTTGATGGGTATAGCTACCATGTGGATGAAAGTCAAATTCATTCACTGTTTCATCCTTCCACTGTGTACAACATTATGTGTAATGATCCAGGTAAACTAACTGGAACCGCAAAGCATTACACTTCCCTGAAAATCAAATTTCAGTGACTTCGTCATGTCCTTTTTGCCACTCTTATACCAAGAGCGGGTAATAAGGATCAAGTGCGTTGTGACATTATTTATCTCATGTTTCTTTTAGAAAAAAATCGTCCTTTGTGTGTATCATCTATTATTTTTGAAATTATTGTTCGTCGAATGAAGGACGATTCTTCCAAAATGTCTCTTCCTTTTCTAATAATCATTAGTAAGATTATAGAGTCTCAAATGACTCTTCTGCCTAATCTGGCTACTTCTCAGGCCATGACACCATTAGGTAAGCTTTAAAAAATTGGGAAAAGGATTAGAATAGATTTGGATGATATTGAATTCATTGATGAAAGTTCTGACGACGATGAGGCAGAAGACATTCCTGCTCAAGAAGACATTGGTCACCAAGCTCCTGCACCCCCACCAGTTCCTCCATTTCAAGCTCCAGAGGATTACTATGACCATCGTTCTGATAGGATGCATGCTGATATGCAGCACATGAATTCTGATATTTAAAGCCTATCTGATAGAATAGAAACTAGTTTTAATATATATGGGGAGCAGATTTCTTCTTTACAAATGACTATGATTGATGGTTTTGAAGCGATAATGAATCGCTTTAACAGTATCTTCCCGCCTCCTGGAGAACATTTTCCACCGCCTGAGTGATTGTGTATTTTCTGTGATGTAATATGTGACATGTTAATATTATGTCTGTTGTGTATATTTTCTGTTTGATGTTAATATTCTACTTGTTGTTATATGAAAATTATGTTTAAATGAATATGCAAAATTATCTTATATTGTGCTTAAATTGAGATATTATCTGTTGCTTTTTACTTCACCTTAACCTTTATCACATTATGACAAAAAGGGGAGATAAACTTTCATACCATAAATTGTTACAATTATATTATACTTGTGCTATTAAAATTTTTTGTTTCTTTCAACAGGTGAAAATCAACAAGTGAAAAATCAAATCCTAAAATGGTATTTAGGTTGTTTTATTTTACTTGGCAAATAGTTAGAGGGAGAAAATAGAGTTGTAATTTTTGCATTTTCATTCTAGATTAATGTATAGGACTTAGATGAAAAATGAATATATTGTAATTTTTAATTTTTGAGTCATTGTAAACTGATTTTTATCATGATTGCGACAAAGGGGGAGATTGTGAGAATTTTTGTCATCATCATGATTTAAAAAATCAGTGTTGCTCTTTAGGAAAATGGTCTTGCCAAGTAAAATTTGTTTGACAAATTGTTTTGTCATGTTTGGACCCACGGTCGTCCGTAAGACACTCACGGACGTCCGTGACCCGAAATCTTATAAATTCTAAGAAGTTCGGACAGTTTAATAACTGATCCGAAAATCTTCTTTTTTCAAGTTTATTGTCCAAAATTTATCCTTGAGATTACTTACCATTTGTTTATTTCAATCCTAAATCTTAATTATGAGTGTGTTTTCTCTAATCCTTGTTTGAGAGTGTACGGCTTGTTAGAGACAAGTGGACCTTCGTGCGAGACGACGATTGTTGGAAATGTTCACTGTGGATAGAATGATGGTGAGAGGCTGTCATTGTTGGTGATAGGAGTGGTAGGGCATATCATTCCAAAGAGGCACTGTAAGGTTATTAATTCATAGTGAATTTTTTCTTAGATCTGAGATAGATCCCGTGGTTTTTACCTGTGATGGTTTTCCACGTTAAAAAATGACTTACGTTCTTATTTTTGTTGTGTGGTG
Source organism: Chloranthus sessilifolius (assembly GCA_021018995.1). Taxonomy (NCBI): domain Eukaryota; kingdom Viridiplantae; phylum Streptophyta; class Magnoliopsida; order Chloranthales; family Chloranthaceae; genus Chloranthus; species Chloranthus sessilifolius. The sequence continues at coordinate 23,392,821 of CM037585.1, forward strand.
ATTGTGAGTAGTATTAAAGTGATTAATTTTATAGATTTTTATAAACTCCCAAATTTCACTTGTCTTGTTGGCACACAAGGCAAGTCTTCACATAAGCCTCGACATCACTCTTCATCTGAGGCCAATAGTATGCAGACTCCAGGAGCGCCATTGTACGACGCTGGCCTGGGTGGCCAGCCCACCAAGTATCATGGCACTCCTTGATGAGTTCTTTCCTTAGGTTGCCCACCTTTGGAATATACAATCTTCCTCCCTTGGCATAGAGCAACCTATCATCCTCTCAGAACCGTTTCGTTGTTCCCAGGCGAGCCATTTCTATCAATCCCTTTGCAAGAGGGTCTTCCTTCAATCCTTCCCTGATGCGGTCTAGGAGTGTGCCTTGGAGTTGGCTATGAGCTGTATGGGATACTTGTTCTTGATCGTGACTTTGTTTAATGCCCTATAGTCGATGCACAATCGTAGGGAGCCATTGTGCTTCTTCTAAAATAACACCGGTGCTCCATAGGGGGCCTTGGATGGTTGGATGTAGCCTCCATCCAACAAGTCTTTGAGTTGATTTTGTAACTTGTCCAACTCAGGTGGTGCCATGCAATAAGGTGCTTTGGCAGGTGGCTTGGCCCTGGGTTCTAACTCGATTTTGTGGTCAACCTCTCTCTTAGGTGGGAGCTTTTTAGGTAGCTCTAGGGGCATGACATCTTGAAATTGGCTTAACACCTTGTCAATCTCCTTGGGCACCTGGTCCGTGGTGCCATCTTCCTTTAGCGAGAGTGTCACTAGAAATGTTACATCACCCTTCTTTACGCCCTTGACTAACTGTAGGGCCGATAGTGTTTTCGCGATTGCTTTGGTTCCACTTACCGCATGAACCATGCATGGGGCACTTTCTTCCATGATGCAGATAGTGTTCAGAAAGGGCATCGGCACCGCCTTTACCTTGTTGAGGAACTCCATCCCTAACACAACTTGAAAATCATCCATTGGGACTACTGACAAGTCTATTGTCCCCTTCCACTCTCCAACGATCAATGCTACTCCACGCGCCATGCCATGAATCGGTTTTTCCTCTAAGTTGACGGCCTTGAGCCACCCTTGCTCTTTGGTCGCCTTTACTCCCAACCAGTTTGCCTCCCATTGATGATCACCTCAACATACATGAGCCCTTTGTTCGAGGGCTTCGTGTTCTCATGTTGGTTTGGGGCCACAGATTGCTTCTTAACTGCATTTAGAAGTCGTAGAGACCCCATTGTAGTATCTTCTACCTCGCCCTTCTCTTCTAGCTGAGAGGCAAGGGCTGTAAGGGCTCTTCTTTTCGAGTAGTCTCTTGCCATGTGCGGTCCGTCGCATAAGAAGCACTTCAAGTAGCGAGTTCTAGTGTTGTCGTACTTCAGCTTCTCGTTTCTCGAAGGCCTCTCATACATTGTCTTGCTAGCATCCTCCTTTGAATGTGAAGGGTTGTCTCCCCCACCTTTGCCATAGTTGCCCTTGGAAGCCAACTTTCTGAATGTCTCGGACCTCTTGAATTCTACGAGGGACTCAACGGCAGCCATGGCTGAAGCAAGGTCTTGGACTCTCCTGCATCACAATTCCTACTCCGCCCATGGTTGTAGACCATCCATGAAGTTGAAAAAGATGTCTTCCGGAATATTCAGGATCTCGAGCATTTGTGTGGAGAATTCTTTGATGTAGTCTCAGATTGATCCCGTACGCTGCAATCTTTTTAAACTCTTCCGGGCTAAGTAATCAACGTTCTCGGGAGAGAATTGTTTCTTCAGTTCCTTCTTGAAATATTCCCAAGTGTCAATGGTGCAAGTACCTCATTCAATATCCGCCTCGCGACGCCTCCACCACAATATGGTTGTGTCATTGAGGTAGAGTGTGGTGCTTGCACCTTTTGCCTCTCGTCTACTAGGGAGATGGCTTTGAAATATTGTTCCAAGTGTCATAAGAAGTTATCAATCTCCGTAGCATCTCTGGATCCGTTGAATGCTTTGGGCTTGGGTGCTTTTACCTTCATCGGGGCATCTCGAGTCGTGACCGTACCACTGGTCACAACCTTTTTGCATAAAGCCCAATCGCCTCTCATTTCCTCTAATTGTGCATAAATGGCATTGAAGGCATTCCATACCTTGGCCTTGAGGCTCTCGCGTGCCTCCTTTTCCTTGTGCACTATGACATTGAGTTGACCTTGCATCTCCCCACGTAGCTCCTCGAGTCCTACCATAAGAGCCGAGATGTTTTGGCCCAGTTCCTCAAACCGATCATTCCCATCGGCGATGGCTAGCTCCACTCTGCCTAGTCATGTGTCGTCATCCAAGAGTAGGATTTGAGAAGTGGTTTCCTCAACCTCGGGTTTAGAGTCAAACAGGGGGAGTAGTAATGGTGTTGGCTTAGGGTTTAGAGGAGTTAAAGGCCCTAGTGGGAGTCTATGGAGGTTAGGTCCTAGTCCTGAATGATTGGACTCGGGTTTGAGTGAAGGCTAGGTATGGTGGAGGGTTAGGTGGTTCGATATGGGTGATCAAAGTTGAAGGATGTGAATAAATGGTCAGAGCTCTCTAAGGTTCGATTGGATTGGCTGGAGTGTCGATTGGGTTAATACAGGAGATCATGGTTGAAGGATGAACGGGGAGTCGACTAGGGAGGTCTACCATGGTAATGTGGGAGACACGTGCTTGATAGTTATGCATGGGATTATTAATGATCCACAGGTTTTGCAGAGGCTGATTATTATTTTGGTTAGTATTTCAGAAGGATTCCCAGTCAATTTGGCTCCTATCATTCATATCGTAGATCACATCCCGCAAGACCTAGCAGTCTTCCAGGTTGTGTCCGGCGAAACGGTGGAAGGCGCAGAACTTGTTGTAGTCTAGATATGTTGGCTAGGGATGTAGTCTTTCTAGTAGGAATCTGATCAGGTTTTGATTACTGAGGAGATGAAAGATGTTGGGGATGGAATCGGGTAGCGGAGGATAATGCTTGCGCTTCGACTGGTAACCCGGCCTAGCCTATTGATTGAAGTTTTGCTGTGGTGGCACATTATTGTAGTTTGGGGGATTAGCCGGTTGGTTCGGAGCTGTATTCTGATTCTGGGTAGAATTCTGGTTTCAGTTGGGGTATTGGTTGCGGTTCTGGTATTGATTCTGGTTCTGGTATTGGCTCTGGTTCTGGCTGGGATATCGTACTTAATTATGGTTTTGGTACTGGCCTTGATTAGAATATCTCTGCTGGGAGTTCTCGCTTCTAAAGTTTTGCCCTTGGTTGGTCACCGCGTTGACTTGCTCAGAGTTCGAGGCTTTCTTGTTATTCTTTGCTTTGGAATCACTAGAGGAGGTGCCCTTTGATGTTATTATCAAAGGGAGAGATCTCCGCTCTTGATGTGTCGTTGTATGCGGGAAGTGTGAAGATGGAGGGTCGCGAAGTTTGGACAATCACTAATAATAAGGGCACTTCGAAGAGGTTATTTGACATTTTCGATGGCGTCCTTTTCCTTCATCTGGCTTCTGATTCATGCTGCGAGTCTTCTCCAATGTCTAACAAAGGTCGTGAAGTCCTCGTCAGGCTCTTGCTTCATGGTCATAGGTCAGTAAGACTAACCGTTTCCTGGATCAGATGCTTATACTTGTATAGGAATTGGCTAGCTAAGTCATAAAACGTGTCAATCCTGTGAAGTGATAGAACGGCGAACTAGCCAAGGGCCTCTCCTTCTAGGGATCTTTGAAAATAATGAATGAGGAGACCCTGATTATCTAGTATAGACCAACAATTGTTACAGAATAAGGCCAGATGGTAGTTCGGGTTTCCCGTACAGTTGTATTTGCTGAACTTGGGAAGCTTAAAGCCCGCTGGTATGGTGAGCTCGAGATCCCGACAGAATTTGTCGAATCCGAATGAGAATCCGGGGCGTTCCCTCTTAGCCATGTAGTTGTCAAGAACTCGAGTGAGGTCTTCCATCGTTATACTAGTGTCCTTTGTAGCTTGCGTAGGAATCCGTCCTCTGTTGTTGTCGCTGAAGAAGATATGAGTACCCCACCTTTGTGGCGATATATGAGCCGACAAAGTGCTTGGAGGAGACGGGGGCCTCTATCTTCGTTGATGTCCTATATTCTGATGTTCTTGCTCGTCCTGGTTGCGCTCCTCTTGATCGTAGATGTTCCGTTGACTCGTGATGGTTCGACACATAGTGTTTAAGCGAGAAAATAGTTTCTCGGCCTCTCTTCCTCCTTCTGACAGTATATAGGTATTGAGGTCCATCAATTGTTTGGCAGTGTAGCTTTTCCATCATAATACTAGTGTCCTTTGTAGCTTGTGTAGGAATTCGTCCTCTATTGTTGTCACTAAAGAAGGAATGAGTACCCCGCCTTTGTGGCGATATATGAGCCGACAAAGTGATTGGAGGAGACGGGGGCCTCTATCTTCGTTAATGTCCTATATTCTGATGTTCTTGCTCATCTTGGTTGCGCTCCTCTTGATCGTCGATGTTCCGTTGACTCGTGTTGGTCTGACACATAGTGTTTAAGTGAGAAAATAGTTTCTCGGCCTCTCTTCCTACTTCTGACAGTATATAGGTATTGAGATCCATCAATTGTTCGGCGGTGTAGTTCTGGCCAATGCCGCTTCCTCTCCCATCCTGATTGCTTGTGATGGGCGGAGGAGTGAAGGGTTCTTATTCATTCTCGCCTGCCATGTTGATCTCGGGATGATTTTGGGTCGGGTTGTGAGATGGCCCACTGGGTTATCATGATAGCCCCATAAAGGTGGGTTGCTATCACTTAGGTCTAATCTCCTAATTCCTGACATCTCAAGCTTTCAATAGATATCAATGGACTCTTAAAGATTTCTAGGGGGTTAGAATCAGAAATTGCTCGACTTTGGATTCCTAATTCTACTACTGGATATGTATTCTATGCCTAAAAGGGGTGAGCGTAAATAGAAGAAAATAAAAATCAAACTTAACTAGATCGAGGCAAACCTGATAAAAGAGGTTCCATCGTGATCGTCAGTCTGTTGGTATGCGCTCTTTCTATGTTCCTTTCGGGTCCTGAAATAAGTGACCCAAATCGGTCCAAGTGGACTCTGTCAAAGGTTAGTAGTAAAATAATAGAGGAAATGGAAATATTTAAATACACCAGCAAATTTCAAATAAAAACTTCCTAGATATTCGTGATCGCCAGCTACAGATATTTATTTACACTGTAACTCATCATTGATCGCACATTATGATGAGAGGGGGCTTGCATGTTGGACTTTTTTACTGAACGTCGGCCGACCAACTTCAGCAGCTACGAGTTGCCTATGATCTAACTAGTTTGATCTTCTAATTCTACTCAAAATCTAAGTAAAAAAAGGGGGTTGTGGCCCGTTGATCTGTGTCGAAATATGATCATATTTCACATCCTAATACCAATATTTGGCTATCCGATCAAGGCTATCTGACGATTGTTGTGCAGTTTTAGTGGTTTCAGGTATTTTCGTTCGTTGGATCTTGTACAGGCGTAAAAGAGTATAATTAAGGACAACATGAGAGCATTGAACCATGAAGCTAACGAAACACTGAAATCCGTGGAAGAACCGATTGATCCAGCCATTGCTAAGAGAATTAAAAATATCACAGGTCTAACTCTCTGAAAATCAATCGATTGAGGTTATGACAACTGTTCTGCCGCCCAAAACCTGAATTTAAAATCAATCGATTGAATTTCAGAAATCAATCGATTGAGTTGGATGACAAATATTTCCCTCTCAAATTTGAATTTAAATTCAAATTGATTAATTTCCTAAAATCAATTAATTTATTTCAAATTCAAATGATTTCGCCAAAATTCAGATTTTGAATTCAATCAATTGAATCTTGGAATTCAATCGATTGACCTATTTATGAAAGGTTTTTAGTCTGAACCCTATATAAATAAAACAGTGTTTAGGGTTTTTAGGAAGCCTTTTTTGGTCCTCTATTGGGCCTAATTTTTTTAGTATTTTTCTTAGATTTTCTCCTTAGTTTTTTTAGTTTGTAGTTTTGGCTTTTGATAATTAGTTTGTAATTAGGAACCAAAGCTTTGTAAGGTTCCAGATATTTTTCTAAAAGATCCGAACATTTGATAAATTAAAGAAGGTGTTTGATAGTTTCGAATTTGTGTCTTGCATGTGGATCGGAGATGAACGGCTAAAACCGCTCATTGAAGGAGGAAGTGAGCCCTAGATAAATAGTTAATTTATTTCAATTCAATCATGTCTTTTACAAATATTGAATCATATGACTAATAGCTTGTGCCTATTGTTTATCATCGAATACTCATTTATAATTGTCGATCTTAATTATCGGTGATAATAAAAGAGTATTCAACCTAGATTGATCTTGTAGACCGATATGGATGTCATATGATTGATTATTAATATTGTGGTTTCACATTTGAGATACGTTATGCCTTTCGCATGATTTATGTCTTGATTGGATGCGTCATAGTGTTGGGATAGAGTATGTCGGATCAATAATCATATTCTTTTCGATTCATTTTGCTTGTAGTAAAATAAGGGTTAATATTTGTAATCCTTATCATAATTATTGAATCGTACGATTTTCAGTTTGAGCATATCCTGTTATCATCGAATACTCGTTTATAGTCGTTGACCGTGTGATTGGCGACAATAAACGAGTTATTCCACCTAGATCGATCTTGTAGATCGATATAAGATGTCATACGATTGATTTTTCTGTTGTGGTTATGTGCTTGCGATGCGTTATGCCTTTCGCATAATTCATGTCATGATTGAATGCATCATAGTATTAGGATATGTATGCCGATTATCATAGTCACATTTTTATCGAATCGTTTTTCTTAGAGTTAAATAAGGACAAATAATTTGGTGTTGAAATGTGTGATTGATTGTTGGTAGAAAAATTACAATTCTAGGGTTAGTGAACTCCTTGATCATCTTTTTATCGTTGTTTGGTTATCCACTGTTTTCCTTGCATAGGCCTTGGTTAGATCTTTTTTTTTTTTTTTTTGTAGTTATTAGTGTTCATCGTAACAAATATCTCGCCTTTGGTACTCCATTAGGTTTATTTTATACTTCTAAAATTAATTAAATTTCGCGCTTCCCTGTGGATTCGACACCCTTGATTTCACCATGTTTCAATAGATCTTATGCTAAGGAGGATTGACCCCGTTCCCGACTACCTTCCGTAAGCTCCCTTGGGCAAATCGGTGAGTCTATAGTTGATTTAAAAAAATATATGCAAGAGTGTGTCGGTCTTTAGAGGTGCTAAAGTTTGGCAATTTTCGGAAGAGGTTTCCTAGGGGTTGGATCTATAACCAAACTAGGGGAGCAATATCAGAAGAATTAAAGATTTAATTGAAATTAAACTAAGAATTCAGGCAAAGACTACCCAAAGGCGGGGCACTTCCTCCTTCGTGCTCCTCCGGGCGTGGGGACTAGTGGGCTAGCACCACCAGCTTGGAGACTCTGGGGCTGGACTCCTTTCCCTGAAGCTGTGGAGAGAATCACGAAATCTCTAAGAAGAGGAAGCTTGAAAAGAACTAGTGAATTCTTCAATTGATTGGTGTTGAAATCGAGTGGGAAAGGAACCTATTTATAGGTATATGGACTGATTACTCGCATGGAGCTATGTGCGCAATTGCAAATTGCCTGCGTGACTCCGAGCTTGTAATTGAATTACGCGCATACTCCTATGCGTGTAATCCAGTTTGAGTCGGTCATTGACTCGAGAATGATCGGTTGACTGACTCAACTAGCGTCCTAGTTCCAATATGCTTGAGACTAAATATACGCGTAAAAATAGGTGCATAATCCATTTGCGCTTGTGAATCCGAGCGCGCAATTGGGGAGTTAGGGCTTGTCTTAGGATTATGAATCCTGGTCCAATTCTGGACCAATTACGCACACCCAGTGGTGTGCGTAATCGAATTGCGCTCTTGGGACCAGGTGCACAATTCGGGTTGATGGGAGGTGCACGGAAGGGGAATCCTAGTCCAATTTGGACCAATTGCACTCATGCAGTGACGCATGCAATCAATTTACACGCGTAGTTTCACGCACGTAATTTGGGATCCTCCCGAGTCAGGTCAGGTCCGAATCAATGAGTTAAGATTTCAACCCAGAATTCCCCCATACACTGTTTGTGTAGTGTATGAGTTCCGAGTGTGGGGTTCTTAGGGGTCTAAGACTTTCGGGGACGATTGGTTCCATTCTAGAAGTCATGGGCAAGGACACAGATTGATCAAACATATTTGTATACTCCGAGATGACGAAAACGGGGTGTCTACAATTGCGCCTTCTTAAGTTGTTGTATAAAACCGACAAAACCACTGAACGAGAGATTTTGTATGTTGCGCTTTCTTCTATCCTGTGCTTTCTTTGGTTGCCATATTAGATAGGATCAAAAAACAAAATAAAACCGAAACTTAGTCGCTTGCTTTAGCTTTTTAAAGGTTTTAGATTATAGATGTAGATTATAGATTCAATGTATCATTTTAATTAGGATAATTCTTGTCATATTATATATGATAGCATAATTAGTATTTCTATTGTTTTAGGACTATATATTGTGGTGAAATATGTAATAAAGGGTACCTCTGCTCATGCCTACATGATTTTTGAGGGCGGCTACCTGCAAAACCCATTGAACCCGTGGCTGCTTCGATTAAGATGGTGGAGATTGTTTCACACAATAGATCTTGGGCACATAATCTTACCATCAAACGGTCAGTTTTTTTATTCCATGTGACATAGATCCACTAAAAATTATCCTAAAATTGAATGACACATATCACGCTCAAACAAGATTGAGTCACTTTTTGAAGATATGTGCCACGTGGAATAATAACTGACCATCTGCTGGTAAGCTCATTGTCTCAAAATCCATCGTGTGAAAGATTGAGGGTGAATAACGATCTTTATCATCTTAATCGAAGTAGTCTATGGGTTTCGAACATAAGCGCCCTTAGAAATTGCATAGGCGCGAATAGAGGTACCCATTAATAAAAAAGAGCTATAACTTGCACATGATATTTGAACTGTGGCACATTCCTCAAAAAGAAAAAGTAGAACACCATTTAAGCCTATTGATTTGAAGGCCATGATGTAAAGATGTTTGCCGCCAAAGATTGGCATAAAACATATCTCTACCATCCGTCTCAGTCAACCATTGAATCAACATTAAATCAGACAATGGTCTTTGACTGTATTGAATCTGATGATATACAAATTACTCATGCTTGTCTTTGACAGAAAAGATTTTATATCATGGCCTTCAAATCAAAGGGCTTTAATGGTGTTACATGTGATACGGATCTCAAAATTATCAAATCTTTCCTTTTAGGCGATGTGCTATGGTACAAATCTCAGTTGCCAATTGTAGCTCCTTTAATAAAATTACTGAAGAGAATTATTTTTGAAATCGTGTTTTCAAGTGAGAAAGCCGTTTCTCTCTTCATCACGCGAGATTCAAGCATGCAAGGCACTAGTTTATAAAACTCTGTATTTTTTTCCCAAGTAAAGTCAATGATTTATAATCAGAACCGGCTTTCGGGAAAGCCCCACGAGGTTGCCGCCTTGAGCCCCCAAATTTTTTGAGCTCTCAAATCTTTCAAGTCTTTATAACTTAGCTGATTAATATTTTTAATGTACAAAAGTATTAAACTAATTTAATGATTTAATTGGTTAAATGATTGTTATTGCTTTACTTTATGCTTTACTTTATACCTAACAAGTTATAGGGTTCTACTCTTCTCACGAGTCATGGATTGGATCGAGTCTCTATCGGGTCACATTAGTGGCTTCATTGGGCCAGGCCGTCCTTATGTATTGATCTAGTGGATTCTCTAGCCCAACATGTTGTGGATTCAGCTCTCCCCATATCTCAAGGCTGGCCCTGATCACGACACTATCCCATTTGAACTTTCACAAGTATACATGAATTATTATAAGCGTGGAGTGATCGTGGCACCCATAATACGTAGGTTTTTGTTGGAGGCTACTACACATGACACTACTTTTTCTTTTGGCACACTTATAAAAGAAAATAGAGTAATGTGTAGATAACAAAAGTTGGTGAGATAATAGAAGCACAAAATTGAACGAAAAAAGGTTTTTATGAACCCAAAAAGGTTTGTATGAACCTAAAAGCTGTTTATGGCTTCTAAAAAAATAAAAATAAAAATAAAAGCTATGCAAGGCACATCCTAATTATCTATGTGAGTGCTTTGTTGTGTGATATTTATTTTCCAAGTGTTGCTCGTCAATAGTCATACTTTCTACAATACGTAAGGCACATCCTAATTTTCTACAATATGTAAGCCGCATGATATTATAAAAGGAAAAAAGAAAAAGTGCTTCAATAATTTAATTGTTCAAACATTTTAAAGAGCTGACAAATGTATCGATATTTGTTGATTCAAAGTTTAAACGTTAGGCTTCGTTTGGGAACATGGATTTGGATTTGAGGATTTCAAATTCAAGTAATTGAAATTCAAGCATTTCAAATCCAGAATTTGAAATATTTGGATTTGCAAATCTCTTTTTTGGATGTTTAAGCATTGCCCTAAGATTTGGACCAAGGATTTATAAATAGTTCATTTGGCTTTTTTTTTTATAAAAAGAATTTATATTTCATTGGTTTCCTTCATTCTATATAGGTAGGGATGCAAGTTTGGTATACCGAACCAAATGGAATATGAATTTTTCGATTTTCGGTTCGGTACACCACAAACCGAAACCAAACTGATATAGATTGGTATCGGTTTCGGTACACCAAATTCCTCCAACGCATAAACCATTCCCGAACTGAAACCGAATTTTTTGGTGTTCGGTTCAGTTCGATTTGCTTCGGTTCGGGTTCAGGGGGGAAAAAAATTTAAATTGGTGCAACCAACAATTTCTTGATTGCACCCGAAGTGCACTATACAAAGGTGGGCTGCAAAAACAGAAACAAAAAAAAATAAAAATAAAAATAATCTAAAATGGGTGCAACCAACACTTTCATGGTTGCACCTAAGATATGATGTACAAAGGTGGGCTGTAAAAACAAAAACAAAAAAAATGGAAAAAAAAAATCGAATGGGCGCAACCAGTAATTTCCTGATTGAACTCAAGATGCATTGTACAAAGGTGGGCTGTAAAAATAGAAACAAAAAACCAAAATAAAAAATGGAAAAATTAATATGGGTGCAATCGATAATTTGCTTGTTGCACCCACAATGTAATGTACAAAGGTGAGGTACAAAAATTAAGACATAAAAGTGGAAAAATGAAGGGAAAAAGTGCAACTAGCAATTTCTTGGTTGCACCTAAGGTGCATTGTACAAAGGTGGATTGCAAAAATAGAAACAAAATGGGTGCAACTAGCAATTTCCTAGTTGCATCCAAGGTACATTGTACAAAAGTGGGCTGCAACGGCCATAAACTAGTTGTTGCACCACAATGGCTAGTTTTCTAGCCGTTGTAGTAACTAATTAAAGCTTGGGTTGGGTCAGTTCGGGTCGGGTTGGGTATGGTTTAGTCTGGTACCTATTCAATCCGGTCCATTTACCACCGATTCAATCAGATTTGATTCAGTTTAATTCGGGTTGGGTACCGTCGGTTTCGGTATCAGGTCGAATTGTACCTATGATAACATTGAGTAACAACTTTTTATTCATTAAACAAAGCCAATTATATGTTGGTGTAAGATTTGAATTTTCAAATAACGCCTAAGAAGTGTCATTTACAAATCTATGTTTTTACAATATACCCAAATATTTCTAAAATCCGGTGGATTTTCCAAATCCAAATTCAAACACAAACACAAAATTGGGGAACCAAACGGTGGATTGGATTTAAGAGATCCAAATCCAAATTCCCAAATCCAAATCCACGTTCCCAATATTTAGGATAAAAAATATCAAATGATTCAATATTTAGGATAAAAAATAATCACGCGGATCAAAACCCGGCTCATACCCAATTACCCAACCCAATTATTTTAGGCTGCATTTGGGAACGTGGATTTGGATTTGGAGATTTCAAATTCAAGTATTTCAAATTTAGACATTTCAAATTTAGAATTTGAAATATTTGAATTTGCAAATCTCTTGTTTGGATGTTTAAGGCGTTGCCTTAAGATTTGGCCCAAGAATTTATAGATACTTCATTTGACTATTTGTTTTTATAAAAAAAAATTATATTTCATTAGTTTCCTTAATTCTATGTAGGTAGGGATGTAAGTTCGGTATACTGAATCGAACCGAATCCGTTTTTTTCGGTTTTTGGTTCGGTACACCACAAACCGAAACCAAATTGAAATATATCAGTATCGGTTTCGGTGCACCAAATTCCTCTAACACATAAACCATTCCCGAATTGAAACCGAATTTTTCGGTGTTCGGTTTGGGTTCAGTGGGGAAAACTAAAATATGTGCAACCAACAATTTCTTGATTGCACCCAAGCTGTACTGTACAAAGGTTGGCTGCAAAAATAGAAACAAAAAATAATAAATTGGTGCAACCAACAACTTATTGGTTGCACCCAAGATGCGATATACAAAGGTGGGCTGCAAAAACAAAAAATAAAAATAAAAAAAATAAAATATCAAATGGATGCAACCAGTAATTTCTTGATTGCACTTTAGGTACATTATACAAAATGGGTTGCAAAAATAGAAAAATAAAAACTAAAATTAAAAATGAGAAAATTAAAATGTGTGCAACAAGTAATTTGCTGGTTTTACCCAACGCACAATATACAAAAGGTTGGTTGTAAAAATAAAGACAAAAAATAAAAATAAAAAATTGGGGTGCAACTAGCAATTTCTTGGTTGCACTCAAGGTGCAGTGTACAAAAGTGAAATGTCAAAATAGGAACAAAAAAAAACAAAAAACCCAAAAAACAAATAAAAGGAGTGCAACTAGTAAATATACAAGAAGTGGACTTCAAAGACAAAACAAAAGAGCAAAAAAATTAAAAAATTTCAAATGGGTGCAACTAGCAATTTTGGATGCACCCAAAGAATTTCCCAGTTGCACTCAAGGTGTACTGTACAAAGGTGGGCTACAACATCCATAAACTAGTTGTTGCAGCCCAACGGCTAGTTTTCTAACAGATACAGTAACTAATTAAGCTTGGGTTGGGTCAGTTCCGGTCGGGTCGGGTCTGGTACCTATTCAATCTGGTCCATTTATTACCGATTCAGCCCGATTTGGTTTGGTTTAATTTGGGTTGGGTACCATCGGTTTGGGTCGGTTTCGGTATCAGATCGAACCGTACCTATGATAACACTGGATAACAACTTTTTATTCACTAAACATAGCCAATTATATGTTCGTGTAAGATTTAAATTTTCAAATAACGCTTAGGAGGTGTCATTTACAAATCCACTTTTTTACAATATAGCCATGGATTTCTAAATTCCGGTGGATTTACCAAATGCAAATTCCAACATGAAAATGGGGAACCAAACAGTGAATTTGAATTCAGGAGATCCAAATCCAAATTCCCAAATCCAAATCGACATTCCCAAACGCAGCCTTAAGGAAAATATCGAGCTGCTTGAATCTAGCCAATGTTGAACCCACTAAGTTTAAGCTTACATAAAGATCCCGAGCCTGAGCCCGACCCGATCTTGTACTTGGGCTGGGATCGGGCCTAATATCTTGATTCAAAATGAGGTCTATTAAAAGTCCAGCCGAAATTCAACCCAGCCCGGTCCACTCCATGACAGTAACAATTCGAAGCTAGGGATGGGTTTATCGAATCAAACCGATATCGAAAGCTTTGTTTTTTTTTTTCTTGAATTTCTAAAATCAAAATTGAATCAAAATTGGAAAAAATTTGGTTGATTCGTTTCTGTTTAATTTTACTTTATTTATGGCTTTCATTTTTAATCATTTTTTTAGTTATTTTTTGATATTCTAATCCTATTTAATCAATTTTCATTTTCCCTTACCCAAAATCGAAAGGGCACATGTATTCTCACCCATTTATTAGTAAGTACTACATTCTTTACGGGCGAAAATCCTTGACTGATTTGAATAAGAGAATGGAGATTGTTTTTTGCTCCAATCTTTCTCACGATAGATCCTAAGATCATGGCACGCTTACAAGATGGTCAAATGTTGATTCCACATAGTACACATCCCCAAAGTAGTAACCTAGATCATGAGAAAAGTAGTTGACCTTCAGATTTAGTGATGCGTGTCATATGAAATCAACATTTGACCGCCTGATAGGCACGTCATGATCTGAAGATCTATTCTGTTGAAGATTGGAGCAAAAAAAATCTCCATTATGTGATTCAAATCAGTCAATTATTTTCGTCTAAAAAAAACAGTGTGATACATACTAATAAACGGGTACCCAAACCCCGAAATAGAACCGAATTTGGTTTTAAATGGGTTCCGGTGCAGTTCGGATCGGTTCGGTTTTGCCACATTACAGGTCGGGTTTGGGTTTCGGGTAAAAATTTGCATCCCTACTAAAAACGCCCACCAAGCTAATGAATCACTCACTGGACTCTTCTTTTGGAGTCTCTTTCCAACTCTCCTCTCAGCTTAAAAGGAGTTTCTCTCTCAAAAAAAAAGAGAAAGGAGCAAAACCGGAGTCCTCTATTTTCCGCCATTTTCTTCGTCTTCTCTTTGTTTTCTTCATCTTTAATTCCAACAAAACCTAAATCTCAATGGCTAGTAACAGCAACAGAGACGATCCTCTCTCCTTCACCAACCCATCTTCTTCTCCCATCCCCGTATCCGATGGCGATGGATACCTCGCCGACCACAATTCTCAGATCGGAAGCGCCTCCGGAAGCTTCCAGAACGATGGCGTGCTCACCGGAGATGGTGGAAGTGGAAACAGCAGTGACGTTGAGTTCGGGTTCCTCCGGCAAGAAATGCGGCAGAGCTCGCTCGTGGGGACCGTTCAGATGTACGACCGACACGTTTTTCTTTGCTATAAGAACCCGCAAGTGTGGCCGCCCCGGGTTGAAGCCGCGGAGTTCGATCGGTTGCCGAGGCTCTTATCAGCGGCTATGATGGCTAGGAAGGCTGAAATGAAGAAGAAGGTAATTTATTTATTTATTTTTGAAATTTTTTATCTTTTAAAATTTTTATGTGGATTTTGTTGATTTCCTTGAAAGTGAGATATATGTTGAGATTGGAGGTGCTTGATGGTGTTGAGTTTTTAATGGAATGGGGTTAGTTTGTTATATTATTTTTCGTTTTTTATTTGTATTTTATTTTAAAGTTTGGTGGATTTTGTTAGTTTTCTTGAAACGAGATATGGGTTTTGGTGAATGGTGATATGTTTAGATTGGTGCTGCTTGACGGTTTGGAGTTTTGACTATATATATATATATATACACACACACACACACACCTACTCACTAATTTGTAAGGAATATCAAATATATGAACTGAGATATGGGTTTAGTTGGGTTTTGGTGATTTCCAGCACTTCGTTTGCGATCATTACAATAGGGACATTTCTTTTCTTGGTGAACATCCATGAATAGTTTGAGTCAAGCCTGCACTCTTGCCCGTCAAGTAGCTTCAGTAGGATATTTGCCCAAGTCATTCCGGCTTCTTATACATCTCCATGGGTTTTGGTGATTTCCTTGATAAGAGATATTGGTTGTTGTGGGATTTGTTGATTTCCTTGAAATGAGATATGAGTTTTGTTGATATGTTGACATATGAGCTTGTTGATGGTCTTGAGCAATGCTACCTGGTTCATTGGTTCACTAGGTTCGGGTTTGGGTTTGTGGTTTATTACTCTCCAATGAACCTGGTTCGTTGGGGGTAGGATGAGTTTTATATATTAAACATTAAATATTCATATATCATTAGTACTCCTAATAAATTTAACACTCATAAAACTAAACTATAAACTGAGTAGTTGGCTATCTGTTAGGCAGCTTAATAATCATAGTTGGGGTTCAGAGTCCCCACACCAGCATTTTTTTTAAAAGATGCCCAAAGTGTGTGAAAAGGCCGGTTCACTTAGTTGTAGCGAACCACTTCGTGGTTCGGTTGGGGGGGGGGGGGGTCAAATTTTTTTTGATTGATCGACATCGTATTTATCAAAGAGAACAAACATAAACGAAAGAGTTTTTTTTTTTCTTTTTTTCTTCTTCTTCTAATTGTAATGAATATAAAATTTCTGAAAGAAAATAAATAGAAATGAAAGAGAGGACTTCCTAGGGAAGAAATTCTCGAAAATAATACAAGATAAAATATGTACGAGCTCAGGGTTCAAGTTTTTCTCATTTATTTGATTTATATGCATATTTTTGGTTGTGTGTTTAGTATTTACCGTCTTGAAGGTATTTATAAAATATTTGTGGCTTTTGGTGCATGAGTTATGATGCTGTATTGGTTATGCTATTGTTTTATTTTTATGATTAGTTTTATTGTGGTGAATACTACAGGGACCTGGTTTGTGATTTTGAAGATATGTAGAACTATCGATTATTTAGGGCATTCTTTAATGTTAGGACTTAGGAGGGAAACATGTTTGTGGCTTGATTTAGTTGGCTTTTATATGTTCACTAAGGTGGGTGTTTGGGTTTTGAAGGACATCTTTTTATGAGGCTCTTGTTGCACCTATTGCATTGTTTCATGCTATTAAAGGATGATATGTATAAGATGGACCTAGAAAATGTGGTGCAGGACTACACTCTCAAACCCTAATATGTAATTTTGCTGAAATTAAAGTGTGATTAAAAGATTGCCGATGGGATCCAATGGAGACTGAGGCCTCGCTTGCCCTAAAAGGGGGAGGGAGCAATGAAACAAGAAGAGGCTTTTGGCCTTCTACCACCAGAAACAAGAAGAGGTTTCGGCATTCGCGACTTGCTGGGATGCAGCCACGTGCCCCTTTTGAGTTGTCATTAAACTGAACGGTGGTTTCACAAAACCAATCCATGGTCTTGCAGTTGGAGGTTGAACGATGCTCCTACAAGGTGCCACGTGGTGAGATGATCAATTCCGATGAAATGGATGCCAGCGCCCCTCGATACTCTCAACATGAATTCGTGCCTCAGTCTTCTATTGAGACTAGAATCCCCTCAAAAGTGACACGTGGAACCCACTTCTTCAACGGGCAGCAACTGGAAGAGTGTGCCCTATGGGCCTAATGCGGGTCACAAATGGTAGGCCTCTTCCTCGGTGCGGGACTTAGACCAGCCCTGACTCTGGCCTTGAACCTATTGGGCCACCCTCAACTGTACTTGAAGCCGTGAGCCTACACCCCGTTAGGAACGGATAGAGGTGATCGTGTGGAAACTAATGGGGACCCGAGTGAGCAAGGCAGCCCTATCTCGGATTCGGCAAACACTATAGACTTCTTAGATGGCTTTGGCATATTACCCTCTTCACCTGGACCTTATACATTATCTTCACCACCGATCGACGACAACAATGACGATAGCAGCGAATGTACTGGAGATGAGCACGGAATTGACTTCTTCATCAGTGTGGGAGGTGATCTCAGACTGACATTCAAAGGAGCCGAAGAGACACTCAGGGAGGTGTTTTGATCTATTCTTGTTAATCGACACAATCATAACAAAAATAAACGCAGCGCCTTACCATGGGAGCTCACTCGTTTACAGTGGGGAATGCCAGATGGGAAGGGAGAGGGGGGTGTCTAAAAATCCTCTGGGATTGGCGGGCGGGTTGTGCACTGTTTGTCATGAAAATGCTATGTTGGAACGTGAGGGGCATCTGCGATAGGTTTAAGCACGCCGGTGTCAAGTGGGTCATTGCGTCAACTAATCCGTTGTTCATTATGCTTCAAGAAACCAAATGGGGGAGCTACGACAAGGCCAAAGTGGCGTCGGTGCTAGGAGGGAACCGATGGGAATGGATTGGTGTCGACTCCGATGGGGCCTCAGGTGGTATTCTGGTTGCCTGGGACTCGACGTTGTTTGAGAAAGTGGACAACGAGTTGGGTCTATACTCGGCTACAGTGGTGCTTCGGAATAGAGACACAGGCAAAGTGTGGACACTGTTAGGGATCTACGGACCAATGGAAGATAGACAACGTGGCGATTTCTGGTTCGAACTAGCAGCGATCTTTGCTAGATGGAACTTCCCTCTATGCTTGGGGGGCGACTTTAATGCCATAAGATGGGAAGCATGAAAAAATGGGGGGAGACCGGATGTGGCGGTGATGAGAGACTTCAACGCCTTCATTTCAGATTGGGCGTTGATGGACATTCCACTCCCCGGAGCTAGATTTACTTGTTTCTTTTGCACTGCTGAATGGATGGACTTATTTTCGGCAGCCAGACTCGAAGGACTTGTAAGGGCAGTTTTGGACCACCGACCTATTCTTTTGACGTGCGACTCTCGGGGGAGAGGGCTAGCCCCATTTCGTTTTGAGAATATGTGGCTGCTTGATGAGCAGTTTAGAGCGGCGGTTCCTTCTTAGTGGAACAAGCCTACGCCAACGGGGACAACTACGTTTCGATTCATTCCCAAGCTGCAAAGGCTTAAGGGGAATGTCAAGGCTTGGAACAAAGAGGTGTACGGGCTTGTTCACATCGCCAAAGAGGCCTTACTCTTTCGGCTGAAAGAAATTGACAACCTCGAGGAACTTAGAGCCCTTTCGGAGGTGGAGAAACTGGAGAGGATACACAAAAAACACGAATTCAACGATAAGTGTAGAGCTGAAGAGGTGTGCTGGAGGCAAAAATCAAAGGTTAAGTGGCTGAGAGGGGGAGATCAGAACACAGTTTTTTCACGTGGTGGCGCGGAACAAGTTCAGATTCATGAGTAACATAGTCGTGGAAGGGGTTCCGTATTCCGATCAGGAGCAGATCCGAGTCAATGTCGTCAAATACTACACCAACCTTTACTCCGATAAGGGATTTACTCGGTCGGAGTTGGACGAGCTGGTATTTAACTCCATCTCGGAAGTCGACCGCTCTGAGGTGGAGAATCCGTTTACTGAAGATGAGGTGTGGCGGGCCATCAAATTCGGCGGAAAAAATAAATCTTCGGGCCCCGACGGCTTCACAATGGAGTTCTATCGCTCATTTTGGCCGACCATTAATACGGATCTGATGTAGGTATTCGGGGAGTTCCATGCCACCGGGTTCATCGGCCGAAGTCTTAAACTCTACCTTCATCACGCTAACACCAAAAAGGAGTGGGGCTGAGGATATTTCAGATTTCAGACCGATTTGTCTTATCAATTGCTTGTATAAGATCATATCCAAGGTGCTAGCCAATAGGATCAAGTCGCTTATGGGCAAGATTATTTCGTACAATTAGAGAGCTTTTATCCAAGGACGTCAGCTGATGAACCTAGTAGCGGTTGCGCAAGAGGTGCTACATTCTGCCCATCATGCTCGCTAGCTGGCTGCCCTTTGGAAGGTGGGCATGGAGAAGACCTATGATCGTGTTAGCTGGGATTGCCTAGACTACATGCTTGGCAGATTTGGGTTCGGGACTACATGGAAGAGATGCATGCGAGCCTGCCATGCGTCGGCTTGATTTTCGGTTCTGATAAATGGAACGCCTACTGGGTACTTCAAAAGTTCTAGTAGACTCCGTTAAGGAGATCCGCTTTCCCTCTTTTTATTTACTATGGTGGGTGAAGCGCTGGCTGGCCTCATATCGCGTGCGAGAGAATTGCAGCTCATATCGGGGATTAAAGTGGGAGATCAAGGTTGAGCTATCTCACACCTACAGTACGCCGATGACACTGTCCTATTCGGGCAAGATGAGATAGAGGAGTTTAGCAATCTCACAGATATTCTCACGGTGTACGAGGCAGTCTCTGGTCAATGTATTAACCTTCTCAAGTCAGCCATTGCAGGAATCGGGGTTAGGGACCAACAGATGGAAGAATTGGCAGCCATTGTTAATTGTGCAATTGAAAAGCTTCCTATCAAATATCTGGGTTTTCCTCTGGGCCTCAAAAAACCATCAGCACGGGCATGGGAACCGGTGGTTCAACGTTTTGAGTAGCGGTTATCTTCGTGGAAAGATAAACTCCTCAATAGTGGAGGTCGCCTTCTACTGGTTAAGTTTGTCCTCTCCAGTATGCCCATTTTCTTTATGTCGATGTTCATTTGCCCAAAGGGAGTCATCCATTGAATAGAGCAGATCCAAACAAATTTCTTTGGGAAGTTTCGGGTCTAGACAAGCGATATCATCTTGTAAACTGAGAGACCTGCCAGCTCCCCATGTCTTGCGGAGGTCTTGGTATTCGGAGTTTGAGGTACACAAATGTTGCTCTCCTTGGTAAATGGTTTTGGCGCACTGGTTCGCCGAGCGAAGGCAGCAGTCTTTGGCGATCGGTGCTGGTCGAAAAGTAAGGGCAATCGATAGGGAATTGGGGCATTAACATCACAACCCACAGAGGCACATAAGCTTGGTGGAAAGGCATCTGTGGAACGTGGCCTTCGTACTCTAGATGGATCCGCTTCATGGGGATGTGGCACTCAGATTCGTTTCTGGGAGGATGCGTGGGTGGACGGAGACCAGCTCAGATTTACATTCCCTGACATTCATGCCATATCCACAAACCAGGAGGGGATGATCGACGAATTTGTTTCGGACTCTAATGGGAGAAGAACATGGGATGTTACTACTCGTAGACTGCTAAGAACCGAGGAGCTGGCCTTATTCACCAATCTGTTGTTCAAGATCTATGGAACTCTCCCAAACACTCATCGTCAAGACTTGGGGGAATGGGCCCCTAGCAAAGACGACATCTTCACCGCCAAGTCGTATTATTGGGTTCTTACTAACCGCCATTTAATCAGATTCCAAGGAGCGAAATTGTGGAAAGCAGACATCCCTCCCAAAGTTAAATTCTTCGCTTGGACTCTACTCAAAGGAAAGATCCTAACTATCGATCAACTCGTTCGCCGGGGACAGGAGATCCCCAACCAATGTGTAATGTGTCTTCTAGAAGAAGAAACAACTGCGCATCTATTCCTCCAATGCCAGATGGCTCACAAGATCTGGAGTGCGATTCTTACCTCTTTTGGCATGCCATGGGCTATCCCTGCTACTACATACCAACAGTACCTGACTTGGTTGTCGGTTAATCTCGAGGGGCCGAATTGGGACTATTGGAAGGTCACATTTTTCGCGGTCTGTTGTGGTATATGGCTCAAAAGAAATGGGCGCACGCTAAAAAATAAACGTCGACCGGATGGGATGGTCATTAAGCCAGTCAGGGACTTTATGTGGTTCTGGGTCAATAAAAATACAGATGCTGTTTTGGGAGAAAATGCCCCTTGGGACCCGGGATAGGACTCATGATGTTTTCGGTGGTTGAATCTCTTATTTCTTTTCTTGTATTGTTTTTTTTCTTTTGATTTTTGTTCTCTTTTTTGTTGATCGAGTCCCTGTATTTGTCTTTCAGCGCCTTGCTGGTTTCAATATATTGCTATTTACCGATAATAAAAAAAAGTGTGATTGAAAGAGCAATAATAAATAAAATTCAGATTAGATTCGCCCAAAACAATTGCGGAATTGAAGGAAGGAGAATCGTAGCGTCCGAATCAAGTGTTAGGTTTGGCACGATAGTCCCTGTGGAATTCGATCGGTTTTCTCAAGATAGAACTTGACCTCCCTCTAGCCTAGGGCATCAAACAACTAACCATGATGGCGTCTTTCAATTATATTCTAGGATTTAAACGAAATAGGGTGAAAATAAGGATGTAGAATTAAAGGGAATAATTTTATGGATTTTCAAATAATTCCAATAACCAAGCAAATAAAATTAATTAACTAAATACCTTTGCAGCGATGGACAAGAAGATGGAAGATTGGAGATGAGAAGATAGAAGTTTCAATCACTGGAATTTTGCTGGCGAAAGTATTGGCCTCACACCAAACCCTAAACCCGGGGAAGAAGAATTCTCAACGAACTCAAGAGCTAGCACAAAGCAATCAATATTCAAAATAGCATGGATTAAAACCTCCTAAGAGATTTACAATGTATATTTATAAGCAAGGAAACCCTAAGAATAAAACTCCTAATTTCCCATTAAAATTTTATAATTAAACGGTAACAATTAATTTCACCACTAATCCCGTCTTTTTATTATGAGACCACTTTTGAAGGGTCAAACGATGTCCGATTGACACAAAATTAGTCTTGTTTGAAAGCTTATCGAAGTAGCTTTCCTACAATATAAGAATCGCGCAATTCCAACATGTACTGGAGAAGTTATGACCACTTTTCCAATGGCTGCACTGAAAGTAACGAAATTTATTGTCATATACATGTGCTTGACCTTAAATATTTTAAATATGGAAACTAATCCTAAATTAAAACTGGCGCGGGACGGGAACCCTAAAATGCATGAATAATGATTTGATGGGGGATTTTCCAAAATTAAATAAAATTAATTCAAACTTAATCGCAAAATTATCTAAATACCTCAGGGTTTTAGAAATTCTGATAGGTAGATCACGCGAGATCCGAGTAGGGTCCAGGTCGATACGTAAGTCCTGTTAGATTTTAGGCGGGATCGGGCCTAGAGATAGGACTCATGGATCAAAATTTCGTCCGATACGATACATTGAATGCACTATATCGTTCTACTCCATTCAAATGCCGGACGATACATTCAATGTACCGTCCGATACGGGCCGATACCGATACGTATTGTCTGATACGTACCGGTTTTAGGCTCGGACGATACGTATCGGTTTTCTGGCATTTTGATCCATGATAGGACTCTAGCTTTTCCAGGCTTGGGCGTTCGTCGTTGATCCACTGTAGATTCACAGGTTTAAACTATTTGGAAAGGATTTAGGGTTTGGAATAGGTTTATGGTGTGTAATAGGTTTATGGTTTTGGAATAGGCTTATGGTTTTAATTAATTTAGAGTTTCAAAAGACGTTTAGCGTTTTGGGATCGATAAACTAATAGATTAGGGTTTAGAGAAACAAACAGGGATCGATAGATAGCAAATATAATAAACGATCAAAAGAGAATAGATGGGAATCACTCCCTTGGCTTCACACCAAACTCATCTCGGGGAAGAAGAATATTCAAGCAAAAAAACATCCAAATATTCAATAGCTAATTAAAAAGTGTTTACCAGCCTCTTTAAATAGGTAACCAAAGCAAAATTAGTAATAAAAGAGTCCTAAAATAAATAAAGATTTAAAAAAAGTAATTTTTCGCAAAAAATAGAAGATTTCGTCGCTAGGGCGGAAATTTCTACGGACGTCCGTTGCCTAAGGACAATGAGGGCTCAAAATCACGGACGTCTATCACTGTTCACGGACGTCCGTCACTGTTCGTCAATGACGGTTTTGTGTCTTTGTATCTCCTTTTCTCCCTTGAAGCTGTGGTACTCGGGCTTCCTCTACGTTTCTTCCGATGCTGATAGAAGCGATGTGGTCTGAAATCGATGTCCACGTAGTCGGCATCCTCGTCAATTCTCCCAAACCAAATAGGTTTAATCACCAATGAAACACGCTCGTGGTAGATGTCGATCAAATCGGGGTTCAATCGTCGAACCTTATTCTCGTGGATCCAAGTGTTTTCGGACTCTGGTTTTTTGACCCATTTAACTAAGTACTTCTGGAATCCCCCGTCATGTGTGGAGACGACATGATCACTTATTATATCTTCTATCACATCTTTCCTCTGTCTGCTTAGGGAAGGAAGAGGTACAGACTGTAAGGTTGGGTTGCTATGAGGTGGCTGGAGTGGGTTTTCAGGAGGTTGGGTGAAACCCAAGTAAGGAACCAAGTCCTCCACATTGAATGTTAAACTAACCCCCGTGCCTGGAGGAAGCTCAAGCACGTATGCATTAGGACCACTCTTAGCCAAAATTCTAAAAGGTCTAGTGCCTTGGGATAGGAGCTTCTTTGCGAAACCCGATGGGAACCGCACAGGTCTAATGTGGACCATCACTTGATCACCCACCTGATATTCCTTAAAACGCTTGTGAGCATCAACAGATAATTTATATTAATTGTTGCTTGAATTAATCTTTTGTTTAATTTTGGCATGCAAGCTATGAATGTGTTGTGCAAATGCATCGACAGACTCAGACACTATGAGACGCTGACATGGGGATCAAATCTAAAGGTGTCCTAGGCCTATGACCATGTACTACTTCAAAGGGACTCATGCCTATGGACCTATTGACGGAATTGTTATAGGCAAACTCAGCTATAGGCAAAATGGTATCCGATGTCCTAACATGATCCTACAAGACTATGAAGGAGATTCCCAAGACTCCTATTGGTGCTTTCGGTTTGGCCATCAGTTGGAGGTGATAGACTATTGAAAATTGGAGCATGGTGTCCATCATGTGTCAAAGGGTCTTCCAAAAAGAACTAATGAATTTGACATCCTTATCAGACACGATGGTTTTGGGCAACCCATGAAGACGCACGATCTCCGCGAAAAACAACTTAGCAATGTGGGATGCATCGGAGGTCTTCGAACAAGGTATGAAGTGGGCCATTTTGGAAAAATCGGTCCACTACGAAAAAGATGGAATCGTGCTTCCTTAGAGTTTTGGGAAGTTCAAGCATGAAGTCCATTGAGAGGTCTTGTTACGGTGTGTGTGGCACGGGTAGTGGGGCGTACAAAGCCGGTATTTTGTTTAGTTTGTTTTGACACTTGGCAAGTACGACAATGTTTGACGATCCGGGCGACATCTCTCATTTAGCTAGGCTAAAAGAACCTATCCTCTACGAGCGCAATAGTTTTATTATGCCCGAATTGCCCGGTTAACCCTCTGGCATGTAACTCTCAAATGAGGAAGTCACGCAATGAAGTGCGAGGGATGCAAAGGCGATTGCCTTTAAACAAGTATCCATCCTGGGTGGTGTACACCGAGTGTGTGCTGGTCGGGTCACTAAGGAGAGGAGAGCAGTGTACTCTACCCCAAAATCTGTGCAATCGGGGTACTCATCCTTTAATCGTTCGAACCCGACGACCTCGGTGCTTAAAGAGTGCAAAGTCGCTACCCTTCGACTAAGCGCATCAGCAGCCCTGTTTTCAGCACCGACCTTATGCTTTAACACGAATGTGAACCCTTGAAGATACTCAACCCACTTCGCGTGCCTTGGGCTCAACTTTTTCTGTGAAGCAAGGAAGCGTAAGGCTTCATGGTTAGAGAACAACACAAATTCCTGCTGTCTAAGGTAATACTTCCAATACCAAAGAGATCGGACGACCGCATAGAACTCCTTGTCATATGTGGAGTATTTTTGCTTCGCCTCATTAAGTTTTTCACTAAACTAGGCCACTGGGTGACCCTCTTGGCTAAGCACTCCTATGCCCACACCCGAACCTGATGCGTCGCATGCGACTTCGAAGACTTTGGAAAAGTTCGGCAAGCGCATGACGGGTGCACTACTCATCCGTTGTTTGATCTCGACAAAGGCTTTCGTCGCAGCTTTGCCCCATTTGAAATCCCCCTTTTTCATGCAATCAATGATTGGGGCCATAATGATGCTAAAACTTCTGATGAAGCGACGATAGAAAGTAACCAATCCATGAAAGCTGCGGACATCGTGTATGTTCTTAGGTTTGGGCCACTCCACAATGGCTTTAACCTTTTCGGGGTCCGTGACTATTCCATCGGCCGAGATAATGAATCCCAAGAAGACAACGGAACGTTCTATGAAGGTCCACTTTTTGAGATTTGCAAACAACTTCTCGCCCTTTAGGGTCTCACAAACCAGCCTAAGGTGGTTCAAGTGATGATCCTTGTCATGACTATAAATCAAGATGCCATCGAAATATATAACAAGGAATTTGCCTAGAAATGGCCTCAACACTTGGCTCATGAGCCACATGGAAGTACTTGGGGCATTAGAAAGCTCAAATGGCATGACCATCCACTCATAAAGACCATCTTTGGTCTTAAAGGTGGTTTTCCACTCATCACCGGGGTGGATTTAGACTTGATGGTAGCTACTCTTAAGGTTTATCTTTGAAAAGATAGTGGCACTAACCATCATATCTAGCATGTCGTCGAGCCTCGGTATGGGAAACCGATACTTAACCATAATCTTATTGATCGCACGGCTATCCACACACATGCGCTATGTACCATCCTTCTTATGAGTGAGTAGGGCAGGTACGACACACAGGCTCAGACTCTCTTGGATGAACCCCTTTTGAAGGAGCTCATTGGCTTGCCGAGTCAACTCAGCGTGTTCAACCGGATTCAGCCTGTAGTGGGGCAGGTTCGGTAAAGTGGATCTGGGAACTAAGTCTATGGCGTGTTGAATGCCATGCATGGGAGGGAGTTCATTGGGTAAGTCTTATGGGAAGACATCCGCAAATTCGTTTAAGATCGGCTCAACTTCCTTGGGGTTCTTGCTCATCAACTCGGGAGCGCTCTCAACAATGGTGACAACGTAGACCACGTTCTCATTCAAAGAAACCTTTTCAAAATTTGAAGGACTCACTATATTGATAGCTTTAGATGTCTCGCCCTTCTTCTCGAATTTGTTGATCGATGGTGTTTTGGGAGGCAAAGGGTGTAAGGTGATATTTTTGCCCTTATGCATGATGCATATGTTTGATCGACCAAAAAGGGTCACATCCATGTCGTAGAGCCACAACCTTCTCAAAATGATATGACCCACATCCATCGGCACCACATCACACCACAAGGTGTTTCGAATAAGAACCCAACTGAATCGGGTGACGACACTTTTTCGACACGGGAATGGATGAAGAGTCAAACCATGCAACCTTATAGGGTCTCGGGTGGGCTTCGGGTGTAAGCCCCAAGCGGCGTATGGTATGAGTTGACACTACATTGGTGCAACTACCACTGTCCACGATGACCTTACAACTCTTTTCACCAAATCTGGCGAAGGTGTGGAAGATATTCTCCCTTCGCCCAGTCATCCTTCTCATCCAGTTGAGGTTGTGCAAGAGCACACCTCACAACTAAAGCACGACCACTATCATCACCCTCTTCATCGCTGGGTGTGACGTCCGACTCAAATACTTTTTCTTCAACCACTAACTCACTATTATCCTCTCTCTCAATGAAGAGATTCATTTGGGGATCTTTTGTAGGGCATTGGGCGACAAAGTGTCTCATCCCATGACATTTATAGCACTTAACGTGAGAGTGCCCTTTGAGGACTCCCCGACTACACCTTTACCCTTTTCAAACCTCGTATTGGTAGGGATAGGTTGTGTAGGTTAGGGAGGAGGATTAAATCGTCCCTCACCGGAGCGATGACCACTAAGTTGTGGCTCGATCCACTTCACCACCGATGTTTTTAAGTACCGTTCAAGATCTTGTACAATGGCGTAACATCTTTCAAGAACTTTCGCGGGGTGAGAAATCAACTATTTTTGAAAATCAAGTCGCAATTCGGTGCGGAATCTAGAGAGGGTGATTTAATGGTCTTCCGATACCTTGACCCTCATCATGAACTCTTCGAATTTGCCAATGTATTCGGTCACGGGCATACCACCTTGTCGTAAATTTTGCCACTCGTCGAGGAGGCATTGGTGGTATGATAAAGGAACATACTTCTCAGTAAGTCGTTCCTTCATGTTGTCCCAACGGGTAATGGGAGGACAACCCGCATTCACCCTTATACGCTCGACATTGACCCAGAAATGTCGAGCTTGCCTAATTAACTTCATCTTAGCGAGCCTGACACAACGGTCGTCATTCATGCCATACCAATCAAAATGTTGGTCCATGTCGGAAAGCCAATCGAGGAAGATTGTAGGGTCCATTCTCCTATCGAAAGTCGGAATCTCAACTCGGACATTCTTGAGGAGTTGAACTTCGGGGTCAAAGTCATCTCTACGATGATCCCTACAGTTTCGGTTCTGGTTTCGATTGCCTTGGTGACCATCGAGTTCAATATGTGGACCTTCACGCTCTTGGCGCTGATCCTAAAGCTCATCATCTGCTTCTAATTGGTTGATTCGCTCACGCAACCGACCATTAGAAATCCCTAAGGATGTTTGAGCTTACTCTATGGTATTCAGACGCTCATTAATTGCACCCAATTCTTCTCGCATACCCTTAAGGGCATCGAGAATCTCACTCGAGTCCATGGTGATCACAGATACCTATTAGGGTTCTAGTATGGAATGCAATATGGACTCACGAAAGAAAAAACAATGCAATAAAATAAATATGACAAGCAATAATGCCCTAACCTAGAAAACCTAGGTCTCTGATACCAAAACTGACGCGGGACGGGAACCCTAAAATGCATGAATAATGATTTGATGGGGGATTTGCCGAAATTAAATAAAATTAATTCAAACTTAATTTCAAAATTATCTAAATACCTTAGGGTTTTAGAAATTCTGATAGGTACATCACGTGAGATCCGAGTAGGATCCAGTCCGATGTGCAAGTCTCGTTAGATTTAAGGCGGGATCTGACCTAGAGATAGGATTCTAGTTTTTCCAGGCTTGGGCGTTCGTCGTCGATCCGCTGTAAAGTCACAGGTTCAAACTAGGGTTTTGGAATGGCTTCAGGTCTTGGAACAGGTTTATGGTTTTGGAATAGGCTTTTGGTTTTGGAATAGGCTTATAGTTTTGATTGATTTAGGGTTTCAGAAGAGGTTTAGTGTTTTGGGATCGATAAACTAATATATTAGGGTTTAGAGTAACAAACAGGGATCGATAGATAATAAATATAATAAAAGATCAAAAGAGAATAGATGAGAATCACTCCTTTGGACTCTCACCAAACCCATCTCGGGGAAGAAGAATATTCAAGCAGAAAAGCATTCAAAATATTCAATAGCTAATTAAAAAGTATTTACAAGCCTCTTTAAATAGGCAACCAAAGCAAAATTTGTAATAAAAGAGTCCTAAAATAAATAAAGACTTTAAAAAGGTAATTTTTCGTAGAAAATAGAAGATTCCTTCACTGGGGCAGAGATTTTCACGGATGTCCGTTGCCTAGGGACAGTGAGGGCTCAAAATCACCGACGTCCGTCATTGTTCACGGACGTCCACCACTGTTCACAGTCACTGTTCATCAATGATGGTTTTGTTTCCTTGTTCCTCATTTTCTCCCCTGAAGCTGTGTTACTCGGGCTTCCTTTACGTTTCTTCCGACGTCGGTAGAAGCGATGTGGTCCGAAATCGATGTTCACGTACTCGGAGTCCCCATAAAAAAGGCACCGTAATGAAAAAGGAAACTAAACTTAGGCGCAATAGCAAAACTAGCAAAACTCGAGCCGATCTCTTGCACGTCTCTTATATGTTAAATCTTCATGTGTGTGGTGCATACATGCACATTGGTATTCAATCGCCTATCCACAAGCTTTTGAGTGTCTTCATGCGCTTCTTCTGCCTCTGGTACACCTTATAAGCTTGTGCGAGCGCGATGTCCCCATCAAAATGCCTATCATTTTGTTGATTGACCGAGTAGAATGGGTTTCATGAACCAGTGATGAGGCTGAATGAGAATTTGTTATTTGACGGTGTAATTATTTGTAGTGGGAGATGGGTCACTAAAAATTTTCTTTAAGGGTTCCTAACTATTGAGGCAACACACAAAATTTTCCCAAAATAAACATAAACTAACCTAAGTTCTACTTTTTAAAATAAATAAACAACCCTACTTTCATACCTTTCCTAAACTAGTTTAATTAGCACTCGAAATCTTTCCCTACCAAACAGGAGTGAAAATATGGCGTTATGTTGATAAAAAAGAGTGAAATAAAGATTTCTTTATGTGACCGTGAACGAGCAACGAACCCAAGTGATTGCTCCCTATAAACTTTTTCGTATAGGTCACCCTGAAGGAATGGATCCTTGACATCAAACTGATATAGTGGCCAACCTTTATTTACACATATAATGACGCGTACAAAGCGACTTAGCAATGGGAGAAAAAAGTCCTTGAATAAGTATAGCCTTTCGCAACTAATCTAGCCTTTATCCATTCAACGGATCCATCAGGGTTGTACTTAATTGCAAAAATTCATCTACATCCAACAACACATTTTTCCATGTGGTAGATTGGTTTACTCCAATATTTTGTTAAGATTAAGAGCAACTATTTCTTCTTCATTACCTCCTTCCAACTAGTGTGATCTAAAACATAAGGATGGGACTGTAACATATGTATCCTCATGTGTGAGACTATTCCAAAAAATGCACTTAGTTGACCAAAGACCAACTTTATCACGCCTTGCTTCCAAATTGTGAACAAAGCTAGCCCATCCAAAGACGTGGAAGAAGGGGGTATGATGAGGTATTTGGAAAAAAGGAACAAAGAATGGTGTCTTCTCATTGACGACAAATGAAAGCATTTTGTTAATTAAATAGCATGAGGTGACACTTTAAAAAGCATTTTAGTACATTTATGTTTAATAACAATGCATGTTCTACTTCACATAGGTGTTGATTTTTATGCCCAACAACTTCATTCTATGAATATATGCACATGAAGTAGTGGGCTTTAGAGATGGTTATTAGGGTTAGGGTTAGAGGGAGGGAGTTTAAAGTAGCCCTACTAGCCTTTATATTAGGAGAAAACCACCAATATTCTGACGCACAGCCCGTAAGTGGCACACTAACCGGTAATACTAAGTAGACACCAAACATATAATCCAATACTTTCTCCTCAGGCTGGTGCCTAGATATCTATCATGCCAGTTTGACAATAAAATCCTGAAGTTGTGAAGGACCAAGAACTTTAGTGAGTTGCTGAAAAGAGGAAGCCTTTGGAGCATCAATGAGACCAACTTGAATCTTTTCGTGAATGAAGTGGCTATCCACTTCAACATGTTTGGTCATGTATTATACCATTTTGTTGAAGGTAAGATTTAAACATGCCATAGGCTGTCAATGGGTTTGGCTGGTTTGCAAGCCCGACCCGACCTGGTCTGGCCCACAAAAACTAGGGCTAGAGCCCTAGCTTAAGGGTTTAGGGCTGAGCTAGGGCCTCTGGAAGCCTTAAAAAAATATGGTTGGGGGGCTTGATAGCCTAAAGCCCTGCCTGGCCTGTCCTGACTTATATTTACATTTATAACCTTTAAAAGAGAGAGACCCTTTTTTCAACTTTCCCACTATATTTTTCTTCCCAACATACCCTTCTTCCCAACATGTCCTCATACATTAATTCTTTCTGTCAACATTCCTATCTTTTTCTCCTCAGTAGCCATCCTGAAAAATACAATGCGATGAGGAAGTAGGAAATCCATGAAGACGAATGCATGAGTTCCGAGTATGGCCAGATCTGTTGCAATAGGTGCAACTCACACTGCTAAGACCATGACTACGGGTACTCTCTCTACCACTAGTACGAGAAGCACCATGAGTATCAGAAATGAAACTGAAACACCTGCATTGGAGGCGGAAGAACAGACATGACTGCTGTAACTCCTTGGTATGGTGAAAAAAATCCAAAGTGGTAGGAGCCACATAATTAGATTTCGTGCCACCCAAAAAGTCGTAGATTTTGTTAGACTTAACCTTCTTTGAATTGCTTCCACGTCCAAATCAATAAGGGGTTTATAAAACTAAGCTACTCCGATTTGGTTTGAAAGGCCCCAAAGTAGTCATCGAAAGACCCGTCCCCTATTGAAACTGAGCAATCTCCTTATGTTGGTAGATTTTGACATCGTTGTCCTCTAATTCATGTCTGATGTAGTGCCAAAATAATGGAACTACCGGCTTCCCATTTTTCGATTAGAGTCCCCTTCGCCTGGAGGCGAAGCATAAAGGAAAGTTCAGAGTGCCCATAAATAGGTTTTGTTTCCATGTGAAAAGTAGTGGGCCAAACAAACAATGACAAAATAATAAGAAATAAGGGATCACGCAGTCAAAATAAAGGTTAAACATCATTATCAAAAACAGTAGAAGTCCAACCTTTCTATCATTGATCGAGTCTGAATAATGATGAAGGCATCATAGGCTCAGCCAGTGGGACACGATGATACAAGCCACATAACAAATCCAACAAGCCACATAACTAAAAATAGCAGCTAAAATTGCCATGAAACCAGAAAACAGTTGAATCTCAGTAGTGTACAGTCATATGGCCACCAAGAAGATGTGAAAAATTTGTCGTAATTCCTCAAACCTTAACCATGTGTGGAACCAAAAACAGAATAGTAACACCAAAAGCTGATCGCAATGGATCCCACTCACAGCCGCAGAGGGCCCTTAATGATTTAGAGATTGAGGTAGATAAAAAAACGAGAATCAATCGAGTTTCTGGTTTTGGATTTTGTCTCAGAAAGCACATGAAACACCACCAATAAATCCCAAAACATGCTGATAAACCATGATATATCAAACCTTTTCAGCGGGTAGAATTATCTTTAGGAATACAAACATCTAGACCTGACATTGCTGATGTCAGCAGTATGCCTGTCGTCATGGGTGTTGGATACTCAGATGGGTCGATGCTTTGGTGACAACTTGAGTTTAATATGTCATGAAGATTGATGATTGTTGAAGTACAAGAAGATAGAAGAGTGGAGAAAAGATAAAGAGAATAGAGACTAGTTCCTGGTCATGCCCGGAGAGAGAATGGGTGCAAGCAAGCCAGGAGATAACATTTTGTATGAACTACCCAAACGAGGGAGACTGAACCTGCAGGACAAGCTCTAACCCAAGAAAGCTATAATTCTCGCAACGTAATTTATTATTTAATTTATTTCATTATATTTTGAATATCGTTGGATTGACCCAATGTATGTCATCATGGCATCAATCTGACCTAGTGTAGCGTCCATGCTCTCTCTCTCTCTCTCTCTCAAGAGGTGTTAATACAAAAACGAATGTGCGAAAGTGTTCAACACACCTATTGCGATTCGTGAAAATATGCCCCTTAAAACTAGCAGTAGAGAAGCTGGTTGAATTTACTTTCTTGGGATCTCCTTCATTTTTTACGATCTCCTCCAAAAGCATTTCAATCACTGAGACTTAAAGCCGAATTGGAAAGCAATCTTCTGGTACTGTGTACAAAAGAATACCTATGTCTGTGTTTGGCGTTGTTCTTTGGGAGAGTCGAAAAGAGCAGCAGCTGCTCTTTGATTGCAAAGAAATGTGAGGAGGGAGAGAAGGATTGGAAGAAGATGAAAGGGAGGCTGCTCTTAGAATCATGCTCTTTTAAAGAGGGATGTTTTTCATCTTTCAAAGAGTAGCCTCTTTTTTTCTTCCTCCATTCCTTCTCTCTCTCTCCCCATATTCATTTGCAACAACAAAGAGCAGCATCTGCTCTTTTCTACTCTTCCAAAGAGCAATGCCTAACACAGCCTATATATCTTTACCTCAGAGCTCTTGAATTTCTACCATTTTCAGGTGTGTAACCCATTAATTCATTTTCTTGAAAGTTTGAATTTTCAGCTTTAGTTTTAAAATCTTAGGACATGTTACATCCTCCTCTTTCCTACAGATATATTTCAAATTCAATAAATATATCTGAAATGTCCTGAAAAAAACAGTGCAGGTGAGCATTATAGTTTATTGGTCTTGGATTACTAGAATAATGGGTGGGAGTGAGCTTAACATGTTGGAAATTTCTGAAACTGATTTCATACTAAATTGGGTATTACCAATAATTTGTAAGACTATAATTCTTAACTAAGTGGTGTTTTTTCAAAGAAGGTGTTTGTCCAACCAAGATGTAATGGCTTTATACTTGTACGAGTTCTGTTAGGATATTTAAGAATTTAATTTATGTCATGATATTACCAAAGTTCCATATTCCTAAATATTATCCAAACAAACCAACAATTTATTGTTTAAGGTGAATAACTTTAAGCATGATTTGCAGGAACTGCTAAAAAGAATTGACCCAAAAATTAGAAAGCCAAAGTTTTTATGTCAAAAGTTAACCAATGAGTACACTTCCCTATACATGGGAAATCTGAAATATCAAGTGCTAGTAATTTCATCAACCCTGGCACAACACCTATGTAATAGGGGCTCTAACGGGTTGGGTCAGGCAAAAATTTGGTCTGCCTCACCATTTGGGCCCTTGACCTGATGTGACCTGGAAAACCATGTTGGGTCACATTCTTCATCCCTGACCTGACCTGATGGGTAAAATTTATGTGCTCGATCTGGTCCAAAAACTGGGACGGCCGGGTCAGGTAACGGGCTGATCCGATCCATTGACAACCCTACTATTTAATGTCATTCAGAGTCATCCTCAATTGGAAGATGATCACTGATCCGGCCACCTTTTTCTCACTCGTGCAGAATCATTTCCACTAGAGGCTGGTGGGTTCTTTTGCTAATGCTTGCATTCTCCAGTAGCTTCTTTATTTTCTTGCAAGGAAAGAGCACTCATATATGTAGAAACCTTATTTTCTAGATGGAAAGCCAGTGCGAACTGTTTTCTGGCCTTTCTGATTGATCAGAGGTCTATAAACTCCAGAATAATGTTACTTTGTCACTGCATTCAATGAAAGTTAATTCAGCATCAGGAATGGGGTTTTTTGGCTATCCTTGCTAGAAGTAGATTTGTCATTTCTGTGTTATCTAAGTGCTTCATTTGTTCTGCACTATTCAAATTGTTTGCATTGCATCTTCTAGGTATTATGTTTTATTCACTTATTTCCATTTTTTTGACAGACCCTCTTAACCATATGTGAGGGACATGATGGAAGTGAGACGTCAAATGGAGATGTATTGATCTTTCCTGATATGATTAGATACAGGTTAGATTACTAGTTAGATCTTATTACTAGGATTGTCAGGGGTGCATCTGCCAGTCACCTGACCTTTCCTACCCATAATTTGACCTGCTGGGTTTGGTCGAGCATGAAGCATCTGACTGGACCTTTGGGTTTGGCAAAAATCTGCCCTACCTGACCCGCTCCACTATTTATGTATAATCTAAAGTGTTCAGCGGGATTGACGGGATTTTGAACCTGTTTTTGGGTCAGGTCAGGCATATGCGATCCATTGGGTTGAGTTGGGGTGCCCTGTTGTGTCTGGTTGGGTCGAGTTGGGGCATATACCCATGATCCGTCGGGCAGTCAAAAGTTTGGTCCTACCTGATCTGACCTGTTGACAGCCCTACTGTTACTAATTTTGTTCATACATTGACTACCAAAAGTTAGAAATTCGTTGTTGTTTCTCCTTACTTGTATCTCACTGATTATAAATTTATCCACATTTTCAGGAGATTGACACATTTTGATGTCGACACTTTTGTTGAAGAAGTGCTTGTGAAAGACACTGAGTGGTTGCCTGGAACGCCTGAAATGCTCACGGGTTGGTCTTATGTTTTTGTATGTTCTCATGCAAGCCGAGATCGGAGGTGTGGAATTTGTGGACCTGCTGTTGTTAAAAAATTCAAGGAAGAGATAGATGTTCATGGTTTTCAAGGTCAAGTATCTGTTAGTGCATGTTCACACATTGGCGGGCATAAATATGCAGGAAATGTCATTATATTTGGTTCTAGTAGTGAGGGAAAAGTGACAGGTCACTGGTAAGGGGACTTATCTTTACGACATGGATTTATGGCTATTCTTGCATGTAATTTCGATGACTGATTTATGCTCTCATTTTTTCCTGGTATTTCTAGATTTACATAGATATTTGAGATTGCTTTTGCTCATTAAAAGCATCTCTCTTCGTAATTTTTTTTTTAAAGAAAAAATTGGTAATTTGGGCATCTGGTTTTTGTTTCCCGTTAGGTATGGGTATGTTACTCCAGATGATGTCCCTGTTTTGCTTGAGCAGCATATTGGGAAAGGTGAAATTGTAGACCGACTGTGGAGGTATACTTTTTTCTTATTTTTCTGAATTTTCTTTTTGTGTTTGTTTAGGATCAATGAGGCGTTACCGACAACAGGAGATAGACAAGCTCCATAGTCTTCCTTTTAGAGGTAGAATCTATCAAAAGATGACATTTGACAAATGCAAAGGTCAATTTTGACAGATCACTGGCTTAAATAGATGTCTGTAAGCTTGGCTATCATCTGATGTTGGTATGAGTCTCTTTTCTTTATTTTAATACAAAGATCTGAAGCTCTTAATTAGATTATTGAAGAGTAACTTTTCATTTTTTATAGATACGAGTTTCTTTCAAATCATCAAATGCCTTATTGTTGATTCTTGCTTTATATATATTAGTATAGAAATAGTAGTATTAATAATTTGAAAATTGAGTGGAGGAGAGATAAATGTTACTTGAGCGGTGGTGCCTAACTCAAATAACGGGATCCACCAGTGTAAAGTCCAAGCAATGCATATCAAAATATGTCCATCTGTATTGGCAATGTGCCCACCCCAGTCAATGCACTTTCTTCAAATGGCCAAAAGTAGTTTAGCCAATGATCTAGAAACGAAGCAAGGGTGCATATGGAAGTGAAAGAAATTTTTTTGCAGTCGAAGAATAGAAGAAAATGGGATTGTCTCCTGAGGGGAAGTGCATGTGAGCTTTGAACTCCATGATTTCGTGAGGGTCACTTTGATGGGGACATCACGATCAAGGGCATTGGATTCGAGCTGAGAAATTGTCCAGCTACAGAAGATGCGGAGGAGCCGGAACACAAGAAGAAGCGATGGAAAAGTGGCCCTGAAAGGCGATAAATAGGTTCACTACCTATTCCCGAAACGACCACCATTCCCACTTGAGCGAGGAAGCTTCAGAAAATAAGGCCAAACTTTCGGCCAAAGTTGCTCAAGCGAGATATAGAAGAATGCACAGGTTTTCTTTGAAATAAGTCGCTCGAGCGAGTCGCTCCGAGTGTTGACATTTTAGTCATTTTTCTTAGGTTTTTCTTTGGATTCGTATATAAGTATTTAGGGTAGTTAGGTAAATGTTCTGTTTTAGGGTTGTCTGTTTTGAGACCTCTTATATAAGGGCATTATAACATTATAAAAGGGGATGATTAGGGAATGAAAAATTGAGCTTTCTTTTGTGCAAACCCTAGAAGACTTATATAAAGTTTTTGATCGAAGGAGCGAATCTTTCGAAACCTAAGGAGTGAGCAATCATTTCTCGTACTATTTGATGCGAAGCCGACGTACAACCTTGGTGTGAAGCCTTGGACCTCTATCCTCCTATTTTAGCATTTCGCTATTTATTGCCTGGTAATATTTCCCCTATTTGTTTGATAAGTTCTTAAATCCCAAATCTAAAAATTTATATCTTTGATCCTACCCTTTTATTGTCTTTAATTCTTTGAGCCATATTTATTCAAACCCTAGAGGAGTCAAGGAATGACACCATAATTGTTGCTTGATGCCCTAAACTAGATCGAAACTCGAATTCTTCATTGGATCCGTTTTTCTAGATCAGGAACTTCGATGTATGTGAGCGCTAAAATTTAATTAACCTAATTGTTTTATTGAATTTCATTAAATTAATTGATGTGTTGGGTGATTCCAACTGTTTTTGTTATTCAATTAAATCTAAGGTTAATCCCAACTTTCATCATTTAGGGTTTTAGCATTTGTCCCGTGTCACACTTGAAGTGCGATTTTCTCTCTTCAATGGCGGCCAGTGTGTCTGGCCTTTCCTGGAGGAATCTCTTTTCTGCCGAAGATTCATATAGAATCTCCTGCAAATTGTTTTTTGTGTCATTGTTGGAGATTGGAAGAACACCCTCTTGGGGTATGTCCTAGGGAAGGGATTGTATTATCTGGGCCTCAAGAACATGGGTCAAAAAATCGTCCGATACCGATACGTATCGTTCGATACGTATCGGTTTCGGACCTAGGCGGTACGATACATTGCCTATGTATCGTACCCCCTAAAAAATAAGGGGATTATCGTCTAATACGGGCAATGTAAATGTATCGTACCCCCTAAAAAATAAGGGGATTATCGTCTGATACGGGCAATGTATTGCCCGTATCGAACGATACGACGATAATTTGAAAAAAAAAATATCGTCCAATAATTTAAAAAAAAAAAAAATTGAAAAAATGAAATTATTGGACGATATGGGCAAATTATCGCCCGTATCATCCGATATGTCCGATAATTTGAAATTATCGGACGGGGGCCCCACCTGCTTTCTTTTTTCTTTGGTTTTTTGTCATTTTCTGTTTGTTTTTTTATTTTTTTATTTTTATATTCGTTACAATAGCCGCAAAAGATGCAACGGATATAATTTTTTATCCGTTGCATAGTTTTTTTATTATTTTATTAATTAAAACGTTGCAAAAGCAACGGATATAATAAATTATATCCGTTGCATTTGCTTTTTGCAACGGATATTAGCGGCAAGCTGGCAAGTGGCAACGGATAAAACCCACCCGCTATAAAACCCACCGAAGAGGGATTCTTCATTTGCAAACCATCCTCTTCTTCTTCACTTGCAAACCACCCGAGAATATCTTCTTTTTCTTCACTTGCAAATCACACAAGGATTTCTTCTTCTTACTTGCAAACCACCTGAGGATCCCTTCTTCTACGCTAATATACTTCTTCTTTCGCCACTTGTAATTCACTATACTTCTTATTTGGAGACCAAGAAATCGTGAACCTTTGGATTGTCACACTTATATTTTCGTCGGATATTTAAGAGAATGTATGATTTTCCATCATCTAACTTGTATTTTTAATTATTTTTTCATTAGATCTATTATATTTATTATTATTATTTTTTAAAATAATTTTTATTTATTACTAATTTTATCATTAGATCTATCATTCTCTTTTTTTTAAAACTAAACTTTTTTTTTACTAAATTTGTTTTTTAACTAAACTTGTTTATTTTGTATTACTAATTTTGTGCTACTAATTTTTTGACCCATGCATGTGACACATATCACGTGTGATGTGTCGCGACACATGTGACACGTGTCGCGCGTGATGTGTCGCGACACATGTGACACAGTGACATAGGTGTCGCGACACATGTAATTGATGTGTCACACATGTGACACATAATCCATGACACATCAATTACACTAATTTTTTGTTACTAATTTTGTGCTACTAATTTTTTGACCCATGTATGTGACACATATCACGTGTGATGTGTTGCGACATATGTGACACAGTGTCACGCGTGATGTCTCGCGACACATGTGACACAGTGACACAGGTGTCGCGGTACATGTAATTGATGTGTCACACATGTGACATAACCCATGACACATCAATTAGTTTTTTGTTACTAATTTTGTAATACAAAGTTTAGCTTTAAAAAAAATAGTAATACAAAAATTACTAATTAGTAACAGAAAACCAAAAAAAAAGTTTAATTTAAAGAAAAAAAGTTTAGTTTTAAAAATTAGTAACACAAAATAAAAAAATTTACTTTTAAAACAAAATTAGTAAAAAAAAGAGTTTAGTTTTAAAAAAAAATTAGTAATACAAAATTAAAAATAATTTTAAAACTAAAATTACTAATAAAAAAAGATTAGTTTAAAAAAGTAACACTAATATTAGTAACAGAAAAAATTACTAATTAGTAACAGAAAACAAAAAAAAAGTTTAATTTAAAAAAAAAAAGTATTGTTTTAAAAACAAATTTAAAACTAGTTTTGTTTTAAAAATTAGTAACACAAAACAAAAAAAA
The DNA here is from genome assembly GCA_021018995.1 of Chloranthus sessilifolius. Classification (NCBI taxonomy): domain Eukaryota; kingdom Viridiplantae; phylum Streptophyta; class Magnoliopsida; order Chloranthales; family Chloranthaceae; genus Chloranthus; species Chloranthus sessilifolius. The sequence goes on from CM037585.1 coordinate 23,432,262, forward strand.
TTAGTTTTATAACAAAATTAATAAAAAAAAAGAGTTTAGTTTAAAAAAGTAACACTAAAATTAGTAACACTAAAACTTAAAAGAAATTTAGTTTAAAGAAAAATTAGTAATAGAAAAAATTAGTAACACAAAAATATTAATTAGTAACATAAAACAAAAAAAAAGTTTAATTTAAAGAAAAATTAGTAATAAAAAAAATTAGTAAACTTTTTTCGGGGGTATGATACAATCATACAATGCCTATGTATCATACCGCTGAGGTCCAAAACCGATACATATCAAATAAATTTTAGTTTCAAGTGTTATCTAACTTTTTTAATTTAGTCCAATCGTTTGGTCATTAATGCAGGTGAAAGAAATAAACATGGTACGATTATCAGATTCAGCCTGACAATACGGCACATCAATAGATGGTGATAGACTCCGAATAGAATGTAAACATTGTGGGAAAAAATTATTAGGAGGAGGTATCACACGGTTGAAGGAGCATTTGGCTTGAGAGACAAAAGGGTGTCCCAATGTACCTAGAGAGGTAAGAAAAGAAGTCAGAGTCTGTTTACAGGCGGCTAAGGGAAAGAAAAAGGCAGAAGTCGATCGTTATAGAGAAATGTATGACAGAATAAGGAGGGTAAATCCAGAGTTTTCTGCACCTGGACGTGGGGATGATGAAGATGAGGATGAGGATGAGGATGTTGTGATAGCGAGAGTCATGAGGGAGAGTTCTAGAGAAACACGACAACGAAGAGATAAAAAAGAAGCTGATTATCGGTTTCGATCCAGCTTGAGGGGCCCATCCATGCCTACTACTGGTGGTCGATATGGTCAGAGGCCACATGTTATTGATGATGATGAGGAGGATATTCATGACACTGCCGGGTTGCGTAGGTCAACATCAGTGAGGAACACCAGGCCGTCTACTATAGGTCCCATGGATCCGTTCATGCATCGGACAGAAAGCTCAAAGCAAAGTAAATTGAGCACAATTTCACTGAAAAAATGAGGAAAGAGGCTTGGAAAATCGATTGCAAAGTTCGTGGTATACAGTCACATTCCGAGTCAAGTTGTGGAGTCGCCGTACTTCAAAAGGATGATTGATACAAGTGCAGAAGCTGGTCCAGGAGTTAAAAAGCCTTCTACATACGAGGTATCCGGGCCCCTACTAGACGATGAGTACGCAGAGATAGAAACTTACGTGGACAACTTCCACGAAGTATGGGATGAGAGAGGTTGCACAATTATGTGCGATGGATTGACAGGTCCCACAAAGAAGAGTTTGATCAACTTTTTGGTCTACAGCGATGCCGGGACAATATTTCTAAAATCAATTGATGTTTCAAAACACGCGGAGACAACTGATTACCTCTTCCAACTAATGGATAAAGTAGTTGAAGATGTTGAAGAGAACCGGGTTGTGCAGGTGGTAACAGACAATGCCGCCAATTATAAAGCTGCAGGTCGTCAGTTAATGTTGAAGATACGTCACTTGTATTGGACTCCGTATGCCGTTCATTGCGTGGACCTCATTCGTGAAGATTTGGGAAAAAGAAGCAAAACACAAGCAACTATTCAGAGGGGAAGAACGATTACTTCCTACCTATACAACAGTGACAAGTTGGTGAATTTGATGAGAGATTTCACCAAGAACGAGCTGTTCCGGCCAGCGATTACACGATTTGGGACACAATTTTTAGCCTTACAGAGCTTGGCTAGATATAGGAGTGAGTTAGAACTCTCACGAGCAAAGAAACCTGCTTGCAATAAAGTTGCCGACCTGATCTACAGTCCCCAATTTTGGGCAGATGTTGACCACCAGATCGCCGTCACTACCCCGTTGGTACAAGTGTTGAGGTTGGTAGATGGTGATGAGAAGCCAACGATGGGGTATGTTTATGAGTCGATGGCTAAAGCCAAATTGACTATTAAAAGTAAATGCCCGACAAAATATAAACGATATTGGGCAATCATCGACAAGAGGTGAGATGCACAATTCTACCAATACTTACATGCCGCATGTATAACATGCTAAACTACTTATGTAGTGATATTTATTTATTATTTTTTATATTATTCATTGTTTCTATATATTGATGAGATTGTTCATATTTGATGTATATCACACTACTTAAATCCTGCCTTCCAGTATACGCGACGCTTTGAGTTGACTGAAGCCGATGACGTGTATAGCGGTTTGCTCAATGTGATCCAGCGAATGCTCCCTGAGTTGGTAGAGCAAGGTCAAGCCATAAGAGAAATGAGTAATAATACCTTATAAGTAATGATGTAGGTGTCATATGATTTGTTTATTGATATATAGATTGATATATTCCGCAAGAGACATGGGTCATTTGGGACCCCATTGGCGCAATCCCAAATCAAGTATGATAAACCTGTTGATTGGTGGATGCATTATGGAAGTGATGGCTCGATATTAAGGCGGGTTGCCATGAGGGTTTTATCGCAAACTTGTTCCTCGTTCAACTGTGAGCGAAATTTGAGCACTTTCTCTCTCATTCACACGAAGACAAGGAATAGGCTAACTATGGAATGATTGGAAAAGTTTGTCTATTGCCACTACAACATGAGATTAAGGGTCAGAAATATGCAGAGGGCCAATCGCGGTAAGATATTATATGAAGTCTTAGTTCATACAATTTTTATTTGATCTAATTGACGTGGCATCAGACATGTAATAATTAATCTATCATATTTTATCTTACAGATTGTGAATATTTTGATCCTATCCAGTTGGATTATATATTCATGGAGGATGACCCTTTAAATCAGTGGATCGAAGAGAGAGAAGGGCCAGTGTTGGATCGAGGACACTTGCATTTGGATAATCTTTGAAGAGCGGAGATGAGCAGGCTTCCCAACCATCGAGGCGGATACGGAGATTGAATCGTCATTCAGTGGTTGCATCTGATGACGAAACGCAGCCCGGTAGTGATAATGATGGTGGTGGGGGTGATGATGGAGGCGATGAAACCCACGCAGGCACTAGTGGTGGAGCGGATGATATTGACCCCTATACTTCTGGAGGTATTGTTGCATGGGATGAGGACCCGCTAACAATATATGACACTCCTACATTTAGAGGTGAAGGGATTGAAGGAAGAGGAGCGTCAGAATCTTACCAAACACCACCTTCACCACCACCACAAGGTCTACAAGATGATGTGGGTTATATGACTTCTAGCTTCGGGGGATTTAGTTTGCAAAATATCGAAGATTCAACAGCAAGTAACCCATACTATCGGCTTCAACCAACCTATCCCGGGCCATATGACTTTGTTGGTCAAATTTTTGGAGGACCAACCTTCACCTATTACACTGAGCCATATTCGTCGCTAATGCCTCAGTTTCAAGGAGACACACATGATCATGGGTATCAATATGGCCAGCATTATAGGGAAAACTCGCGCACCGATGATGGTGATAACGAGGGCCAAGAACCACCACGAAATTGAATGTGGCTCTAAAGTAATTAATTTTTTTTTTTATAATATACCTTTTAACTTTCATAATTAGTCATGTATAATAAAAATTTGATCATTAGTCATGTACAATGAAAATTAGTCATGTACAATGAATCAACTATGTTAAGAGTGATCTGTCCTTTGTTGTGGACTTATATCCTAATATATTTTTGTTGTCTGTTAATAAAATTTTCATTTATTAAACAATAAAAAAGAAAGGAAAAAATTGAAAGCTTTTAGTCGTAATTATGCAATACTTTCATTAGGGATCCGTCCTATTATGAAATATGTATCAAATAAGCTTTAAATATATTTTAAAAAAAGTAAAAAAATAGAAAATCATTAAATTTATTTTTCTTAATTTTTTGAAAAAAAAATAAAAAAAATTCAATGTATCAAACCGATACATTGAATGTATCGGCCGATACCTGATATGTATCGTCCTGGAGGTCAGGACGATACGTATCGGAAAACCGATATTTTGACCACCCTTGCTCAAGAATGCCATTAATAAGTTGTGGAAGATCAGAGGATTGGTTGAAATGATTGCAATGGATGATGAATTCTGTTTTTTTTTTTTAAATATTCAATAATGTGAAGGACACTGAAAATATCCTTAACCCTGCTATATGGTCCATTGGAGGAAGACCCTCGACTCCGAGGAAATGGACGTCAGACCTTAAACCGGAGCGTTAATAGATGAAAACCATCCCCATCTGGGTTAAATTAACTTGGTTACCCTTGCAATGCCGGTCAGCTGAATCGCTGGGTCGGCACACCCATTCCCATTCATATGGATGTGTTAACAATGAGGCATTCTAGACTGGCTTATGCTCGAATGTGTGTGAAAATTGATATCGACTGCTTATTCCCGAAAACTCTCATTCTAGAACAAGAGAATTAGCTATCTGTGCTTTCTGGATTGAATTAAGGATCAGAACTCTATATCTTGCCTACCGTACTACTAGCTGTCAGTAGTCTCCCTTCCTTGGCTTGTTTCCCTTGTTGCTTTGGGAAAGGTAGGTCTACCTTGGTTTAATGCTCAGAGCTTGTCCTGTCTCCGGGTTTTTGAGTAACGACATCTCTGAAAAATATATACTTTATTCGATATGAACTCTGGTGTTTTGAAGATCCACGATGATAATGAGAAATATCATATCTACCCAAATCGATCGATAATATCAGAATCGACGAATCAGAGAGAATGGTGATCACATAACACAAGAAGTGCACTATGAATGGCAAACAAAGGGTTGTGTTGATTGCCAGACTTTTACCCACCATGAAGGAAGTTGTCCTAGAACAAAAGCAGTTGTCACGAAAAACTGGGTCCCTAGGGAAAGTCTAGGAGATTTCAGATCCACAACATGTTCATGAGCAGTAAGAGCCTGTCCAGCAGACAAGTCCTTCAGAGCAACAACAACAGTCTGGTAAACAGCAAGATGCTGAGAAAGTGTTTAAGTTCAACAGTGCAACAACATGCTGGGAGCAAGAAAGCCAATTATCTCTTTCTTGTCCTTTTACTTAAGGGAAAAAGAGAAGCGCCTTCACTACTGAGAAAGTGAAGGTCAGCGCGGAGGTTCAAGACTTAGCCGAGCTAGATAAGGGGGAGTGGATCTTTATGCTGAGCCTTGGTAGAGAAGCACTTAAGAACGCGCCTGAGATACTAACCCCAGAGATCCAACATCAAGAGATCGAGAAGCAGAGAAGCCCAGTGCTGCATCAGAATGCGATAGAGAAGCAGGCAAGTCCAGAGATTAATAAGCTGACCAATCCAGTTACACAGTAGTACATTGTCAATGGTGATGATAAGAGTTCCACTAATGGAAAGTTCAGGAAGAAGATGCTAATCAAGGAAAGCCTGAGGAGGAAGGTGATGAAAAGTAGAAAATTTGAGGAAGGTAGTGCCAGAAATGGAAGCCAATCCCAATCGAGAGTCTGACTCGTTGCTGAATGATATACTAGGAAGGTCCTCTAAAAATGGCTTATTGTCCAGAGAAGAAGTAGGTCTCCGAGGGGAGAATCGGCATCCCAACCTGGCTGGTCACCTTCGAATGCAAGTTTTCAATTCCTGTTAACAATGTGATGCCATCTGTGCATGTGATTCAAACCCGCTAAATTGAATAACCAATTTATGCTATTAGAAACTTGCAATCCAACTCTGGTTAGATCTAAAGATGATGCTAGATGATGGTTATCTCTACGGTGACTCTAAGGTTAGAGAAGAGAGATAGCGGAGAAGAGAGAGATGGAATGAAATTAGGGTTTTGAGAAAGTTAATTTTCTCATCCCCTTTTTGTGACAGCCCGGATTTCCGAACCCAGAAACCCTGCCGTCGGGCCGGTAATAAGGCGATCCCCAAATCACTGAACACTTGGTACATCCACACGAGGCAGAAATCAAAGCAGTTATTTCTAACTAAGCAGAAGAGTCATCATAAGGAATTTAAATCTCCAATTCTATATATGACCATATCAATGACCATGACAAAATGACGGTTCTAATTCCATGCAAAGGCACATGGACAAAAGAACTGAAACGAACCACTGGTGACAGCCGACCATCACCGAAACATGGTTCACAAAATAATAATATCATAATTACATAAGTCAGAATTTCTAACAAAAGTTGACTGGACCTACCAAGCCCAAACAAAAATCTAATATGACTAGTCTCCCAAACTATCAGAAAAACTCCTCTGGAGGGGGCTCAGTCTCCTCCGGAACGTATTCTGAGTCCTCAAGATCAAGGTCCTCAGTACTCGTATCTACACCTGTACCTATGATGTATAGTTGAGGGATGCGCTAACATCTTAAGCTCAATAGGGAAACATCAATAGCATGCATATTTTCACATCACAGATATATCTCATGACATAATTCGAACATGCTTTTCAATTTAAAATTCACAATTTAAAGGCATTTGAATTTAAGTAAAACTAATAGTAAATGCAAATTTCAAAGCTCATTCACATGATTCTAAATCTTTTCTCATAACACAAAGAAAACTTAAACTGTTCACTTAAATACAGTCTTAAACATATATATCATTGAGAGTCACACATATTCCGATGGGAACTCCAACCATCGTCGTTCAATGAATTATTTTCATGATGCCCAAGCCCCTTCGTATGAGGGAGACTTGTGCCGGATGAAGTTTACTGCAGATCAGTAAGAATGAACGGATATCCCGCCGTATCGGAGCACAAGGGGTTTGTTTCACATGAACCTTAAATCAAAGAGCGAATTCTAACTTATAGTTTATTACCGTGAAATGTGGTATTTCATAACTAGTTTTGGAGTTTAGAATCTCAAAGTTTACACACACACAAACAAATCCTTCGAAGTCCACACACACATATAACTTTCATGTTTGAGTCCTTGTACAAAGTGTTCACACACTCGTTTTCATGTTTTGAATCCGTGTACAAAGCTCATGCTTATTAAATAACAAAATTCATGATTTTCACATTCATATTCTTCATATCACAGCATTCATGCTAGTTGTATCAAATGCACATGGTATGGAATTTTCCCTACCTCAACTCAAAGCCCAAGCGAAGACTTCCCCTTCACAAGATAGCCCTCCTATTACGCACTCTTGATCACACCTAGAACACAACCATTTATACCCTACACGTCAAAAGTAATGCAAAATGGGAAGTCCTAAAGTCTCCTTGAGTTCATTTTACCAAAAACAAAAAAAGCTCAGAAACAGACCAAGTTGATTGGTCGAAATCCCAAATCGATCGATCGGTTTCGAAAATCGATTGGTCGAAATCCAGTTCGATTGATCGGTTTCTCCAGAAAATTCACATTTCTCTGTCTGAACAATCCGATCGATCGGTTCCCAAATCGATCAATCGGAATCCAAAATCAATCGATTGAATTCCATTTCGATCGATCGGTTTCTCCAGAAACTCTTTCACATTTCTGTCCTGTCAAAATCGATCGATCGGTTCCTGATTTTGATCGATCGATTTTGATAGACTCTCAGCCATACGGGCTTCTTCTTCCTTGACTCGTTTTTCCCCAAAATTTGTATATTATCCTCCCCATTTCAATCACACATTTATCAAAGCTTAGCATGGGTACTCATAACAAATTAACACATTTCACTTACCTTTCTTCCATCGATCACATGCTTCTTCAAGAATAGTTGCCACGGAGGGTTTCAGAGTGAGATTCGTGGATTCCTCCGGCAATTGTATTCAAAACGAAGCCAACGACAACGCTCCACTTAATCATATATTACTCTTCACTCTATCTATCGCATATGGCGCGATCGCATGGAAGGATCACACGTGAATGATAGGAAGAGGAAGTTTAGGCTTTCCTTTCTTTCTTCTTTCACAAAACAACAAAGCAAAATAATGGAACCATCTATCCATTTGCTTTTATACACAAGGACTCAGTTTTGGGTGTTAAGCCGGTACACTACACGTCGGTGTACGGTCACTCTTCTAACCGTTAATATCACACGAAATCGGACTTGTTTGAAAGTCAAAAATTTTCAGGACGCCACACTTTTACTGTTGATATTTATACTATTATTCTTACAACTTATTTTTTTGAGAACATACTTACAACTGATAGTGAAACACCATATAATACTCATTCACCCATTTACATATAACGACACTTACACACCCACATAAAGTAAGCAATACTATGCACCTCCTTAAGCATATGACACGTACACATACCAGCATAAAGTAAATCCATGAACACATAAGCACTCCTCCTCAAGTTGGAGTATATATGCCAGTCATGCCCAACTTGGAGGTGATGTCCTACAATCAGTTCTTTTTCAGTCTGCAAGTTGATCTTCAGTACTAACTTGTTGTATGCAGAACTCCTTAGGCTGAACCTTCTCTCTTATTAAGTGGCAATCCGCTTCCATGTGTTTAATCCGTTCGTGATATACATAATTTTCAGCAAAGTGTAGAGCTGCTTCGTTGCCCCCATAGAGGATCGTAGGAATTCACATTAACTTCAAGGCCGGATAGTATGAATCGAAGCCACATTCCCTCACGAGCTCCTTGGGACATACCTCAATACTCCTCTTCAACACTAAAATTTGCAACAACATGCCTTTTTGTTTTTTTACTTTTCCAGGTAACTAAATTACCCCCCACCCAAAAGGTGCAATAACCAAAGGTGTATCTCCTATCACTCAGGGAATCGCCCTAGTCGAATCAATGAGCACTTCCACTTCAAATGTTCATGGTTCTTATAGAGCAACCATTTTGTAGGATTCCCTTTGAGATTTCCTGATATTCTGTAGACTGTTTTAAGATGTGTAGTTCTATAAGCATGCATGTGCTGACTCACCACACTCACAACATATGTAATGTCAAGTCGGGTCGCGGTAAATTATTATTTTTGTTTTTGGTAGTTCAGCTTGAGGTTATAGGGTCATCACCCTTTCTTATTAAAAAATAAATAAATGAGATGATTACATACGGGACAATCTTCATCCGGGTCGTGGTAAATTAGATAAGCTTTACTACTAGTCTCTGGTGAATCCTGATATCCTTGAGATGTTCTCCTTCTCCCCAAATCCTATGGTTCTGTTGCATAGGAGTCACAACTGGTCTACAACCCAACATTCTTGTCTTCTCAAACATTAAGGGCATACTTTCTTTGGATAAGGGTATTCTCATGTTAGACTTGTTCACGCCAATTCCTAAGATATATTTGAATGAGCCCATGTCTTTAATATTGGACACTTCGCTTAAGTTGCATTTTAGTTTTAATATCTCCTCACTATCATCCCAAGTAACTACAATGTCATCCACATAGACCACTAGTATAGTAAGGTGAGCTCCCTTCTTCACAAATAAGGTGTGGTTATAGTGACTCTTCTGATAACCAAACCCCATTACTGGACTTTTTAAACCAAGCCATGGGAAATTGTTTCAACCAAAAAATAGCCTTCCTCAGTTTGCATACTTCACTCTTCCCCCCATAATAAAGAAGTTGGGAGGTAAAGCCATATAAGCTTCTTCCTTGAAATCCCCGTGTAGGAAGGCATTCTTCACATCTAGTTGGTACAAGGGCCAATCTTTGTATGTTGCCAGATGAGTACCTTGATGGTGTTTGACTTTGCTATTGGTGCAAATGTCTCCTGATAGTCCACTCCTTGTACTCGTGTGAACCTTTTTATAACTAACCTTGCCTTGTATCTTTCTACTGTACCATTTGGTCCATATTTGACTGTATAGACCCATTTACATCCAACTATCTTCTTCCCTGCATGAAGTTCCACAATTTTCCAAGTCTTATTTTGCGCCAAGACTTTCAGTTCTTGTATCATAATTTCCTTCCATTGTGGCTGAGATAGCGCATCATAGACACTTGAAGAGATAGAGATAGAATCCAATGAAGAGATGAATGACATAAGAGACATGAAAATTTTGATATGATACAAACTTACTAATGTGATGTCGGGTACATGATTGGAGTCTTTATGCAGGGAAATCGAAAGATCCAAGTCATTTTGTTGAAGGGAATTATCATACGATGAACTAGATTCACTATAGAACACCTAATCCGGGCTTGCTGCGGGAGAGGACACTTGGTTTGTGGCCTCAGGAGAGGTGGTCTTCTTCATTTTCTTAAAGGCTTCACCATGGATGACGGTTTTGCCTTTTCCAAACTTATCAAATGCATTTTGTTCCTCTGTACTATCAATTTCTCTTTGTTGTTCCCCTAAGTACTCTTGATCTTCATCAATAATATCATCATCCGCAACAACATGAGGTAACACATGCATAGTGCTCTCTTCCTTAGAACTCTTCCCCTAAAGAGGGCACTTTGGAGGAGGATAGGGTGGAGTTGATTCAATAATGTGACATCCATGGTCACAAACATTCTTCTCGAGGTGGGATCATAAAATTTATGGCTTTCTAAGTGGGCAAATAACCAGGAAACATGCATTTTGCAGCTTTGGGAGAGAGTTTGTCACTGTAAGATGAAGGAACATGAGCAGAACACAAGGATCCAAATACGTGAGGAGCAGGAAAGAGGCGAGTTTGAGGACACAACAACTTGTATGAGCAATTACCCTCAAGTATTGGAGTAGGCAGCCCTTTGAAACATGCATGCCAATTAATAGGGCACGAACAACCATAAACAAGTGTGCTTTCAACAACACCATTTTTTTATGAGGTGTACGGGCAAGTGATTTGCCATTCAATTCCATGGAACTAGAGGTAGGGCTGAAGCTGGTGAGAGGCATATTCCCCACCATTATCGCATCCTAATACCTTCACAGTAGCATGGTATTGAGCTTGGACCAACTTATGAAAGATAGGAAAAACAAATGCAACTTCATCTTTGGATTTGACAAGAGAGCATAGTAAAATGAGTGCAATTATTGATGCACGAGACAAAGTATCGATAACCACAAGATGCAACTATGGGAGGCACTCTCCAGGCATTAGAATGTACAATATGGAACAGGGTAGTTCTCCGGTTACCAGTGAGGGGATATGATGCTAGATGCTGCTTCGCCATTTGACAAACTTCACATTGAAAGTTGGAAACATCAAATAAATGAAATTTTTGTGGAAACAGAATTTTCAAATGTTGTAGGGGGGATGCCCAAGACGCATATGCCATAATTGAACTTCTTTATTAGGCTTTGTATTATTTGCCACTATCGGTCGCCGTATATTAGGATCTTCAAACTAGTAAAGTCCTTCCTCCTCACGACTAGGGCTCTCAACGAGCCGAGCTTGAATCAGCTTGTGGGCGACTCCAATATATTTGAGTCGAGCTCGAGCCGAGCTCATTTATATTCGAGCTTAAACCTACCGAACTCTGTCTGCTCTATCGAACTTGAGTTGACCTCGAGCCGAATAATATGTAATGATTATTTTTGATAATTTTTTTTTTCCTTTCTTTTATTACTTTTTAATTTCTTTACATCTAAGTACTTAAAACTTCTAATCTTCTAACCAAAAGTATTTAATCAATGAATTTCATAGCGTAACAAATTAGCATAATAAATAACATAACACATGAATTATGAATTATACGTCCAAATCCAATCATCTACCCTACAATGATATATGCTAAACTAAATAACAATCGGAATAATTAAATCAAAATATACAAGGCAATAAGACATGCATTCGAAATTTAACTGGTCATATGATAACATGAAATAAAAAATTAAATAAATTCAAAATATTTGAGATGTAAGTTGCGTACCTTTTAGCATAACACCCTTTTGAAGTAGTATTTATGTTTTGATTTGCTTGATTTCATCCTTGGTGTCGTTTTTCATCAATCAACGGTGTAAGGTTCTTCATTTTACTAAAAAACCTCAAAGCATGGGGTGAGGTTTCACACAAACCCATGTAGCATGATAAATAGTGATGACACCAGATTGATTTGGTAATTAGATAAAATGGATGAAAAAATGATATTATTAATTTTATTTAAATTGAATTAAAGAAAATGCATCTATATTGTTTATTTTATTTTAAATGACTTAATAAATTGTTCGAAAAATTACACTATATCATTCATACGTGAACATATTAGAAATATGAAAATTTTAAAATTTATAAACCAAAAACATGAACAATTCATATTCAATTTGATTTATTGGTCATCACCATCCACTATTAATTGAAGATGAAATTGAGAATCATTTCAATTCGATAACCATGCATCCATTAAGTGAAATGGATCAACCGTCATTGTTTGTATTTTTTTGCATATATAGCTCGTGAGTGGAGAGACAGTATGTGACAGCCCGGATTTCGGCACCCCGAAACCCGTGCCATCAGCACGATCATCTTGACTGTGCCCCTTGACTAAGCACGGAACACTGGTATATCAAGCAACAATAATGAACTGAAAATAGTAATTAGAATTGCAGAATAAATATCATTTTAAAACCTTTCAAAAGACAGTTCTACCCTCATGCCTCTGCATGAATGGAGAACCGATCCGAACCATCGATGATAGTTAATCGTCACAGATGGTTCGCCCAAAAGAATAATCCCAAACTTTAATTACATTGTTTAATCGAAAATCAGGCTTGACATACCAAGCCGCACCAATAATCTCACAAAACTCTCAAAGCTGCGCAACAGAGTCCTCTAGAAGAAGTCCTTTGGAGGTGGCTCTAACTCGTCACCAGGTACCGGGTCTGACTCACCAGGGTCAACGTCCCCTGAAGTGTCAACAGCTGCTAACAATGGACCTGCGACGTATAGTCAAAAGGGTGAGCTACATCCTAGCTTAATAGGGAACAGAACACAATTGAACATATAAATTACAACTCACATATATTCCATGATATGCCATGCATGATGTGTCTATGCAGTTACTAATGAAAACAGTTGAAAAGAATCATATTTTACTGGTAGTTTACTTAGGTCTTTTAATTATTCATGAATGACACTGAAAAGGCCTAAAGCAAAACTTAACCTTTCAACTTAAGTAATCCCCGAGCAATATAGCATCGAGCCCTGATGAGATACCCTTCATCGTCATCTATATAGACAGTTTTAAACATATTCCCTAGGAATACAAATAGTACCCAAGCCCCTTTCCCCTGGGGATTGGTGGCGGGGTCTCACTTTTCTCAATTCAACACCCCTGGGGTGTACTTACTATGTACGGATAAGCCTCGTCTTGGCTTCTGATTTTATGCCGTATCGGTCACGGATATCCTGCGTCGATGGGTCGTGGGTATCCTATCAAACCTCAAATAACAAAAATATCAGGTGCTTTACATATAGTTATTCACCGTGTAAGTGTGCTATCTTATATCAGTTAAGCCTTATCAGACATAATTCAATCTTGGATACATCCCTGGGATGTATCCATTCACTTGCATCACACCTGATGCTCCTATTTATTTACTTCCTCATCCCCTGGGGATGGCTCATTATGATTACTCTTTTAGATGTTACACACGCACACTTTTCACAAACTCTTAAGAAACAAAAACGGTTTGAATTGAATTCTATATCACTACATATATGCTCTTGCAAAATAAAGTACATGTTCAAGGTGTTCCCTATCTCAAGTCTCTGTTTGATCATGCATCAAGGTCCCTCGTGGCTCCTTGTGCCCAAGCTCACACGTACCACCTATGGTACAATATAACACATGCAATACATCACTAAAGATGCAATAAGGAAGGTCCAAGACCCCCCGAGAATCTTGAAGTCAAACTAAAAAATTCAACAAAACTGGCACAGTCGATTAATCGAACTCCAAAGTCGATTAATCGAATCCCAATTCGATTAATCGAAATTCTCTACTCTATCCATTCGATTCTCAATTCGAGTAATCGAATTCCCAAAATCGATTAATCGAATCGAACTCGATTAATCGAAATTCAAACTCGACTAATCGAAATCCCAATTCGATTAGTCGATTTCCCCAGACTACATTTCTCCATCCACTGGAGGTTCCCAGTCGATTAATCGACTCTAAAATCGATTAATCGAAATCCAAAGTCGATTAATTGAAACTCAGTTCGATTAATCGAAATCGTGTCTTTTGACTTTTCAACTTCTTATCAAAAATCGATTAATCGAATCTCACTTTCGATTAATCGAAATGGCCTTCTTTTTTCTTCCCAATCTTCTTCCAACTGATTTCTCTTTCTTTTCTAAGCCATTATCCTATGATTTTAGCTATTTCTAACTACAATTTAAACCCTTCAATCTATGCATTTAATTTACAAGAATTTTACCTTCAATCAATCTCCAATTGATTTGGTCAAAGGGGTTGGAAAGGCTAGGGTTCCAGCTTTGCTTCTAGCGGATCCTTCGCTTCAAATCCGGTGTTAAGTGCTTGAATCCCCCTTCCAAACCGTTGCAATAACTCCTTAATCACCCACCTTCTTTACTCCTCTCTCTCTCTCTCTCTCTTCTTTACTCTCTCTCAACAACCAACATTGATTTTAGGGTTATTAAACCCTTTTATCTCCCCTCAAACTTGTGTATTTAGCACATGCACCGTAATAGGTGTATGTGACTTCGGATTTACATCAATCTCCACACATTTACTCGAATTCTCACATCTCATCCGTTCATCGCACCCTATGCCAACTATTGAACTCCTATTTGGTCAAACCTCTGACCGGTCGGGCACGGATCCCGAGGTCACTGTTTAACATGATTTTTCGGGATATTACATCCTCCCCACCTTGGGAATTTTCGTCCTCGAAAATAACCCAAAGGTGTATCGGTCTGGGTCGCCCCCCCCCACACACACTCTCGGGTGAGGTGACCCAGTCAAGTTACACGAAATATAATTAAGGACATACATGGCATAAAGATAACAGTCGTATAAAATGAACAACTATTTATATTGAGTAACAAAATTTGTACAACTGTTTACATGAATGGAAAATCACCGTACAAACAAAAGTTTCCTATACAATCAAAACAGACGCAAAATATGGCTCATGCTGTCCCCACTTGGGGTGGTGTAGAGCAGTGCCCATCCATCTGAGTCAAGTGAGCTGAAATTTGGTGTCTCTTGAAGTGGCTGGTACTGTGAAGTTTGTGAAGTAAGCTGGGTGGTTTGAGGTAAGCGCGTCTCGGTGGATCGTATGCGGATCGGTGCGAGTGGAAGTACCAGTGGCTTAGATGAGTGGTCGATGGAAGACGGACCCCTATGGAAGGTGGTCAGTCATGATCCACTCCTCTGAGCTAAGTCTGATAGTCTGACGGTAGATGTAGCGAGGGTATGGAACATAAGGAAGTCCATCCTCCGCTTCATCCTCTCGTTGTTGGCCTCCATGCGCCAACACCTCAGGGGCCGGAGTGAGCCGCGCCGCCAGTAGGATGAGGCGGATTGTCTTTGGTGGTGTAGGTGAAGCGGTGGTATGGGAGGTGCCCCTCATTGAAGGCTCGGTGGGTCAGGTGGGCCACGATGTGGTGGTGGGGTGGTGCTTGTTATTCTTTGGGCTGGACGGGCGGTAGGGTCCTTCAACAAATTAGCTACGGCTCCATGAAGACTCAAAGCGTCTTCACTTTCGGTCTCGCCCCTTGCGTGTGGGCGATATCAAATCGTCGGGCCGGAATAGCTCTCCAATATGCTCGAGATGAGCCGCGCATAGGGCATTTTTTCTTTGGGCCTTAGGTTGCCTTTCATGTACCTCATCCCCTCGAGGATGATCATGGTGGCATCGAACCAACGGCCCTTGTAAGCCGCGAATAGTGCCTGTTGCACCAACTCCACGCGCTCGGTGTCATGGCGCATTGGGTACAGATTGCATTTGATGATGGAGTCGAGCATCCACATATACGGAGGCAAGTCTACCCTCCGGATTGAGGTGCCCGAGCCCCTCTTCCCCTTGGTCATGTCGCGGATGATCTCCTCGACATCCACCTCCTCTGGGAACGGTGGAAATAGGGTAGTCTCCGGTACGAAATCCAAATAGCACTCAAGTGCTTCATGGATGTGGCGACGTGTAATGGTGTAGCCTCGACCCTCTATCTTGGTCAAGACCACGTCGTCAGTAGGGCCATCGGTAAGGCCCTGGTAAAACAGTCGAACCAACCGAGGGTAATAGGACCCACGGGTCGGTTTCAAGAGATTGCCGAGTTCGACATTTTCAAGGTACTTGCGAGCCCAATTGGTCTCGCCCTGGATATTAGGGTCTGTGAATAGAGTGGGGTCGATAATGAAATCGATCCCAGTGGTCTTAGCCGCCCACCACTCGTTGGGTTGAACCACATTGGTGGGTGGTGGTGGCATAGGTGTGGATTCACGTGAAGGTTCACGTGAAGATGCGTCCGTCGACCCGGACGTGGTGTCCGATGCCGATGGCGATGGGGTCCTCACTGGTGATGGGGTCGGTGGTGGCGGTGCGGCGTTCTTACGCCGGACCGGTAGCTTGGAGGTTGCCTTCTTTGAAGACAAACGAGTTTTCGGCGGCATTGTGGTGAGAATTCAAGAAAACTAGGGTTTCTCTAACTCAAATTGAAGAAATAGTTCAAATTTAGGGTTTACCGTGGGTTTAGGATGCGATGTTACTCGAATCCGATCCGAAATCGATCGGAATGTGCAAACCCTAGATGGCCGTGTCGGTTGGAGAAGAGGAAGAAGAATGGCGCCCAAATGCAAAAGTTTCGAATGAGCACCAAAACCCCAACACACACACACACACATATATATATATATATATGCCCTGATTCGATTAATCGATTTCTCAAGGTCGATTAATCGAGATACAAAATTAGTTAAGGCGCTCGAAATCGATTAATCGATTTCCAAAATCGATTAGTCGAATAAAGACTCGATTAATCGAAATCCATTTCGATTAATCGAAATCCATTTCGATTAATCGAAATCGTAGCCGTTTAAAATTTTAAAATTTTAAGGTCACTGGTGTTAGCCAATCGATTAATCGAAATCCATTTCGATTAATCGAATTTTTAAAATCGATTAATCGAATTTTACTTCGATTAGTCGAAATCGTGTGGTCCTTCAAAATTTTCAGGATTCTTTAAGTTATTCGATTAGTCGAACTATGATTTGATTAATCGAAATCTCAAATCGATTAATCGAATTTCACATCGATTAATCGAAATCGTTTCTCATACTTCAAATTTGCTAATTTCCTTAAGTTAATCGATTAATCGAACTTCCAGTTCGATTAATCGAAACCATAAATTGATTAATCGAATTTCTCCTCGATTAATTGAAATTTCATAAAATCCCTCTAAGTTCTAAAATTCTCAATTTGTTCGATTAATCGAACCCTCGATTCGATTAATCGAAAACCTAAATCGATTGATCGAAACCAATATCGATTAATCGAAATTTCACTCTGTCATTTTTCTAATTCTTATTCAAGTTCCCAGTCACTGGCGCATGCCAGTCGACTAATCGAACAAAATCGATTAGTCGAATTTCCAAATCGATTAATCGATTTGAAAATCGATTAATCGGTTTTGATCAAATTCTGTTGGTTTTCAAATTTCTCTGTCTATTTGATTTGTCTTGGTAATTTATGATATCAAGTGATCCTTGGTTCTACAAAACACATCATCATGGTCATGTGTGTATATAAAGTTTTTTTTCTTCGTCATACTTTGATCAAAAATTTCATTGGATTACAAGTTTTGTCAAAATCCACAAACACACTTGCGGGGGTACAATTGATTCTCAAGTGGTTGGAAACAAGGCTGGATATTGTTCCTTCACATCGGCCTCTCTTTCCCATGTAGCTTCCTCGGCCGTATGATGGTTCCATCTGACAAGTACGAGTGGAATCACTTTCGTTCGCAGTACTTGTTTCTTTCCATCCAAAATCTCCACCGGCTCTTCGATCATGGTCATGTCCTCATGCATCTCTAACTCTTGACCGCTCAACACGTGGTCAGGGTCGTTAATGTACTTCCTAAGCATTGATACGTGGAAGACATTGTGTACTGAATCAAACAACAGTGGCAATCCAATGCGGTAAGCAACTTCCCCTACTCGTCCCAAAACCTCAAATGGTCCAAGGTAGCGGGGACTTAGCTTCCCTCTCTTTCCAAATCTCATCACCCCTTTCATAGGTGATACTTTCACAAACACGTGTTCACCCACCTTGATATAGTAGCTTTTTCCGTCGTGCCGTTTTAAGTTTTGCCCTTATCATACGAACATAGGCTGCATTATCTTCAAGTAATTCGGGTCCCAAAATAAACTTCTCACCCGTTTCTTCCCAAGTAATGGGCGATCATCATCGCCGTTCGTAGAGTGCTTCATATGGTGCCATCCCAATGCTCATCTGAAAACTGTTGTTATATGCGAACTCAATCAAAGGTAGGTGTTGATCCCATGATCCTTGTAGCTCTAACATACATGCCCTAAGCATGTCCTCGATAATCTGGTTGACCCTCTCAGTCTGTCAGTCTGTCCGTCAGTTTGCGGATGGAATGTCGTACTGAAATCCAGTCGCGTTCCCATTCCTTCTTGAAATTTCTTCCATAACTTTGATGTATACAATGGGTCACGGTCCGAAACAATGCTACTCGGAATCCCATGCAAACGGACAATCTCCTTCATATATAGCTGTGCCAGTCTCCCCGCCGTGTACATCGTGTTGTAAGGCAAGAAGTGTGCTGACTTGGCCAATCGATCGACCACTACCCAAATGACATTGTATTTCTTGGCAGTACGTGGTAATCCAACAATGAAATCCATCAAGATTGATTGCCACTTCCATTCTGGTATTGGTAAAGGCTGCAATAGTCCAGCAGAATGCCTATGGTCAATCTTTACCTGCTGACAGGTCAAATACCGTGTCACGTATTCGGCCACGTCTTGTTTCAAACCTCTCCACCAATAGCTCTTGACAGTGAGTTTGTTCAGTTGTCGATAGTCAATGCACAGACGCATTGACCCATCTTTCTTCTTAATAAACAAGACCAGTGCTCCCCACGGAGACACGCTCGGTCTGACAAACCCCTTATCCATGAGCTCTTGTAATTGCTCTTTCAACTCCTTCAACTCAGCAGGAGCCATTCTATATGGTGCTTTTGAAACAGGCTCTGTTCCCGGTGCTAAGTCGATGGTAAATTCTACTTCTCTCTCTGGAGGTAATCCAGGCAACTCTTCTGGAAAGACGTCAGCGAAGTCTCGCACAACTGCTATCTCAGAGATGACATTCTTTTCTTCCTTGTCCTCCTTTAAGAAAGCCAAGTACCCACTGCAACCCTTCCTGATCATTCGCTCGGCCCTTACTGCTGAGATCAGTGGCATAGGTGATGACCTCACTCCTTGAAACCGAAATGATCTTCTTGTGTTGGGTCTGAAAATGACTACCTTGTTCTTACAATCGACTGTTGCACAATGCTGTGCCAACCAGTCCATGCCAAGGATCACATCAAACCCTTGCATGTCCAGTAGTATCAACTTTGCCTCCAATTCATGCACATCCAGATCTCGAATTGCTACGATGACGGATTTGCAAGCTAACTCTGTGTCCACTAACTCTCCAGTCGGAATAGACACAGATAGGACAAAGTCTAACGCCTCTGGAACAATCTTCATCCTCTTGGCAAATCGTGGAGTGACGAATGAGTGGGTAGACCCTGGGTCTATCAACACTCTAGCGTCATATCCAACGAAGCATCCTTTCTCATATACAGTTAGTGTACCTATAATATACATACATACATACAATAATTTACATATCAATTTACACCCCTAATTCACATATAAATTTAATGTCTAGACTAAGAATCTACACAACTCCTAATGAATGCACCTTCTCTATCTAAAATTTTAATGAAATTGGAATTTCTTTATTTAAAAGAATCTCACCTTGGATGACGTCGTATCGCCTCGCTTCTGAGCGGATCGCATAAACTCTCCCATGAACAACCGGCTTCAGTGCTTGAATGGATCGTGGCGCTGCAACTGAAGCCGTCTTCCCCTTATAAACCTCGGGGCAATCCTTGATTAAGTGGCCCACCTTGCCACATCGGAAACAACCCCTGGTTCCCACTCTGCAATCCACGGTCCTGTGAGGCTTGCCACACTTGGCACAAGTCTCTCGAGGCGCGGAAGAAACTGTACGAGAACCCTGTGTGACGGTAGCGCCAGTAGACATGGCAGGGCTCTCATAGCGTAAAGGTCTCCCCGACGCAAGTAGTGGAAATCTCTGTTGGTGGTGCTGTTGCGCCGGTCTTCCGAAACCTCCCTAGAACTGTGGTCTCTGATTTTGGGCTACGAACCTCGGCTTTTTATTCGCCGGTTCGTAGTTCTCCGTTCTTCCTTGATCATTGCTTCCTCTTTGTTGCTCTCTCTGTCTATATCTATTTGTATTCTCCTCTTCAACCACAAGTGCTTTACTCATGACCTCTTCATAGGTCCTTAGCTGAAATGGAGCTACTCCTCCCCTAACTTCAGGCTTCAAGCCTTGCTGAAACCTCTTTGACTTCATCACGTCGGTGGCGACGTAATCCGGAGCAAAACGGGTAAGTCGTAGAAACTCAACCCCATATTCCCTCACAGTCATCCTTCCTTGCACTAGTTGCAAAAATTGAATTTCCAATTGATTTCTTACCACCTCTGGAAAGTACTGTTTGTTGAACTCCTCAACAAACTCCTCCCAAGTCCACGGCAACTCTGGGGTCTCCTGGGCCCTATTCCGTATCATAGACTTCCACCAAGGCCCAGCTTCCCCGTCTAGCATGTAGGCTGCCCATCTTACACTCTCGTCCTCCGTGCATGTCAGCACGCTAAAAACTTTCTCCATTTCCATCAACCAATTTTCTGCTATCATCGTGTCTGCCTGCCCAGAAAACGAAGGAGGTCTTATCCTCCTAAACTCCGTGAAGGATGAAGGCACAGGCAGTGCGGGTCCTACAGGTGGTGTAGGTGGCTGCTGTTCTCTCGCTGCATGAGCTGCAAAGGATGCGGCTAGTTGTGCCATGGCAGCTGCCATGGTCTCCATGGTATACATCATCCTTTGTCGCTCCTCTCTATCCTCTTGTCTTTCTCTAACTCTCTCCTGTTCTCTTTGTCGTAAATATAACATTAGCATATTTCTACACAACGTCAAATAGATTCACACCAAGAAGAGGAACCGATAAAGAAGCTCAATGACTTGATGTTCGTGCAGTGACCAAAAACTGCGAGAACGTTTCCAAGAAAGGCGGGAAAGGCCGGAATTAGGGAAGATTTGACATGGGCCAAGTTGAAGAAGTAATGGGGGCATCCGATTCAAGCAACCGCCCATAACATATCGGAGGCGAAAGAAGAACATCAAACTAATCAGAAAGAAGAAAAGTAACTTATCGAAAGAAGAGTAACTTTTAATCTCGTGACTTTTATGTTTGACCTATTTTTAAGTATCAAACGAAGTCCGATTGATATGAAATTGGTCATATTTGAAAGCTTATCGAAGTAGCTTTCCAACGAACCAAAATTTAAGCAATTCCGACAAGTATTGAAGAAGTTATGGTCAATTTTCGGAGGCTGCACATAAAGTGGGAATTTCAAGAATCCTAATTGAATTAGGATTAGTTTCTTTTATTATTTTATTTTAGAAAGTAAGAGTTATTTCTTTTATTAGAAATAGGATTAGTTTCCTTATTGTTTAGGACTTTATTGTTTTAGAAGAATTAGGATATTTCTTTTATTTGAATTAGGAATTATAGTTATACTAGGATTTCTAATTTTATGCATTGGTTAGCCTATTTAAAGGCTTCTAAACACTTTTATTATTACTTTTTGGTTAATGAAAATTGCTTATACAAAATTGAGAGTTCTAAACTTTCGTGAGGGTGTGATTCTCCCAAAACGGAGAGGGATTCTTCGATTCCCGCTTGCGGTTTGGTGCGTGGCCAACTCTTCTTTCATCTTTATCTTCTTTAGATTTACGGTCTGCGTAAGTAGCGTAATCCTAATTATTTTATTGATTTCATAAAAGCCCTAAATCAATATTTTGTTCATCATTAATTTTATTAGCCTTTTATTTTCGTTTGGTATCGAGAGAACCCGCGTGCGAGTTCGTTCGACGCCCTAAAACTATCGGAGATCTAGTCGTTCATAAGACCCTAGTCTTTTAGATCCGCGATAGGGAACGTACATGAAAGTAACGCTATTTTGAGCCGAAATTAAATTACCTAATTGAATTTCTAAAATTTTATATGGTAATTTGTTATAAGAAATTATTATTTTTAATTAATTAAATTAATTTTAATCCTAATCTCAGCCCTAGCATTGCATTTAGTAAGTTCTTGCATCAAGAAGCCTCTTTTGGACCGGCACGCGGTGAAAGTTTAACTCAAAAGAGGAGACGATCGGTTGGAGGTACCAGTCAAGTTGTCCAAATAAAAGAAGAGGTTGAAAATATAAAAAGAATATGAACAACCACTAGATATAGACTCCATATCGGTGAGATCTGATAACTAAGAAACGAAGGAAGATGAAGAATACATTGAAGAGGGTGATTCCAATGATGATGGTAATACTAGTGATGATGGTTACGATGATGCAGGAGATGCATTACCACAATGAGTTAAAAACCAATGTTAATGTGTGAAGTACATGATCGATACTCCATATCAATACCAATGGCTTGCAGTGCTGTACTTGTATATGTAATTTTAAATTTCAAATTTATTTTGGAATTTAAAAATTGTTTGTACTTGTATAATTATATTTTAAAATTAAATAACTAAAATGTCTATTTTTTTGCCTCTCTTGCCAATTGTCACTCATTTAAGTTTTTAAGTTATCTTAGACAAATAGACTTAAATATGTAGCCTTATAGTTATAGCTATATATAACTACTAACTAAGCATAATAGTCAAACTTGAAAGGTAAGTAAATAATTATATAAATAAATAATAGTAGACTAGTTACTAGTAGTATAGACTATAGAATATAGAGGACTAAGGAAATTAAGGAACTTTTTTAGTTTTTTTTTTTGAAGTTTTGGAGAAAAACTTTGCCATGGCTTATGCAATTATGCGAATCACATAAGTGTGGGGCAATGCAATCGCTTAGTCTCGCTTATGGCATTTAACAATGGTGCATCAAATTCATAAAAAGAAAAACTTACCTCAATTAATCGAAGTCATAAGTTCCAAGAAATAAGAGTAAATTGAAGAACTGCTTAGGGCATATTTCCAACAATAGCTGTTACCCGATTATTATGCGGAAGAACCAATTTAAATGGATGTTAAGACAACATTCCTCAATGGAATACCAAATGAAGATTACCATATGTAACAAATTGAAAGCTTTATTGCCTCTGGACAGGAGGATATGGTCTGCAAGCTGAATAAGTCAATATATGGGTTGAAACAAGGTTCAAAGAGTTTGGTTTCTAGAAAAATCCGAAGGAATCCTGTCTTTATAGGGACAATGGGAGAGTTGTAGTTTCTTGATTCTATATGTAGACAAATCCTACTAATTGGAAATGATGTAGGAGCGTTGTGGCAACATTTCACTGTGAAAGATTTTGGGAGAGGTTTCTTGAGTTAGGAATTCGAATCCTTCGAGATAGGAAAAAGAAGATGATAGGATTTAGTCAAGCTTCCTACATAGACAAACTATTGGCTAGGTTCAACATGGCATGTAATCCTACACTGTTGCCTTTTAGGCATGGGACCCATGGGTTAAAATGCCGGAAAACCGGTACGTATCGTCCGGTCAAAAAACCGGTACTTACCGGACGATACGTACCGGAACAGTAGTGTACCGGACGATACATTCAATGTATCGTCCGGTATTTGCAATATAAATGAGCGATACGGTACATTTAATGTACCGTATCGTTCACGTCCGATACCGATACGTATCGTCCGATACGTATCGGTATCGGACGATATTTTGATCCATGATGGGACCCGTCTTTTAAAATCCATGAAGCCCAAGTTTGCAGATGCCAAGGTGCCCTTATTCTTTGGCTGTGGGGAGTTATACATTTTCCATGTTATGTTCTAGGCTAGATATATCTTATGCAGTGGGAATAGTTAGCCGATTCCAAAGTGACCCTGGTGTTTCACACTGGGTTGGAGTGAGCACATATTGAAGTACTTGAAAAGGAACCGTGATATGTGCTTGCCTTTCGTTCTGAGGATCTCAGAGGAGTTGGGTATGTCAATTCTGACTTCAAGTAACACCCTGATACTTGCATATCAACTTCAGACTACATCTACACCCTTGGAGGTGCACAAATTAGTTGGTGTGCAACGTGAGGCAAAACAAAATTACTGATTCCACCGTTGAGGCGGAATACATTGCAGCTTCAAAAGTTGTAATGGAGGCCGTATGGCTCAAGAGATTCCTCTAAGAGTTGGGGCTGTTCAATCAGCACATCCTACTATTACACTATATTTTGACGATAAATGTGTCGTAGCTCAATGTTTGGAGCCGAGAGATCGCAATAAGTGAATCACGTTGAAAAGTACCACTTCATTCCCAACTTAGTACCAGAGGAGATATCCTCATCACTAGAAGTCCCCCTAAGGACAATCTTGCCGATTCGTTGACCAAGGCATTACCTGATGGAGTTTTCTAGATGCCATCGGAGTTGGACCTTTTCCAAAATGTCTTTGAGGACAAGTGGGAGATTGTTGGAAATATGCCTTGAAAAATCATTTTATTTGTTTTTATTTCTTGCAATTTAGGGCTTTAATTAATTAAGATAAGTTTTCTTTTTTATATATTTGATGCGATCTTTTATGTCGTGCATAAATTTAATGGGTACATGGCCTAAACTTTGATCATTAGACGATCATTGAAATGTCAGATATCAAACAAGGCCCTTAGGCACATCATAAAAATAGTTAGGTGATCATCATGGGCTGACACAGAAGATCTAACGCTTTGGTTCCTTAAGCCTAAAAATATCGCACAACCTAATATAGAAATGGGCACTCCATTTTGCTAAGTAGCCAAAGTATTGATGCTCTTTACTAAGAGATAACTAAGTCTTAGTTCATTGTAGTAGAAACTACGTTTTGATGCATAGATGCTTATATAAGTACATTGACCGATTGCACCGTGAGAGGTTGCATAATGAAACGTGCTATCATGATGACAACCTTTTACTCACAGGCATTGATTAATAATGTCCTTTGACCAGAGGAATTATGTTAATTATTGAATGGTGATCCGTATTACTTTGAGAGTGTGTAAGTGAACTGGTTCTGTTTATGACATGATACTTATTGGGTGTAAAGTGAACCATTTGAGTGAGGATAGAATTTCAACAAGGAATCCATAATCATTCATTGGTTGTATGTTAAGATTGGGGAAAGGTTGTCATCAGACATAAAATACTAAAGTTAGGTGTTTTATTGATGGTTTATCGAAAATAATATTTGGTTAATGAGTAAAGTAATATATATATACATATATATATGTGTGTGTGTATGTATATATTTATTTTGAAGGATATTTTCTTCATGGTTAATAGTTCCTCACTACCTGATGATAACTATAGCCCCAATGCCACTCGTTGGACTAAGGGTTGTGAGTGTTCCCTTTCCCGAAGGTCTAAATGGAACATTGAACATGGAAGGATAAAATTAACAGTTGTGTTTATGGATGGGACCCTACAGGTTAAAAGTTTTATTTTGGAATTCACTATCATATCGTTATCTTGCATCCCTGATTGTCCCAGTGGCTTGATCACTGAGCCAACCGACTTATTGACATAGCCCAGAATAGCATATCTGAAAGCGACCTGACCTTGTGCTCTAGATAGATTCATTACTTGATCTTTTTCACTTGAAACATGGGCATGAGATGTACATTACCTTACTAGACATTGCTTATTTAATTAGGTAATAGTTATGTAAATAATTAAATGGCTACTTACTGTAAGAGTCGTTAGAACTCTAGCTAGAGACATTTAAGTGAGACTAAGGTTGCCAAGAGTCATTCGTATTTATCACAGTTTAAAGCCTCCACGAGGTGACTCGAAAATCAGGTGAGTCGAGCCTGGCTCAACCAAGTTTAAAGTTGACTCGCCTAAGAGACTCGTTCACATTCACACTCAGTCGACTTGGAAAACTGACCAAGTTTGTCAACTCGACGAGTTGACTCAGTCACTAAAAGAAAAAACCGTTAACGCGGGTCTTTTAATTTTTAAAAGGGTAGAAGAGTAAAACCCTTTTATTTTGTAAACAAATATAAGAAGAAGAAGATCAGAAATTTATATGGATATTTCTTTTTTGTGCCATAGGTTTATCTTTTTCTTTTTAATATTAGAGTGCACAGAATTTCATATGATTTATATGGGTATCCAAAGACAACCATATTTTCATGCTGGCTGTGCATAATGTTATTCAAAGAAGCCAAGATATAACATTTTGTTAGCTCATTGGCTTATTGTTCCCATTGCTCGTGTTTGGTCTTTTGGGTCCTTGGAGCATTCATGGGCAGATCGAGTCTAAAGGGTTTTCAGGCATAGGTCAAGTTGTTCGGCAACTAACACTCTGTTCAATTTTCGTAATCAATCGATGTACTTGGAACCAACTAGCTTCCCGTCTTTATGAAATTCAGCGAGCGGTGAAAGGATAGACATTGAGTTAATCTGTTAAATGGGAAAAGCGATTAATTGAGATGATTTATTTCGACATTCATAAAAAGTACTATTAGAAACGGGTACAATTATGCTAATGGATTGCTAGCTTCTCAAGTTAGGCATCGTATACACAATTACTTGCATATATAGTCACTCCTTTTGGCCGTTATTGTATTGCATTGATTAGGTGGATGGAAACTATCCAATCTTTCATTCAATATATTATACTTAAAGAATTGGAGACTTACAATTTTCTTTCGGATCTCTACAATTCATTATGCACATGCTTTGACATTATTGCACAATTGCTTCTAGTTAAGTGAAAAACCATCAACAAAGTCCTTAGATGCCTCATGGAAGCTCACACTTTGGCGTTATTGCTCCCACTTAGTATGTAGAACTTTCTACAACACTTTAGAACTAGTGGACAAGGAGCAGTCCCGACTTTGGCCTGACGACCTTTTCACATCTATAGTATCATTCTATGTCATGTATGATAGAAGATCATGGTGAACTGGGACATATCCCTTTGCTTCATTTACACTTAATATCCCTAAACTCTGCACGCATAATAATATAACAAATTATTATTAGAAAATAAACAGTATACTATCATCACTTGATAAACAAAAAAACGTCGCATGATATATTAAATGATCTATTTGTGGGCATCGAGACAATTATTGATTTCTATTTGAATGCATATCACATATCAACATAAAAATATCTATCACATGAATAACCCTACCCTGGAATTAATTACAATCAACACAAATATCTTCTCTATAATGACCCTGTTTGAAGTCACACGATCCTTTGGACATCAAGCCATCGATGATGGTCTCTTTTGTTTCCTCGTCATCTCTGCTTTGTATCTTCAATTACTTCAAAAGTATAAAGGGAAGCTATTCCTAATATGAAAACAACTGGATATCCAGCCATCATCATGTGGGAAACAGCATAGCTCTTTTCCCATGGATGAAAAGGTTTCAAAACAATTTTGAATAAAACATGATTTAACCTTTTCAAGAAAAAAGCCTCAAATCTTATCTCAGAAGATAGTGTTTGTCGATACGAACAAAATGATTATCCATGGGTCAAATCCAATTTGAAAACGAAGTTGAAAAATAACATGTGAATAGAGGATAAAAATAAGTCCAGGTCTTATCAATGGTTCAGATTGAACCTGATTTGATTTATAGTGAGGAAACACAAAAATTGGTGCTTCCCTAAACAACAACAAAATTCCCCTTCCCAATCTCAATTTCGCAATGAAAAACTTAGATTTATAATAAGCCAAAGTATTCATCTTTTAATTTGTTTGTCATCGATTGTGCTTCCCCTCATCACAAGAGAGGCGCTCCCTCTCTTATTTTTTCTTGGAATTTCTCGAAAGCGGGATTTAAGAGAGGAAG
Source organism: Chloranthus sessilifolius (assembly GCA_021018995.1). Classification (NCBI taxonomy): domain Eukaryota; kingdom Viridiplantae; phylum Streptophyta; class Magnoliopsida; order Chloranthales; family Chloranthaceae; genus Chloranthus; species Chloranthus sessilifolius. The sequence continues at coordinate 23,460,184 of CM037585.1, forward strand.
GGCCATCACGAGCCCGTCGGTGTAGCGAGTACAAAATCTGGCGTTGGATGTACTGTTGATCTTGGGAATTGACCAGCACCGAGAAAACATTCGAGCAGTCAAGCATTTGGCCTCCAATTGCCTAAAATGGTTGGCCCAAAAATCATTTTTTAGACATTGTTCACAGAAACAGAGCACCTGATTCTCTGTTTTCGATCAGTTATAAAGACAAAATGAATCAGGATTGGGAATCATTTATCTTCACATTTCCTGACCATCGATCCTCGGGAACGTCGGGCGCGTTTTATTGTGAACGACCTAAAAAAAACATTAAGAATCTTAAAAAAATTTCTAATAGCCTAAATTTAAAAAAAAAAAAAAAAAAACCTTGAAGCTTTAAAAAAATAATAAGATCCAAAAAAACATCAATCCAAAACTTCACGCTCTGATACCAATGATAGCGATTACACTATCTTTATGTTGAAGAACTGATTTAAAACTTTTTAAATCGATAATCATACTAATCTAGATGCAACTTTGCACTTATATATGCACAACTTAGGCAATATAAAATAACAATGGAATGATCAAACTATTACATTAAATATTAATGAAGTAAAACATGATTGTAAACATATCTTGAAAAATCGCGGGATCAATTTCTTGTAGGTTGAAGGAAGACGCGATCTAACGAAGAAAAGATTCGTTCTCCAAATCCCAAGTGAACTTGGTTTTCAAGACTCTCCACTATCTCTCTCTCCGCCTATCCTTACCTCCACACCCCCCCCCTCGATGATTACTTTTAGGGGGTTCTTTCTTTCCTTCTCTTTTTGGTTGTTGTTTTGGTAGCGGCTTGCTACCCTTGTTTTGTATTTTTCTGCGTTAAATTTTATTAATATTTTCATTGTTCCCGATTAAAAAAAAACCATTGGGATTATCAAGGATGTGAGATAACCATATGATAGTGAATCCTTAGAATAAAATATTTAACATGTAAGGTCCCATCCATAGACCTTACTATTAATGTTATCCTTCCATTTTCAATGTTCCATGTAGACCTTCGTGAAGATAAACACAACCTATAGCTTCTGGTGCTATAGTTATCACCAGATATTGAGGAACTATTTCTTACGAAGGAAATATTGTTCAAAACATATACATATATATATATATATATATATATATATATATATATATATATATATATATATTATTCATTAGTAAAATGGTGTTATCAATAAAACCATTAATAAAATGCATTACATTAGGACTTTATTTATGGTGAAAGTCTTTCCCCAATCTTGAACATACTCCCAATTGAATGGTTGTGAATTCCTTGTTGAAATTTGATCATCACTCAAATGTTTCACTATACTTCCTATAAGATCGTGTCATAAATTGAAGCAGTTCACTTAGATACGCTCCAAGTGATGCAAATCACCATTCAATAATTTATGCAATTCCTCATATCGAAGGATTTTATTAATCAATGCCTATGATTAAGATCATTACGGCAGTACGTTTCATTATGCAGCCTCTCATGGTGCAATTGGTCAATACTTATCTAAAATAAGCATCCATGCATCGATTGTAGTCACTACTATAAAAATTCGAGACTCAATTATCTCTTAGTGAAGAGCATCCAATACTTTGGCAACCTACCAAAATGGAGTGCCTATTTTCATATTTGAGTGCGATAATTTTAGGCTAAGGAATTGAAGATTTAGATCCCATGTGTTATCCCGTTTGTAGCTGATCACCTAACTCTTTCTGCGATGTACCTAAGGACCTTGTTTGATATTCATCTCAATGATCATCTAATGATCAAAGTTTAGCTCATGTATCGATTAAGTTTATGCATGACATAAGATCACATCCAATACATAAAAAAAAAATTTATCTCAATCAATCAAAGTCATAAATTACTATAAATAAGAGAAAATAAAACGACTTTTCAGGGCATATTTTCAACACCACCCTCTAACTACATGAAAAGGTCTTGTGCTAGTGGTGGGCTACAATGCATGTGTGACATTCGCAAGCATAGGCACAGACGTTGCGCCTGGCGCAGCACCCCCGCGCCAGCTTTGGGCAAACTGGGATCTAGTGTTGCCAATTTTTTAGCCCCGTGCACTGGATTTTTGTCGTGCAGCATCTGTGCTGATTTGATCGATATATTGTTGCGGAGCTCCCAGTCAAAGGTTGAGGCCACAAGGTCAACCCTCTGATAATAGCAACCCCGCAAATTTTGAACAATCATGATTTTAATAACCGTGCATATCTGACCATTAGGAGTGCAGTTAGTATGAAAAGTGTTAAATTGTATCTGCTTATCTCCATCAATGTGCTTTAAAGTCGTGATTAGAATCTTTTCAATAAGTATATTATCTCCCTCAGTATCGACTTCAATTTCGATTCCAACATCCCTCTTCTCACCGTTCTCCTTGTAACTTGCGTTTTCTTTGTCATTGACTTCATGATCTTCCTCTTCCTCATGGACTAGGGTCACCTGTTGCTTAGGACACTCATAGGATCTCTGTCCTATCTCATTCCATTAGAAGCATTTACTTTCCCTTGCTTCATTTGATTTGTCCATCGAGGCACCGTTGATCAATTATGTCTATCTCCCCTTTGATTAGGGTTTAGTTGATCTATGTTCAAGATTGGGGCCTCCACCACTTGACACTTACGACTGGTGTCATGATTAAGTATATCTTCGTCTAGTACATGTCGATAAGCATCATCGACCCTCCACAAATCGTGCATGGAGATTTGCTGATGCGTATTTTAGATCCGCCTGTTTGAATCGCGGTCGGATAAAGAGGAGACGCCAAAAGAGAAAGTGGACCCACGAATGAGTTTTTAAAAAAAGGCTCGTTAAAGACCCGTTTGATCAGAAAGAAGAAAATCCAAAATTTATTAGGGTTTTTAACTTTCAATCCCGTGAGTTTTATGTTGGCCTATTTTGAAGTGTCAAATGAAGTTGGATTGATGCGAAATTAGTCATATTTGAAAGCTTATTGAAGTAGCTTTCCAACGAGCCAAAAAACGTGCAATTCCGACAAGTATTGAAGAAGTTATGGTCAATTTTCGGATGTTGCACAGAAAGTGACGAATATCAAGAATCCTAATTGAATTAGGATTAATCTCTTTTATTATTTTATTTTAGAAAATAGAATTTTTTTCTTTTATTAGAAATATGATTAGTTTCCTTATTGTTTTAGGACTTTATTTTATTGCTTTAGAAGAATTAAGATATTTCTTTTATTTGAACTAGGAATTAGAGTTACACTAGGATTTCTAGTTTCATGCATTTGTTAGCTTATATAAAGGCATGTAAACAACTTTATTATAAGTTTTTGGTTAATGAAAATTGCTTATGCAAATTGAGAGTTCTAAACTTTCGTGAGGGTGTGATTTTCTCAAAACGAAGAGCAATTCGTCGATTCCCGCTTGCGGTTTGGTGCGAGGCCAACTCTTCTTCCATCTCTATCTTCTTTAGATTTACGGATTGCGTAAGTAGCATAATCCTAATTATTTTATTGATCTCATAAAAGTCTAAAATCAATATTTTATTCATCATTAATTTTATTAGTCTTTTATTTTCGTTTGGTATCGAGAGAACCCGCTTGCGAGTTTGTTTGACGCCCTAAAACTATCGGAGATCTAGCCGTTCATAAGAACCCTAGTCTTCTAGATTCACGATGGGGAACGTACACTAAAGTAATGCTATTTTGGTCTGGAATTAAATCACCTAATTGAATTTCTAGAATTTTCTGTGATAATTTGTTATGAAAAATTGTTATTTATTTTTAATTGATTAAATTAATTTTAATCCTAATCTCAGCCCTAGCATTGCATTTAGTGAGTTCCCGCATCAAATTAGTATTAGAGAGTCAGTTTAGTTTTAGGATTTATTGGAAAAAAAAAGTTTATTATTTCAGATTCGTCTGGCTTTTGTTTGAAAATTTTTGTCTGGCTTTTGTCTGTAATTTTCATCTATCTTTTGTCTGATTTTTTTTTTTTGGTCTAAATTTAGTCTAGCCTTTGTCAAACTTTTGTCTTGCATCACTTAGTTTCATAATTGTATGTCATTTCAATTGTATTACACTTTATTTCATTAGTGTGCACATCTAGTGTTTGACAAAAGTCCTCATCCATTGTTGGTTCATAGTGTTTGTCTTTTCTAGTATTTTATTTGTGTTAAGCATCATGTATGGGTCACTTACATGTAATTGTGAATTCCTTACCCGTCATGAAAGGGTACTAGTCGAACAAGGAAACTGTTATACTCCAAATTCTTGGCAAAGTCTCAAAAATCGTGATGAGACTAGAGTTAGGGGATACCCTTATCATCATGAACGCGAGTATGACCCTGCCGAGAAGTTTCTCAAATCTATTCGGAATGAGGTTCCAAGTTTTGAGGGATGGTTAAACCCCAAAACCTTCGTAGAGTGGTTGTCTAGTGTAGAGGAATATTTTGATTGGTATGGCATACCAAATGAGTACAAAATTAGGCTAGCAACAACAAAGTTGGAGGGTAATGCCAAAAATTTTTGGACTCGCGTAGAACATCGTACTGAATCCCTTTGGAATAAACACATCTCCACATGGGAGGACATGCTGGTGAAACTTATCGAAAAGTGTGTCCCTTTAACACACCGCTACCTTCTACGGAATTTGAAAACCAAGACAGATAGGTGTCCTGATTACCTTAAGTGTCAAGGGTTTAGACACTTTGCATACCAATGCCCCACAAAATTTCCCACTTCAAATTTATTGACTAAAAGAGTGAGTCTTAAGGAGCCGGAGAATAGGGAATAGTACCGTCTTTGAGTGAAGAGGAGATAGAAGAAGCTGATGAAAGCCTGGTTTGTGTTAAAGAGACTTCTATTTCCCTTGTGAGTAGTGATGTTGAGTCACTCACACTTGAACCAATCGAGCCACTTGCCTATGAGTCATTGGTACCCGTAGAGTTGGGCGCATAGAACTTGTTGGTGCCCATTGGGTCGAATACATGTGAGTCCATTGAACTGGGTACACAAGAACCATTAGTGTCAATTGAATCGAATACCCCAGAGTCTTTGGTTTTGGTTAAAGCGATTACACACGAGTTAATCGAGTCGAGTGTACATGAGCCATTAGTGCCCTTTGCATCATTCACAGAAGAGTCGTTAGTGTCAGTAGTGTCACTTACACATGAGCCTATAGAGTCTTTAGATGCATGTACACCTTTTTAGGCCTAGCAATAAAACCTTCAGACTCATTCTTTGATGCCCATCCACCTGAGCTCAATCCTATCTACTCATTGATTTCCAAATACCCGCCTGAACAATATGTGAAGAGGTTAAATGGAAAAGTTTTGGGAGATCCATATTTTGTTACTAAGGTAAAGACACACCGAGCATATCGAGAGTATCTTCTTAAGTGAAAAGGTAAGCCGAAAATTGACAACACTTGGACTGCAAGGAGAACGCAATCTGAGAAACATCAGGCGTACCTCATCCAGTGGAAGGGTAAGCCGAATACTCTAACACACATAGATTTTCTCCCAATGTCTATTCATCAAAGGTCATAAGAGTCTGTATCCACTTTTGCATATTGCATTCATGAGTTGTATGCTGAGATTAAGAAAAGAATTAATTTAAAGAATGAGAAATACAAGTTCTTTACAGATTTTCACAGACGGTTCAAAGAATTCTAAGAGGGTGATTTTGTGATGGTTCGGAATAGACTCGAGCGATTCGTGCAAGGAGTTGCAAAGAAGTTACAAGTTCGCGGTGCTGGACCCTGCCAGATCTTGAAGCGTGCCGGTTCTAATGCTTACATCTTAGATCTTCCACCGGATTTGGGGATTAGCATGATTTTCAATGTGGAGGACCTTGTTCCATTCCATGACCCTTCAGCCATCCCTGCCAACTCCTTTGAGCCTTCTATATCTGATGAACCAATAATTCCCCTACCCACACCACTACCCCCACCTACTTGGCAAACTCGTGAGATCGTCGAAGATGTACTGGAAGATCAGATTGTGTCCACCAACCAAGGAGAACTTCAAAAGTATTTGGTCAAGTGGAAGAACAAGAGTGATTTAGAGAACACGTGGATTACACAAGAGTTTTAGCAGATTGACCCATATCTCTTGGAGCTCTATCACAACCAGTATTCATCCGGAATGCATCCTTCTAACCCGGGGAGATTTGATGGGGACGTCCGATTCAAGCCGCTTCCGATCGAGGTTCCCTATATATTGTCTGTGATCGCGACCGTGAAAATCCATGCCAACCAAAGTTCGAGGTCGAAATTTTTCAAAGTAGAGGAGCTTGATGCGTATTTTAGATCCGTCTGTTTGAATCGTGGTCGGATAAAGAGGAGACATCAAAAGAGAAAGTAGACCCATGAATGGGTTTTTAAAAAAAGACCCGTTAAAGACCCGTTTGATCAGAAAGAAGAAAATCCAAAATTTATTAGGGTCTTCAACTTTCAATCCCGTCACTTTTATGTTTGGCTTATTTTGAAGTGTCAAATGAAGTTGGATCGATGCGAAATTGGTCATATTTGAAAGCTTATCGAAATAGCTTTCCAAGGAGCCAAAAAACGTGCAATTCCGACAGGTATTGAAGAAGTTATGGTCAGCTTTCGGAAGCTGCACAGAAAGTGCCGAACTTCAAGAATCCTAATTGAATTATGATTAGTCTCTTTTATTATTTTATTTTAGAAAATAGAATTTGTTTCTTTTATTAAAAATATGATTAGTTTCCTTGTTGTTTTAGGACTTTATTTTATTGTTTCAGAAGAATTAAGATATTTCTTTTATTTTAACTAGGAATTAGAGTTACACTGGGATTTCTAGTTTTATGCATTGGTTAGCCTATTTAAAGGCTTGTACACAACTTTATTATAAGTTTTTGGTTAATGAAAATTGTTTATGCAAATTGAGAGTTCTAAACTTTCGTGAGGGTGTGATTTTCTCAAAACGGAGAGCGATTCGTCGATTCCCGCTTGCAGTTTGGTGCGAGGCCAACTCTTCTTCCATCTCTATCGTCTTTAGATTTACGGATTGCGTAAGTAGCGTAATCCTAATCATGGGTCAAAATATCGTCCGATACCGATACGTATCGGACGATACGTATCGGTTTGGGACCTCAGCGGTACGATACATAGGCTATGTATCGTACCCTACCGAAAACACCCAAATTATCGTCCGATATGGGCGCCCGTATTGTCCGTATATGATGATAATATCAAATTATTGGACGATAATTTGATATTATCGTCCGATAATATAAAAAAAATAATTCAAATTATCGTCCGATACGAACGATAATTTGAAATTATCGTTCATTTCGGACGATAATTTCAAATTATCGATAGTGGGCCCAAGCAGCTCCCTTTTCAGCTGATTTAAGGGTCGGTTTTAGTTTCTTTTTTTTGCTTTTTTTCATCCTCCAAACAGCTCCATTCTTCTTCCTCATTTAAACTCTTCTTTTTTGCTTATTTTCACCCCAAATCGCCACCAAATCGCACAAAAAAGCTCGGGATCAACGCCGAAGGTACGTGTTTTATCGTTTTATTTCGTTTTAAAGATTAAAATAAGGTAGATCTACTTATAAATATGGTAGATCTACCCTTAAATATAGTAGATCTAACCATAAATTTGGTAGATCTACCATATTTAATGGTAGATCTACCCATAAATATGGAAGATCTACCATATTTAATGGTAGATATTAAAATAATTAAAATAATTAAAATAATAGGGTATGCCCCATAATTATTTTAAAATTTTGGGTCACATGTAATTAAAATTATGAGTCACAAAATAATTTAAATAATTAAAAATATGGGTCATATGTAATTAAAATCAACGCCGAAGGTACGTGTTTAATCGTTTTATTTCGTTTTAAAGATTAAAATAAGGTAGATCTACTTATAAATATGGTAGATCTACCCTTAAATATAGTAGATCTAGCCATAAATTTGGTAGATCTACTATATTTAATGGTAGATCTACCCATAAATATGGAAGATCTACCATATTTAATGGTAGATATTAAAATAATTAAAATAATAGGGTATGCCCCATAATTATTTTAAAATTTTGGATCACATGTAATTAAAATTATGGGTCACAAAATAATTTAAATAATTAAAAATATGGGTCATATGTAATTAAAATTATGGGTCACAAAATAATTAATATAATTAATAATATGGGTCAATATGGGTCACATATACCCTTAAGATTATGGGTCACAAAATAATTTACATAATTAAAATTCTGGGTCACAAAATAATTAATATAATTAATAATATGGGTCACATGTACCCTTAAAATTATAAAATAATTTAAATAATTAAAATTATGGGTTAATATGAGTCAATATCAGTCACATGTACCCTTAAAATTATAAGTCACAATCTCATTAATATAATTAATAATATGGGTCAATATGGGTCACATGTGTCCTTAAAATTATGGGTCACATATAATTAAAATAATTAATATTATGGGTCACATGTAATTAAAATAATTAAAATAATGGGGTATGTCCCATAATTATAGGATATGCCACATAAAATATTAGAATAATATGAAATAAATTTCAAATAAAAATTTAAAAATTAGAATAATATCAAATAAATATTCAAAAATTAGAATAATATCAAATAAATATTCATAAATTATAATAATATCAGATAAATATTCAAAAATTAGAATAATATCAAATAAATTTGGTAAAATATAATCTAATCTTTTAAAAATTAGAATAATATCAAATAAAATTTTAAATGTAATCTAAATTTTATAAAAATTAGAATAATAGCAAATAAATTTTTAAAAATTAGAATAATATCAAATAAATATTCAAAAATTAGAATAATATCAAATAAATATTCATAAATTATAATAATATGAAATAAATATTCAAAAATTAGAATAATATCAAATAAATATTCATAAATTATAATAATATCAAATAAATTTGGTAAAATATAATCTAATCTTTTAAAAATTAGAATAATATCAAATAAAATTTCAAATGTAATCTAAATCTTATAAAAATTAGAATAATATCAAATAAATTTAATAAAATATAATCTAATATTTTTAAAATAGCAATAATTAAAAAATAAATTTTATTTTCAAGTGTAAATTAGATGTTTAATTTAATCCAATCGTTTGCTCATTCATGCAGGTGAAATAAATAAATATGGTACCATCGTTAGATCCATCATGGCAATACGGTATAGCAATAGATGATGATAGACTCCGGATAGAGTGTAAGCTTTGTAGGAAAAAACTGCTGGGAGGAGGTATCACATGGTTGAAGGAGCATCTGGCTCACGTAAAGGGAGAGACAAAAGGGTGTCCCAATGTACCCAGAGAAGTGAAAGAAAATGTCAGAGCTAGTTTACAAGCGGTAAAGGGAAAGAAAAAAGCTAAAGCCATCGTGATAGGGAAATGTATGAGAGAATCAGGAGGGTAGATCCAGAGTTTACATCACCTGGACCTGAGGATGATGAGGATGAGGATGAGGATGAACAGATAGCGAGAGCTATGAGAGAGTGTTAGAGAAGCACAACAGCGGCGAGATCAGGAAGAAGCCGATTATCTATTTCGGTCCAGGTTGAGGGGCCCATCCATGCCTGTTGCTGGTGATGGATCTACTCGTAGGCCAAATGTTGTTGATGTTGATGAGGATGTTGAGCAGACTGTCGGGTTGCGTAGGTCAGCATCTGGGAGGGATTATAGGCCGTCTACTAGAGGTCGTATTACAGGCCCCATGGATCCATTCATGTATCGCACTGAAAGCTCCAATCAAATCAAATTGAGTGCAATCTCACGAAAAAAATGGGGAAGAAGCTTGGAAAATCCATTGCCAAGTTTTTTATATACACTTCAAAAGCATGACTGATACAAGTGCAGAAGTTGGTCCAGGAGTTAAAAAGCCTTCTGCATATGAGATATCTGGGCCCTTACTAAAAGATGAGTACGATGAGATAAGTGCCTATGTACAAAGCTTTGAGGATGTATGGGATGAGAGGTTGCACAATTATGTGCAATGGATGGACTGGTCCCACAAAGAAGAGTTTGATCAACTTTTTGGTTTACAACGATGCCGGGACAGTATTTTTGAAATCAGTTGATGCTTCTAGACACGCAAAGACGGCTGATTACCTCTTTCAACTAATGGATAAGGTAGTTCAAGAGGTTGGAGAGCAGCGGGTTGTGCAGGTGGTAACAGACAATGCGACAAATTACAAAGCCGCTGGATTAAAACTAATGATGAAGAGACGTCACCTGTATTGGACCCCGTGTGCCGCTCATTGCGTGGACCTCATTCTTGAGGATTTAGGAAAGAGAAGCAAGCACAGGCAACTATTCAGAAGGGAAGAATGATTACTTCCTACCTGTACAACAGTGACAAGCTGGTCAATTTAATGAGAGACTTCACGAACAATGAGTTGCTCTGACCTGCGATTACACGTTTTGCAACACAGTTTTTAGCCCTACAGAGTTTGGCTAGATATAGGCGTTAGCTGAAAAATATGGTGTCGTTGGAAGAATGGAATAAATATGAAATAAAATTCCCACGAGCAAAGAGACTAGCTTGCACTGAAGTTGCTGACTTGATCTATAACACGCAGTTTTGGGCAGATGTTGACCACCTAATCGTCGTCACTACCCCGTTGGTGCAAGTGTTGAGATTGGTTGATGGTGATGAGAAACCAATGATGGGGTACGTTTATGAGTCAATGGATAAGGCAAAATTGGCTATCAAAACTAAATGCCCTACAAAATATAAACGATACTGGGCGATTATCGACAAGAGGTGGGATGCACAATTTCACCAGTACTTGCATGCAACAGGTATAACATGTTAAACTACTTATGTATTGATATTTATTTATTTTTTTATTATTTTCATATACTGATGAAATTGCTCATATTTGATGTGTAGCACACTACTTGAATCCGGCCTTCTAGTATACGCGACGCTTCGAGCTGAGTGACACTGATGAAGTGTATACCGGTTTGCTCAATGTAATCCAAAGAATGCTCCCTGAGTTGGCGGACCAAGGTCAAGCCATCAGAGATGTGAGTAATCATAGTATCATACCTTATAACTAATAAGTCAAATGTCATATGATATTATGATCTATTTATTGATATGTGCCTTACTGTGTTTCATCTTTATAGATTGACATGTTTCGCAAGAGACAGGGTCATTTGGGACCCCGTTAGCGCAATCCCAAATTAAACACGATAAACCCGCTGATTGGTGGATGCATTATGGAGGTGATGGTCCGATATTGAGGCGGGTAACAATGAGGGTATTGTTGCAAACATGTTCCTCGTCGAACTGTGAGCGGAATTGGAGCACTTTCTCTCTCATTCATACTAAGACAAGGAATAGACTAACTATAGAACGATTGGAAAAGTTAGTCTACTGCCACTACAACATGCGATTAAGGGTCAGGAATATGCAGAGGACCAACCGTGGTAAGCAATTATATGAAGTCTTAGTTCCTCAATTATATGAAGTCTTACTTACATCTTATACTAATTCATCTATCATATTCTACCTTGCAGACAGTGAATATTTTGATCCCATCTAGTTGGATTATATATTCGAGGAGGATGACCCTTTGAATCAATGGATCGAAGAGAGAGAAGAGGAGCAGCAGACTTCCCAACTACCGAGGCGGAAAAGAAGATTGAATCGTCATTCAGTTGTTGGATCTGATGACGAAACGCAGCCCGGTAGTGATGATGGGAGTGGTGAGGATGATGGTGGAGGGCATGATGGTAGAGGGGACGTTGGCACTAGTGGTGGAGGGGATGATGTTGGTACCTCTGATCCTTATAGAGATATTGCGGCATGGGACGATGACTCGACACCGTTAACATTGTTCGACACTCCTACATTTAGAATGGGAGGGGTTGAAGGAAGAGGAGCGTCGGAATCATATCAAACACCACCACCACAAGGTCTACATGATGCAGCTATGGGTTATATGACTTCTAGCTTCGGGGGATTCAGTTTGCAAAATACTGAAGATTCAGCAACTAGTAACCCATACTACCAGCCACAACAAACCTACCCGGTTCCATATGACTTCGTTGGTCAGATTTTTGGAGGACCGGCCTTTACGTACTACACTAAGCCATATTCGTTGCCACAGCCTCAGTTTCAAGGGGGCACATATGATCATGGGTATCAATATGGCCAACATTATAGGCAAAGGTCGGAAAACTCGCCCACCGATGATGATGATGATGATCATCATCATCATGAGGGCCAAGAACCACCACGAAATTCAATGTGGCTCTAAAGTAAGTTTTCCATGTACAATTAAATTTATTTTTATCAACATAGCTATTAATTTTGACAATATATAATTTATTTTTGTCAATATACATTGTAATTTAGTTTATGCGTGACTGCGTCGATCAAATTATGAAATATTGTTAATAAATAATCTATATATATAAACAAACCCATATGGTAGGGTAAACATTTAGTTAAGAGGATTTAATGACAGTTAGAGTATATTCCTTCTAAATTTGTATAAGCTCTAAGAATATATATGAAAGTGAAGCAATTTTGCATCAATCCTAATTTCCTCATTTCAGAGAATTCAAGAAGGGAAAGGGAAAACAAAATAGGCATGTGATCAGGTGGTCAAAAATAATGTTAGAAGATCTATTACATTAAGTCAAAAATGTGATCTTAAGTCAAAAATAAGTCACAAAATAGGCATGTGACTTGGGTTAAGTCACAAAATAGGCATGTTATATATTCATCTAAATATTGCATTAAATAAGTCAAAAATAGTTGAAATAAATATAAAATAAATAAATATAATTTTTCAGATTTTATTGAGATTTTTAAAGATTTTTTTGGGATTTTTTTTTTTTTTGAATGTATCGGACGATACCTGATACATATCGTCCTGAGGGTCAGGACGATACGTATCGGAAATCCGATATTTTGACCCATGATCCTGATTATTTTATTGATCTCATAAAAGTCCAAAGTCAATATTTTGTTCATCATTAATTTTATTAGCCTTTTATTTTCGTTTGGTATCGAGAGAACTCGCTTGCGAGTTTGCTCGACGCCCTAAAACTATCGGAGATCTAGCCGTTCATAAGAACCCTAGTCTTATAGATCCGCGATAGGGAACGTACACTAAAGTAATGCTATTTTGGTCTGGAATTAAATCACCTAATTGAATTTCTAGAAATTTCCGTGATAATTTGTTATTTTTTTTAATTGATTAAATCAATTTTAATCCTAATCTCAGCCCTAGCATTGCATTTAGTAAGTTCCCGCAACATTTGTTCTTGTATTTGTAAGTGTACCCATTGACCTACCGTCCAACCCACTGATCGTTTTGTCTCATGCAACTCGGCTTGTGTCGTAACGAGATGGAATTCTACCTTGTATTGCATGACACTTTCATCACGTTGTCGAAGATTTTGACAACGTTAACTAATAGGAAGAAATCAACGCCTTAGATGTGATTTCATTTTCTCTCATATGGTGATCTTCCGCGACTCAGACAATCTGATTGGACATCCTCGCACCATGTGAGAGCATACTTGAAAATTTTAGCCGCCACAGGTTTCACCTTACAATGATCTTACACTTCCTTTGATTTGAAAATATTTTCTATTAAACCAATCTAGGAATTCATCCGGATTCAACCTTTCGTGGAATTCTGGCTTGTCGACCTTGTTCCTCTAATTGTTCCCTCAATCAGGTCATGATAATTTTTCCCTCCTTACCAAATCTAGCCGGAACCACATATCAGCAATAGGAACACCTTCGTCTGTTTTCAATTCTGTATGATTATCTTCAACCTCCATGGTAGTCTCATGCTCAGGTGTTAACCCATCCATTCTTCTCAATACTTAAATTTATTCTTCCACCACCCACTCCAGATGTTAATTCAACATTGGAGCTCTTCATGCTGGCATCTCGATTAATCCCCAAGGATAAAACACACACTCTAATACCAATTAATGTAGAACTCAATCCACAAATATTTAATGAGATGAGAACCACTCTTAAATCTGTCGTTACTGTAATAAAAAAATAGTCAACAGCCTCTGAAAAGAATATGATCACAGCAGCAATGAGAGACTCAAAAGTCTCAATTTCAGCAGTCGCAACCAGTCTAAAATGACTGAGAATCACAGCAGAAAAAAGAGACTTAAAGTCTCAACTTTCATGCAGAAAACATGGAGTCTCGGTCCCCTTTTGACTAATGGAGTCAGGAGAATGGAACTCGACCAAGGTATTAAACTTGGGATTGGGCATCGGTTCAATCTGTGGATCGATACCTATTGTCTGATTCTGATTCCAAATTTTTATTATTGAAAAAATTAAAAAAATGACAGTATCAACCGATATTGTCCTTGTATCGGCCTATAGTGTGATACATATCACCGCCAATACTGTATCAATAACGGTACTGTATCAATGTCGGCGTCGGTTTGGCCAGAAACGGATACATATTGATATTGGTCGATACTTGATACCATTCTCTCAACCACCTCTTGTCACGGGGCCACTTTTAAGTGATCACGTGATTCCGAATACAAGATTGTTGATATCATTTCATTTTTCTGGTTCATGTGGCCACTTAAAGAGGGCATGCGGGCCTCATCCTAGGCCAATCTCAAAGCCCACTCGGCCTTCTTTATATGGCCCATTGGGTATTTAAATTACATCCCGTTTTAACCCTATTGTCAGTCCCTCAAATGACGTGATTTCTAGGTTGATTCCTCCCCCTTTCAAACTCTGTTTGTCTTCAAAGCAGGTCCAAACTTTCCCTTTTTCTTGCAATGCATCACAGTTTGTTGATAGCTGCTGTCTGTATAAAGCACAACACTCTAGAAAGGACTGTTTATTTCCATAAATCAATCCAAAGCAACAAAGGAGACAATGTTCTTGCAAGGTAAACAAACAACAATTTCACTAAAAAGAGGCCGGATAGTGCGAGCTTTCATAGCCTCATTTTGTCGGAAGAAGCCGTCGCAATTGTTTCATGAAGTCACGATAATCCCTATTTCTAGCCATTCTTCCATAAAATCTATTTCTGACTTGGCCAAAAAATAAATTTGGATTACTCATTCCAAAACATTAATATTAAAATAACCTGAGAAGAGTTGTTTTATTTTATTTTATTTATTTTTTCCGACCGGTAAGCTGGGATTGAACTTGCGACCTAGTGATTGCAGTATTTAACCCAAAGGAAGAATTGCCACTTAACAATCTTGAAACGGAATAATATCCTTCAAAAAAAAGTTCAAAAGTTCAGATGAATGTCTGAGAACGTGAGCTACTCAATTCCAGTTTAGCCGAGTTCTGGGCCCTACTTGAATGCTGTTTTGTAAAATTTGTAGCTTAAGCTGCAAGTTTTTAAATGAGAGTTCAGTCAGATCCAGATCTGGCCAAGTAGAGCAGCTTAAGCAGCTAGTTAAAGAAATGTTCATGTTGGACTCAGAACTGGCCATAATGTGCAGCTTAAGCAGCACGTTTTAAAACTTTTACTTTTGTAGTTTTCGTTTGTGTTCTATTGGTATTAGGTATGCTTTATGGGTTACCTAACTATTCACTAGTTGGTTTTGTTATAACAGTTCTAGCTCTATGAAAGGTTCTTCAATGTTTATTTATGTTTATAACTATGTATGGGTTGATTTGGATTGGACATTTGAATCCGATCGCAGGGGTCAGATGGGCTTATCAGAAGAAGACCAAAGAAAAATGCAAGACCTCCGTCTCCAACTAAATGGTGAGGCCAGCACGGAAAAATTCTCAAAAGAATCTACCCAAGCAATAGAGATCAGCAGCATCAGCAATGGGACCAACGTGGACTTGCCGGGCTGTTGTCAGGGTAGTGGAACAACGACATGTTGCCAGAGCTCATCACCGGAGGAGAAAATAGAAAAAGAACTTGTAAATGAAGAAGACGCGAAGGTAGTTGAGAAGAAGAGTAACAAAGAAAGTAAGATTAGCAGCAAAGGGGTTTGCACACGCAAAGCTTGCGCAATGCCAACATGGCTCGAGAGCTGGGAACGTGAGGATACTTATGCAGCTCTTGCAGTTGTTGCGGCAGCCGTGTCAGTCGCCATTGCCTGCAGCTGCTACAGGCAGTTGAGATGAAATCTCAAAACATGCATTTGAAATTTGAAAGCTATACATGGTAAGTTTTGTTTTTAGTTTCTGTATTTTTTCAGTCTTTTTAGGATTATGAGATCATGTATATGAATCTTGATTATTAGTGTATTGGAATGATCTGGTTTAGGAGGATAATTAAAAAAGCCCTAATAATAATTGAAAGACTGAAATTTTGTTGGTGGTTCACAAATCACAATTAGGCCCCTGCACCCAATTTAAAAGAAAGATTTGGTCTTTTGGGGATCCGTACCAGATGGAAACGACATCTAAGCCATCTGATTTGAAGGCTAAGATCTAAAGATCTTTGATGCCAAAGTTTGACACAAAACGATCTCTATTGTATGATTCAACAAAATCAACTGTTAAATGATATGATAGAAATCGAGTTTTGTGCCAATCTTTTGTAGTAAAGATCTCTAGATCATGACCTTCAAATCAGATGGCTTAGTTGGTATTTCCATATGGCACGTTCCCCAAAATACTATCCTTTAAAATTGTGATGACCAACGTTGTGTGCGCAGTACCATACTAACCACTCTTAATAATAGCCTTATGTTTGAAGTTTGAACTGTCGTATGAGAAAATTTAGACAGTAGACGAAAAGCATCTTAGGTGTTCATATTTTTTTTTTTAAATCTAATGAAATGATAAGGAACTGCTATTTGCAATTAGATATTCTGTATCTACAGCCACGATTTTTGCACTTGAAAACTGTTGATTGCTTCAAACAAGTCATAGAAATCATTTTTCCATTTAATCTTCCTGGTTATAGAACTTGAGATCATGGTGGACCTATCATATAGTTAGATGTTGATTCCATGTGACACGCATCCCTACAAGTGACTTGAGAACTCATTATACGTCCATGATCAGTCATTGTTAGGGGTGGGTGCCACATGGAATGAACATCTGATAGGTGCGCTATGATCTCAAGATCTATCATTTGGGAGATTGAGCTGAAAAATAATTTTTAGAGCCTTGTTTGAAGCAGTCAACAATTTTCACATACAAAAACACTAGTTATTGATATAAGACATTTGGCTGTAAATAACGTTTCCCCTAAATATCCTTAGAAACGAAAATACAAATTTAGGCCCCTTTTTATCGCTCTGTCAATCTCTCATCCCTAAAAAATCTGCTTTTTATTTAAAAAGGGGGAGGGATTCATTCAACCCAAGTGCTCACTTTTTCTGTTGAGACTTGAGCGTAATGGCGGTCATATTGGTTTGCTTCTGGCTGCAATGTACATGCATTTTTCATTATCAGTAAATAGAATGGACAGCATAAAAATTAAAATTAACGAATTCAATTTGAATAATAAATTCAAATAATACATAATTAGAATCGTATAAAAATTCAATGTTGCACTCCGTTATGCCTTTCGATGGCATCGAAAACACTTTCAACGGTGTATGTCAATGGAGGTGGAGGTCGAGGATTTTGGAGGCATGCGATAAGCCGTCTTACAATATCAAATGCCGGCTGAAACCTCATCATTATGAGGCCAATCTGTCCGATCACACCACCGGTAAATGCGACTATGGCTAGGGGCTCCATACTATCTAGTCTAGAAAAGGTTGCGATAGAAAATAATGAAAAAAATAAAATTCCTAGGAAGCTTCTAGAAGATTCTTAAAGCTTATTATTTTGAACAAGTGAAGGAAAAGTGAGCGAGCGAGGGGACATTGAGTTCCAAGTGTTATTGGAGAAGTATATATAGGGTCCTAGAAAAGTTGTAAAGTAAGGGCTAAGCGTTATTTTAGGCTTAAAATCTACGGCTCTACCTTAATATGTTTATTAACTACGTCAGTTTTTGCCAAAAATAGGAGCATTTGTTAGCGTTGGCTGTTTTTTTTGTTACTAGTGCCGTTTTTACCAACCCCGCTCTTAAAAGCTTTTATGCTAATATCCTTCTTACCAAATATAGAAGCCACATGGGTTTCGTATTAGGTGCTCGGCCCATGTACCTGTGCACGGCGATGCATGACATGCATCATAAGGATATCAAGATGTGCATTGACATATGTGCTGTTGAAGTCCGTATCTGCTCCTATAAAGAGCAAAAGCAGCTTTCTGCTTGTTCTCCTCCATAGGAGATAAAATCTGCTCTAGCGAAGAGCAGGCAGAGAGTAATTTTATCACTTAAAAGTTAAAACAACTCTCTTTCAGAGCAAATGGGGTAAGGAGTTGTATTACCAAACATGAAATCAATTCTTTGCAGGAGCCATAGAGTGAAAGAGCTACTCTTTCCCTTAAGAGCTAACCGAAACGCAGCCTTATACAACTCTAAAAGTGAAAATCGGCAAATATTTTTGTCACTTTTGGAATAGAATACCCTTACCTAAACCTGATCTACCCCTAAACTATACCGTATATGCCCTTAAGCTAGCTAATTTCCTTAATCTTCTCCCAACACTTCTTTTTAAGATAAAATTAAGAGACATTGTTGTTGGAACAATTGTGTCGGATTGCAAGAGAAGATAAAGATTGAAATGAAAATATGCAGATCCGATTTGAGGCACCTCGTAATTCGTTGTCTTTAAACTGAGATTTGCCCCTGCCACTATGATCAAGTGGCCACCAATAAGTTATCGGCAAATCGGATCCAGGATATAACGAACCGGCAACGTATTTTTGTGATCGTGAATTTGATCACGTAATCAGAACACCAAATACCGCTTAAGAAAAGAACTCGAAAGCAAACTTTGAATTCGAAAAAAAACATAAATAGAAAATGCTGTGAATAAAAGAAAGACCTCGAGTTCCCTTTTATAGAAATCAAGAGGTGCAACCGTATCGATTGGACAAAACGGTTACAGTAACGGATCAGACACAACGGTTACAAAAGATCCGTTTAGACACAACGGTTACAAAGAATAGATTTTATAAAATTTTAATGTTTTTAAATTTTAAATGCAAATGATTAAAACACGGTTAGTCTTTTGTCCAAAAAAGCTCGGCTTGGCTCGGCGCGTGCGCGCGCTTGTGTGATTGATGGGTTGCATGACGTTGGAAGCTACAAAATTCGGTGCCCCCTGGGTGAAGGCTACAAGCTTTGAGCCAAGACTACATATTATAACTCAAACCCCCAAAAGAGTTTTACCCGATATGGGACTATTCACAATAGTCCAAAAGACAAAAACCTTTTAAAATAATTAAAATATCCAACAATCTCCCACTATTTTAAAGATTTTAAAATATCAAATAATCCCCCACTATTTTGAAAGATTGAAAAAAACAAAATAAAGCTAGAAATATGTGCATAAATGAAAATGTCTTACAGGCTTGAATTTTCATTTTAGTGAAAATAATTCAAGGTTTGTCAAGGTCATTAGTGAAACTAATTCTTGAACTAACGATTTTATACGATAAATCGGAATTATGTCACACACGTATTTCATATATTTGGTGTTCAATAAAGAAGGTTAGCACATTTAGGCCCTATGCTAGTACCCTGATTTTCGTAAGTGTTTATGAGATAAAGTCATATCTCATTGAAAGCGATTCCATCCTCACACTTATAGGTAGACCTATAAGAGATGTTCTTATGACTTTAACATCTCAACACATTGTGTTATAGGACTATTAAGAGCAATGCTTAACCTTTCCTTGTCCATTACAAGTGAAACACTATCCTTCTTGGGATGTATATGAGATTTATTTCTTATTAATGTAGTGTCCTTTAGCCGCCACAGATTTATGACTTGTTTTTCCCTTTGAACCTAAACATTGATTAAACAAATATTATGTAGGGTTTCTATCATAAGTGATTGTTTAGATTTAATGGCTTTAAACCCATCCCAATTGAAGTTTTATGAATCCCATTTCTGCCAAGGCTTTTAGTAAATGGATCCGCCAGGTTTTCTACAGACCTTACTCCAATTATTGAGATTACTCTATCTCTAAGTAATTGTTTCACATAGCTATGTCTTAGACTAATGTGTCTATTTTTTTCATTATAGTTTGACTATAAGTATAATAATCCGAAAAATCGCGTTTGACAGTGACCTCAGGATCCGTGCTCGACTGGTCATAGGTTTGACTATGTAGGAGTTCACTAGATGACGTAGGGTATGATGAACGGATGAGATGTGAGAAATTAAGCGAATGTTTGGAATGTGACGAAATCCAGAGTCACATACACCTACTTCTGCTGTATGTGCTCAATACACAAGTTAAAAGGGAAATAAAAGGGTTTAATAACCCTAAAATAAATTGTTTTGGTTGTTGAAGGAGAGTAAAGAAGAGAGAGAGAGAGAGAGAGAGAGAGAGAGAGAGAGGAGTAAAGAGAGGAGTTATTGCAGCTGATTGGAAAGGGGGATTCGAGCATTTAAGGCCGGATTCGAAGCGAGGGATTCCGTTAGAGCCAAAAGCTGGAACCCTAGCCTTTCCAACCATTAGATCTAATCAATTTGAAATTGATTGAAGGTAAAATCCTTGTAAATTCAATGCATAAGTTATGTGAGTTCATTGTAGTTAAGAATGGTTTAAATTATAGGATAAAGGCTTAGAAAAATGAAGGAAAAAGAGTAGGAAAAGATTAGGAAGAACAATCCAAAAGGGGGCTGTTCCTGGCCAATTCGATTAATCAAAATTGGGATTCGATTAATCGAATTGCGCTAGGAAGTTGAAAAGTCAGAGGACCCCGAATTCGATTAATCGAATTGAGTTTCAATTAATCGACTTTGATTTTCGATTAATCGATTTTGGTATCGATTAATCGACTGAGAACCTCCAGTGAACTCCAATGGAGGGAAGAAAAGGACTTGCTGAAATCGACTAATCGAAATGGGATTTCGATTAATCGATTTCGAATTTCGATTAATCAATTTGTGATTGATTAATCGATTTTGGGAATTCGATTACTCGAATTGAGAATCAAATGGATAGAGTGGAGAATTTCGATTAATCGAATTGGGATTCGATTAATCGAATGGGAATCTCGATTAATCGATTTGAGAATTGATAAATCGATTTTAAATTTTGATTAATCGATTTTGGAGTTCGATTAATCGACTGCGCCAATTTTTATTGACTTTTGAGTTTGACTTTAAGATTCTTGGAGGGTCTTGGACCTTCTTTGTTACATCTTTAGTGATGTATTCCATATGTTATGTGGTACCATAGGTGGTATGTGTGAACTTGGGCACAAGGAGCCACGTGGGACCTTGATGCATGATCAAGCAGAGAGTTGAGGTAGGGAACACCTTGAACATGTACTTTAATTTCAAGAGCATGTATGTAGTGATATAATTATCTAATTGAAGTTGTTTTAAATGTGAAAAGCTTTATGAAAATGGGTGCGTGTGTGATACCAAAAATGTGATAAGGGCATCTGTGTGATGCAAGTAACTAAGAACGAGTAATCAAATGAAATTGAGACATCCCCAGGGGATGAGGAAGTAATAAAGGCATCAGGTGTGATGCGGGTGTGTATACATCCTAGGGATGCATACATAGGATTGAATAATTACTGTTGAGGCCTAACTGATATAAGATAACACACTTACACGATGAATAACTATATGTAATGCACATGATATTTTTGTTATTTGAGGTTTGGAGGATACCCCACCGACGTGGCGGGATACCCATGACTGACGCTGCAGGATATCCGTGACCGGTACGGCGGCGAATCCGTACACCATCACGGAGGTTTATCCGTGACCGTAAGGACATCCCAGGGATGTTGTGTAATATTTAACCCCGCCGCCTAGTGAGAAAGGGGCTTGGATCGTATTCCCAGGGAATACATATTTTTATAACTATCTAATTAGATGACGATGAAGGGTATCTCATCGGGGCTCGATGCTATATTGCTCGGGGATTACTTAAGTTGAAGATTTAAGTTTTACTTTGGGCCTGTTCAGTGTCATTCATGATTAAATCAATAGTAAAGTGATACATGCAACTTACTAGTGAATTGAGTATAAGACATCTATTTTTAATTGGTTTTCTAGCAAATGCATAGATTCATCATGCTCTGAATATCATGGAATATATGTGAGTTTTAACTTATATGTTTATTGTACTTGTTCCCTATTGAGCTAGGATGTAGCTCACCCTTTTAGACTGTACGTCGCAGGTCCTTTGATAACAGTAGCTGAGGCTTCGGGGGGCGTAGATCCGGGTGATTCGGATTTCGCGTCAGGAGACGAGTTGGAGCCTCCACCCGAGGACTTCTTCTAGGTGACTCTGCTGAGCACTTTGATAGAGAGAGTCAGTTTTGAGAGCAGTTTAGTGCGGCTTAGTATGTCAAGCCTTTATTTTGAAACAATGTAATTAAAAATAGATTATTTTTTTGGCGAACCATATGGGGTGATTCGATTATCACCGATGGTTCGGGTCGGTTCTCTATTCATGCAGTGGCATGAAGGCAGAACTGTCTTTTGAATATGCCAGTTGGGCATATTAACTTCTTCCGTTTTAATGAGATTAATTACTTTATTTATTTAATTATGCTTGTTATACCAATGTTCTGTGCTAAGCTTTGGGGCACAGTCTGGAGGATCGTGTTGATGGCACGGGTTTCGGGGTGCCGAGATTCAGGCTGTCACAATAAGCCCTTGATAGTGTTGCTTCACTATCACAATGTATAGAGATAGGTGGCACTTGTTTAATCATAATTGAAATTTCTATTAGTAAATTTTTTAATCATTTTGCTTCTTTTCCACTTATCGCTAAGGCAATGAATTTCGATTCTATAGTGAAATGTGTGATGCAAGTCTGTTTCTTTTATCCTCATGACATCGCAACACCTCCAAAAGTGAATATCCATTCACTTGTAAACTTTGATTCTTCCGAATCAGATATCCAACTTGCATCACTATATCCTTCTAAAACTTGAGGATATCCAGAAAATTGTAAATCATAATTAATAGTACCCTT
Organism: Chloranthus sessilifolius; assembly: GCA_021018995.1. Lineage (NCBI taxonomy): Eukaryota > Viridiplantae > Streptophyta > Magnoliopsida > Chloranthales > Chloranthaceae > Chloranthus > Chloranthus sessilifolius. Next base: position 23,483,250 of record CM037585.1, read on the forward strand.
TAAATATGTAAAAACATGCGAAATAACATTCCAATGAACAGAACTAGGGTTACTTATAAATCTACTTAACTTACTTACTGTAAATACGATATCTGACCGTGTACAATGCATTGGATACATAAGGCTACCAATAATTCTTGCATATTCTAACTGTTGCACACATTGTTCATTATTTTTAGTCAATTTAAGATTAATAGCTAAAGGTGTATTGACATATTTTAAATCAAAATAATTAAATCATTTCAAAATCTTTTTAACATAATGAGATTGAGTTAAAGTTAACGTATTCTCATTTCTTATAATTTTGATTCCCAAAATTACATCTACCTAACTCATATCTTTCATGTTAAAAGATGAACTTAAGATGTTTTTTGTTTATAAAATAACTTCTAAATTAGTTTCAAAAATAAGTAAATCATCTACATAAAGACATATAATAACACTATTATTATGAGAAAATTTATAATACATACATTTGTCGGCTTCATTAGTTTTGAATTCAAAATTGGTAATGATATTATCAAACTTTTCATGCCACTGTTTTGGTGCTTGTTTTAACCCATATAGAGATTTAATAAGTTTACAGACTTTCTTATCTTGTCCAGGTAGAACAAATCATTCTGATTGTTTCATATAGACCTCTTCTTTTAAATCACCATTTAAAAAAGCAGTTTTAACATCCATTTGATGGATTTGTAACTTATGTATAGAAGCTAAGGCAATTAGAAGTCTTATAGTCAAAATTCTAGCAACGGGTGCGTAGGTGTCAAAATAATCAACACCTTCCATTTGTCTATATCCTTTGGCAACTAATCTTGCCTTAAATTTTTCTATAGTTCCATCTGTTCTAAGTTTTCTTTTAAATATTCATTTTCATCCTATGGGTTTAGATCCTTCTGATAAGTCTACTAATTTTCATATTTTGTTTTCCATTATTGAATCCATTTCATCATTAATAGCTTCTCTCTAAAAAGCACTATCTCTAGATTTTATGGCATCATTAAAAGTGATAAGATCATCGTCTACATTTAGACACAAATGTTTCTTAGTGCTTTTGGTCCTATTTCCTTCAATCAAATAGATATAATAGTCTTTTGAAAGACTAGTTTCAAACCGTTGACGTTTACTTCGTCGTGGTTCAATGATAACCTCTTAATCACTTGAAGATTCAATAATTTTTTTAGATTTAAAAGATTCTCCATCTTCATAAGTTTTGCTTTCAATATTTAATTTATTAGTTAGAGTAGTGAACTTAGATTCATAGAATATAGCATCTCTAGATTCTATTATAGTATTTTTATCGATGTTATCATTGGATTCTATAGCTAGAAATCTGTAAGCTTTACTATTTTGTACATAGCCAATTTATTGAACACTAAATATATGAAATATATGTGTGGAATAGTTCTGATTTGTAATATAAGATTGTTAGTTCAAGACTTAGTTTCACTAAAAATCTTGGCAAACTTTGAGTTATTTCTACTAAAGTAAAAATTCAAATCTGTAAGACATTTTCATTTATACATATATTTTAGGCTTTGCTCTGATTTCAAAATTTTAAATAGTGGGGGATTGTTGGATATTTAAACTTTTAAATAGTGGGGGATTGTTAGATGTTTAAAAATTTATTAAACTTGTATTTTCCCAAGAGGTATGCCTTTTCAATTGAGTTGTCTTTCCAAAGTGATGTGCCTTTTAAAAATGAAGGGTCTTTCTAAAGTGGTGTGTCTTTTCAAAATGAAGGGTCATTCCAAAGGGGTGTGTCTTTTCCCAAGGGAAACGTGTTGCACCTTTTCATAGGAAAAGGGTGCATTAGCACACCACTTGATTTCTATTTAAGGAATCTAATATAATTGTTTTATATACCACAAAAAGTATTCTTTCTTCTCTTTTGTTATATCTTTAAAGGTCTTTATTAGAGCGTTCTTGTATTATTTGGTGTTCGGATAGCGTGAACGGACTCATCAAATCCTTCATAAGAATACACAGCCGGCTCGTTGTATCCTGGAACCAATTTGCCGATAATCTGCTAGTGACCACTTTGTCGAAGTGGTGGGGGCAAATATTGGTTTAAAGACAACAATATTTCTCGTGCCTCGGACCGGTTCCCTCTATTATTTTGGGTTAACATTTTAAATTTCTAATAATTTGTCTTTTTAAAATGAAGGGTCTTTCCAAAGTGGTGTGTCTTTTTAAAATGAAGGGTCATTCTAAAGTGGTGTGTCTTTTCCGAAGGGATGCGTGTTGCACCTTTTCATAGAAAAAAAGTGTTAGAAATTTGAAATGTTAACCCGAAATAATACAGGGAACCGGTCCGAGGCATGAGAAATATCGTTGTCTTTAAACCAATATTTGCTCCCACCACTTCGATAAAGTGGTCACCAGCAGATTACCGACAAATTAGTTCCAAGATACAACGAATCGGCTGTGTATATTTGTGAAGGATTTGGCGAATCTGATCACGTTATCCGAACACCAAATATTGCAAGAATGCTCAGATCAAAACCTTTAACGACGTAACAAGAGAGAAGAAAGAAGACGCTTTTTGTGGTATGTAAAATAATAATTTTAGGTTCCTTAAATAAAAATCAAGTGGTGCGTTAATGCACCTTTTTCCTATGAAAATGTGCAACACGCATCCCTTCGAAAAAGACACACCACTTTAAATGACCCTTCATTTTGAAGACACACCACTTTGAAAGACCCTTCATTTTGAAAAGACACATCACTTTGAAAAGACACCTCAATTGAAAAGACACACCTCTTGAAAAAAGACAAGTATAATAAACTTTTAAATATCTAACAATGTAACGACCCGAAATTTCCGATCAGAAAAATACGTGAAAATTCCAGATTGCTAGATTACAATCCATAATCTAAACACAGAAATTGTTTGGTATCGATTAGATAGCAACTAATATAAATAGATTGAATGCAAAAATATCCATAAATAAATCAATTTGCATTAATGTCCATAAAGAAAGTGTAAAAATTAAAAGTAAAACCACCGGTGACGGCCGTTCGTCACACAAATAGTGGCACATAATATTCAAAAAATAATCTTAATTATCTCAAAAAAGTTCATCTAATCTATACCAAGTCCAAGTCTCCAAAAGTATCTAGGGATAAAACTCCTCAGGTGGAAGATCTGCTTCTTCTTCCGGTACAAAGTTGGGATTTTCTGAATCGGGATCTGGAACCACTTCTATACCTGTGACACATAGTGTTGGGGTGAGCTAACCATCTAAGCTCAGTAGAAAAAGTTCAAGGCCAAAATTACATTTTATCCGATCAATGCATAGTTCGATGATAAATTCAAACGCAATTTAAATGACAAAATAGAATTCGGAAAGTATCATAGTTTCAAAAGCACATATACTGAGTTCTAGTTTCATATGATATTCGATAGCATCGATTCTTAGGTTTCATGTGAGTATTCATTAAATCGTTTCATTATCAAATTTCAGGTGTAGTCTTCTTAATTTATGATGACTTAAAAATATAACTTAAATATCACTAGTACAAAAATATAGTACTAGAGTCTCCAATTTTCGATGGGAATCTCCTCCTAACCATCGTCGTTTAATGAATAATTTTCTAAGTGCTCAAGCCCCTGCGTTGTGAGGGATGCTTGTGCGGTTCAATGGGCCGTCAAAACGGTTCAAAAGTGCCGAAGCACAGGATTCGGTTCAAATAAATCTCTTTAAATCACATGCAAAATTCTAATACATCGGTACAATATTCATGGTTCATAAATAATTCTCATTCTAATTCAAGTTCAAAATTCAAAGGGTCTGGTGTTCAAAATTTTAATGATTTTAATTCAATGCAAGTTACATATCATTCAAAAAGGATTCCAATTATTTTGTTACAATGCACAAGATGTAATATTCAAACATTCAATAATTAATACAAGTTATATTCATTAATTCTAATGTTTAGATACTGTACGATTTAAACAGTTCAAATTTAATTCTAATAATCATAGATCTGGCTCAAATACATCATTAAAACCTATGATTTAAGTCTAAAACATAAATTGGCATTGAAATTTCCCTACCTCAAGTCCTAACGTCGCAAGAAAAATTTTTGGTGGTGGTGTCTGGCGGTGCGACTTCGATGGTGAATCGATGTGGTGCTCGGTTGCATGTGCAAAGAAAAAGGGTGTGACAACGATGGTGTTGTCGTGATGTTGCTAAAGAAAGAGAATGATAGAAGATGTGAGTTTGGCGTTCAGGCTGCTCGAATCGTAGGAAGATCATAGAGACAAAACAGAGAAAATTGATGCTTTGTAGGCTGCTATGTAGAGAGGAGACGAGTGATAGGGTCGTTTGAAAATTCACCAACTAATAAAAGGGCAAGAGTTAGAAGTGAGTTAGGTGTGGGTTTCTCAAAAGTCAAAATTCTAAGACTTATTGAATTTGAAGGTGGGTCGGTTGAGGTTATGTGGCTGGGTTTCTCTCGTTACAAAAAGAGGAGAGAGAGAACCTGCGTTGGGAAACTACCTTATTAGAAAGGTCAATAATTACTTAAATAATAAAAAGGCAACAAAGGATTGGGACTTGAATTGTGTGCGGATCTTGGTAGTATGAGAGAGAAAAACCGCCTGTTGTGAGCATATCTAGAGAGATATTAGAGACGGCTGTAAGGCTTCTAATCAGATCCTAATAGTGTGGGGGTGAGTTGGACTCATTTAGCAAGAAAGGGAATTTAGCATTAGTTTCCAATTATAAGTAGGACTCTTAATAAGAGTGTAGAGTGACGTGTGGATTTGTTCTTAATGATTTTTTAGAGAGAGATGGAAACGTGTGAGTTAAGGGTCTTTTAATTTTGTTAAGTCAATAGCAATTTAACAATAAAAAGTAGTATGGTAATAATAGAAGGCAATATAATAATAAAATAAGGGCAAGGGATTCTAGATAGGGATGGGAAGGTCAACCAAGTAGATCAATTAAAAATTTATATGTAGGATTATGGTGGTTGAGAACATTTGGGTGTTAAGCACATATAAAAGAGATGCCTTGTTGGGAAAGGTAGCTTAAATTGAAAAGTCAACAATTAATTACTAAAAAGCAACACAATAAAAAGTAATAAACTAATAAAAGCATAGACAATTTAACTTTGGGATTCGGGTGCTATCTTTGGTACCCGAATCCAAGTTAATTTTTTTTTTTTTTTTTTTTTTTTTTTTTTTTTTTTTTTTTTCATTCTTGTTTTTGTTTTATATGGTGTGAGTGTCAATAGGGTGTGGAGCACCCATATGAAGTTTGGTGCTCCCCTTATCTAACACCATACTTTTGGAAGTTGGGTATTAGAATGGATAGCGCAAATTGGGATGGGTGCCCAAAACCAATCCGTCCCGGCACCCATATCTAATATCACACAAGCATATTGTTTCTTATTTTATTATTATTATTATTATTATTAATTTTGAATTTGGGTTACGGTCATAGTTAGGTGTATTCGCCCAATTTAAATATGTGGGCTAGAGACCACGTCACAAATATCAAAAGTTTGACCAAAGTCAAACCGGTCAAAATAATTATATTTTCATCAACGGTCAACGAGTCAACGTTAGCGAAATCAGTATCGTTACAAACAATCCCCCACTATTTAAAAGTTTAAATATCCAACAATCCCCCACTATTTAGAATTTTGAAATCAGAGCAAAATATAAAATATATGCATAAATGAAAATATCTTACAGACTTGAATTTTTACTTTAGTGAAAATAATTCAAAGTTTGCCAAGATTTTTAGTGAAACTAAGTCTTGAACTAACAATCATATATGACAAATCGAAACTATTCCACACATATATTTCATATATTTAGTATTCAATAAATTGGTTAGCACATTTAGGCCATATACTAGTACCCTGATTTTCATATGTGTTTATGAGATAAAGTCATGTCTCATTGAAAGCGTCTCCACTCTCACATTTATATAGGTAGACTTATAAAAGATGTCCTTATAACTTTAACATCTGAACACATTGTGTTATAGCGTCTATTAAGAGCAATGCTTAACCTCTCATTATCCATTACAAGCAAAACACTATCCTTCCTGAGATATTTATGAGAATTTAATTCTCATCAATGTAGTGCCCCTTTATCTGTCACGGATTTACGACTTGTTCTTCCCTTTGAACCTAAACATTGACCAAACAAATATTAGGTAGGATTCCCATCGTAAATAACTGTTTGGGGTAAATGACTTTAAACCTATCCCGATTCTTCTTTAGGCTAATACTTTCCATAATTGCTTATAATTGTAATTATCAACACATATAGTGTTTCTTCAAACATTTTTTTTGCTTGAAACCATATATCATTTATTTTCTTGTTCATTGACAAGGAAACAAGTTTCATAGAGAACTTAGAAGTTTTGACTCAATCTTTATTGGTACATCTACCAAAGGGCCCTTAAGTCAATTCATTTCTCTATCTATTTTGATATAACCAACAAACTCAATGAGATTTATAGTTGCTCCTTAATATCTCTTGTAAGATCATGATTCCCTTTCTTAAAGGAAAATCATTTTTAAATGATTTAGATCTCCAAATCTAAATCTATTATCTTTCCTAAGATAATTCAATCAAAATCATTTGACCATCTCCAAATTATCCTAGCAATCTTTTCATGATAACTCGATGTGGCGAGAATTTTATGGTCAAATCATTGATAATGATTTCAAGCTATGTCTACTCAATCAAGGGCACTCAATGATCATATGATCGAGCCCAATTAATCAATAAATCAATTATGAAAACAAGGATGACCTAGAGTCAAGCCTGTTATGAGGCTACTGAATCAACCGTTTGATCATGCTCAAACAATTGCTAATGAACAATGGTGATATGATTAAAGTCTTGAACAAACATAATGACATCTGAACACATGAGTGACAAAGTCTAGCCTTTTTGACAAGGATATTAAAAAAAAATCTCACAAGAAATAACGTAAAAATAAAAGTGATCAATAAATCATAGTCATTCAATCTTAGCCTTCAAACCAACTTGATTATATTTCTTATCATGTGGGCTCTTGATCGCAACTTTTGATCGTAGCCACTCATCACCAACCAATGATAATTGCTAGACTATCGTGGCATGATAATGAGTACTTTGGCAAAGGCTTTTAATTGATGGTGAGCAAAAAATATGATCACACATCAATTTTAAAAAAATCACACTTAGGTTTAGTGTCACTCTTCATTCACAGGTGACCCATAATAAAAAATAATTGCTCAAGTAAATAAAAGTCTTCACTTTAAATGGTTAGTTGAAGCACCTTTGGTAGTGTTTTTCTTACACCCATTATAATGCCCCAAATTCTGACATGAGGATGCCAATGGGTGCATTAAATCAGGCAGTTGGTGCCATTAAATTCACCAAAAACAAAATAAAATAAAATTAACATACCTCTTAAACATGTCGTTACCCAAAGAAACACCTCTCCACGCCTTCGTAATCGAGTTACAAATAAAGAGTTGGGTAGTGTTTCCATGTGCCATCAGATTCGAAACCTCTAAATATTGGTTTAAAATTGTTAGAAATTTGAAATGTTAACTCGAAATAATACATGGAACCGGTCTGAGGCACAAGAAATATCGTTGTCTTTAAACCAATATTTGCCCCCACCACTTCGACAAAGTGGTCACCAACAGATTACCGACAAATTGGTTCCAGGATACAACAAACCGGCTATGTATTCTTGTGAAGAATTTGGTGAATCTGATCACGCTATCCGAACACCAAATATTGCAAGAACGCTCTGATCAAGACCTTTAACGACATAACAAGAGAGAAGAAAGAAGACTCTTTTTGTGGTATGTAAAACAATGATTTTAGGTTCCTTAAATAGAAATCAAGTGGTGTATTAATGCACCTTTTGTTGGAAAATTGAATGTTGATCTGAAATAATACATGGAACCGATTCGAGGCACGAGAAATATCATTGTCTTTAAACCAATATTTGCCCCCATCACTTCGACAAAGTGGTCACTAACAGGTTACCGACAAACTGGTTCCAAGATACAACGAACCAGCTGTGTATTCTTGTGAAGGATTTGGCAAATCTGATCACGCTATCCGAACACCAAATATTGCAGGAACGCTCTGATCAAGACCTTTAAAGACATAACAAGAGAGAAGAAAGAAGACTCTTTTTGTGGTATATAAAATAATGATTTTAGGTTCCTTAAATAGAAATCAAGTGGTGTATTAATGCACATTTTTCCTATGAAAAGGTGCAACACGCATCCCTTCAGAAAAGACACACCACTTTAGAATGACCCTTCATTTTGAAAAGACACACCACTTTGGAAAGACCCTTCATTTTGAAATTTGAAATGTTAACCCGAAATAATATAGGGAACCAGTCTGAGGCACGAGAAATATTGTTATCTTTAAACTAATATTTTCCCCTACCACTTCGACAAAGTGGTCACCAATAGATTACCGGTAAATTAGTTCCAGGATACAACGAACTGATTGTATATTCTTGTGAAAGATTTGATGAATCCGTTCACCCTATCCGAACACCAAATAATGTAAGAGCTCTTTGATAAAGACCTTTAAAGATATAACAAAAGAGAAGAAAGAATAATTTTTGTGGTATATAAAACAATGATATTAGATTCCTTAAATAGAAATCAAGTGGTACGTTAATGCACAATTTTCCTATGAAAAGGTGCAACACGTTTCCCTTGGGAAAAGACACACCCCTTTGGAATGACCCTTCATTTTGAAAAGATACACCACTTTAAAAAGACCCTTCATTTTCAAAAGACACATCACTTTGGAAAGACGCCATAATTGAAAAGACACACTTCTTGGGAAAATACAAGTTTAATAAACTTTTAAATATCTAACAATCCTCCACTATTTAAAAGTTTAAATATCCAACAATCTCCCACTATTTAAAAATTTGAAATCAGAGTAAAGCCTAAAATATATGCATAAATGAAAATGTCTTACAGACTTGAATTTTTACTTTAGTGGAAATAACTCAAAGTTTGCCAAGATTTTTAGTGAAACTAAGTCTTGAACTAACAATCTTATATGACAAATCGGAACTATTCCACACATATATTTCATATATTTAGTGTCCAATAAATTGGTTAGCACATTTAGGCCATATGCTAGTACCCTGATTTTCATAAGTGTTTATGAGATAAAGTCATGTCTCATTGAAAGCGGCTCCACCCTCACACTTATATAGGTAGACCTATAAGAGATGCCCCTGTAACTTTAACATCTCAACACATTGTGTTATAGCGTCTATTAAGAGTAATGCTCAACCTCCCTTTATCCATTACAGGTAAAACACTACCCTTCCTAAGATGTTTATGAGAATTTAATTCTCATCAATGTAGTGTCCCTTTGTCCGCCACATATTTATGATTTGTTCTTCCCTTTGAACCTAAACATTGATCAAATAAATATTAGGGAGGGTTCCCATCGTAAGTGACTGTTTGGGTAAATGACTTTAAACCTATCCCGATTCTTCTTTTAGACTAATACTTTCTATAATTGCTTATAATTGTAATTATTAACACATAAAGTATTTCTTCAGACACTTATGTCTGAAATCATTTATTATTTATTTTCTTGTTCATTGACAAGGAAACAAGCTTCATAGAGAACTTAGAAGTTTTGACTCTATCTTTGTTGGTACATCTACGAATGGACCTTTAAGTCACTTCATTTCTCTACCTATTTTGATATAAGCAACAAACTCAATGAGATTTATAGTTGCTCCTTAACATCTCTTGTGAGGTCATGACTTCCTTTCTAAAAGGAAAATCATCGTCAAATGATTTAGATCTCAAAATCTAAATTTATTATCTTTCCTAATATAATTCAACCAGAATCATTTGATCATCTTCAAATGATTCTATCAATCTTCTAGCAACAACTCAATTTTGCCAAAAGATTATGACCATATGATCATTGCTAAAGATTCCACCCATTTGATCATGCCCATTTGATCAAATCCAATCAATGGTCATGAAATGGTCTTAAAATTTAAGCCACTTGATCATGGTTATCTATTGACTACATAATTGCATCAAATGAATTATGATAAGCCTAAGATCAATACCCTAATAATTTGTCTTACTCAAACACAACCGTTCAGTCATGCCCAAGCAATCACCAATAGATGGCAGGATCGCTAATCATAGTTGCACGATCTTGAACACGCGTGATCTAATGGGTATCAAAGCCTTTCTCAAAAATAACATTAGGTCCGTATAGATCCAAACTCAAACGATAATTACTGATAAACACATTATTTTATTTTGTTGGGAGAGCACCGTAATTGGTACTTTGTCACATTTAAACAAAACCCAACATTTAGGTCATCAACACCCATGTGTTGCCTAATTCAGAAGTTAGATAGTATAAAACTTTTCACCTTAAATGATTATAGAGAATTGTTGGATATTTTAATTATTGTTAGATATTGGTTTAAACCAATATTTAGAGGTTTCGGATCCGATGACATATAGAAACACTACCAAACTCTTTATTTGTAATTCGATTACGAAGGCGTGGAAAGGTGTTTCTTTGGGTAACGACATGTTTAAGAGGTATGTTAATTTTACTTTTTTTTTTTTTATAAGCGAATTTAATGGCACTGACTGGATGGTTGAATGCACCCATTGACACCCTCATGTCAGAATGTGGGGCATTTTAATGGGTGTGAGAAAAGCACTACCAAGGTGCTTCAACCAACCATTTAAAGTGGAGACTTTTATTTACTTGAGCAATTATTTTTTATTATGGGTCACTTGTGAATGAAGGATTTGTTCCATATAGAAAAGGTCTATATAGAACAATTAGAAGGATTTGTTCTACCTGGACAAAAAAAGAAAGTCTGTAAACTTATTAAATCTCTATATGAGTTAAAACAAGCATCAAAACAGTAGCATGAAAAGTTTGATAATACCATTACCAATTTTGGATTCAAAACTAATGAAGCCGACAAATATATGTATTATAAATTTTCTCATAATAATGGTGTTATTATATGTCTCTATGTAGATGATTTACTTATTTTTGGAACTAATTTAGAAGATATTTTAGAAACTAAAAATTTCTTAAGTTCATATTTTAACATGAAAGACATGGGGTCAGGCAGATGTAATTTTGGGAATCAAAATTATAAGAAATGAGAATATGCTAACTTTAACTCAATCTCATTATATTGAAAAGATTTTGAAAAGATTTAATTATTTTGATTTGAAATCTGCCAATATACCTTTAGATATTAATCTTAAATTGACTAAAAATGATGGACGATGTATGCAACAGTTAGAATATACAAGAGTTACCGCCTTATGTATGTAATGCATTGTACACGACCGAATATCGCATTTACAGTAAGTAAGTTAAGTAGATTTACAAGTAACCCTAATTCTATTCATTGGAATGCTATTTAACATGTTTTTAGATATTTAAAGGATACTATTAATTATGATTTACAATTTTCTGAACATCCTTAAGTTTTAGAAGGATGTAGCGATGCAAGTTGGATATCTGGTTCAGAAGAATTAAAGTCTATAAGTGGATGGATATTCACTTTTGGAGGTATCTCAACATCTCATAGGATTAAAGAGCAAACTTGATCAATTCCTTTATCCATTACAATGGAAATTCATTGCCTTAGCGGTAAGTAGAAAAGAAGCATCAATATAGTGTCCTTTATAGAAATTTATTATGATTATTTTTTCCATTTGAACCTAAACATTGATTAAACAAATATTAGTAGCAACACTATCAAGACTTATAGTTTAGTATAATGGAAAAGATTGACATTGGTCTAAGAATCTATCTGCCAAGGCAATTACTTAGTAAATGGAGTAATCCGTTTTTGGGGTCAAGTCTGCAGAAAACTTGGCGGATCCGTTTACTAAAAGCCTTGATAGAGATGAGATTCATAAAACTTCAATCGGAATGGGTTTAAAGCCATTAAACCTTAACAACCACTTATGATGGAAACCCTACCTAATATTTGTTTAATCAATATTTGGGTTCAAAGGAAAAAATAAGTCAAAAATCCATAGCAGCTAAATGATACTACATTAATGAAAAATAAATTTTATATACATCCCAGGAAGGGTAGTGTTTCACTTGTAATGGATAGGGGAAGGTTGAGCATTGCTCTTAATAGTCCTATAATATAATGTGTTCCAAAAGTGAATATCCATCCACTTGTAGATTTTGATTCTTTCAAACTAAATATCCAACTTGCATCGCTATATCTTTCTGAAACTTGAGGATATCCATAAAATTGCAAACCATAATTAATAGTATCCTTTAAATATTTAAAAATATGTGAAATAACATCCCAATGAACAGAACTAGGGTTACTTACAAATCTACTTAACTTACTACAAATGGGATATCCGGTCGTGTATAATGCATTGCATACATAAGGCTACCAATAGCCCTTACATATTCTAACTATTGCACACATCGTCCATCATTTTTAGTCAATTTAAGATTAATATCTAAAGGTGTATTGGCATATTTCAAATCAAAATAATTAAATCTTTTCAAAATCTTTTCAACATAATGAGATTGAGTTAAAGTTAACGTATTCTCATTTCTTATAATTTTGATTCCCAAAATTACATCTCATTTAATTCCATGTCTTTCATGTTAAAGATGAACTTAAGAAGTTTTAGTTTCTAAAATAACTTCTAAATTAGTTCCAAAAATAAGTAAATCATCTACATTTTGATGGATTTGTAACTTATGTATAGAAGCTATGACAATTAGAAGTCTTATAGTCAAAATTCTAGCAACGGGTGCGTAGGTGTCAAAATAATCAGCATCTTCCTTTTGTCTATATCCTTTGGCAACTAATCTTGCCTTAAATTTTTTTATAGTTCCATCTATTCTAAGTTTTATTTTAAATATCCATCTTCATCCTATGGGTTTAGATCCTTCTGGTAAGTTTATTAATTTTTATGTTTTGTTTTTCATTATTGAATCCATTTCATTAGTAATAGTTTCTCTCCAAAAAGCACTATCTCTAGATTTCATAACATCGTTAAAAGTGATAGGATCATCGTCTATATTTAGGCACAAATGTTTCTTAGTGCTTTTGGTCCTATTTTCTTCAATCAAATAGATATAATAGTCTTTTGAAAGGCTAGTTTCAAACCATTGACGTTTACTTCGTCGTTGTTCAATGATGTCCTCTTCATTACTTGAAGATTCAATAATTTTTTTAGATTTAGAAGATTCTCTATTTTCATAAGTTTTACTTTCAATATTTAATTTATTAGTTAGAGTAGTGAACTTAGATTCATAAAATATAGCATCTCTAGATTTTATTATAGTATTTTTATTGATGTTATCATTGGATTCCATAACTAGAAATTTGTAAGTTTTACTATTTTGTGCATAGCCAATAAAAACACACTCAACAGATCTAAGACCTATCTTAGGTCTTTCAGGATCTACTAATCTAACAAGTGTCCTACACCTCCAAACTTTAAAATAGGTTAGACAAGGTTTTCGATTCTTCCAAAGTTCATATAGTGTAGTTAAAATTTTCTTATGTGGAATTTTATCCAAAATATGAGTGGCAATTAAGAAAGCTTCACCCCATAAATTTTTATTGGAATTAGCGTTCACTAACATTGCATTAGTCATTTCTATTAATGTTCTATTTTTCTTTCGACAACTCCATTTTGTTGTGGGGTATAAGGAGTCGTTACCTTATGACGAATTTCATGAATTTCACAGAAATTGGAGAATTCATTTGATATGTATTCTCCACCCCGATCAGATCTAATGGTTTTTATTCTTTTATTTAATTGATTTTCTACTAATGCTTTATAAACCTTAAATTTTTTTAAAAGCCTCATTTTTTATATTTAATAAATATATATGAGCATATTTTGAAAATTATTTATAAAAGTAATAAAATATCGTTTACCTCTTCTAGTAGGAACATTATTTAAATCATAAATATCACTGTATATTAAATCTAATAAACATGAATTTCTAATAACACTAGGAAAATATTTTCTAGTAATTTTAGTCTTAGCACATATACTACAAGCACTACTAGCAAAAGGTTCATGTTTTGAAAGTAAATCTAAGTTAGTAATATATTTCATAGACCTATAATTAATATGCTCTAATCTATCATGCCATAAATTAGAAAGAGAGACCGAGTAAGAAGAAAGAGAAATTTTATTAATTGAATCAGTTACATTGAGTTTGAACATGCCTCCCATGACATATCCTTTTCTAGCAAATTCATCATTCTTGGATAAGATAAACTTATCCGATTCAAATATAAGTTTGAAACCATGCTTGATTACTAAACCACCCGATACAAGATTCTTGCGAATGTCGGATACATGGAGCACATCAGTAAGTGTCGTAACTTTTTCGGATGTGAAATTCAATTTCACTTTCCACGCCCTATGATCTTTGCCGTAGATGAGTTCCCCATGAAGAGATCTTGATTATTGTTAGCTTTATCATACGTCACAAACATGAGACGATTATTACAAATATGTTTTGTGGCACCCGTGTCGATCCACCATTTATTGATGTCACTAATTAGATTTACCTTCGAAAAAACGGCTACAAAGTTATTTTTCTCTTCCACTGCATTCATTTGATTCTTCAATTTCTTAAAGAGGTAACAATCCCGTTTGAAGTGTCCGAGTTTCCCACAATGGTAGCAGCCTCCGCTCTTCGGTACCATGGTCTTGGCGAATTTATTATTTTCCTTGGATTGAGAAAATTCTCTCTTCCTCTTCTTTGATGGTCTACTGACAATCTTAGACTCAACCAAGTGTGTCTTTGATGTCATATCAATGTGATATTCGATTTTGTCCCGAACATGAGATTCTTCCTCAATACGTAAATGAATGAGAAGATTTTTCATAGAAATCTTCTCGTTATTACGTTTATGAATTTTTCGATAATCTTTCCAAGATGGAGGCAACTTGGCGATTATCACACCAACCAGAAAATTCTCATCAAAATGAGAACCATTAGCAATCATATAATTTATAACTACTTGAAAATCATGTACTTGGCTAAGAATAGGTTTATTATCGACCATTTTAAAATTAAAAAATTGACTGATAATATAAAAATTATACCCTGCATCTTCTGTTTTGTACTTCTTTTTGAGTGCGTCCCAGAGTTCCTTCGAAGTGTTGTAGGTGCGGTACATGTCGAACAATGAATCCGACAATACATTCAGAATGTAGCCCTTGCATGTATAGTCTTCTTCCCATTTCTACTTTTTTCGGGCTTCATTGAGTATTGATGATTCGGTAACAGTTGAGCACGAATTCATGATAACGTACACAACTTTCAGTGCAGTCAACAGAAAGTGTAATTTCTGTTGCCACCGTTTGAAGTTAGAACCATCAAAACTGTCCAACTTGTGGATGTTGTTGGGCAATGCGGGATGGATTTTATCGGTTAGTACGGAAGAAGTCGAAGACTGGAGATGAGCCATCTCGGTTTAAAATTGTTGGAACAATTGTGTCGGGTTGCAAGAGAAGATAAAGATTGAAATGAAAATACGCAGATCCGATTCGAGGCACGTCGTAATTCGTTGTCTTTAAATCGAGATTTGCCCCTGCTACTATGATCAAGTGGCCACCAATAGGTTATCGGCAAATCAATTCCAAGATATAATGATCCGACAACGTATTCTTGTGATCAGATTTGGTGAATCTGATCACACAATCAGAACACTAAATACCGCTTAAGAAAAGAACTCGAAAGCAAACTTTGAATTCGGAAAAAACATAAATAGAAAATGCAGTGAATAAAAGAAAAACCTCGGATCCCCTTTTATAGAAATCAAGAGCTGCAACCGTACCTATTGGACAGAACGGTTACAGTAACCGATCAGACACAACGATTACAAAAGATCCGTTTAGAGACAACGGTTACAAAGAATAGATTTTATAAAATTTAAATGCAAATGATTAAAACACGATTAGTCTTTTGTCCAAAAATTTATTTTATAAATGCACCGCACTGCCACGTCACGTACACGTGCTCGTGCCCATCCCGGCTCGGCGCACGCGTGCGCGTGTGTGTGACTGATGGGTTGTATGGCGGTGAAAGGTACAAAATTCAGTGCCCCCTGGGTGAATGCTACAAGTCTTAAGCCAAGACTACATATTATAACCCAAACCCCTAAAAGAGTTTTACCCGATATGAGACTATTCACAATAGTCCAAAAGACAAAAAACTTTTAAAATAATTAAAATATCCAACAATTGGTTGCAGTTCCTAATGTTCCTCTAATTTCTTTCATTTGAAAATTTATTTAATGGGATCTCGCAATACGTCAAAGGTGAATCCTTCAAAAACTTTCTGTTAGGTCCCATATATTTTTAACCAAGCCCTTAGTTTCCTTTGTGTCTGCAGTCCTACTTGATTTTCCTATTGAGTTTAGTCCCACATTGGATAATCATAGTCTTGTCTCTCCTCTTAAATGATCTTAAGCCTTTCTGCTCACTGTCTATTAGTTTTGAGTTGGATGTCCAAAATTATTTATTATTAGAACAAGCCTTTCTCCATTGTACATCACCCAGTTCATTTATCGATATTGTTTGGTTCAACCCGGCCAACAAGTGTAGGGGTATGTTGAGCTTAGTCCCACATTGGACAATCATAGCTCTCTCTCTCTCTCCTCTTATAAGATTTCGGGCCTCTCTACACATTGCCAATTGATTTTGAGTTGTATGTTCAAATTTAACATTCTTTGAAAGTGTTGAGATTGTGCCTTGAATTCACTTGATGGCACTGATTAACAGGTTGGACTGTACACCCAGTCACAGCTGTGTTGGTCGAGTCTGAATTTTTTTAAGGTTATTGAGGGTCTTTTTGTTATATTTTATATTAGGCGATTATGCTTTGTATTAGATATAAATTCTAATTATAGATTAAAATTATATTGAAGGAAACTTGATTTTTATATTGAGTGAGGTGAGATTTGAGAGATTTATCACACTAGTTTTTATAATTAATGAATGGACTCACCCGTGAACTTAGACAAATTGCCGCTCGACACAGCATAAGCCAAGCCACTCCTCGCTCCGCTCTGCTCTAATACCTAATATATTTACATCCATATTTTACAATGAAAAAAAAAAAAAAAAACTTACTTTTTTACCTGTAAAGAATTACCATGAGAGGGCATTACTATGAACTGAACATGTCCTTAAAGACAAGGGTGTGCCATAAATAAAAAAAAGTGCAGTAAATTTTCTTTTATTAAAATTTTATTTGTGGTCATACAGATTTGCAAAGCTACTTTTCCTTTTAAAGTCGGCTTTAGAGAGCGATAAATTTTGTTCTCATATATTTGTAGATCTTTATTAATGAACCATTTCCTACTAAGGCAAAAAAAAAAATAAGAAAAGGATGACGACGATGCATAATGTTATGCCTCATTGCAACGGACGCCCATTTTAACTAGTAAATATAATTAAAGATATGGTGTACCCATGGGATCAAGAACAATTAACTTTGCGTCATCATACACCATGGGATCAAGAACAATTAACTTTATGTCATCAATTTAAATAATATAATTTTACATTTTAGAATCAGTGGAAAATTCAAGATCGTACTCCATTATCTCCTTCGATGGCCTCGAAAATACTTTCGGCCGTATAAGCATGTGGAGGCAGAGGACGAGGATTTTGGAGGCACGCGATCAGACATTTGACAACATCAAAGACGGGCCGAAACCACATCATGATGATGCCCATCTGTCCGATCACTCCCCCGGTAAATGCAACTATTGCTAGGGGCTCCATGCTCTCTCGCCGGTGAGGGTTCCTTGATCTTGGAGAAAAATAATGAGAAACAATAATAAAAATTTTTGTATGGAGCTTATTAGCATGAGTGAGAGAGAGAGAAAGAGGAGAATTGAGCACTTCAAGTGTTATTTGGAGAAGATTTATAGGGACTAAGAGAAGATTCAATTAATTCAATGAATGTGAGGGTTAAGCGTTATTTTAGGCTTTAAAGTGTGATGAAGTTAGGATGTTATTTACTTTAAAAGCTTATGCTTTGTTTTTTTTATTTGAGAAAAAAGCTTATGCTTTTTTAGTTCTTAACAAATATATAAACAATAACCATAGGAAGTTGTATTAGGCGCCTAAGCCATGCACACTGGGCACTGATCATGCGGGCCTGTGCAAGACCCGTGCACCACCTATTGTAACTGGTCGCATGCTGAATAATCTGTACACGTGGAAGAATCTCTCATCAACCATCTAACATGAGCTAAATAATCGAAGTCAGTTCGCCCAGTGCCCTTTATCGTCTGCTACTTAAAATCTTTATTTGATTTTATAAACAGATTAATATAAGTGCCAAACCTCCAGTGTAACCTGAGTTTTAGGTCAAATGACTAAAATGGTCCTCTGGTCAACTTTTTTTTTCGTAAAAACAACTTTGAAAAAACGGTTTGCGTTCCCTAAGACTACCGTCACCGTCATCCAAACCTTTAAAAATGGTGCAATGTAATTTCCCAAATCTTATTTTGGTGCCATGTGGCCTAAGGGTACATGGCAAAGATTAATTTATAAAAATTAAACTTAAATAAAATAAATACTAACATGAATATCTGAAAATTAGATGATTAAATGTAGTCCATTTTTTATTTTTAAAATATAGATGAGTTTTCAAAAAAAAATAAAAAATAAAAAATAAATAAATAAATAAATTTACTCCATGCCACGTCCCGTTGGTTTAATACGACACCGAAATTCTATTTTGTATGCCACATAATACCATTTTAGAGGTTGGGACCACGGTTAGATAGTCCTTGGGGCTACCTACCTGATATGTCCATGAAGTTTAAACTTTTTATTTTTTTATTTTTTTATTTTTTATAATTAAAGCTGAGGACCTCACCCCTATCATTAAAGAACAAAGCCAAAACACATACAATAACAAGGAAGATCACCCAGCTGCTAAGAGAGTCCACCTAGCTGCTAAGAGAGTTTCGGCAATGCCATCACCCCCTAAACAACCAAAGGGATGCAAGCCACATAGACATAATTAGAAAGCCAAAGGAACAAAAAAAGAACTAAAAAGCTCCAAAAGAAAACTCAGAGAACAAGATGTTCAAATTGAGAACCCAAGGGAAGGATAACTTGACAAACACTAAACTAAATCAACTAATGTAGAGCCAGCATAAGACTACACCCTCCATCAATATCCCCTAAATTATAAATATTGTTTCTAATCGAAAACGGCTAGATAATCTTTAAGCTCTGCGCCCATTACAAAATTTTAATTTGGATTTTTTCAACAAGCATCGAAATCTGCATTTCCTTTCCTTAAAAAATTTTCATGTTCCTTTCTTTCCATATCCATAAAATCGCGAAAGAAACTAGACTCCAAATTTTACCTTATCACAAGCCTCCATGACTATAGTGCCACATTTCAAGAAGTTTACACTTGTTCACTGCAATTTTTCAATCTTCCTTGAGTAATTGTCTTTGCCCGTTTGAAAAGGGGGCTTGACTTTGCAGAGGCCTCCTAAGGTTATGAAGCACCATGTAAACTATAAATTTCTCCAAAAGCTGACATGTTTTAACCCCCCAAAGTGTCTGCTCAAAGGCCTCAGGAGGTAAGGTTATGAACCACCCTTAAGACACTAAATTCTTTGAAAGGTTGACATGTAACGATTTCAAGACCCCAAATAGTCCACCCCTCTCTCTCTTTGGTCTCTCAATGGGCCAGATTAGGGCCGGGCTAAGGTTCAACCTAGCCCTAATCTACCGGGTTAGGTTCCCAAAATTTTCAGTCAGACCCTAACCTAGGCTGCGATGTACTCGGCCCAAGCCCGGCCCCTACCGGGCCAGGCCGCTCTTGGGCATTTTTTTGGATTTTTTTTCTAATAAAATTTGATTAGACTTATTTTTCTACTAAAATTTAGTTGAACTTAAACTTTTTTTTTTCTAATAAAAGTTTGAAGAAGGTTAAAAATTTAATTAAATAATTATATTAACATTATAAAGGCTCAGGTACATGCTTTTATTCAAATATTACATTTTAGTTTGTTGCACAACGGTTATAATGGACAACGACTATTCTCATAACATTTAAGTAAATTATATTTGATTAAAAGGAATTTTTTTTATAACTTTAAAAGGGTAAGTATATAATATATATATATGTATATATCCGGGCCGGGTGTTGGAACACTCAACCCAAGCCCGGCCCGAATTTATTCGCGTTGCAACGTGTTTTGCCCGATTCAGATACCGGGCCGAGTTTGCTTAATAGAAAGTACCACTTTTTCTAGGCCGAGTACGGGCCAAAATATGGACCAGCCCGACCCTCTCTCTCTCTCTCTCTCTCTCTCTCTCACACACACACACACACACACACACACACTCACACTCGCAGAGTCTTTGAAAAGTTGACATGTAAAGATTTCAAGACCCAAAAAGTCCACCCTCTATTTCTCTCTCTCTCTCACACATTCTCTGAAAAGTTGGCATGTAAAGATTTGAAGACCCCAAAAAGTCCCCCTCCTCTCTCTCTCCAGGGCCGGCCCTGACATTTTAGGGGCCCAAGGCGAGTTCCTAAAATGGGGCCCCTATTTCAAATTACTTTATAATATATAAAAAATTCGCCACAATTTTTTTTGACAAATAAAATAATACTCATATTCTATTTTACTATATATAATTTGAAAATGTAATTAAGAATTTAATACAAGTAAATATTAAAAGAAAATGCAATACTCGTAATGCAATACTAAAAAATTTCATTTAAATATTTCTCTTCTCGCATTTTTAGCGGCAAAATCACTGATTAAAGTTGTATAATCAATCTTATCCACCATATCATTTTCAATGGATAACATAGCTAATCCATTTAATCTTTCTTGTGACATCGTTGATCGAAGATATGACTTGATCAACCTTAATGTTGAAATACTTCTTTCACCAGTGGCAACAGTAACTGGTATAGTTAGCAGTATCCTATAAGCAATCCGGACACTTGGGTAACAACCTTCCATTTGCTTCAAATAATTTAACACTTCAATCGGCTTCACTTCTTTCGCAAAGTATCTTTCAAGACGTTCAATTCAAGATAAATGCCCATCAATATCAACATGTTGTTCATGTTTAAGAACATGTTCAAGATTTACGCAAAAGTCTTCAAACATTCTTCACTGACCAAACTTAACTTTTTTAAATCAAACAAAAGTCCAAAATGTTGCTCATATATTTTAAACTGTTCAAACCTATGCTCAATTGATGAAAGACCTTGATCAATAATATAAGTGAAGTAGTTAATTCTGAATGATTCTTCAGCTGACTGTGACACTTCTTCACTTGCATCCTCATCAAATTGTCTCTTTCTCCGAACAATGCGCTTTTCACGAAATATAGGCTCGATCCCCATTTGAATAGCAACTTCTTTAGCTTCAATTAAGGCCTCCGTAAACCCACTTTCTCTATACCTTTTAAAATAGGTAATGAGCCCTTCTAACTGTTGGATAGCAATATTAATATTCATACTTTCTTCTTGAAGAAACTTGCTAACAGTATTCACAGCAAACAATACATTGTGCCAAATAATCATAGCTACTAAAAACTCATAGCTCTCAAGTTCATTTGTTGCGAGGGATTGGGCTTCACTAGAACTTTTACTGTCATTTTCACAAGTAGACTCTGCCAGGATAAGTAAAGCATCTCTTATTTCTAAAGCTTGATACCTTATTGCTTTAATACTTTGAACACGACTCTCCCAACGTGTTTGTGATAACCCCTTAACTGTAAAACCTTTCACATTATCTGTTAAAATTTGCCACCGCTTTGTAGAGGATGAAAAGAGTGTGTATATACGTTGCACTACGCCGAAAAATGTTGAAGCTTTAGAACAAGAGTTCGCCATGTCAGAAAGTGCAAGGTTTAGACTATGACAGCCACATGGGGTGTAAAATGCTCTAGGATTTATTTCAAGCAATTTTTTTTGTACACCTTTGTGTTTTCCTTTCATATTGGATCCATTATCATATCCTTGTCCTCTTATATCATCAATATTAAGTTCAAGAGTCTTCAAAACTTCTACAAGAATATTAAAAAGCCCTTGACCTGAAGTATCACTGACTTTCAAGAATTCTAGAAAGAACTCTTTCACTTGCATTTGACTCGGTGACTCATCAACACATCTTACAACAAGAGACATTTGCTCTACATGGCTAATATCTGGAGTGCAATCAAGTATTATCGAATAGTACTTCGCTACTTTGATTTTCTGAATAATTGTATTTTTGATCATATCCCCCATCAGTTGTATTAACTCATTCTGAATTTTGTGACTTAGATAATGATAATGAATTTCTTTATTTTGGACTCGTCGAAGGTGCTCTTGCATTATTGGATCAAATTCGGCTATCATTTCAACTATACTCAAAAAGATTCCATTCCTCTCTTGATAAATCTTTTCATTATCCCCTCGAAATGCTATATTCTTGGATGCAAGAGTCTTCACGATGGAAACAATCCTTATCAACACACGCCCAATGCTCTTTCTCTTTCTTTATTTTTCTTGGACCTCTTGATCAATTGTCTCATTCTTTCCCAATCTCAAACTCAACTCAATCCATTTGCTCATGCTTGTAATATGTTCCTAGTCTTTTCATGACTTTTCAATCTTTCGCTTATATTCTTCTAATCATTGAATCCTTCTTTAGCCAATTGAGTAGTCATTCCTTCCGTGAAAACAACTTGCAATCAAACAATAAACTCTTTCACTAGTATTTGAATATACTAACCATTTTCTATCATTCTTTTCTCCATTTGCTAATTGTCGCATGTAATGAGAAGACGAGAACTTCCTACCATAAATATTTCTCGAAAAAATTTGATTCTCATCTCTCAAAGGACCCTTCTCTTCTAAGAAGTCTCTAAGACTCATTGGACATTGTTCCAATTGCTTGGATCATATATATTTAAAGGCCAACATTCCCTATCATCAATCTCATTCTCATTTATATTTTCTTCTTCACCATCATATTCTCCTTCATTCACCAAGTCTTGGCCTTCATATTCTTCATTATTCTCGATTCTTCCTTGTTGCTCAAGTTTTGTCGTTTGTTTACTACTTCCAAAGAACTTATAAATGGCTCCTTCTTGAGACCTAATAAATTTTTCTATCTTTTGCTTCTTTCTTCTTTTCTCTGCTCCAGAAGGATAGCTTCTATTTGACATGATTTCTCAACTACAAACGTGAATTTAAGACAAGGATAAGTTGCTAATACTATATATATAACGATGCCTTCAAAAAAAAAAATTCATTTCTCAAATAAATGAATATTTCTTAAAGAAACATTAATATCTATCATTTAATTATCGACATCATAAATAAATTTCTAAATAAAAATAAGGGCACTAAATTGTTAATACCATATATATAAACATATTTCCTGAAATGGGTTTAAATTAACTCCAAGATAACTAACTTTAGTTCTTTAAATTAAAGAAGATGGTAAACGTTTTCGGATTTTCCTTTGCCTTTCACGGACTTTGAAAGTTCAAGATCGTCTTGAAATCTGAGATTATTAGTAATGAAAATTAGTGCTGCAAACAAAACAGAAGTCTTAGGATCTTGGCTAAAACAGAGTATTTGAAAGATCCCAAACTCTTAGCTATGCACCAAGTTCGAAAGAATTAAAGAACAAGTAGATAATTTTTAGTAAGTTGTGAATTCGGCATAAGATGCTTATGAACATCTAAGTATCAACTGGAATTGCAAATCAGAAAATTTTCTTATGGGTAGTCCGAGTTTTTTTCAAAGAGGAAACAGTTTTGATTGTTAGCAAGGAAAATTAGTAGTATAGTCTTATGTACAAGAATATGAATAAAACAATTTTGAATTTAGTAGGGAAAATTAATAGAGCTCTTTTGATTTCAATGCCTACTTGCAATTAGTTTTAACCATTATCCTAGTTTGAATGATTGTAGAAAACATGGTTTTAAATATTTCAAATGCACGGTTCTTCTGAAAATGGCGCATCCTCAGTTTAGAAAATGAGAACAAACCACTTCGAATTCGTCTACATTAATTGTGATTATGCATAAATTTGGAGCTAAACCCAATAAACAGCAACTAAATGCCTGGGTGTAATCCGAAATTATATCGAAATCATTGAAACTTGAAACCCATTAACGAGAATATGATAGGATTTTACCTTACGGATCTCGAATGACCGAAATCCATTTCACTTCATCAAGACTCCTGCCAATGCATCAGTGGCCTCAATGCGAGATAAAATAAGCCAGAGATTTGTAAAAATCAACTCATCTGTATCCACAAAATGACTTGATTTCAATTCTCAGCCACAAGAATTAAAAGATCTAGTATAACTACTTTCCTGAGGATTCATGTGAATAAAATTATGATCTTGGGAAAAAAAGTTGGAAGGATCTTCTTTTGGGTCAAAAGAGTAGTTGAAAGCATGTGATTTAGTTTTGAAATTTACTTTTCTCTTTAAATTCAGTTCATTTTGTTTGTTTGATTAATGTGTAAAACTTATAATCCTAAATGCAGTCCTCTAAAAACAGAATTCTTTATTTTTTATTTTGAATTTCTTAAAAATTCATCGTAATTTAAATCCATGGTTCTACCATAGATATCCGAAATTGCAAACTACAAAGTGATTCTTACTATAATATAAAGGAACAAAAAAATGAATAAATCCAATTGAATAGTTGCTAAGATCTCTTAAACAGGAATGAGCTACTTGAAAATTGATTCAACCCAAGTAATCAATTAGAAAATAATCTGCAAAGTGTAAATCTGATAGGAACTTCGAAAATTGAGTTAATACAAATACATAACATTGAAACAAGCCCATAAATTTATTATAAGAAAATAGGAGAAATAGAGGCTACGAACTAAAGGGTCTCTTGAAATCGTTCAATAAAAGCTGTTCACATTGAAAATAAAATCAAACTTGAAGTGAAAAAAGGCCTTAATTTTTAACATAATTAAGAAAGAAAACCATATAATTTAAGAGACAATGACAATAACAGTGAATCAATTAAGGCAACAATAAATATAGGATTAATCCTTAAAAAAATTAACCCACTTAAATGAAAAAGGGTCTAAATTTTAAGAAAATTAAGACCAAAACCCATATAAATTAAGAGATATTCACTATGAATCAATTAAGGCAACAATAAACATATAGTGAACTTTTATTAAAATCAACCACTTAAAATGAAAAAGGTGTAAATTTTAAAGAAAATTAAGACAAAAGCACACATAAATTAAGAGATGATCACAATAACTATGAATCAATTAAGGCCACAATAAGCATTTAAATTTTTTTTAATCTACTTAAAATAAAAAAGGGTCTAATTTTTAAGATAATTAAGATAAAAACACATATGAATTAAGTGATAATCGCAATAACTATGAATCAATTAAGGCCACAATAAACATATAATGAATTTTGAATAATTAAGAGAGAAAAAAAGCCAAAGAGAAGAACTTACAAGAACATTGTGGTACAGCCAGAGAGAGAGAATCGGTTTGGGTTTGGCCCGCTTGGGTTTGGGTTTGGGTTTGGGTTTAGGTTAGACTTTAGAGAGAGAATAGCTGGTGGAGAGGAGAGCTGGAGAGGGTTTCGGATTGTTTTGGATGGGCGCTGCCCCTGCCACGCTGGAGCTTGGTGGCTGGTGGAGGCGTGGAGCCGTGGAGACGCTGGAGAGAGGAAGAGGAGAGAAGGGGCCCTTTATATGCTAATAGGTTTTTTTTTTTTTTTTTTTCAAACCTAATTTTTGTAAAGAATTTTGGATTCCGGGGCCCCTAGAAATCGGGGGCCCAAGGCAGCCGCCTGGCTTGCCTTGGCCCAGGGCCGGCTCTGTCTCTCTCTCTCACACACACACACATACATACATACATACATACATACACGCAAAAACACACACACATACACACGCCAATTTCAGCATATATCATGAATTTTGTTGTGGGTACATAGGTAGGTTCACAGTACAACTTGGAAATCTTTACTGCTATACTATGATGCTTCTTTAACATAAGAAATCCATCATAGTACGAATAGTTATACATGGCTAGAAATTGTAGTTCCACCACTAAAAACCCCAACCAACTAAACAGAAATATTACATTTTTTTTTCTTCCTGACAACTCAGCCCCCTCTCCAACCTGATAGAGGTGGCAGATTTAATTACATGAACTAAATTACATTTCCTAACAAACCCTCATTGACGTAATCTGAAAGTTAATATTACAACCCATAATATATACTTCTAATCCCCGAACATTGTAAAAGAGGCATAACTGTATCTTCAGCTGATGCATCAAGCGTTTTAGGGTTCATTATCACTGGTTTACAGACTGCTCCATCTATTTTCGGGCCCTTCCGGTTCAATCACCATCGACTTTTAGACCATTTAGGGAGTGAGAGAGCCCATTTCGGTCTTCAAATTTATGTAATTCAGATTCTATGGTTTGAGCAATTATTGATCCTTCTTGGTCTGGCTCAGGCACGCTCACGTGGAAAGAGCGTTGCTTGATGGGTGCTACTGGGTTCATGTTTGATGATTGCTGCTTCATATAGCCATAAAGCTGCTGATGGAAGGGATGGTCTAATGAAAAATAGTCATCTTCACCAGGAGTTGAATACCGGGATGAGCCAGAGCCGAGCCTTCGACAAAAATGAGGAAGCGATGCATAGTCCATTATCTGCATATGCCAATGAACAAAACGAAGGATCTCACCACAGGTACTGAAGGAATATACAATATAGGTGAAGGGGTACCTGCACTAGAGTTGTAGGGTTGAACTCCACACTCAAGTGTGGATCATTTTAAAATAAAATGGATTAGCAAATATTAGCTAATGGTGTATTGTTACCATATCCTGCATTTAGTATGTATAGAGATACAAGGGGACTGATTATGTGTCAGATTTATGGCTTGGCAGATTACACGAGATTACAACAGATTGCATTTTGAATTTAAAATTTCAATTGATGTATATCCTACAACTATTCCTGCAAGATGTTAGGTGTGAGAGGAGCTTCTTGATTTGCTTGATGTGGTGG
Source organism: Chloranthus sessilifolius (assembly GCA_021018995.1). Classification (NCBI taxonomy): domain Eukaryota; kingdom Viridiplantae; phylum Streptophyta; class Magnoliopsida; order Chloranthales; family Chloranthaceae; genus Chloranthus; species Chloranthus sessilifolius. The sequence goes on from CM037585.1 coordinate 23,510,375, forward strand.
CTGGCGTGGTAGAAGATTTCCATCATTAATTGATGAGGTGGCTAGTGTGTGGTGTGGCATAAAATTGGTATTTGCTAATACACCCCCTAAGCTGACGGGGCATTGGCGAACCATCAGCTTGGTCTTTAGTTTTTGAAAGCGAGCGGAAGTAAGCCCATTGGTAAAGACGTCAGCTATTTCGTCCAAGGAACAAACATATCGGATATCAAGTTCTTTGTACACTATTTCTCACTGACAAAATGGTAATCTACCTCAATATGCTTAGTGCTTAGTGCGGGACATGGAATTTTAGGTTTGAGGCAAGAGATATAGCGCTAATGTTATCACACCATATTACTGGAGCATATGGGTGAGTATGGAGATCCTTTATTAATTGTTGTACCAATATATTTCAGCAGCTGTGTTGGTGAGAGAACGGTATTCAGATTCTGTGCTGGAACGTGACACCGTGGACTGCATTTTGGAGTTCCATCATTAATTGGTGGCGTGGCTGGTGTGCTGTGTGGCATAAAATTGGTATTGCTAATACCATAAAATAAAATGGATTAGCAAATATTGGCTAATGGTGTACTGTCACGGTATCCTTCTTCATTTAGTATACATAGAGATACAAGGGGACTGATTATGTGCCAGATTTATGGCTTGGCAGATTACACGAGATCCCAAGTTCCAACAGATTGCATTTTGAATTTAAAATTTGAATTGATGTATATCCTAATGCTATTCATGCAAGATGTTAGGCGTGAGAGAAGCTTCTCGATTTGCTTGATGAGGTGGCTGGTGTGGTAGAAGATTTCCATCATTAATTGGTGATGTGGCTGGTGGCTGGTGGCTGGTGTGTGGTGTGGCATAAAATTGGTGTTGTTAATATATGTGCCATGCTGTATGTGATCAGGTGTTTCACCACATCCTCTAAAGGTTCACCAGTCGCATTACGGTTTAAGAATTTTTTTTTAAAAAAAGAAGGCATTTTCGCCCTTCATTTCACAGTTCACAGATTTGGGTTTTTCATCCAAAAAATTTACGCTTAAAAATTTAAACTTTGACCACAAGATCAACGGTGCAAAAAAGTCGGAAGCTAAAGCATCCTCAAAACTGGGATTCTTTAGGTACGTGCATGTAATACATTGGATGGGATAGTGCCACTCTGCACTTTGAAAATTTACTGTCATATTAAAGTGCATAGGACAGTTACACTGCTATAGGATTAATCCTTTCGACAAGTGAATCTAATAAATTTTATTTTAAAATTGAATGGTGTTCTTTGATTCACCAACTGCTGATGCTCCGCTTGGTTAATATCCAAGTGTTTTGAGTGCACAGTTCAAGTGTTTGGAACATTGAAGGTTCAAATATGGATTTATTATTATGGATTTGGCTAAGAGCATTTTCAAATGTGGGATCCTCAGATAATAAAATCCTGTATGAATTGTTATATTTTAATAAAATGTTTTCAAAAGAAAAACTATCTAGCATTTGTTTTAAAAAATATTTGGACTAGATGTGTTTTCTTAGTGAGACAGTGAGCAGCATCCTACAATAACCATGAGTTCAACAATAGTAGAGGTACTATATTCATGGAGCATGAAAAGGGCATTTTTGTAAAAAGACTTAATTTAAAGTGTGTTTATAAAGGAGCACACTGTCATTATGGGGCATGGTTGCTAATCCTACATGCATACTGTAGTGATCTGAAATTTTATGCATTTGACACATCTTATTTTTGTGTATATGCCTAATAGTGTATATCCCGCATACCTGGAATTTACAAAAGTTTTAATTGAAAATATTAGTTTTACTTTTAAACTCTTATATTTATTTCTGCAATTAATTGACACAAGTTATGTGGCAGCATAATGGTTAGAGGCTTGGTTTAGGGACGAGGTTAGCGGTTGAAACCTTGGTATCCTAGTTTTAAACCTTTAGTTTGGCCTTTGGTTTAAAATTTTAAACATATTGCTATGATGTGTTATCTTAACACCGGATGATTTCCTAATAAGTGTCAAAAGACTTAATACGGAAAATACCCTAACTCAAAATCTTATTAGAGTCTTTCTTAAGAAACTAGAGAGTTGTCCGCATAAGAAACCCTAGAGACTTTAAGGGAAGAGATTGTAGACCAAAACTTCAAGATTTTGTGTGGTTTCAAAAGTTTTTTTTTTTTTTTTTTGAAGATCTACAAAACTTTCTTAATCGATTTCACAAGCGATTTTATCATCCTTCAAGACCCATCTTTGTGGTGAGGAGCTTATTTGGGATTCGAAGATTCGCTTTTACGTTAGATTAAGGTATAGAGAAATCATGCCTTCTTTTAGAATTTAATTACGGATTAAATGAAGTATTTATATCAAATGATATATTATGTTACACGTTAAATGAATGAATGTGATTAGATTCAAGTATGCAACAATAAGTCACTTTAATATATTCTTTACACGTTAAGCTTTCATGATTTTCATGTCTTCTTTTGATTGATAGAATATTTTTGCACGCACAAAGAATGAATATGATTAGATTTAAAGCATGCTATGATAGTTCACCATGTTGTATCTGTATACACTTGGAAACTTTATGATGATTTAAGATTTTGAACGATAAAAAATATAAGTACACGATAAAATGTTAAACTGAGATAGTGCTTGATTAGATCCAATGTCTTCATAGGGACGAAGTCTAATGAGTAATATGATTATTTGAACCCAACGTCTTGATAAATTAACCAAAGCATGTCTTGATAACTAGTAAGAATCACTTGGGCACCTGTCTGAGAGGATCTGGGGTATGTTTCAAATGTGGGCAGCGTGGACATAAAGCAGCTGAATGCAGAGCACCCAAGAAGATGTCTGGATCGGGGACTACGCCTTTGGCGACGATTATTACTCACGGGCGAGTGTATACCTTATCTGACACTGACGCAAGACCATTAGACGACGTCATTCAAGGTATGTTTGCCTTATTAATAATTATGATCAATTTGTTCCATACCTAAATATGTAGTGATGTCATGTATACTACTTTAAATAAGATGATCATCTTATTAGCGTTGTTTGCTTTGATAAATCTGAATCATTTTGGATTAAATATTTGTTTCATAGCCATTAAACATTTGAATTGAACGATATTTATTATATGAAATGACTTAAATAGTAGTATGTCATGTATGTTCAGGTTCTATGTTGATTGATGGGCTTTTTGCTCACATACTTCGGATTCGAGTGCTTCCAATTCTCTTATCTCATTGAACTTCGCTAAACGTCTCGATAAGGATTCCTCTCTGACGAGAATTCCATTGACCGAAACAACTCTCCTAGGAAAGAGTGTGTTGGCAGATAGACTCTACCCTCGTTGTTCTGTCTAGGTTGGGACCCATGTATTATTTGCCGACCTGATTGAATTGGACTTCGAAGATTTCAATATTATTTTAGGGATGGATTGGCTCGTTGAATTTCATGGGACCCTAGATTGTTATGCCAAGACCGTAATTTTTACTCCTTCGGAACGATCTATGTTTAAATTCAAGGGAGCGCAGAAAGGTGTCATTCCCAAACTTTTTGCTATAATGGAAGTCGAGGAGAAGTGCGGTGATATATCTTCGATACCAACAGTTGAACCAGGCGACAGTTAAAAACAAGTATCCATCGCCACAGATTGATGTTTTATTTGATCAACTGCAAAGTACGCGACATTTCTCTAAAATATGGATATCACCAGTTGATGGTGAGATAGTCTGATATAACTAAGACGACATTCAATATGAGGTATGGGCAGTATGAATTTTTGGTAATGCCCTTCGGATTGACTAATGCCCGTGCATTTTTTATGGACTTGATCATAGATCAAAATCTCAGATTTTAGATACGTATCGTCCAGCCCCAAAACCGATACGTACCGAACGATACGTATCGGTTCCGGACGATACTTTCTGGTTTTTTCTCAAAAAAAAAAAAAAACCTACAACAAAACCGATAATTTGAAATTATTGGACGATAATTTGAAATTATCGTTCGATACGAACGATACATTGAATGATACGGACGATACTTTAAACAATAATTTGACTGTTTTTAAGGGGAGCGATAAAAACCCAATGTATCGTATCGTTCAAGTCCAAAATCGATACGTATCGGTATCGGATGATATTTTGATCCATGGACTTGATGAACCGTATTTTCAAGCCCTATTTAGATTTGTTTGTAGTGGTCTTTGTTTATGACATCAAAATCTATTTCAAGTCAGAAAAAGAACACGTTGAGCACTTGAGGATAGTCTTACAGACCCTTTTGGACCACTAGCTGTACGCTAAAGCAAGTGTGAATTCTGGATGGGTGAAGTGGCATTCTAGGGCCACAGGATTTCTGAGGTAGGGATTATAGTTGATCCTGCTAAAATTGAAGTTATAGTAAATTGGACGAGTCCCAAGAGTGTTACTGAAGTGCGGAATTTCCTGAGCTTAGCAGGTTATTATAGAAGGTTCATAAGGGTTTCTCAAGGATCTCTGGACCACTTACCGGACTGACTAAGAAGAATGCAAAGTTCAATTGGACTGAAGAGCGCGAGAAGAGTTTTCTCGAATTGAAGAAAATGCTAACTACTACACCTATTCTAGTGATACCTTCTGCGAGTGGTGGATTTACCATTAATACTGATGCCTCATAAAGGATTGGGCGGTGTCCTTGTGCAAAATGAGAGAGTTGTGGCTTACGGATCTAGGCAGCTAAAGGATCACGGAAATAATTACCCTATGCACGCTCTAGAACTGATTATCATCATATTTGCATTGAAGATCTGGAGACACTACCTTTACGGGGAGGAATTCATCATCTCCACAGATCACCAAAGCCTGAAACACCTTTTTACACAGAAAGACTTACATATGGCACAGAGAAGATGATTGGAGTTCTTGATAAATTATGATTGCGAGATCAAATATCATCTGGGAAAGGCTAACGTAGTTGTCGATGCCCTCAGCAGAAATATTCCAGAACAGGTGATTCGACCAAGATCATTGCCATCACATATTATTATCTCTTCCATATTACTTGATTGAATCAGGGAACTACAACTTGAAGATCCCAACCTTTTGAAATTGAAGGATAGTGGAAAGTCGAAGATAACTATCAAAGATGATGGAATGATTTTGTTCCATGGACGCTATTGTGTACCAGATAATTTAGAATCGAAGAGAGAGATCTTTAACGAAGCTCATAAATCTAAGTTTTCCATCCACCCTGAAAGCAACAAGATGTACAAAGGATTGAAGAAAAATTATTGGTGAAATGACATGGAGAGAGATTGTCGACTACTTGGTAAGATATTTCACATGCCAACAAGTTAAAGCCGAACATCATAAACCACTTGGTTTACTACAACCGCTACTGATTCTAGGATGGAAATGGGAAAGTATCGGTATGAATTTCATCACTAGGTTGCCAAGGACCTTGAAGAGGAATGATGCGATCTGGGTCGTGCTTGACAAATTGACCAAATCTACTCATTTTATTCCATATCGGATGACCTATTCAGCTTCGTAGTTGGCAGATATCTACATTCGAGAAATTGTCAGATTACATTGAGTACCTACAAATATTGTATCTGATAGAGACCAACGTTTCATGTCGAGATTTTGGCAGAAATTTCAGGACGGGATGGGGTGTAAGTTAAAATTTAGCTCCGCTTTTCATCCTCATACGGATGAACAAACCAGAAGACTTAACCAAGTGTTGGAGGACATGTTACGCGCTTGTGTATTGGACTTCAGAGGCAATTGGGATGAACATCTACTCTCGCGGAGTTCGCCTATAACAATAGTTACCAGTCTACTATTCAGCACTCCGTATGAAGCCTTGTATGGGAGAAGTAGCATAACTCTCTTGTGTTGGGATGAGGTCGGTGCAAAAAGTTTGTTAGAACCTCAAATTGTGGAAGATACGTCTAAGCAAATTCAGTTGATCCGAGAAAGGATGCAGACAACGTAGAACAGACAAAAGAGCTACACTGATTTGAAACATAGAAATTTGAATCTTATAGAAGGAGATAAAGTCTTCGAGAAAATCTCACCAATCAAAAGAATGATGAGATTCAGACTGAAAGGAAAACTAAATCCGAGATTCGTGGGACCGTTTGAAGTCTTGAAGAGAGTCGGAGAAACAGTATATTGGGTCAAGCTACCACTGAAGTTTGTCGAGGTGCACAATGTTTTTCACATATCGATGCTAAGAAATATGTGGCAGACCCTCTCACGTTATCGATTGATAACCTTTGAAAGTTTATAAGGATATGTCGATTGTAGAGAAGCCTATTCAGATTATTGATCGGAAAGAACAAACCTTGACAAATAAAGTTATATCGTTGGTTCTTCTAATTTGGCAACATCACTCTCATGAAGAAGCCACTTGGGAACAAGAGGATGCTATCATGAAAGACTATCCTCATCTCTTTGAGTATAGGAATGACTCTATTTTGAGGACGAAATTTTTATAAGTAGCGAATATTGTAGTGATCTGAAATTTTATGTCTTTGATACACCTTATTTCCGTGTATATGCTTAATAGAGTATATCCCGCATGCTTGAAATTTATAAAAGTTTTAATTTAAAATATCAATTAAACTTTTAAATGCTTATATTTATTTCTGCAATTAATTAACACAAGTTATATGGTAGCCTAATGGTTAGAGGCTTGGTTTAGAGATTAGAGGATCAAACTTTGGTATGCGGGTTTTAAACCTTTATTTTGGCCTTTGGTTTAAAATGTAAAACATCCTGCCAATGTCCTAAAGTAGGCAGGCAGGTTCAAGCGGTGCCTAGGCGGGCACCTCAAGAACTGGGCAGTCACCAGATATATATATATATATATCGGTAAAAAACTCATTCCATTGCCAAACAACACCAACGAGAAGCTGGGAAAGGATACAATGAGAGAAAACAACAAAAAACTGCAAAAAAGAGAACAAAAAAGAAACAACAGGACTCCGGAGGTGAAGCCCTACCCCCTCCTCACGGGACTCCGGAGAAATAAGCGAAAACGCCTTCTGAGTCCTAGTTCCCACCCTTTTCGTAGGGAATCCACAGAAACATAAGGTCTTTGATGCTCTTAAGGATTGATCTAAATGGACGGCGCTTGCGATTGAACACCTGGTTGTTCCTTTCAAGCCAAATACCCCAAAGAACCGCCAATGCAGCTACTCTCCAAAAAGCTCTAAGGGCGTCGGAAAATCTATGGCCATACCAGGAGACCAACAACTGAGGAACCGATTCCGAGAGAACCCAACTCATCTCAAGAGACATCAAAAGGGAATTCCATATCTTAGAGGCCACCCAACAGTGGATAAAAAGATGGGAGACCAACTTTTCGACACTAAGCCACATCGAGCACCTATTAGGGATATCTTTGCCTCTCACCACCAGCTGATCCATCGTCAGAATACGTTCGAGGACCACCGTCCAGCAGAAGAACTTCACCTTCTGAGGGCGTGGGGCTTTCCAAATAAAGTTCCAATCAACCAAAATCATCGGACGACAAGAGAAAATCCGGTAGAAAGATTTAACCGAGAAGATTTCATTCTTTGACGCCAGCCAAATGCGAGCATCCCTTTAATGCTGGTTTCGCTTAGCTCCGTGTAAGAGGAGCAAAAGGCGTTGGTACTGCATCATCTCATCGTCGGAGAGAGACCTCCTGGTAACTATGTTCCAAGCGAGGGCTCCTCCAATGATAGAATACATCTCCGCTAGTGAGGTTCGAGGGAAGGCTGCGACATTAAAGATGCTCGGATATAAAGAACTCAGAGGGTAGAGCTCGATCCACGAGTCCTCCCAAAACTAAATACGAGAACCGTCCCCCCAGCTGAAAGAGGTCCACCGAGAAAAGTATGTCCAGACTCCACAGAAACCATTCCACCACGCTGAGACCCTTCTAGAAATGGAAATGTTAATCCCCCCAGAGGCCTTGCGCCCAACCATACTTTTCAGCCAAAGCAATTAACCAGAGGCTGCTCCTCCCAGACTTGCAGCCCGCTCGCCATAGCCACTTTCCAAGGAGGGCCGTACTTACCAATCGTAGGTTCTGAATATCTAAACCGCTGAAGCGTTTAGGTAGGAGGCAGGTCTCCCACCGAACTAGATGATATTTCTTGTCTAGCCTAGAGCCCTCCCACAAGAAGTCTCTTTATTTTTTCTATCTTCCTGATCACCTCAATGGGAAACCGAAACATGGACATAAAGATGGGAAGACTAGAGAGAACCAATTTGACCAAGCACAGGCAACCCCCAATACTTAAAAGTTTTTCTTTCCAAGAAGAGTCTTCTTTCAAATCTTCGGACTACCGGGTCCCAGGCACGGGCATTGGCCTTACCCACCCCAAGAGGCAGCTCCAAGTATGAGATAGGAAGCGTGTCGGTCTCACAGTGCACCTCCTGCGCCAAAAGTTGAACCAAATGGCAGTCAATGCCCATACCGGTCACCTTAGACTTGGTTAAATTAACACATTGCCCCGACACCGCTTCATAAATCGTGAGCACATCAGGAAAAGCCCGAATCTCATCAAGCTAAGCCCTACCGAACAGGATCGTGTCGTCAGCGTATTGAAGATGAGTAACCACCCGACTAAAGGGCCTACCAGGATACCCGAAATGCTGCCGATAGATCGAGCACGCTCGATAAGTTCTCCTAATACTTCGCCTACGATATTGAACAGAAAGGGAGACAACGGATCTCCCTATCGGAGGCCTTTAGAACTCTTGAAGTAGCCTGCCGGGGACCCATTAACCAAAATCGAGAACCATGTCGAAGAATAACACGCTTTCATCCATCTTCTCCACCTCTCTCTGAAGCCGAATCTTCCCAACATATAATCAAGGCAATCCCAATTGACTCGATCGTAAGCCTTCTCCATGTCAACCTTCCAAACGACGACCGAAAACTGATCAGTGTGGGCAAAGTGGATGACCTCCTGCGCCACCACCACCATGTTAGGAACAAGCGTCCCCCTGATTGGGCGAGATGATCTTCTCAAGGACTGATTTAATTCGGTTAGCGAGGACCTTGGACAAGATTTTAAACAAGAAGTTGATTAGGCTGATGGGTCGGAAGTCTCGGAGGCCCACAACTCCATCTTTCTTGGGAATGAGAGCGATGAAGGTCGAGTAGAGGCTTCTGCCAACGGAGGCACAAGTGTGGAACTCGTGGAAGAAAGCCAAGATATCCGTTTTAAGAAGTAACTAGAAACACCAATAGAACTTCATTGTGAAACCATCAGGGCTGGGGGATTTATTGCAGCCACTGAATTTGATCATATAGCCCACACCTCATCAAAGGAGGCCTCCAAAATGTCCTGATCCACCACCGAGATGGAAGGGAAAGGAATACCATCCAGCTCCGGCCTGGAAATGCATTCTTCACTATACAGGTTCTCATAAAAATTGACCATCTTGGATCTAATCAGCGCAGGATCAATAACAACCACCCTATCCACTTCTATTCTGCACAAGTGCTTCTCGGTTTGGTCCACGTTTGGAAAGAAACTCTGATGGCACATCTCTCTGAGCTCGACTTACTGAATCCAATATAAGTACATATATAATATATAGTGATATATATATTAGAGTATCAAAAGAGGAAATTGAAGGTTTAGAAATTAAATTTAAACATACAATTGAATTCAATTCATATATATATATATATATATATAAACCAATTTTTTTGTGCCACTTGCCTGAATAGGAGGAAGAATAAAACGTAAAGAAGAATAACAAAAAAAAGAGTTGTGCTCACTGCTCAGAGGAAGAAGAAAAACAAAAGAAGAAAAAAAAAATCTAAGGAAGAAGATAAACAGAAAAAAAAAAAAACGCACCTCATCGTCGCCGTCGCTCGAGGGTCATCGCCGGAGGATTGTCGTCAGGGAGCCGTCGCTGGAGGCCCGCAATCGCCTGAGTGGAAAGGGAAGAGGGGTTTTGGGGTTCAATTGGGTTATAATTTTTAATTTAGGCTGATTTTATTTGCAACCCTTTTTCTTGTGAAGTTATTTGCACCCTATAACTTAGGGTGGGCTATTTGTGTTATATGCACCTAATGTATAACTTACGGTTGTATTAATTGCACCCAAGAAGGGTTATTTGCCCCCAATTTCTAACTTAGGGTGGTGTTAATTGCACCTAAGAACACCCACATTTTTTTTGGGTACCTCTGTTTGTGCCCACGTTAGAGACACCTTGAAAACCATTGATTGCTTCGAATCAGATAATGGCGATCTTGTTTTAGCCAAATCTCCCACACACTAGATCTTAAGATCATGGCGCACCAATCATACGGTCAGTACTTGATTCCATGTGTCAAAGATCCCCAAAACATGGCCCTTGAGTCATGACACACATCAAGCTCAAACGTGATTACGTAAATTTAGGGTCATTTTCTGGGAATCTGTGGCATATGGAATAAAAAACTGACCGTCTGATAGATGTACCATGACCTCAAGATCTATTGTGTGGAATGTTGGGGTGAAACAGGCCTCCGTCATCTGATTTGACGCCATCAATGGTCTTCACATCACATGTTCCTAAAATATTGAGTCTCTTTAAAGTTGGTGCAAGGGCTAACTTTTCGAGTGCAAGGGCCATTTTAAAATCTGTCAAATAATGGCTCTCGAGAAAAAAAAAATTCAAATTTTTTTTTTTTTAAATGAGGACTGGGGCGGGGCGGCCGCCTAGGTAGGAGCCCCAAATCAGGTCTGCCCCGGCCTAAATCGGGGCGCCCGGAGGCCCAAACCATCCAGGCGGCCGCCCCGTCTGATTTTTAGAACATTGCATCCTGCTATGATGTGCTATCTTAACACTGAATGATTTCCTAATAAGTTAAAGAGTCAAAAGACTTAATACGGAGAATACCCTAAATCATAATCTTATTAGTCTTTCTTAAGAAAATAGAGAGTTGTCCCTGTCAGAAACCCTAGAAACGTTAAGAGGAGATTATAGACCAAATCTTCAAGATGCTTTTATGGTTTCAAAAGCTCTTTTTTTTTTTTTAAAGATCTGCAAAACTTTCTTAATCGATTTTACAAGTGATTTTATCATCCTTCCAAGATTCATCTTTGTGGTGAGGAGCCTATTTGGAATTCGAAGATCCGCTTTTACGTTAGATCAAGGTACGGAGAAATCATGCCTTCTTTTAGAATTTAATTACGGATTAAATGAAATATTTATCACGAATGATATGTAATGTTATATGTAAAATGAATGAATGTGATTAGATTCAAATATGCAACATAAGGCACTTTAATATATTCTTCTACACGTTGAACTTCCATGATTTTCATGTCTTCTTTTGATTGATAGAATATTTTAGCACACATAAAGAATGAATATGATTAGATTTAAAGCCTTATAAGAACACAGTAAAATGTTAAACTAAGATAGTGCTTGATTAGACCCAACGTCTTGATAGGGACCGAATCTAATGAGTAATGAATAACATGATTAATTGGACCCAACGTCTTGATAGGGACCGAATCTAATGAGTAATGAATAACATGATTAATTGGACCCAACGTCTTGATAGGGACGGAGTCTAAAAGTCAACGTCTTGAGAGGAAGGTATAAAAATTAAACTTAAATGAGAAGATGAATTCATGAAATCGATGCTGATGATACTTAGTATGAAAGATATTGTTGATTATAATGATTATATAAATGATGACATATTTTAATGACCTAGTAGGAAAGTTATGCAAAAAATGATTTTCATGTTATGATCAGTGTTCTCATTCAGATTATTGAGATTATATTTGTCACATGCACACACACAAGTTATAGAAATTATTATGATATTATGTTGAATGTCTTTAAAATTTTAAATGAATGCATGTCTGGTCCGCACGCGATGCTCAAGTGTAACTTACAGCCTTTAATGTGGTTGGCCAGCTGAGAAGTATGGGTGTATGGTGATGAGACCGCACGCGATGCTCAAAGACTGAAGATGGATATTGATGAGGGCTTTGCAGCCTAATTACTTATTTTCAGTTCATAAATACTTTATTGAGCATTGATGAAACAATAGTTATCTATGAGTTTTTCTTTATTTTAGTTGAACATTAATTATGATAGATGCGCGTACGGAACATTATGGAATAAGAGGATTAATATACATAATTAGGAATTACCTCTATATTTAGGAATTACCTTTTATGATTGTTTTTATTATGAGATTAAAGCTTAAATAAATTATGATGAGGTTTTTATTTTGATGGACCACCTAAATGCAATTATTGCATTTTATTTAATGCGAAATTTTTGCAAATAAATTTTTTTCCCCGTTGGTTAAATGCGCTCTTGTATTAATCTTTTGTGAAACTATGAGCTATGGTACTTGATAGTTAGGCCTAAGATCTTACAACCAAGGATTGTCAGGACTCGGGTCGCTGCACATTATCCGTTGGATGAGTGATTATACCCTGTAGAATCCACAACACCCTCCCAAGTTTTTCCATAGTCACTAAACCCTAAAAGGAGCTTAACAAGGGTCCCTGTTCTATTGTGTGCTTGCGAAGAAAGGAAAATAAAGGGTCAGCCATGTTAGTATAAGTTGGACTTACATTCAACTTGATCGGATTGCGGGCTACTCCAGTATAATTTTTTATAAATGTTTAAATGTTCTTTCTTCTTAGTGATGGATTGATGATTGATAATGGAAATTATAGATTTTTTTAAATGGGTCCTTCTTAATATTATGTCCTTTGAAAATTGAAGAGTTTTAACAAATCCGAATACTCTAGAAATCTAAAAAGAAAGACGACAGCAAGCACCTTATTAGCAGACCACCACACTTGTCAAAGATATGTATTGAACATAGGCTTTGCTGGTGTTAGGACCCCCAGATCTTCAAACGATCCTTTGGTCATTACATCCCATTGAGATGCATTTTATTTTGTTCTTAAGAACATTATTTGTAATATACCTACAAGAGTACATAGCAAACACATCAGAATACCCTGAAGTGAGAAGCCAATGGTTTTTGAGTAAACAATGTCACGTGGCAAGATGAATCCCAATCTCCCAAAATTGTGATTGATGTCATGGCATGCATCATACTCCCTAAAACTCGTCTGTTGTGAATGGTAGCTTAATTCTATGTGGCAATGTTGTTAAAGTGTAGCCTCACCATGATGAGGCTCTAGCGTATAGTGAACAAATTTGTCCTACAAACCAAATAGCTAGTGCCCAGTGGTATACCAAATAGCGAGGTCATGGCATCATATATAGGCATAACACCATATCGACACCTTGACTATTTGGTAAATATGCATTTAATGCATTTTATAATGCTATTATGGACAAATTTGTCATTTTTGTTGGTGTGCGCACAAATTTCATATTATATAGGTGTCTTTGAATGGGTCACTATATGTAGGCAGGGGTCTTGGTGGGTTTGTTTTTATCATATTGTAAATAGTATAAGTACCAATGATAGGGAGGATGAGACACAACTAATAACCCATCACTTCCTCTCACAACTCTCTCCTTCATCTTCTCCTCGGTTCATTCGAGCAATTGAGGGGTATTCTCATTGAAGGATACAAATGCTTTCCCTAAGAGGCAGGTTGATCTGTTGTTACTAGATCCGCTCCCAGCCCAAAAGCTTATCCCTCATTTCATTCGCATTAGATGCTTTCTCGTCTTTGGGCATTCTTGATAATAATAAGAAAATCTCATCTTCTATGAGTTAAATTTGATGAGGTAGATTAGGCTTAGCGTTTGGTAAGGAAGAAGAAGGAGAAAGAATTAGGGTTGAGTTGCTTGGCTTAGACCTCTTCCCAATACATCAGCATTTTATATACTAGATCATTACATCACGGATTACAAGGACATTAAACAATGAAAAATATGTAAGATGGTGTACTAATTGACACACACCCAAACCTATTAGACGAACACCAACTACTATATTTCCATACTACATCACCAACACTCCCCCTCAAGTTGGATCATGTATATCGATCATGCCCAACTTGAAGGTGATGTCAAAGAGTCTCTTTCCACCAACACTGTTATTGAAAATGTCAGCCAACTGATCTTCAGAACAAACTTTAGGTATGGTAATCTCCTTTGATTCACACTTCTCTCGGATGAACTGGCAATCAACTTCACTATGTTTTGTCCTTCCATGATAGACCGAATTCTCTACGATATGATGTGCAACTTCATTATCGCCATAAAGAGTCATAGGCAAGGTAACATAAACTTCCAAATCAGATAAGATATATTTCAACCACATCCCTCATGTGCTCCTTGAGACATAACTCTATACTCCCCCACTGCACTAGAGTTGGAAACCACATGTTGTTTCTCTGACCTCCATGTCACTAAATTTCCTCTAAGGAATGTACAATTTTTAATGGTAGATCTATCATCAAGAGATCCTTCCCAATTTTCATATGTAAATATCTCAACATCCAAGTGATTACTGTACTAGAGTATTCAATATCCAAGTGATTACTATACAAGAGTATTCAATATCCATGATTACTGTACAAGAGTCCTTTGCAAGGATTCCCTTGCAAGTATCTGAATACCTTACAGACAGCATGAAGATGATTGTTCCCGAGAGAGTGCATATATTGGCTCACATGCATAGGCGTTATCAGGGCGAGTCATGGTGAAATAGATTAGTATTGATAAGCTCTAGGATCCTTGAGAGGTTCACCAACCTCTCCGTTCAACCTATAACTCTGCTCAATAGGATTTACAATAGGCTTGCATCCTTACCATCCTGTCTCATGAAGAAGATACAAAGTGTATTTTCTTTATGACAACGCAATCCCCTTCCTGGACCTTGCCACCTCAATACCTAGAAAGTACTTTACAGAGCTTAAATCCTTGATTTCAAAGGCCCTACGAAGGTGTTCTTTCAAATTACTATTTCCTCACTATCATCACCAGTGATGATAATATCATCACATAAACCAAGCTGGTTGTAGTATGCACCCCTTTCTTCACACACTATGTGTGATCGTAGTGACGTCTCTGATATCCATAACCGATTACAGATTTACTAAACTTTTGAAATCAAGCACACAGAGATTGCTTCAATACATAGATGGACTTCTTGAGTTTGCACACTTTCCCAATCTCCCCTTGTTTAACAAGGCCAGGTGGGAGGCCAAATAGGCTTCCTCCTTCAAATCGCCATGAAGGAATGCACCCTTCACATTCAACTGTGACAAGGGCCATCCCTCGTAGGCGGCTAAGCATAAGAGGACTCAGATTTGATTTTGCAACTGCAGCAAACAGTTCTAGATAATTAAAATAGAAGAGTTTTGCTCGTGCAGTCAACCAAATCATCAAGTGCGATCTTTCACCATCAGTCTTCACTTTGAACCATTCGACCGTACATTCTCGACAGAAGACCACTCACTTGGCATTTTGACACCTATGGGAGTTGTACACATTCTTTGGCATGGAATTTAACTACATGGGATTCTGTAATTTACTCCTTTGTCACATTCCATGAGAAAGTACATGTTTACATAGACTTTGGAAAATTTTACATCCAAGGACATCCTACCACATCAAGTCTACATGCAATGCAAATAAAATGATAAAAATTACAGCTCAATAAACACTCCCCCTAAACTAATGCTAAGTCCATGCTTGTAAATCTAAAAGCTTGCAAAAGCTCTATTGCAACAACTCAACAAAGGAGTTAGAAATACTTGTTCTTCTCCCCTTTTTGTCAGGAATTGACATAGATGGTAATGTGCAAAGAAGTTAAATAGGCAAGCAAATAACTATCCACAAACAACAACCATCAAACACATAAACAAGGATGAAATTCTCATTACCTGAAAACTAGAGTTTTTACACGATAAAGAGAGAGATAGTATACAACTACAAGTAGAACAAAACAGAGACAAAGAAGAAACAGGGTATACTGAGGAGGAGTAGGGGGGGAATAATTGATTAAACCTAGCAACAAAACCATCAAAACCACCCCTTTTTTTTTTTTTTTTTTTGATCAGTAATAGAGATTATATATAAATAAACAGCAAGGCGCTGAAGCATAATACAACCTCAATATACATAATCAAAAGAAAACAAACGACAACAGAGAAACCAGAAAATACATCAAAATCCCACGCCCCCGAAAGCATGGCCCACTTAACCCGGGTCCCAAAGGCAAGAGAGATGGTTGTCACCAGCCCCACCTCTCGCTACCCAAGATCTAACCAGCTCCGAAACGGATCTAATGACCATTCCCACAAGTCTGTTTTTCTCTTCGAAGATTCTACAGTTTATCTCACACTATAGACACCACATAGCGGCAAACAGAGAAGCCCTTTGACGCGGAACGGAAACCCTTCGAATTCGTAGAATTTCGGTAAGTAAATCACGCGAGATCCGAATAGGGTGTCCAATCCGAAGCGCAAGTCCCGTTAGATTTGAGGCGGGATCAGGCCTAGAGATAGGACTCTAGCTTTTCCAGGTTTAGGCGCTCGTCTTCGATCCGATGTAGATTCACGGCTCGAACCAGGGTTGCGGAATTAGATTATGGGTTTGTAATAGGTTTTGGTTTTGTAACAGGTTTAGGGTTTTCGGATCGGTTTATGGTTTGGAAAAGGGGTGTTGGCTATGTTTGATTTAGGGTTTCAAAAGGGTTTAGGTTTTGGGAAAGTAAGGAAACAATTAGGCTAAGGTTTTAGAAAGCAATCACAGATCGAGAAACAACAAATAGAATAGAGAAGATGACAATGGCTTTGGGAATCACTCCCTTGGCCTCACACCAAACCCATCTCAGGCAAAGATATTCAAGCATAAAAGCATTCAAAATATTCAATAACTAATTAAAAAGTGTTTACAAGCCTCTATATATAGGCCATCAATAATTAATTCGAAATAAAAAGAGTCCTAATAGAAATAAAACGAAAAAGGGCAGTTTTCCCATAAAATTAAAATTCTCCTCAATAAATCGTCACGACGGCACACATGAGATGTCACAAGGCCACCAGTTGTTATGGGTCACAGCCAATACAGTCACCGTTCTTTGTGTCCTTTTCTTCCCTCTCTCCTCCGAGCTTCCTTTACGCTTCTTCCTTGCTAGCTTGCTTCGATTGGCCCAGTCACGATGCAAACATGCGAATCTAAATTCCCCGTCAATCTCCTCGACTTTGAAAAAGTTCGACCTCGAATTTTGGGCGACATCAATAAGCGTTATCAAGTATGCATGTTCCCCAGGGACCTCGAACTTTTGAATGGTTTCGGACTCGGTAGAGACAATCACAGATGCTTATGCTTCAATGATTGCGGGTTCGGTAGGGCCTATCATGGATGCTTGGACTTCAACGATCTTGGGCTCTTCGACGATTTTGAGATCTGCCACAGTCTCAACAACTGGTATGGACTCTTCAACCAGATGTTGCTCCGGCACAAGATCAAGGAGGATAATTGGATCTGCGTGAACAACGGGCGCCATTGATTCTTCTATAGGCATGGAAGTACTTTGATTTACTATAGGTTCAGTATCTTCCACCGATATAGGTACAACCGCGGATTCAGATAGAGGAACTACAACTCAGAGAGATTTTCTCACCGGTACGACTTTGGGGACGAAATCTCTTGCCTTCGATCCCAAAGCTTGAATCACGTCTAATACGTCTTCGGATAGATTGTGAATAAAATCTTTGATAATTATTGCACTGATATTCTCACGCCATTCAACCACGATCCGACGCGACCTTAGCTACTCACAATAAACGCTATTAAGGAGCGCCTTATGCTGGAATATGGAACCGTGCTGCTAAGATGATCTACCTTTCTCTTCGTGCCAAAGTTTTTCCACCATCGTCATCTTTACGCGCACGATAGAAATGTTCCATCGTTTCACGAACGTTCTCATGGAAACCATGTAATCGCTCAAATCACAAAGGGCTTCAAGAACTTGATCCTGATTCACCCTCCAACAAACCCTTTCCTCCACCTCCACCTTCACCGCATCCCAGCCAAGCAGATGTAGATAAGGCGTCTCAGGCATAGTCCAGGCTATAGCAAGCGATTTAAGGATGGCGCCCCACACCTCAACAGCCACCCGACAATGAAGGAAGAGATGAGCAGCGGACTCCTCCCCATCGGAACACATTACGCACGAAATCGGGACGTCTTTACCCCTCCGAATCAGCTGGTCCCTGGTAAGGACTCTATCCTTACACAATGCCTAAACAAAGAATCAGATCTTGAGCGGGATTGGTTCGCTCCACAACCAATTGCCTTCGAATCTGATAAGCGGTCGGCGCGACAACCAACGATTTGACATTGAATTGCCCATCATGATTCAAGACCCAAACCCTCTTATCAGCCCGTGGGGTGTTCTGCTGCGCCTCATACAGCCTACCTAACAGGTTCAAATAGCTCCCCACCTCGCTGTCCCTGAAGAGCCTTCTTGTGGCAACATCCCAAACCTTCCTCCCACTAGCCAACGAGACAAAGTCTTCAATCCTACCATCCGGATTCGAAGAAAGCGCATAGATGTCCAAGTAAGCAGCCTTCAACGGGCCCACCTCCAACCACATATCCTCCTAGAAGCGTATACAGGTGCCACATCCCCAGCTGCAGCGTACCCCTTTAGCCAGAGGCTCCCAGACGCAGCAAATGCCTCTTCACCACGCCGAGGTATTCCTGTGAGACGAAAGGCGTATCCCCCAACTCCCCAAGGAAAGACCATATTTTTCAGACAGCACCAACCACTAGAGGTTTCCCCTCTCCTCCACCCTTCCCGCTCTCCATATCCACTTTCCAAGCATGGCCAAAGTAATCCTTTTTAAACTCTGAATCCCCAGCCCACCATAGGCGATAGGCAACTGGCACGTGTCCCAGTTGACAAGATGATACCGCCTATTCATACCGCCCCCTCCCATAGAAATAACCTTTGAATACGTTCCAGCCGGTCGAGGATTTTAGCGAGACACCTAAACATGGACATGAAGAAAATGAGTGAGGAGAGAACCGCTTTCACCAAAACTAGCCTCCCTCCATTGCTCAATAATTTTCCTTTCCATGTCGACAAACGCTGCTCGACCCTCTGCACAACCGGGAGCCAGTTGTGGAACGTGGGCTGCCTGAGCCCAAGCGACAAACCGAGATATCTAATAGGCAGCCTCTCGATATCACAGCCAACCGAACCAGTCAGATCAGCGAGAAGCCCGCCCTCCACTCCAATGCCAAAGATAGCAGATTTGAGGTGATTAACCCGCTGCCCCGACACCACCTCATACATCGAAAGCACGTTAGCCATGGTGCCAAGTTCCGCCACGTCAGCCTTCCCAAATAAAATTGTGTCATCGGCATACTGCAAGTGCGAGATGAACCTACCCTGCTCCCCCACCCGGATGCCAGTGAGCATGCTTAAGTCCCTTGCGCGCCCCATCAATCCGGATAAAGCCTCCCCAACCATATTAAAAAGAAATGGGGATAAGGGATCTCCCTGCCTGATGCCTCTGGAGCTCTTAAAATACCCAGCTGACGTACCATTGATTAACACTGAAAACCATGGGAGGAATAGCATCCGCGCATCCACTTCCTCCAAATGTCGCCGAAACCCAGCCTTCTCAACATGGAGTCTAGATTTTCCCAGCTAACGCGGTCATAAGCTTTCTCCATATCCACCTTCCAAACCACAGCCGGCCGACGTTGCACATGAGCCGAGTGAATGGTCTTATTAGCCACCTCCACCAGATCCGTTAGGTGTCTACCTCAGACAAAAGCCCCCTGATTGCCGGAGATAATAGTACCCATCACCCACTTGAGCCTGTTGACCAGCACCTTCGATATAATCTTGTAGAGGCAGTTGATGAGACTGATCGGCCGGTAATTGGAAATGTTCTCAGCCCCATGAGTCTTGGGAATGAGGGTAATAAAAGTAGAATTTAAGGCTCTCCCGATAAATCCAGTCGAGTGAAACTCATGGAAGACCTCCATCAGGTCCGCCTTAATGGTCTCCCAAAAAGCACAGTAAAACTCCATGGGGAACTCGTCTGACCCCGGCGCTTTATTTCTGCCACCATACCTGATCGCTGTCCACACCTCGTCTTTAGTAAACCTGCTCTCCAGCCCCTTACTGATCTCCTCCTATAGGGAGGTAAACTGCAGGTCATCCAAACTCGGCCTCGGAAGACCCTCATCCGTATGCAACCGTTTGTAAAAATCAACGAGATTATCCTGAACCTGATCGTGACCCGAATACGACACCCCATCCACGGTAATACTCCCCAAATACTTCGATTTATTTCGAGCGTTTCCAATCGCATGGAAATACTTTGTGTTAGCATCCCCCTCTTTAAGCCATCGAGCCTTCGCTTTCTGCATCCAGAACACTTCTTCGGCCCTGCAGGTCTCGCTGAATTCCAGCTTTGCTTGCAACCTAGCCTCCCTCTAACCCGCCGATAGATTCCTGGTCTCCTCCAAATTATCGAAACATTTCAGTTTCGATAGCAATGCCTCCTTTCTAACTTGTACCCGTCCGTATTCATCCCTGTTCCAAATTTTGATTATGTCCTTTATCCGACGAAGTTTAGATAGGAAGCGGTAAGCAGCCGTCCCAGTGGACACTGATTCCGACCACCAGCCCCGAACCTTCACCCGAAAAGGCTCATCCAAGAGCCACATGTTTTCAAATCGAAAAGGAGAGGGCCCCTTTCCATGGGACTCGCACATGAGAGCAAGAGGGCGATGATCAGAGAAGGCACGGGCGAAAGCTTCAGGTTAGGCCCCTGGGAAGATATCGAGCCAGTCAGTAGAACAGAGAAATTTGTCCAGCCAAATAAGAGTAGGAGTATCCTGAAGACTAGACAACGTAAAACGAGCCCCCATTAGAGGAACATCAAATAACCCCCAGTTCGAGATGAAGGAATTGAAGTTCCACATGACTCCGAGATTTGGTAGACCACCTTGCTTCTTGAAATCCCACCGGATAGCATTGAAATCTCCTCCTAGGCAGAATGGAACATCCCACCGAGCAGTAAGAGCGTTCAACTCGAACCAAAAATCTCCCCTGACATGGTCCGACGCCGAGCCATAAATGCTCGCAAAGCTCCACTGCTTCCCCGACACTTTATCCCGAAGCACTATGGAAGCGGAAAAACAACCCAATTCCTCGTCCACTTTATCGAAAAGCACTGAAGACCAGGCCACCAGAATCCCTCCGGAGGCTCCAATGGAGTCAATGCCGACCCAATCCCAGCTACCCCCCCCTAAGGCCGATTCAACCTTCCTTCTATCACAGCATCCCCACTTTGTTTCTTGTAGGGTTACAATGGCAGGTTTAAACGCAGCAATCACCTGCTTAACCCCCGTCTGCTTCAAACGATCACTGATACCTCTGACATTCCAAGATAGCATCTTCATAATCGGAACACTTAAAAGCCCACCCACCGAAGGATGCAATTACAAACCCCCCATCCCTCTCCCATCCGACATGTCCCACTGTAATCGCGCAAGCTCCCGCGATCCACCCTGTCGCTTCCTCTTAAATTCTCGGCGAAAATTGAGGATGGATCTGAACACCTCCCGCAGCTCAGCTTGAGATCCTATGAATGACATCTCGAGGTTCCACCCCACTTCAATCAGTCGATCGATCTCCGCCACAATTTCGCCTTCCGAAGCAAATCCAACTTCATAGGCATCTTGAGAAGTTTGTAACTGCATATCCCCAACCATATGATTTCAATGCATCGCCGACTGGTCCCCATGAGCTCCCCATCCGAGTTTCTAACTCGCACAGCCTCGACAAAGAATCCGACAACAAACCCCGTCTGACTCTCATGGACCGGCACAAGACCTAAGGCCTCCATCTCGGTGGCTCTCCCCTCCCCAAAAATTTCGCTCTCTCCCATGGAATTATAAGCACGAGTCTCCTCTCCCTCGTTAAATGATACAATCTGTGCCACCGGGTCGACCCACAAACAATAGGTTAAACCCAACATCTCAGACCCGAAAGGAAATACGGGTCAGCCCGTCCGACCTGCCCAAGCCCAATTGTTGTTCGGGCCTAAACCAGCCCTCTCCCAGCAGACCACTGAGGCATATTTTGACCCGAATCACAACGTCGCCTTTCTCCAGGCCAGCCCCCCTACACGTGTCGTCTTGGTGAGACTTCATGGGAGGACACGTCAGCATAGCATGTGGCCCCCCCTCCAGCGCGGGAAATAAATCCCCCCTCCATATAGTCTCGCGGTTACAAGCCTTAGTTCTGCGGAGACTCCAGAGACTTCCAAAGGAAAAAGACGTGTCAACTCCACCACCTTTCTCGATCCCCGAGGCACCACGCACCTGCATCTTCTCCTACTATAAACCCTAAAGGCTTTTTTGGAGGCAGAAGGGACTTTCCTTAAAAGGTGGCCAACCACCCCTAGCTCCATCGGATCCTAGGTACGACTTCCAACCTCATTCGTCCTATTCAACATCGCCCCCATCTCACCCACCCTCTGTGTTTGCAGGTGTACAATTTCAGCATCTTCGTACAAGTTGATCTGGACCGTCGAAACTCTCGGTGCCGATAGATCCTGAACTGGGCCACCCACCGTCGGTACATCGTCATCTCCGTTCACGTTGCAAGACAAACCAACCCCAGCATCCGACAAAGTGCTTCCCAGACCCGAAAGATGAGCCCCTCCCCACGATCCCGAGGCTACGCAGCCCGTCACCGACGTAAGTTCTCGCAGAGACCCCAGACAGAACGTCGGGTTCGAGGAAGGGCCCGCCGACGGGTAGGACGCAATCCCACCGCCGATTGGGTCGTGTGCCGAGTGAGCTACTTCTGTGAGAACATGGCTCATCTCGACCCCGCTACCCCAGGGCCCATCGGCTCTTTTGTGCGTCTGATGAGGCAAGACGAACTGATCGAGTCGCTCGACTTCTATGAGTTGCAAAGTTCGGCCATTAGATGTCACAACTTTGGGGATGCAATCGAGTGGCGAACTCGACAAGGATCCGGACGTAATCAGATCCTGTAGGCCGCCTATCAACCCGAATGAACCGGTCGCATTGGTTGCCAATCCCACAGAAGATCTCCGGTAACCAAGCATGTATGGGTAGGCCAAAACATGGGTCAAAATACCGGATTTCCGATACATATCGTCCTGACCTCTAGGACGATACGTATCGGGTATCGTCCGATACATTCAATGTATCGACGATACATTGAATGTATCGGTTTGATACATTCAAAAAAAAAAAATCTTAAAAAATACCAAAAAAATCTAAAAAATTATATTTATTTATTTTGTATTTATTTCAACTATTTTTGCTTTTATTTTTGACTTATTTGATGCATTATTTAGATGAATATATAAGTAACATGCCTATTTTGTGACTTAACCCAAGTCACATGCCTATTTTGTAACTTATTTTTGACTTAAGATCACATTTTTGACTTAATGTAATAGATGTTCTAACATTATTTTTGACCAGCTGATCACATACCTATTTTATTAACAATATTTCATAATTTGATCGACGCAGTCACGCATAAACTAAATTACAATGTATATTGACAAAAATAAATTATATATTGTCAAAGATAAATTATATATTGTCAAAATTAATTGTACAATGGAAAACTTACTTTAGAGCCACATTGAATTTCGTGGTGGTTCTTGGCCCTCATGATCATCATCATCATCAGTGCGCGAGCTTTCCGGCCTTTGCCTATAATGTTGGCCATATTGATACCCATGATCATATGTGCCCCCTTGAAACTGAGGCTGTAGCAACGAATATGGCTCAGTGTAGTACGTAAAGGCCGGTCCTCCAAAATTCTGACCAACGAAGTCATATGGCACCGGGTAGGTTTGCTGTGGCTGGTAGTATGGATTACTAGTTGCTGAATCTTCGGTATTTTGCAAACTGAATCCCCTAAAAGTCGTATAACCCATATCCGTATCATCTTGTGGACCTTGTGGACCTTGTGGTGGTAGTGTTTGATATGATTCTGACGCTCCTCTTCCTTCAACCCCTCCCATTCTAAATGTAGGAGTGTCGAACTGTGTTAACGGTGTCGAGTCATCGTCCCATGCCGCAATACCTCTATAAGAATGAGGTACCAACATCCTCCACTCCACCACTAGTGCCAACGTCCCCTCCACCATCATCCTCACCACTCCCATCATCACTACCGGGCTGCGTTTCGTCATCAGATCCAACCACTAAATGACGATTCAATCTTCTTTTCCGCCTTCGTGGTTGGGAAGCCTGCTGCTCCACTACTCTTTCAGCATTGTCCAGCCATTCAGTGCTCTCAGTATCCAAGACTGACTCTTCTCTCTCTTCGATCCATTGATTCAAAGGGTCATCCTCCTCGAATATATAATCCAATTTGATGGGATCAAAATATTCATTGTCTGCAAGGTAGAATATGATAGATGAATTAGTATAATATGTAAGTAAGACTTCATATAATTGCATACCACGGTTGGTCCTGTATATTCCTGACCCTTAATCGCATGTTGTAGTGGCAGTAGACTAACTTTTCTAATCGGTCCATAGTTAGTCTATTCCTTGTTTTAGTATGAATGAGACAGTGCTCCAATTCCGCTCACAGTTGGACGAGGAACATGTTTGCGACAATACCCTCATTGCTACCCGCCTCAATATCGAACCATCACCTCTATAATGCATCCACCAATCAGCGGATTTGTCGTGTTTAATTTGGGATTGCGCCAAAGGGGTCCCAAATGACCCATGTCTCTTGTGAAACATGTCAATCTATAAAGATGAAACACAGTAAGGCACATATCAATAAATAGATCATAATATCACATGACATTTGACTTATTAGTTATAAGGTATGATACTATGATTACTCACATCTTTGATGGCCTGACCTTGGTCCGCCAACTCAGGGAGCATTCTTTGGATTACATTGAGCAAACCGGTATACACTTCATCAGTGTCACCAAAAGCGTCAGACATATCGGAAGGCTGGATTCAAGTAGTGTGCAACACATCAAATATGAGCAATTTCATCAGTATATGAAAATAATGAATAAATAAATAAAAATCACTACATAAGCAGTTTAACATGTTATACCTGCTGCATGCAAGTACTGGTGAAATTGTGCATCCCACCTCTTGTCGATAATCGCCCAGTATCGTTTATATTTTGTAGGGGCATTTGATTTTTATAGCCAATTTTGCCTTATCCATTGACTCATAAACGTACCCCATCGTTGGTTTCTCATCACCATCAACCAATCTCAACACCTGTACCAACAGGGTAGTGAGGGCGATCAGGTGGTCGACATCTGCCAAAAACTGCGTGCTGTAGATCAGGTCAGCAACTTCAGTGCAAGCTAGTCTCTTTGCTCGTGGGAGTCCTATTTCATGTTTATTCCATTCTTCCAACGACACCATATTTTTCAGCTCACGCCTATATCTACCCAAACTCTGTAGGGCTAAAAACTGTGTTGCAAAACGTGTAGTCGCAGGTTGGAGCAACTCATTGTTCGTGAAGGCTCTCATTAAATTGACTAGCTTGTCACTGTTGTACAGGTAGGAAGTAATCGTTCTTCCCTTCTGAATAGTTGTCTGTGTCTTGCTTCTCTTTCTTAAATCCTCAAGAATGAGGTCCATGCAATGAGCGGCACACGGGGTCCAGTACAAGTGACGTCTCTTCATTAGTAGTTTTAATCCAGCGGCTTTGTAATTTGCCGCATTATGCACGTACCACCGCACAACCCTTGAACTACCTTATCCATTAGTTGAAAGAGGTAATCAGCAGTCTTTACGTGTCTAGAAGCATCAACTGATTTCAAAAATACTATCCCGGCATCGTTGTAAACCAAAAAGTTGATCAAACTCTTCTTTGTGGGACCAGTTCATCCATCGCACATAATTGTGCCACCTCACTCATCCCATACATCCTCAAAGCTTTGTACATAGGCAGTTATCTCATCGTACTCATCTTTTAGTAAGGGGCCCAGATATTTCGTATGCAGAAGGCTTTTTAACTCCTGGACCAGCTTCTGCACTTGTATCAATCATGCTTTTGAACTACGGCGACTCTGCTACTTGGGTCGGAATGTGGTTGTATATAAAAAACTTGGCAATGGATTTTCCAAGCTTCTTCCTCATTTTTGTAAGTGAGATTGCACTCAATTTAGTTTGTTTGGAGCTTTCAGTGGGATACATGAATGGATCCATGGGGTTCAGAGTACTACTCTAGAGATCTACCTATAATCCCTTCGATGTCGACTCCACGCACCGACTCAACATCCTCATCAACATCAACAACATTGGTGCTACGAGTAGATCCATCACCAGCAACAGGCATGGATGGGCCCCTCAACCTAGACCGAAACTGATAATCGGCTTCTTCCTGATCTCACCGCTGTTGTGCTTCTCTGGCACTCTCTCTCATAGCTCTCGCTATCTGCTCATCCTCATCATCCTTAGGTCCAGGTGATGTAAACTTCCGGATCTGCCCTCCTGATTCTCTCATACATTTCCCTATCACGATCGGCTTCAGCTTTTTTATTTCCCTTTGCCGCTTGTAAACTAGCTCTGATATTTTCTTTTACTTCTCTGGGTACACTGGGACACCCTTTTGTCTCTTCCTTTACGTGAGCCAAATGCTCCTTTAACCGTGTGATACCTCCTCCCAACAATTTTTTTCCACAAAGCTTACACTCTATCCGAAGTCTATCACCATCTATTGGTGTACCGTATTGCCATGATGGATCTGACGATCGTACCATATTTATTTATTTCACCTGGATGAATGAGCAAACGATTGCATTAAATTAAACATCTAATTTACACTTGAAAATAAAATTTATTTTTTAATTATTGCTATTTTAAAAATATTAGATTATATTTTATTAAATTTATTTGATATTATTCTAATTTTTATAAAATTTAGATTACATTTGAAATTTTATTTGATATTATTCTAATTTTCAAAAGAGTAAATTATATTTTACCAAATTTATTTGATATTATTCTTATTTTTGAATATTTATTTGATATTATTATAATTTATGAATATTTATTTGATATTATTCTAATTTATGAATATTTATTTGATATTATTATAATTTATGAATATTTATTTGATATTATTCTAATTTTTGAATATTTATTTGATATTATTCTAATTTTTAAAAATTTATTTAAAATTTATTTCATATTATTCTAATGTTTTATGGGACATATCCCATAATTATAGGACATACCCCATTGTTTTAATTATTTTAATTATATGTGACCCATAATTTTAATTATTTAAATTAAAATTAATAATAAATTTAATTATATGTGACCCATATTAATTTTAAGTTTAAATTATATGTGACCCATATTTACCCCATCATTTTATTAATTATATGTGACCCATATTAATTTTAATTTTAATTATATGTGATCCATATTGACCCCATTATTTTATTAGTTATATTAATTGTTTTGTGACCCATAATTTTAATTATTTAAATTAATAATTAATAATTAATTTAATTATATGTGACCCATATTAATTTTAATTTTAATTATATGTGACCCATATTGACCCCATTATTTTATTAGTTATATTAATTATTTTGTGACCCATAATTTTAATTATTTAAATTAAAATTAATAATAAATTTAATTATATGTGACCCATATTAATTTTAAGTTTAAATTATATTTGACCCATATTGACCCCATTATTTTATTAATTATATGTGACCCATATTATATGTGACCCATACTAATTTTAATTTTAATTATATGTGACCCATATTGATCCCATTATTTTATTAGTTATATTAATTGTTTTGTGACTCATACTTTTAATTATATGTGACCCATAATTTTAATCATTTATATTATTTTTGACCCATAATTTTAATTATTTTAATTATTTTAATATCTACTATTAAATATGGTAGATCTTCCATATTTATGGGTAGATCTACCATTAAATATGGTAGATTTATCAAATTTATGGCTAGATCAACCCTTATATAAGGTAGATCTACCATATTTATGGGTAGATCTACCATTAAATATGGTAGATCTACCAAATTTATGGCTAGATCTACCCTTATATAAGGTAGATCTATCATATTTAATTGTAGATATTAAAATAATTAAAATTATGGGTCAATGATAAAATTTATGGTTAGATCTACCCTTATATAAGGTAGATCTACCCTTAAATAAGGTAGATCTACCTTATTTTAACATTTAAAACGAAATAAAATGATGAGAAAATGATAAAACACGTACCTTCGGCGTTGATCCCGAGCTTTTTTGTGCGATTCGGCGGCGATTTAGGTGCAAATCAGCAAAAAAGAAGAGAGGAAGAAGGAAGAAGAAGGAAGAAGGAAGAAGAGAGGAGAAGAGAAGCTGCAAAAAGTGAGAAAAAAACCCAAACCCGAGCCTATATTCGGCTGAGTCAAAGGGTGGGTCCCACGGACGATATTTTGAACTTATCAGACGATAATTTCAAATTATTGTCCGATACGAACGATAATTTCAGTCTTATTTAAATTTTCAAAATTTTTTAAAATTATCATTCGATACGGACGATACAGGCAATACTTTGCCCGTATCGGACGATAATTTGAGTATTTTATATAAGGTACGATACATACCCTATGTATAGTACTGCTGATCTCCAAAACCGATACGTATCGTCCGATACGTATCGGTATCAGACAATATTTTGACCCATGGGCCAAAAACTTTCAACCAGACCCCCTCTCCCTCCCGATGTACCTGAATATCGCTCATATTTGGCTCCTAGCGCCGGCACACCGTCGGGCAATTTTGTATGTAAATATTCTTTTTAATGCAAATCTCCTTAACCTTGTCTTCCGATCCAAATCTTAAGAGGAACATATTTTTAGATAAGATAGAGACCGCCAGGTGCTCCGAGATAGCCCAGTGAAGGTTAACCCATTGATGTAGCATAAATAGTGATATCGAATATTTTGTAACATGTAGCACCACCCAAATATGACGCAGATTAAGTGCAAGGACCGTAGTTGTGTAGAATCAAAATACAATGCCCCACAATCCGACTTCGGCCGAGCATTGACGGCAACAACTCCTCTCGGCCCACACCCCTCCATAACTTCAGGCGGGGAAGAGGCACCAAGCCAAACCTGAGCCAGGGTCATAGCCACCCGACTGTAAGCCTTCCCGGCAATCAACCATCCCTGCTGCACGTCACTAATCTGTGCCTCGGAGATGGTAGATTGGCATAATAAACTAGAAGGCCTGGGAACACTATCCTTACCTGACTTGACAACCGTGCCTTGAGACCTAGGAGATGCACACCCATGCCGATGGCAAACCGCACTACGGCACCGTTTGCAAATCCAGTCCCCCACCCGAAGAACCAGGCACGGCTCCATTTTCTTGTAGAATCAAAATACAATGCCCCACAATCCAATTTCGGCCGAGCATTGATGGCAACAACTATAGAAATTCAAAACCACCCTCCATCTGGTCAAATCGAGCATCCATTGCATTAAAACATGAATCTGCATGGGGACAAAGATCTTGGAGACAATTAGTGGAATTAGGTACAGCAGGAACCTGTGCAACCTGAGGAGGGACATAGTCTGCACAAACAGCCTCTTTGCGAGCATCTCTCTACTCCATCTCTGTGTCGCTGAAAATGTTAGCGTGAAGCGCACCTTTAGGATTCTCTAGGATCCATCCAAGGGAAGCAACATCTAACTTACACGCATTGACCTTTCGATAAATAAAGGAGCAAACGTTAGATTGGCCTCCAAGAATTTTCATATCAGATTGGCGATCTTGAGGATGAGTGGCACCAAACGCAACAAAATCAAAGATAACATGTGCACAACACAAACTATGATATTGTCTCTTGACTCCTCTAGGATTTGAAAAATTAAAGGCTCGACAGGTTAATTCAATCAAAGGGAAAAATCAAAATATATCAATTAATAAGGTGTGAATGAAGTTCCAGCAACTAATTACTAAAGATTTTGGTTTTGATCTTCTTTTTTTGTTTATCAGTAAAAGACAATTATATTGAAACAACAACAAGGGGCTAAGGGAACCAATACAATGACGTGACCAAAAAGAGAAAAAAACACAATAGCTCACGGCTCCGGCAAGGGCTTAGCCCGGGTCCCAAAGATAGGACTCCACACTAGATACACTCCCACCTCTCGCCACCCAGAACCACACTTGGTCACTAACTGACTTTATGATCAGTCCTGCAGGACGACTTTTCTTCTCAAAGATCCGCCGATTCCTCTCCCGCCACAATGTCCAAACTACAGCGAAAGGGGCTGCCTTCCAATAATCACCTAGTTGATCCTCGACCTTAACGACTTCCCAAATCAAGAAGTTAAGGGCGGGGTCTGCCAGCATGACCCAGTTCATGCCAAATGACTTAATGACGACACTCCATATCTCATGAGCAACCCCACAGTGAAGGAGATGCGAGGCAGACTCCTCATTGCTACACATAACGCAACAGCGATTAGTGATCTCCTTGCCTCTACGAAGAAGTTGATCCACAGTTAGAATCTTCTCTTTGAAAAGGGTCCACACAAAGAACTTGATTTTTGGTGGAATAGCCTCTTTCCACAAACCTGCGCTTTGGAATTTGACCAACGGGCGGTGCGAGAGCATCCCATAGTAAGATTTGACGTTGAAGAGGCCATCTCTGGTCGGACTCCAAACCAGATGATCATGACCTTGAGGGTGTTGTTGCATCTCATATAGCTTAAGGATGAGATTTGAGAAAGAAACGACCTCGTCGTCCCTCAGAAACCTTCTGGTGGTGACCTCCCACAGTCTCCCCCCCTGTGTTTCAGTCACAAACTCCTCAATCAACCCCTGAGAGTTCAACGATATAGCATAGATGTCCAGGAAGGCAGCCTTGAGAGGGTCGTTATCAGCCCAAACATCCTCCCAGAAACGTATACAAGTCCCACAGCCCCACTTAAACCGCAATCCCCTGGCGAACTGATCCCAAGTGTTGCAAATATTCTTCCACCAGCTCGATGTGCCTCGGTGCACCGAAGTGCTGATACCCTAATTACCCCTGGATTGGTGTTGATACCCCAATCAATGCCACACGCCAGAGACTATCCCTTTCCTCAACCCTGCTCGCTCGCTAGAACCATTTCCCCAGAAGCGCGATATTGGTCCATCTCAAGCTGCAGATCCCTAACCCACCACAGTTGACGGGCAGTTGGCATGTGCCCCAGTTAACTAGGTGGTATCGTTTATCCAGACCGGAGCCCTCCCACAGAAAATTCCGTTGAATTTTCTCCAGCCGGTTGATGACTCCCATTGAGTACTTGAACATAGACATATAGAAAATGGGCATCGACGATAAGACGACTTTAACTAGAAGGAGTCTTCCTCCACTGCTGAGCAACTTCCCCTTCCAAGAAGACAACCTCTTCTCAAGCCTTTGAACTACCGGTTCCCACTCTCTAGCTGTCGGATTTCTAAGACCAAGAGGCATTCCAAGGAAATAAGGAAAGTAATCACCTGACAATGATTAACAAAGGAAATAAGGAAAGTAATTACCTGACAATGATTAATAGGGACAAAATAGAAAGATAGGTTCCCAAGGCTTCACACTAAGGATGTACGTCGGCTTCGCACTGAGCACACGATAAAACGAAGATTCACCCCTCGAGTTTTGAGAGATTCGCTCTCTCGGGTGAAAACTCTCCACAAGTTCTATAAGGTTTGCACAAAGAAATTTCCCAATTTCATTAATCATCAACTACCAAATAATGTTTTTACATGCTAGTAAATAGGTTAAGAAAACCTCAACTAAAATATATTTGAAATAAGAAACTAACGAAAACCGCCAACTTGCGAGCATCCGTCCTGTAACTACGGATGCTCGTCCTCTATTCCTGAGATGCACATAAAACAAAATCCTTTAAAATCACTTGATGTTCGTCTCAATAGGATCGGAACTCGCTCGTGAACTTTGCTTCATTTTCTTCTTTCTCCCTTGTTTTCTCTTTGTACTTTCCATCTGTCTTGTATTGTGAGATGTCCTCATCAATTATCCCCGGGTGGGAGAAACTCATCTCCGATGAGTTGTAGAACCCAGGTATGGCACACTTTGGAGGCTCAACTCTCATCTTGTCTTTCCATTCTATGAGATACTCATGATGCTTGCCTGCATTGATAGTGAAGTTTGGAAACTCTATAACCTTCTCTCATATTACACAGGAAAGGTACGCGTTATGAATTGCTCAAATGGGTTCGGCTCCATTGTTTGGGCAACAAGGAATGGGTCAAAGGACAGTTGTTGGACCTAGAATAGATGTAAGATCCTCCACCGCAACTATTGAATGATTACCCTTGTCAAAAGAAAATCTAGACCTCAAACATTAACTCTTTTCAAAATCGGAAAAGGTCCCACATGCTCGGGACTATCATGAATCAACACAAAATTGTCATTATTTACTCATTAAACAAATTCAATGTGTTAGTCAAATTATGTGTATTTTCATTATTCAATAAAGTCTACTCATTAATCCCATGCAAGTTAGAATGATGACATACTCCTACCAACTCTAATGACGCATGCGGTACAGACTCACTACTAACACTTTCTTCAGGAATAGAAACCTTCCTAACACAACCGACTCACTACTCTAATGACGCATGCGGTACAGACTCACTACTAACACTTTCTTCAGGAATAGAAACCTTCCTAACACAACCGACTTTTTCCATAGGAATGTCATCCTCCTCATCACTTGGTATCTCATTAGGTGGTTCATAAACTTCTACTCCTAACTCATTGTCTTCTTTCTCGTTATCCTCCTGAATAATCAAGGTTTTGGATTTACTGGGACATTGAGATGCAAAGTGACCAAAGCCTTGACACTTATAACACTATTGTGGTGCACGTTTAGAATTCTCGATCAAATTTCCTTTACCCTTGTCAATTTGGGGATTCATGGTGGGGATTGATTACATATATTATTCACTCTTTCAGTAGGACTAGATCGAAAATCGTGATTGGAGGAACTAGATCGCCCATTGGTTGGAGCGTCGAGATACCATTCCAACTCTTGCACTCTAGCTTTAACATTCTTTTAAATCTTCAACAGGATGAGGGATGAGTTCTTTTCGCAACTCGGGACGTAGACTAGTGCGAAACCTAGATAAGGTGACGAGTGAACTCTCATAAGCTTTAGCTCGATACAAGTACTCCTCAAATTTGTTGATATAATCATCAATACACATGTTTCCTTGTTCCAAACCATGCCATTGATCCATGAGTCGTTAGTTGTAGGAAAGGGAAACATATTTTTCATGAAGTTTCCCTTTCAAGTTCGCCCATGTGGCGATGGGTTCACATTCGAGAGTTTCTCGATGTCGTTCCACACTTGTCCAATAAAGTTTGGCTTATCCCACAAGTTTCATTTTGGTAAACCGCACTTTTCGCTCATCCAACATATCATACCAATCGAAATAATGGTCTATGGCGGCCACCCAATCTATATACATTTTTTGGTCCATCTTTCCTTCGAAAGTGGGAGCGTCAACCATAAGTGACTTTGTAATTTTGTCATTCGGGTCGGGATGATTTTCACACCGAGGTTCCCTCCTTCTCTCATCGAAATTAACCCTATGATGTTCACCGTGAGTCGATCTAGACAACTTTTGGAGTCGTGCTGCTAAATCAACCTATCGCGCTTGTTGGTTTTGCAATTGGGCTTGTATGGCAGGCATCTGAGTGTTAAAATTCTCCAAGAAAGCATTAAACTTTTATGGATCCATTGTGACACTCAAGGTAAAAGAACACACTAACACACCTATATGCAATTGAAACCTAAAACTTAGTATGGATACTGACAATCTTAAACTAGAACTGTGCTTTGATACCAATTTGATGCAGGGTGAACGCTAAAAATTATCGGATTTGGGATTAATTTTAGATTAAATTGAATAACGGAAATATTCAAAACTTTTCAACCGCATAAAATAGTTTAACAGATTTAATTAAAACAATTAGGTTGAATCAATTCTCGCGATCACATGCATTGAAATTTTATGATCTAGAAAAACGACTCCGATGAGGGGACTCGATTTTCGTTCTAGTTTAGGGCACTAAGCGACAACTAAGATATCGTCTCTTGACTCCTCTAGGATTTGAAAAACTAAAAGTCCGAAAGTTAATTTAATCAAAGGGGAAAATCGAAATATATCAATTAATAAGGTGTGAATGAAGTTCCAGCAACTAATTAACTAAGGATTTTGGTTTTGATCTTATCAAAGGAAATAAGGAAAGTAATTACCTGACAATGATTAACAAGGACAAAATAGAAAGATAGGGTTCCAAGGTTTCACACCAAGGGTTCCGAGGCTTCACACCAAGGATGTACGTTGGCTTCGCAGCAAGATAAGACGAAGTCTTGAGTTTTGAGAGATTTGCTCTCGGGTGAAAAATTTTCACAAGTTCTCTAAGGTTTGCACAAAGCAATTTCCCAATTTCATTAATCATCAACTGCCAAATAATGTTTTTATATGTCATTAAATAGGCTAAGAAAACTTTAACTAAAATAAATTCGAAATAAGAAACTAACTAAAACCACCAAGTTGTGGACGCCTGTCCTGTAACCACGGATGTTCGTCGTCTGTTCACAGACTTCCGCCATCTACAATATGCACAAAACATAAACCAATTAAAATCACGGATGTTCATCCGAATACCATGGATGTCTGTCATATGTTGACGAACTTTGCTTCCTTTTCTTCTTTCTGCTTTTTTTTCTCTTTGTATTTTTCATCTGTCTTGTACTATGAGATGTCCCCATCATTGTGCCATTGCAGTTCACAGACTTCCGCCATCTACAATATGCACAAAACATAAACCAATTAAAATCACAGATGTTCATTCGAATACCATGGACGTCTGTCATATGTTGACGAACTTTGCTTCCTTTTCTTCTTTCTGTTTTTTTTTCTCTTTGTATTTTCCATCTGTCTTGTACTATGAGATGTCCCCATCATTGTGCCATTGCAACAAACTAAGAACTAAAAAACGACAAAGAGTATCATTAATATAGTTAAATAAGAATAATAATTCTTTATGTTCTATTTATGCCTTATAGAAACTATGTAAATTTTTGCACGTATTCGATTATTATTTAATTATTCAATTATTATTTAATAAATAAAGAAATGCATAAGATGTAAATTTAACCACTCCTTTGATCAGTTCCTACTCCAGACTTCTAATGTTTACCATTTTGTTACCATGGACCTCTTTAAGTTACATATAAGATAACAAATTACAACAACTAGTTCTTCGATGCAAAAAAGGACCATACTAAATTTGAAGTAACAATGGTGGGGATGTCGACTTCAAGCTAGTTTCATCGGTGATGAAACATTTTGGATCTGGGAGAATTGGCGGGGACGCCTACACCGTAGATATAGGTTTTGGGTCACATCGCGTGTATCGACGCAAAAAGCAGCGAAGAAGAAACCATGAAGTATTGACATCATCCGGGAGGGGAGCCTAGAGGAGGGACAAGAGGACACCTAACTGCCCAGAGTCGACCGAGAGACCCTACCTATCGCTCGAGCGAGGTTGAAGGCCAAAACTTTCAGCCATTTGTTGCTCGAGTGAAAACGCATAAGGAAAACAAGGCCAAACTTTTGGTCAAACTTCGTTCGAGTGACCTCTAGTTGTTGCTCGAGTTACCCCCTTTAAGATTCCCGCTTGAGCGACCGCCTTTAAGATTCTCGCTCGAGCGAGGACTAAACCCACTCGAGCAAGTCAAGAACCGACATTATCATTTTTTATCCTTTTAGTTTTGTTTTTTTTCCTTCCTTTGTGTCAAATGTAAGTTACCTTTAGGGTAACATTGTACTTCTCTATTTTAGGGTTTATTCTCACTTGTAGCTACTACAAAGCATCTTAATGTAAGCCATTTTGGGCATTTGTTAATTTTAATGAAAATGGTATGCGTTGAGAGCTTGAGATGAGCTTTAATGGAGAGTGAATCTTCTTCCCCATGTGGGTTTAGTATGAGGCCAAGGGTGTGATGCCCATGTTATCTTTGATCTTCTATTTATCTATTTTCCTATTTCCTTGCTAATTTCTTGCATCTATTTTCCCTCTTTTATGTTGATTGTTCAAAATCTAAAACCCTAGATCTAGAGCAACCTTGATGCCCATCCTTGTGGATCGACTTTGATCTTAACCTGCCGATCCATGACCGTTGTTGGGCTCGATTTGCGCAGTTTGATTGATTTAATGCAAAAGCCCTAGCGAGTCCACATTGAGCCACAATTGAATGCCTCGACCTAGAGGATGCTAGAGTTCTATCTCTAGGATCGCACCTCCCGCAAATCTAAATGAATCTAGTACGCTGGATTGGACTCTAGCCGAATTAAACATGGTCACTTAAGCGGAAATCCACAAAAGCTTTAATTTGTGATTAATTGTTCAATTAATTAGTTTAATTTCGGCAATTATCATCTCATATTCATTTTGAGGTTGTTGTCCCGCGTCAAACAAGAAATGATGCAAGTAATAAAAAACCAAGTGGTACAACAGGTATTTTAGGGGTTGCTACAAAAAATAATCAAGTTGGGTGCTAATTGTGTTGGTAGGTATCAGAGGCTCAACATGATTAATTGTACCAGATCCTAAAGTGCATGCATACATGAACAATTCATGGATGGATCATGGAAAATCAAGTGTGTTCTCTACCCCTGGAAGAAAAATGTAAAAGACCTCACCTTCAACAGCTCATCCCTTCCACAACCTTGCAGCACCTGCACTTTCTTCCTCGTCCTTTCTTGCAAAAGGGGCTTCACAACCTGTCAAAAGTCGAAGTGAAACCACCATTGACATGACCAAGGGGCTAATACATTTTTAAAAAGGGACACAAAAACCTCATTTTCCAGTGCATTTACAATAACAAAAACTAAAATAGTCTATTGATGATGAGTTTCTGGCCATCCACTTAGCGGAAATATATTAGTTATAGAAGAAGATGCGCTAAGGGACTCTTAAAGAAGTTGGGCCTGGAAATTAAAGTCAAAAGAAAATGGAGGCTCACCTTCCAGCATGCCGAAAAAATGTATGGGGCATTAACTATATAATATGTATCTGTCTTCTCCGGATAGTTCAGGTCATCAACAGTCGATATAATGGTCAATAACTGTTTTAACACAGAAAAAACATAAACAAAAATTTAATAGACTCAGCAAGAAGAGAAGCAAATAAATGTTTTTCTTTTCTAACTTTACTAATATTCATATCTAAAAGGAAGAAAAAAATTAGAAAACAAAAGGTCAAGGTTATTGGACTCAATATTAACAATTGGCATATAGGACATAAGAAGTAAGGCTATAACTATGAGCCTCCATCTATTAGAAAGGAATTGATGGAAGAAAGTTTTCTCTTGTAATTTTGATGTGCATGATCTGTATGTAAATTTTTCAGGACATCTTAATTAAGAGTGCAGAAAAAAACTAACTTTATGTAGGACGACAGGTTCACCATAGCAAACAAGTTGTTCCATAATAATCCAGTATATACTGCCATGAAATTGATCGTATAGTTCCAAGAGAACCCTAGTTTGTGCTTCGATTCCTAGATATCTATACACTATTACCTTTTCTGTAACAGGTGACTAATAGGTGAAATAAGTAAAGTTTGCTCTCTTGAAATTTATCTGGCTGGTTCAATCAGACTCCTCAAATAATTTTGGCCACGCAAACAAATAATTTCAGCTAATCTGAAAATATATAAAATCAAATAACTAAAATATTCAGAAGTACTGGGTAATGATCCAGATCCAATCCTTCATAATAAGTGCCATCCTTGAAGTTTCCTGCTAAAACAGGATTAAAAAAATAATTCAGCATCACTATTGTGGTTATATCTCATGATGCTGGTCAAAAAATCAAAAGGCAGCCCAAAAGCAAGGACTGTTTCACCTTTTTCTCAATTTGTCTATGAAGGTAATAAACCAAATGTTAAAAAATCCACATGAAACATTTATGTCATGTAGTTGCCTGATCAGATTCTGGTCATAGGGCACAACCCACAACTCAAAAAAGCCATGATCGCATCCCTTTTTTATGCAATGTTTCTTAAATTCCATGCTAAGATTGTTAAAGAAATAAAGGCACTAGGGTGCTATCCCCCTTGACAGCTAAGTAGGGCCCTATTGTCAGTATTATCTGCCCATATAATGGAGACATTAATGTACATCCATGAACAACATGAGGCTTGATCCCTATTTAGGTATGTAAGCAGCCTTTTTAAGTACAACCATGAATTATAATGATAAAATATTATCATATATGCAATCCTTGTGCTATATGGTAGTCAATTATAGACATTCATGTCATAATTTGTCTTGAAGCATCATGATAGATGAACTTGGGTCACGGATGGTCTTTGGAGGAAAGCAAAGTGCGTTGGATCCTTGTAAACCTCAAATCTTGACCAAGGCCGAGGAAGGAAAGCAAAGTGCGTTGGATCCTTGTAAACCTCAAATCTTGACCAAGGCCGAGGAAGGTGAGCATAGGACAACTCACTTTTGTGGCCCTCACATGTACAAAGATCCTTTCTATGGATTCAAGTTTTCCCATCGAGAGCATGGTGTTCACATTACATAGCATAACATAAGTAGAGATGCTTTAATAAGGAATATAAAAACGTAAATAATTTAGTGAGGTACCTTTATTTGGCTCAGTGCAGAAAATTTTAGACCAGTCATATCTAAAACTTTTAGGCAGGTGCCAATATATCGCCCATACGTCTTTGTTGCAGAAGGCTACAACACAAACTAGGAGTAAATGACTAGAAAGCTTAGTTTACAAGCATGACGACATTACACTCACCAGGACTACACGATCTCGATATTCATTTATCTGGATGTGTGACTGCACATAATAGTGGACCTATAAATAAGATATCCAAGTTAATATCATGCAAAGTAGCCATTGCAAACAACAATTAGAGATATCTTGCTATCAAGCAGAGATTTATGTGTGTATCATACAATAAATTGAATTGGTGCATGAAGCAAGTCCCAACTCCAGAGAGTCTATGAAACAGACATGGACACGGATACGAGAGGCGTCGACTATCACCTTCAAAGAGACTACCATAAAGACATCTGTGTGTGTGTCTATATCTATATATATATATATATATATGAAAAGAGAGAGAGGGAGAGAGAATGAGCCCTGCACCCCTTCCCCAGCAATTAGTGGCTTGGAAGAGGATTAAACAGAAAAAAAAATTCTCCACCATGTGGTTAAAAAGCCTAAATGATCCAGAAAATTTATATCCTAAACTTGTTTTCTCTATCCATTTAAACAGCTGGGAATACCTTCTTCATGAGATTACTGCACGGAAAACTGACAAGGCATGAGTCACCGTTGGAGCCCGACGACACATGGATCTGAACCAAAGATGGTATTCCCAGCTGCTTGATTGTTTCAATTTCACTCGCTACTCGGTCATTCTAGGATCCAATGTTATCCGATTCATTGGTTCACATGGTTGGATTTTGGGTTTGTAGTACACAGTTCGCCATTGTCGAGCGAACCCGGTTTGCTAGGAGTAGGATGGGTTTTGACTGTATTAATAGTGGATAAAAATATTTATTATTTATTAAAAAAATTAATTTTTTAACAAAAGGTCGCTTGAATTATGTTAATTGTGTGCATGACTCAATGAAGAAAGCTTTGAAATGATCGACTCATCTCCCCTCCTTTTTAACAATTTATAAGCAATAAAAAATGGATTACTAGTCTGGTTCACCTGCTAGTGGTGAATCGGACTGAACAGAACCATGAAACGGTTCGCATCAACAAGTTCGTGGTTTGGTCCCACTTGCACGAACTAGGTAACCTTGCTTGGATCCATCTATTAATCTTTCTAATTCCAATGCTTGGATTATTACAATGACCGTCATGCCAAATAAAATTTCTCATTAGCTAGACGTTCCAACATATCATCCATGGTAACATATTCTGTATAATTCGAGTTGATTACTATACTTTAATTTGCAACATTTTACTAACCAACCAATGTAACTGCTTTGCCCAATTTTAATATCGACTTTTGTAGAGAAAAACGTCCACATAGCATGAGCAAATTCACCACTATAAAAAAGGTGATTTATTGTTTATTCATCCTGGTTACGAAGTGAGAGTGATGAAACCAATTAAATCTTTTGCAACTTGACAACACTATCCATCAAACCACCCAATTAGAATCTTCCAAGCAAAACATTAAATTTTAAGCACTAACTGTGTAAGCCACAGCCAGCCACATTTCCTTGCTCTATCTCATCATCTTCACAGCGTTGTCCCATCAATTTGGGGTTGGCGTTGCAGTTTCTATTTCTACACTCATTTCTTATCAGCATTAAGCTCTCTATAACTTTTCAATCTTTCATGTCCCTTGTCACGGCTTCCCTCTAGGTCTTCACTGCTCTTCCTCTTCTCCTACTTCTTTTTGCTTGTAGTGTCTCAACCCTTCGTACAGGGTTTGTTTCTAGCCTATGATGGAAATGTCCAAACCACCTTCAATCGGCATTCCGTAATTTTTTTCTTTTGTAAGTATCACTCTCAAATTTCCTCTGATAATTTTATCCTTGCTTGTTACTCCACACATCCATCTCAACATACGCATCTTGACCACATGTACTCTATTGTCTTGTCGCTTTTTTGTAGCCCACCATACTGCACTATATAATATGGCAGGTCTAATTGTCATCTAATAAAAGCATCCCTTCAATCTAAGTGGAACTCTTAGATCTCACTATAATTCGTTTGTTTGCTTCCATTTCATCCAACTTGCATTAGTCTTATTTGAGACTTCCTCTTTAAATCCACCATTTGACTGTAAAGTAACACCTAAAGAGCGAAATCTAGGGCAATGTGGTACTAAATGATTTTCTATTTTAACTAAATCCTCCTCTAGGCTATCATGTTCACTAAATTTCCACTCCATGTTTGTCTTTGTATTGCTAATTTTCAACACTTTTGACTCTTTGATTTCTCTCCATAATTCCAGTTTATTATTTATCTTTCCTTGTTTGAGTATTTAATACTACGCCATCTGCAAATAACATACACCACGGAATTTCTTCTTGTGTATCTTTGGCTAATGTATCCATGACCAAGGCAAACAAATAAGTGCTCAAGGCAGGATCCTTGACGCAGGCCAACTCCAACAGGGAACTCACTTGTCTCTCCGTACGTCATTCTTACACTAGTTACCGCCCTCTCATCCATGTCTGAGATAACCTCAATATATAAGTTTAGGATGCATTTCTTCCTCAATGTCCACTAGAGTATCTACCTCAGCACTCTATCATAAGCCTTCTCCAAATCAATAAAGACAATATGCAAGTTTTCCCTTCTCTCTCTGAACTTCTCAATAAGTTGCCTCAATAAAAAAATAGCTTTAATTTTTTATCTTCACGGCATAAATCCAAATTCGTTCTCAGATATATTGCTTCGTGTAGAATGTCATTAGTACAGTAGTAGATCAAGGTATGCAATAAGCAAAAATCAAGATAAAGGGGCCCAGTCTCGAAAGAGGTGCGACATTACGAGTCATTCGTAGAAGCAGTATACAATTAAGTTTTGTATGTCACATAACCCCTATTCGACGTAATGGATGTAGACCTCCTAAAAAATGACGTGTGTAGAAGGCTGCTTTTACTTCAACTTCCGATATTTGGTTGATCATCCCTAAATCTGGTTCCTCTTCTTGATCTAATTCATGCGCATATTCTGTGTTTAATAGATCTATAAAGTATTTTGTTCATTATTTTTTACCTCATCCAATTTTTACCAAAGCCCTCTAATGCACCTTACCTGATTGAGATCACTAGTTTTCTTTTCTTTAATCTTCGCAAGTTTATAGATTTTTTCTCTCCTTTTCATTCTCAACCTAATGTATAAATTCTAGTGCGATTCATATCTACTTTACTCACGGATTTCTCAACTTCTTTTTTGGCAAGCTTATATATCAAGATCCTTCGCAGTTCTTGTTTTTTGCCATTTTTTAAAACAATTCTTCTTCTTCACAATTGGCTTTTAATGCCTGCATTCCACCACCATGTTTTGTTTTATACGTTGTTTCTTCCTTTAGATTCCCCAAGTACCTCCTTAGCAACATGTTTAAGGAATTGCATCATTGGTTCCCACATCTCATTTGGATCCCCTTCCCACCACCATACTTCTCGATCACTCATTTTCCCTTTAAAGGTTGTTATTTTGTCTCCTTTAAATTCCCATCATCTCATTTTGGGGGATCCTTGTCATCTTTCTAGTCAATTGGCTCTTGATTAGAATGCCCAAAACTATCAATTATGTTGGGGCGTAAGGCTCTCTACTGAGATAACTTTGCAATCTTTATAGTTTGCCCACTCTCTTCATCTTAATAAGAAGTAATCTGTTTGAATTTTTTTTACTCCGCTCTTGAAAGTTATAAGATGCTCGTCTCTCTTCCTGAAAAAGGTATTCACTATTGTCAACTCAAAAGTTACTACAAAACCAAGGATAGCTCCCCATCTCATTCCTTTCACCATAACCATATCCTCCATGTATCCTTTCATATTTGTTTCTCATCCTTGCTACGTGTTGATTAAAATCACCTTCAATTACAATGCATTCACTATTGGTATGCCTTGTACTAGTTCAACCATCAATTGCTAAAACTCTCGTTTCAATTTTTCACACAGTTCACCTTGGGGTGCATAGGCACTAATAATTTCTAATATTTTCTAATTCAAAGCGGTTTTAACCATCATAACCCGATCATTCTTTCTCTTGACCTCCACAATCTTATCCTTCAAATCGCTATCCACAACATGCCTACCCCATTGTGAGAGTTATTCGTTCTTGAGTAGTAAAGTTTGAATCCATCTCCTAGGTCGCTAGCCTTCTCTCGTGAGTAGTAAAGTTTGAAGTATATCCCCAATATTAAACATCCAAGTCCATTTGTGATGTTTTTCCTTCTCGGTGTATTGTTCAGGACCTAATTACTAAAAGGTCATTGGCATGGGATATGAAAGGGACCTTCTATACTATTTTTCGATGGCATGAGTGGTACCCCTACCAAAGATATGAAAGGGGCCCTCTATTCCAAGTGTACATGTTTTTTCTTCATCTAGTCATGGTATATTTACTAAATATATGGTAAGTTTGTAGCATGCCTGTCTTGGAGAAGCTAATCTT
This sequence comes from Chloranthus sessilifolius, assembly GCA_021018995.1. Taxonomy (NCBI): domain Eukaryota; kingdom Viridiplantae; phylum Streptophyta; class Magnoliopsida; order Chloranthales; family Chloranthaceae; genus Chloranthus; species Chloranthus sessilifolius. The sequence goes on from CM037585.1 coordinate 23,553,591, forward strand.
CAACATTTGTGTTTATTGTTTCCATCCTTTAAAAGGGCATGCAGTACTATTAAATTTCAATGTCAAACTTGTGAACTTTCAAAGCATACCCGTACTTCCTTACCCCGACACATGCATCATAGTGATAGTTTGTTTGATATTGTGCATCGTGATGTTTGGGGACCTGCCCCGCTCCTTTCCTTTGATGGTTTTCGATATTACACCATACTTATTGATGATTACTGGCATTGTACTTGGGTATATCTTCTTAAGACTCGTGAGGATGTACTTTCAACATTTATCAATTTTGCTACTATTTTCCAAACTCTGTTTGGCAAGTCTATTAAAGCTCTACGATCTGAAAATGGTGGAGTGGCAAGTCTATTAAAGCTCTACGATCTGAAAATGGTGGAGAGTATACTTCTAATTGTTTGAAATCGTATCTTGAAAAGATGGGAATCAGGCATCAATTTTTTTGTCCTTACACTCCACAACATGGTCACTGGCAAAGGCAAGTAGAGGCTTTGGGGGGTGAGATTGCCCCCTTACTTGGTCTGGGAATTTAGAACCTACTTCTATGCCAACAAAACCTAGTGACATGGAAGAGTAAATGCAGCACGCCGTCTCAAACTTAGTGCACTAGAATTTAGAGCTGTTTCCCAAGTGCTCGTGGCGGAATGTGGCTTAAGTTTATCTTTGCAGATTTTGGAGTGGATTTATTTACCTATGCCCTTGTATGGGTAATGAGAGTTTTGTACTCCCCAAGTGAGGTCGGATGATCAGCTAGCAGACATATTGAAGAAGAGGATGTTGATGGAAAACGATTATATTACATTACCTCCAAGTTGGGCATAACAGATATCTATGCAACAACATGAGGGAGGAGTGTTGGTGTGTCCATACATTTTATCTTTAAGTTGGTGTGTGTGTGTGTGTTAATGTGTTAGTGCCTTTATGTAAGTGTGGGTGGGATGGTATTAGTGGGCGGTAATCTTTTGTATGCGTATAGATATGAATGATAAATGAGTATGAGTATTATCTAACCCATAACCAATGTTCTTAAAGTCAGTAGGCCGAAGTCGCCTAGGTGGGAGCCCCAAGATCTTGGCAGGCCCGAGGTATATATATGTCTATGTGTATATATATACATATAGTGATATACATACTTCATTTCAACCAAAATGTATATGACATTCATATCCACTTATAGGCTCATCAATCGGGTGGTTCAAATCCATTTATAGGCATGTTTCTTTGGCCTAAGACATGTTCCAATGATAGATTGCCACTTGGACAATTTAGATTGATCACAGAAGTTCACCACCTGGCATAATGATAATCACAATTCATCGGTATGAGATTAAAAGTCTTAACTTTAGTGGTATAAGATCATTTAAACACCATTATGGTGATTAAATGTCGGTCAGGAGTCATTATCCCTAGGAAACATGGGCTTTAAAGTTTAAAGGCCGTCAATGGGTTAGGGTCGGTGGTGTCCAATAAAAAAATGGCATATGCCCAACCCTTTGATAATGCGACCGGACTCGGTAAAAACCTGTTAATTTATAAATCAACATGGCCTGTCCCAACTTTAAAACGTCCAGGTGGGCACCCGAGCACCCTCTCGGACCACCCGAGAAGACGTCCAGGGCTAAACTAGGGCACTCGGGGGCCCGAATTGCCCGGGCGGCCGCCCCAACCCCCTTTAATAACACTACTCATAACCATAATTCCTTCTTCTTCCTCCTCCAAATTGAAACTCGTCCCAAACACTTCTACATTCAACTATGTTCAGATCATACCAAATCACTACGAAGTTGAGAGCATTAGGTTTCTAAAACTCTTTCAAACTACAATTTAAATTGGGAATGAATCATCTCTTTCAAGGGACACAATGCCCCTTAAAAGAGACACAAAACCCTTAAAAGGCTTCAAAAAATTGAACCATTGAAAATTTTCCAAGAATTCATTGAACAATTCTATGATTCTGACAAGACGAGATGAAAAGCCACTCTTGGACTCCATTTCAAATGGCGTCAAGTGGCATTGTACATGCTCTCCGGTATTGAGAACAATAAAAACTTTCAAATACAAGTGATTGGACATCATTCCAATTGGCGTAAACAAAAAAAGAGAGATAGAGAGAACAGATCATACGCCATCATGAAAGGCATTTAGACTATAGTTCCAACTATAACTTTTACATTATTTTCATGCTAAGAAGCACGGACACAGGTACGGGACACAGGTACGATATGATATAGGTACGGCGATACAATAGTTATAAAAAATCAGGATACGATACAGGGGATACGTGTATTTAAAAATTATTTTTTTATATATTTCTAGGTATATTTTAGGTTAATAAACGTAACAAAAACAAAGAAGAAAATGAAAAAGAAACAAAAAAAAAATATTGTAGAGACTGATTTCAAATAGGTAGGTTGCATGCTGGTAGGCTCCCTCAAGTATCGGTATCCGATACAAATACAATATGGGTACATTGCCAAAAATGGAGTATCTGTGCTTCCATGGATTCTTGAACTTATTGACTTTACAATAACTTAAATTTCTAACATATAAGTTAATACTTCCAGGATGTTCAGCGTGAGCTTCTTGATCATTTTGGCTTAAAACAAAGGTTTTGTGAAATCTCGATCCTTAAAACAGATTTTCAGCAGGTTCCGAACTTCAGTTTTATATTTACATCTAAAATATCTAACCATATACGCCTCATGATCCACTGCAATTTTTGTGAAGATCCAATTGAAAATTTATCCATTTGCTTATTAAATACCCTTGGACAAAAAGCTCTCGTTATTTTTCTTTATATTGGTCAATGTTGAAATGTTTTTACAATACTAACAGAACTTTGGGAAGCTTGGAATAAGTCAAGAGGCGATGCCCTAGCAGGCTGCTTATGGAAAAAAATTTATTTTCAATTCTTACAACACAGAATGCGAGGAATGAGAAAATCTTCACCAGCAATGCTTCTATGGAAGATAGAATAACAAAAAGAGTGATCAGGGAGGTATCTAAGCGTGCATGCCTAAAGGATGCTTTTATGGGATTTCCTTTCGCAATCTTGTTTATAACCAGAAAAAATTTTGAAGATTGAATCAAACTATTAGGCAAGGGGATATATGCAAGGAACCGCCTGATGGAAGGTTAAAGTTCAAGCCTGATGGTTGCAGAAGAGGAAATCTTCGACCAGCTAGGATTGGTGGTGTTGGTACGATCAGCAAAAAGAGAGATCTTATCTATCACAGTCCTGATCAGAACTGCTAGCCTGATTGAAGCGTACGTGGAGGCCTTATGGGTTGGATTCTTTCTATTTCTAAAAGTAAACACATCAAAATGCTGGAAACCTTATGCTCTTTAATATGGAAAAAAAATATAAAAACTAGGCCAAAAAATTCTAGGCCTTGTACGTTGTAATATGGCAAAAGAATACTTCCTACTCGGCAACATAAATCAACCATTTCCAGTCAGCACCCTACTAATAAAACAATTAGAAATATCATAATCCTTACAGATGCTTTGTCAAAGGTGCTGAGTCCAACACCAATTGCAAAGATAGGAAGACCCTGCCAAAAAAGGAGAAGAAGAATATCTTAGGTTGGATATACAAGAGAAAAATATGAAATTACCACAGCCACACTTTTATCGACTAGAGTTTGATCCTTTATGGAGGTCGGGAGAGAGGGGGGGAGATGACGATCAAATAAACCATACACGATTATCAAACAATATAAAATGTCAACAAACTTACAGAACTAAAAGATTCTGTTAGTTAAACCCATAAACACAAGCATATATAATATGAGCTTCCAAGAAACATATTTCCAAGATTTCATAAGATGACATGCAGCATATAGGTGAATTGTTCACCTCATAATATCTTAAAGTTGAACTTACATACAAAATTGCCTGCTTATTTGGTACACATGGTTGCTTGAATAAGCAAAAAGCATCTGAGGTCATAAAATGATTCAAGTTATCATCCTTGCACTCTATGTTTTTTCTTTTAGGATTGATGAAAGACAGGTTATTAAGGAGTATTTTAAGAATTAAGTGTATCTTCAGAGATATCACTCATTTGCACTTGGGTACTCTCAATTATGTCAGCAAAGAAGTAGAGGAATTGCCAACAGAGGTATAAAGTTTATAACCAAACTGGAAAATGCACAACCATGGTGAAAGAAACCCAAATGAAAAACTAAGTGAACTATGGTCGGAATAGGAAGAATTTCTATTTTGTTCAACAGCAAACAAATTAATTAATTAATTGAAATTAGAACTAACATTAAAATTGGCATCCCAAATTATGAACTGGAAAAAGGTTATAAGATATGATGCTACCAAACTCTAGCTACATCTAGTTTGTAGGAATAAACAAATGGGGTATGAACAGAATAAGAACAAAATTGATGTTCAAGCTAATACGGTAACCAACTTGATCTATATCATCATCGCCTTGTCCCATCGTTTGGGGTTGGCTTTGTGAGTCTTGCTTCTTCACTCAATTCTGTTCAGACCTCAATTCTCCGTTACACCACAATCCTTCAACTCAGTACTCAATACTTCTGTCCAAGTCTTTATCGCTCCTCCCATTCTTTCACTTCCATCACTTCAATCCTTCATACAGGGGCTGTTTCAGTACTACATTGGACATGCCCTAACCATCTAAACCAATATTCTTTAATTCTCTTATTGGAACCAATTTGATTTATATACAGATGAGAAGTCATGTCCATGTGCATGGACAAAGGAATCGAGGCAAGGAGAAATGCAGAACAGGACTGATATATAAAGTGGACAGGCATACCTCTTTTGAGAATCCTGACATGCCTATGAGCTGTGAATCACGTACTCCTCTGTATACATCAGTTGGAACTATGGGTTTCTACATTAAGAAAGAATAGTCAAGTTAGCAAAAGACAGATTTATTTGAAAATAATATTTATATTATATGAATAGTGCATATATTTATATTAATCCACTGAGTACCCGATCATGAGGTACTCAGTAGATTCTTTTGTGATTTGTGAATTCAACATGTGCCATTAGATATGCCGAATATGAAAGATTTTAGAACAGGAAAGAAATTTGTCTCAGATAACATAAGGAATAGAAAAAAACAAGAAAAATTAACCACAAAATTAAATTATACAGATTATGAGGCGTAGATGATAAATATACAAGAGAGAAAAATTGCTGTGCTGCCTAATTTTTGTTTATCCCTGATTTTTGTCAGTTACCATGGGTGATAATATATAGGTATGAGTTCGGATAATCTCCCTTCTAGCATAACTACCATCAAATTGAACTCTACAAAGTATCTTCAGTGAAAAGGAGCTATTATGCTATATATTCAAGGGCGTAAGAAAACTGGTCTTCTTACTGGAACCACACCCAAGCCTAAATCTGGATCACCTGAGTTATTTGCCTAGACAGCGGATAATGCTATTATTCTGGGATGGTTGTTTAATTCAATGGAACCTAATATCTCTAAAACTTTTATGTTTTATGAGTCTGCTTCCTTGCTATGGAGCAAACTTGAGGAAAATTTTGCACCAGCTGAGCACGATACTCGTATTTATTAGTATTGCAGAGTATAAGCAGGGAGACATGTCCATGGAGAAGTTACTTTAGCACTTAACAGAGTATGTGGGAGGAGCTTAGTCACTATGAGCCTATTTCACAGCCATTACCTTTGTTCTCAGTAAGAGACGCGAAAGACAACAGATTTACACTTTTCTGGGGGTCTTCAACTTGAATATGATCAGACCAGGAATCTCATCACACATCCTCTTCCATCTCTTAGCACTATTTATGGCATCCTTTTCTGAGGAGCAGTGACGTTCCATTATGTCTTCTTCCCATGCTCCTGTTTCTACTAAGAGTTCTGCCTTCATTACTGGTTCTCATCCACAGGCTCGCCATGGTAGAGGATCAGATCGTGAAGGTGGAAAGGGACGTGGTGGTAGAGGATGTTGTCGTTCCTCAGCCATTTGTTCTCACTGTGGTAAAGTGAGGCATGAACGTGATCTTTGCTTCAAACCACATAGCTATACTGATTCTTTTCAGCAATGGTCATCTGCTCATACTGCGACTGCTTCTGATTCTGAGCAACTGTTGATGTGAGTACTTCTTCTTCCTTGGATCCACTGTATTCTAGTGTTGCTAGTTCCTCCACCTCTGGTCCTGGGGTTTAAGGTACATCTGCCTTTGCTGCCTTTGTACATCTGCCTCTGCTGCCTCCACAGCCACATCTTCTCCTAGTTGGGTCATTGATTCTGACACTACTAATAACATGGCAGGTGAGTCACAGAGCTTTACCACTGATGCACCTCCTAGTAGCTGCACAGTTACAGTTGGCAGATGATTCCTTTACTCCCGTTCTTGGAGAGAGGGCTGTTCCATTATCCTCATCTCTCTGTCCGATACTCTTCATGTTTCTCATTTTTTCACTAATTTATTTTTAATCAGTAGTCTTGCTAAACAATTAAATTGCTGTGCCACATTCTATCCTTCTTATTGTGTTTTGCAGGAGCTGACTTGGAGGAAGATTGTTGGTCGAGGCATAGAGTGGGGGGGGGGGGGGGGGGGGGGGGGCGCCACTACTTTGATGATGGAACTGATAACTTGGCTGCCTCTGACGATGTTTCGGCTTCTTTATTTTTAGATACTTCATCTCCTACATTTTCTACTAGTGATACATTAGTTTTGTAGCATGCTGGTTTTAGAACTCTTTGACTTTATTCCTAGTTTTAAGTCTTTACACACTTTAGTTCAATTTAAACGTGAAATATGTGAATTGATTAAACATATCCATGCTTTATATCCTGCTCATTCACATGTTCTCAGTCTCCATTTGATTTAGTGCATTCTGATGTTTGGGGTCCTTTCCCCCTTGTTTCTCTTGATGGCTTTATATATTATGTTGTGCTTAGTGATGATTGTACTCAGCTTACCTGCGTATATCTGTTAAAATCTAAAGATGAGGTCCTTCAAAATTTTCAGGATTTTCAGCCAATGGTGAAGACACGGTATGGGAGTAGTATTAAAACTCTTCGTACTGACAATGGTGGTGAACATACTTGACTTGCCTTTGACCAATATCTTCGGTCGCATGGCATTTCTCATTAGATATCTTGTCCTTACACTCCCCAACAAAATGGTGTTGCGAAGGGTAAGCATCGACATCTTATTAGTATGACTCACTCATTACTATGAGGAATGCATGTGCCCATGTCTTATTGGTCAATGGCCTTGCTCATTGCCTGATTTTTATTAATCGTCTTCCCTCTCGGATGTTAGATGGTCAGATTTCAATATCATCATTTGCACCCTCATGAGTTTATTTTTTGTGACACCGAATGTTTGGATGTATATGCTTTGCAAAAAATTTGAGTCCCCAACTCCCCATAGAAGGAAATTTTATGATCAATTTATTAAATGCATTTTAGTTGGCTATTCATATCATTCTAAGGATTATCGGTGTTATGATTCTCTTACTCATAGAATTTATACTTCTATGAACATGACTTTTTTTAAGGATGGTGCATATTTCTTTCCTGATAGGGTGCGACTCCCTAACCTATTCTTAATGTTCCCATGCTGATTCCTATTGTGTCTTCTTTATCATAAAAACACATGCAGAAACATTATCTTACTTACCAACATCAGAAGTGACATGTCCTCTTCCACCATGCAGCAACCACAACCTTTTTCATTAATTCCTACGGTATGTATCCCTTTCTTTTCCAACTGGTGTTTCTACTCCAACTACCGATGAAGTTGATCCTGTACAGAAAGGGTTCGCACATGTGTTACTACTCCTTATCCAATTGCTAAATATATCTCTACTCAGCCTCTCTCCTCTTCATATAAGGCTTTTCTCTCAAAGTGGATACAGTCACTATTCCTTGTTTTGTCCATGCTGTCCTTTCTCACCCTCAGTGGAAGGCAGCTACGCTTGAAGAAATGACCGATCTTTAGAAGAATCAGACTTGGGATGTTGTACCTCTTCCTCCAGACAAGACTTCTATGGGGTGTAGATGGGTGTTTGCAGTGAAACACAATCCTAATGGCATAGTTGCTCAGTATAAAGTTCGTTGTGTTGCATAGGTGTTACTCAGATGTATGAGATTGACTATGATGCTACGTATGCCCATGTTGCCAAACTTACATCTGTGAGGGTCCTCTTACCTATTGCTATGAACCAGAATTGACCCTTTTCAGCTTGATGTAAAAAGTGCCTTTTGAATGGTGATCTGCATGCAGAAGTGTATCAGAAACCTCCCCCGGGTTTTCAGCTTCAGGGGGAGTCTTCTCAGAATATTTTCTGTCTTCGTAAATCAATATATGGCTTGAAGCAGTCACCCCATGTGTGGTTTCATTGCTTTAGTGTTGTTATCCTTGAGATGGGATTTCAAACATGTCAGTCTCACCATACAGTTTTTTTTCACTTTAATCCTGCGGGTCACACTGTTTTACTTGTCTATATGGATGAAAGCATTCTCATTGGAGAGGACTTGGAGTTTATTTCCTATGTTAAAAGAGAACTTGGCAGAAGTTTTGAAGTTAATAATTTGGGAACCTTGAAGTACTTTTTAGGGTTAGAGATAGCTCGCTCAAGGATAGGCATATTTTTGTCACAGAGAAAGTAAGCCTTAGATTTACTTAAAGATACTGGAATGCTGGATTGCAAGCGTGCTACATCCCCCATGGATCCTAAAATCTCCTTGCATGAGAAAGAGGGGAAGCTTCTATCATATCCTCATGAGTATGAGCGACTTGTAAGGAGACTGATTTACTATACCTTGACTCGTCCTGGTCTTACTTTTACAGGCAGCCTCATTAGTCAGTTTATGCATGCTCCTCGCATCTCTCATATAGTCGTTTCCCATAGGATTTTGAGGAATCCCAAATCCTATCTAGGAAGAGGTGTTCTTTACCACACATATGGACATCATATATCATAATATATAGATGCATATTGGAATCGTGTGTCACTGATAGGAGATCTACTTCAGGTTACCGTGCATTCCTTGGAGGGAATCTTGTTTGAAAGAGCAAGAAGCAATATGTTGTTTCTCGCTGTAGAGCGCAGGCTGAGTACCGTGCTATTGCTCATGGTGCCTGTGAAATGTTGTGGCTATAGTCACTTATGGCAGAGCCTGGCTTTCCTATATCTAGTTCTATGCCCCTTCATTTTGATAATGAGGCTGAGAAGATTGCATCAGATTCCGTGTTGCATGAGAGGACTAAGCACATTGAGGTGATCTACATTTTATCAGAGAAAAAATTTGGAATCGCTCTTTCGAACTTATTGACGTTGAGTCTTCCCAACAACTTGCTGATGAGAGGACTAAGCACATTGAGGTGGATCTACATTTTATCAGAGAAAAAATTTGGAATCACTCTTTCGAACTTATTGACGTTGAGTTTTCCCAACAACTTGCTGATGTCAATGTTCTTAAAATCACCCATGGTTCAAGGCGGTCAAGGGGATGTTCAAAGGAAATCACTGGTGGCGTCAAGGGCGCCCAAGATCTGAAGCGCTATATATATATATATATTATTTGCACTCCTTTTTCTTGTGAAGTTATTTGCACCCTATAACTTAGGGTGGGTTATTTGCACTCAATTTATAACTTAGGGTTGTGTTAACTGCAACCAAGAAAGGTCATTTGTTTATTTGCCCCCAATTTCTAACTTAGGATTGCATTAATTGCTCCCAAGAACACCCATAAGCTCTATTGTGTGGAATATTGGAGTGAAAGACGACATCCGTCATCTGATCTGACAATGGTCTTTACATGTCACATATCCCTAAAATACCAAGTCTCTCTTTAAAGTCGGTGCAAGGCCAACTTTCCGAGTGCAAGGGCCCTTTCAAAATCTGCCAAGTAATGGCTCCCAAGAAAGAAAAAAAAAATATTAAATTGGCGACTAGGGCGGCCGCCCCAAATCTAGTATGCCCCGGGGGGCTCCTGGGCGGCCGCCTCGAGCAACTTTCAGAACACTGGCCGATGTCTTTACCAAACCGCTTGGTCTCACAGTTTTACAAGATATTATGGTCAAGCTAGCCATGCATGACATACATGCTCCAGCCTGTGGGGAAGTGTTAGTGTTATTGTGTGTTATTAGTATAATGGGTTATAGGCTTTAGTAGTGGTGTGTCTTGTTTAATATTGGGTGTATATGTAACAGGGTCACTTAACATTAAAGCTAGCGAGTTAACTATTCTCGCTAACCTCTTTTCTTTCGCTAATTCTTCTTCTTCCTCCTCCTCCTCCTCCTCCTCTTCTTCTTCTTCTTCTAATCTCCTCTTTAATCTAATTCACCTAAACTAATGGTTATAGGCTTTCGTAGTGGTGTATCTTGTTTAATATTGAGTGTATATATAACAGGGTCATTTAATATAAACTAGTTCCATTCTCCTACTGCTGGCTGGACCTAATGGAAACAAATCTAACAACACTGAATACTATAACACTATTGCCTGGATCAATAAACACTAGTCGGCTCTATGGATGTTTCTCAACGACATTAAGGCAATTATATGCAGGACTCGGTCTTTTTAGTTCCGCTCAAGCATAGGCAAGCTAATTATTAAATGGAAACTGATTCTTGTAACTAATTTGCTTAGTTCAGTAAACCCCGTCGGCTTGGTGGAGGTTTCTTCATTACATCAAGGAAATTATATGCAGGAATCAATCCTTTTAACTCCCAACACATGCATAGGCAAGCTAATTCTTAAGCGAAGTATCTTGCCAAGGAGAAACTAAATAGTGAATAGCTTGGGAAGTGAATGGTTAGTCAATTTATAAATGATCATCCTTTCATCTGATGTAACAACACTTTTCGTGTGTCTAACAACCACACTTCCTGAGATCTGGACTATTATCGCTTAATCGATTGCATCGAGGTTAAAAAAAGACTTTGCATTTTATGGACACGTGACATGTGAAAACGTAATCTGGGCCGTCTGATTTAAAGTTCATGATCTATAGATCCTTAGTGGATAAGATTGGCACAAAATATAATCTTCATCATGTGATTAAACATAGTCAAAGGCTATTATTTGATTCAACAGTTAACAATACATCATATGATAAATATTGTGTTTTGCTCCAATCTTATCCACTAAGGATCTATAGATCATGAACTTTAAATCAGACGACCTACATTGCGTTTTCACACGTCACATGTCCCTAAAATACAAAGTCTTTCTTTAACCTCGGTGCAATCACTTAAAAAGCGTGTGCAAGTAATGGCTCCCTTAACCAAATCCCAGATATGGAATCCCATAACATGGGTAATTAGTGTTAATGGGTTACATTGTGTGGCACCCAAACCCACAATTATTTTAGGTGGCACCCACATCATTTAAGAGCAGCAGTGACGAGGGGCAAAACCCTAAACTATGTGAATGAAGATGAAGTGCAATTTTGCCGAAATTAAATTAAATTAATTAAGCAATAAATCACACAAACGATCTCGATACCTTAGGATTTCGCAGATTTCCGTTGATGATCATATTCGGGTTGGGTAGGGTCCAGCCTGTGCGCTAGATCCATTAGTTTCTCGGAAGGAGGATCCTAGAGATAGAACCCTAGCCGCTTCCAGATTAGGGCACTCTTCGATCATGATGGGATCGCTGATTTTCTCAGGGTGTTTTGATGTGAAATAGTTTAACGGCTCAGGTGAGATCTAGGGCTATTGAATCGGGTCGATTCAACGGTTCAGATGATAGCTAGGATTTATAATTTTGGGGTATTTGAAAGTTTAATGGCTGAATTTAGGGTTTATGGAAACAAAAGTAAAGTACATAAATATAAATCAAAAGATAGATAAGATGGAAAGCGATCGTGGGCTTCACACCCTTGGCTTCACACCAAACCCTTCTCGGGAAGAAGATTCACTCTTCGTAGTTGCTCATCTCAAGCAAAAAAGCATAAGGTCTTTTCATTAATAAAAAAATTCCTTTTACAATGTTTATAAAGACCTTATATAGGAGGCCTTAAAACAGAAAAGCCCTAAAACATAAAATTTATGAAGCCATCCTAAAATGATTACATACCAGTCAACGAAACCTAAGAAAACACAAAAAAAAATTCAAAATTCTACATAACTCACTCGAGCGACAACCGATGCTCAATTGTGCGACTTATTCCAAAGAAAAATATGTGCATTCTTTGATATCTCGCTCGAGCGACTTTTGGCCGAAAGTTTGGCCTTATTTCTGAAGCCTCCTCGCTCGAGCGGAAAGTGAGGTCACTCGAGCGACTTTGGGTAAAGTGTCTCCTTTAGGCTTGATTCTGGTGGGCGTCTCGCTTCTTCCGACGCCAGTACACACGATATGGCCCAAAGCCTATGTCAACGATGTCGACGTCCCCGTCAACTCTCCCGGACCGAAAAGGCTTCATCACCGATAAAGCGGAGTCGTGATATCGATCAAGCATGTCGGGGTCTAGACGACAAACCTCGTCTTCATTTATTCACGCATTCTCATAGTCCGCCTTACCCATCCATTTCATCAAATATTTCTGAAATCCTCCACCATGGGTGGACACCACGAGATCGTCCAATATCCCTTGGAGTACATCTTTCCGTTGCCTGCTTGAGAAAGGAAGGGCTAGGGGCTGTAAGGGTCGGGTGGGTGTGTGGATAGGGGTTGTTTGGAACGGGTTGCAAGGAGGTGGGGTTGAGCCTAGAAAAGGGACTAGGTCCTTCACATTGAATGTGGAGGTCATCCCTATATCCGAAGGAAGCTCAAGAACGTAAGCATTAGGGCCACTCATTGCCATAATTCTAAAAGGCCTAGCATCATGAGCTTGGAGCTTTTTGGCAACTCCCAATGGGAATCGTTCTGGCCTAATCCGAGCCATGACATGATCACCGATTTGGAATTCCTTGAAACGCTTATGTGCATCCGCCGATATTTTGTATTGTTCATTGCTTAAATTAATTTTCTATCTAATTTCGACATGCAAACTATGAATATGTTGTGCGAATGCATCTGCGGACTCGAGCACTCGGTGTGGTGCAAACATGGGTATTAAATCAAGTGGTGTTCTAGACCTATGACCATGTACGACCTCAAACGGATTCATGCCTATGGACCTATTGACAGAATTATTATACGTGAGCTCGGCTATTGGCAATGTAGAATCCCAAGTCCTAATATGATCACCGACAAGACAATGAAGGAGATTACCTAAGCTTCTATTGATGACTTCCGTTTGGCCAGCGGTTTGAGGGTGATAGGCTGATGAGAACTATAGCATGGTACCCATCATGTGCCACAAGGTTTTGTAACAATAACTAATGAACTTTACGTTCCTATCTGACACGATGGTTTTGGGTAACCCATGGAGATACACAACCTCCCCGAAAAATAACTTTGCGATATGAGCCGCATCAGAGGTTTTAGAGCAGGGTATGAAGTGGGTCATCTTGGAAAAGTGGTCTACTACCACAAAAATGGAATAATGTTTTCGCAAAGTCATGGGGAGTCCGAGAATGAAGTCCATGGAGATGTCTTGCCACGAGGTGTGTGGCACGGGTAACGGGGTGTACAAGTTAGCATTTTGTCTACTTTGATTGGCCACTTGGCATATATGACATTGTTTCACAACCCGAGAAACATCTCTCATAAGGCTAGGCGAGTAAAACCTATCCTCAACGAGCACAATGGTCTTGTTGTGCCCTAAATGCTCGGCAATCCCTCCGACATGTAATACCCTCAAATGAGGAAGTCACGCAATAAAGTGCGAGGGATGCATAGGCAATTGCCTTTAAACAAATACCCGTCTTGCAGGGTATACTTGGAGTTAGTGATAGTCGAATTATCAAGGAGAGCAACGTATTCCACCCTGAAATCTGGGCACTCAGGATTTTTTTTTTTGAATTGCTCAAATCCAATGACCTCGATGCTCAGAGTGTGCAAAGTCGCTAACCGACGACTAAGCGCATTAGCCGCTTTGCTCTCAACACCGATCTTGTACTTTAAAACAAATGTGAACCCTTGAAGGTATTCGACCCATGTCGCGTGCCTCGGGTTCAACTTCTTTTGGGAAGCAAGGAAGAGTAAGGCTTCATGGTCAGAAAACAACACAATTTCTTGCGGTCTAAGGTAATGCTTCCAATACCAAAGAGAATTGACGATCACATAAAACTCCTTATCATAGGTGGAGTATTTTTGCATTGCCTCGTTAAGTTTTTCACTAAACTAGGCCACAGTATAGACCTCTTGGCTAAGCACTCCGCCTATTCCTACACTCGACACGTCACATGCTACTTCGAAGACTTTAGAAAAGTCAGGTAGACGCATGATTGGTGCACTGGTCATTCTCTCCTTTATCTCGGCAAAGGCCTTCGTCGCAGCTTTGCTCCATTGAAACTCCCCCTTTTTCTTGCAATCGGTGATGGGAGCCATATGGTGTTAAAATTTTGAATGAAGCGACGATAGAATGTAGCCAAGCCATGGAAGCTACGGACTTCGTGAATATTCTTAGGTTTGGGCCAATCCACAATAGCCTTAACCTTTTCGATCATCCCGTCGGCCGAGATAATGAATCCCAAGAAGACAACAGATCGTTGCATGAATGTGCACTTCTTGAAATTCGCGTAGAGGGCATCTCCCCTCAAGATCTCGCAAACCAACCTAAGGTGGATCAGGTGTTGTTCCTTGCCATGACTGTAAATCAATATATCGTCAAAATACACGACAAGGAATTTGCCTAGGAACAGCCTCAACACTTGGGTCATGAGCCTCATGAAGGTGTTTGAACCATTAGATAGCCCAAAAGGCATGATCATCCACTCATAAAGACCATCTTTGGTCTTGAAAGCGGTTTTCTACTCATCACCAGGGCAAATTCGGACTTGATGGTAGACACTTTTTAGGTCTATCTTGGAGAAGATAGTGGCACCAACCATCATATCTAGCATGACATCGAGCCTCGGTATGGGAAACCGATACTTAACCGTAATCTTATTTATTGCTCGACCATCGACACACATGCGCCAAGTACCATCTTTCTTAGGTGTGAGTAATGCAGGTATGGCACAAGGGCTCAGACTCTCTTGGATAAGCCCCTTTCGAAGGAGCTCATCGACTTGCCGAGTTAGCTCGATGTGTTCAACTGGATTCAACCTGTAATGAGGCTGATTCGGTAGGGTAGATCCGGGAACTAAGTCGATTGCATGTTGAATGTCACGCATGGGAGGGAGCTCATTGGGCAAATTCTTTTAAAATCAGCTCAACCTCCTTGGTGCACTCGCCCATAGACTCGAGAGTACGCTCGACGATGACAACAACATACACCACGCTCTCATCTAAAGACGCTCTCTCAAACTCCGAAGGGCTCACAATATTGATGGTCTTATATTGACCACCCTTCTTTTCAACTTTGTTAGTCGATGGTGCTTTGGGAGGCAAAGGGTTTATAGTGATTTTCTTGCCCTTATACATGAATGTGCACACGTTAGATAGGCCAAAAATGGTCACATTCATGTCATAGAGCCACGACCTTCCCAAAATGATATGACCCACATCCATTGGCACCACATCACACCACAAGGTGTCTGAATACGAACCCAATTGAATCAGCACAAGACACATTTGGGACACGGGGATAGAAGAAGAGTCAACCCATGCGACTTTGTATGGCCTCTGGTGGGCTTCAGGTGTAAGCCCTAAGCAGGTGACGGTGTGTGTCGACACCACATTGGTGCAACTCCCATTGTCCACGATAACCCTACAACTCTTCTCTCCACATTTGGTGAAGGTGTGGAAGATATTCTCCCTGCGCCAATCCTCTTTTTCATCCCGTTAAGGTTGTGCAAGGACACACCTCACAACTAGAGCACGACTACTGTCATCACCCTCTTCATCACTAGGTATGACATCGGGCTCAAAGACTTCTTCCTCAAAAATTCCCTCATCCTCATCTCCCTCTCCTTCAATGAAGAGATTCCTTGAGGGTCTCTCATGGGGCATGGCATTGGGCAGCAAAGTGTCTCAATCCTTGACATTTATAGCCATTTGACTTGAGAACCGCCCCTCGAGGATTCTCCTACCACACCCTTTCCCTTGTCAAACAGCACATTGGAAGTGGATTGTGTGGGTTTTGGAGGTGGGTTTCCAGCATTAAATCTCACCTCTCCGGTACGATGTTGACCGGTGATGAGTAGTGAAATATGATGACATTTCACCCCTAGATACCTACATTTAGCTATCCAATGAAGGCTATCTGATAAGAATTATTAGATTTGAAGTGTTTCAGGTAAATACAAGCCAAGTGCAGAAAACAGCCCAAGAATTCTGAAAATAATGTCAAAACACTGTAACTTTGGGTCATCGAGAACTTGGTGCGACTTGCAGATCAATTTGGACCTTTAAGACGGCCGAATTATGAAATTGTCAAAACACAAAAGTTGTAGAGCTTTCTGTCAGCTTTCCAACGGCGCAAGAATCGCCTCAATCCGAGTTCGGGACAGAAAGTTATGGCCAAAATATCCGGCGTTATTCCGATGCAAAGTTCAGTGAATTCGAAATCGAGGTCGATGCATCATTCTATTCGATTAATCGACTAAATTTTCAAGTTGGAACACCTCTGTGCTGGGAAACGCGGATCAAACACTTCGGAAAGGAGGAATTAGAGATAGATAATTAGAGAGTTAGTTTTGGCTTTTCTTTTTTTAGAGTTTTTGGAGAGAATTTTTTAGAAGATTATTATTCATTATTATTATTTTTGGTTTTAAACTCCTCTTGGCATCTTTTCAAGAGTTCTTCTTTCTCCTTCTTCTAGGGTTCCATCTAGGTAGATTGTACCTAGGATTTGCATTGTTTTTCCTTTACGTTCATGAAAGCATAGATTGTATTTAGGAAAAAGCATTGTAAACAAAGATCTTTTGAAAGAAATGAAAAGATGAATGGCTTTGAATGAACAAGGAGATCATACACCAAAGATGAGCGGCTAAATCAGTAGATCGAGGAAGATGCGATCCCCAAATAAGTACCCATATTTATGATTAATACCGCAGTCTTTTATTGTCATCATGGAATCGTTTTGCTAAAAGTATGTGTGATTGAAAATATATTGAATGCTTGTTATGACCGTTGATTGCGCGTATTATGATGAATGATGGTGTGAATGATGCTTTAATGAAAGTTATGGCCAAAATATATTGAATGCTTGTTACCCCGGATTCCTCAAATTTGCCAATGTACTCGGCCACGGGCATACTACCTTGGCGTAAATTCTGACATTGATTAAGGAGGCGATGGTAGTATGATGAAAGAGCGTACTTCTCTGTAAGTCGTACCTTCATGTCCTCCCAACGGGTAATGAGAGCACAACCCGCAATCGTTCTTACGCGTTCGACGTTGATCCAAAAGAGTCGAGCATGACCAATGAGTTTCATTTTGGCGAGACTAACGCATCGCTCATTGCTCATGTTATACCACCCAAAGTGATGATCCATATCGGATAACCAATGGAGGAAGACTTTAGGGTCCATTCTCCCATCAAAGGTTGGAAACTCAACTCGAACATTTTTGAGGAGTTTTCCATCAACGCAGTCATCTCCACGATGATCTACCCGATGGTTCTGATTATGATCGTTCTTATGGTCACTGTGCTCGAAGTGTGGACCATCACGCTCACGGTCAAAGTGCTCATCAACCCTTTCTAACTGATTGATTCGGTTTAGCAACCTACCATTGGAAGCCTCAAGGCCTGTTTGGGCTTGCTCCATGGTAGTCATTCGATCATTGATCGCACTCAATTCAGCTTTCATGCATTTAAGGACATCTGTAATCTCGATCATATCCATGGTGATCACAGCTACTAGTACGGGTTCTAAAATGACATGCAAATATGAATTGACAATGAATGGGACTTTTAACAAACAGTAGTATGCCATAGCCTAGAACCTAGGCTTTGATACCAAAACTGACGTGGAACATAACCCTAAACTACGTGAATGAAGATGAAGTGCAACTTTGCCGAAATTAAACTAAACTAATTAAGCAATCAATCATACAAATGATCGTGATACCTTAGGATTTCACATATTTCCGTTGATGATCATGTTCGGGTTGGGTAGGGTCCAGTCTGTGCGCTAGATCTGTTAATCTAGCGGAAGGAGGATCCTAGAGATAGAACCCTAGCCGCTTCCAGATTAGGGCGCTCTTCGATCAAGATAGGAACGCTGGTTTTCTCAGGGTGTTTTGATGTGAAATAGTTTAATGGCTCGGGTGAGGTCTAGGGCTATTAAATCAGGTCTAGGGCTATTAAATCAGGTTGATTTAATAGCTCAACGGGATAGATGATAGCTAGGGTTTATGATTTCGGGATATCTGAAAGTTTAATGGCTGAATTTACAATGTTTATAAAGACCTTATATAGGAGGCCTTAAAACAGAAAAACCCTAAAACATAAAATTTACGAGCCTACTGTCACGGAGTTACTCGTTACGACGTAATCTCTCGTACGGCAACTAGCTTTCCCGAATTAGATTAGCCTACTCACGTTTCAAACCTGCACGGTAACGCATTAGGTTAGAAACTATGCGGATTCCCGAATGCAAATAATATTGCGATATGCAGTGACAGATATAGGGGCAGCCCCGCATCGGAGATAGGTCCGCACCATGGAGGTGGCTGGGAACCACCAACACGATGGCCCTAGCACACGACATGACTAGAGCGACCTAACACCCTTTGCAAAGCCCGGATGCACGAACTCAAGCCCACAAGGCTATCGTACGCGTTCTTTAGGGGATCACTTAGGCCAGCAACACGTCACGTGGCTGATAAGATAACTTCCCCATATATATGGTTTAAACACCAACATAGGCCAAATGACGGGAGGACCTCAATCATATTGGTTTGACATACTTTATTGTTCACACCGCAACACCCCGCATCGCTCCCCCACATGGCTATGTCATGTCCCTGTCGCAACCGTGTCACAACCAAATCTACCACCATGCCGTGTGCCCTCATGGCTCACGACCAAAGCTCTCGGAGTATCTTCGGCTAAGCCCTCATGGCTTGGTGACGCGCCTATGATGCCCCAGCTTGAAACTACCAATGCTGCACACTAGTGGCCCTGCAGCTAGCTCAAATGGCCACGCCGTCACACTACCCTAAAATGATTTCATACCAGTCAACGAAACCTAGGAAAACATAAAAATTCAAAATTCGACCTGACTCGCTCGAGCGACTTATTCCAAAGAAAAATATGTTCATTCTTCGATATCTCGCTCGAGCAACTTTTGGCCGAAAGTTTGGCCGTATTTCTGAAGCCTCCTCACTCGAGCGGAAAGTGAGGTTGCTCCAGTGACTTTGGGCCGAGTGTCTCCTTTAGGCTTGATTCTGGTTGCTGTTTCGCTTCTTCCGACACCGGTACACACAATATAGTCAAAAGCTTATGTCCACGATGTCGGCGTCCTCGCCAAGCACCTACCCAATTAGGTGTGGCACACTAATGGCACACACCTACCCAAATTTGTGTGTGGGGCACAAGAGGTACCCATAGCCTACCATAATTGAATGTGAGACCCATTTGAGGCACCCAAATTTTTAAAAATCTGAAATGGTCCAAGTTTGACCACTTTAATAAGCTTAAACAAGGGTGAGTCAAACCCTTTGACCAAAACCAATGGTGTGGATCACCAAATACTACGGAGATGGTGTTAGTGAGTGGCTTAAGATGGTGGTTTAATTGTAATTAGTTGGAACCTAAGGGGTATTTCCACTTAATTAATTGGAATTGTAACCAATAAATATAAAGAAATTATTGGTTCTAGATAATCTAGACCCATGGATGGTTTGACCCAAGACCATCTTGGACCCTTGAATTGGTCCAAGTTACATGAATGGTGAGAGATGCTCTCAATTGCATGCGAGCATCGGATAGAAGAGAATCTTGACTTTCACACTTAGAGAGGACCTCAAGTGGATCCAAAATTCACTGTTTGACCGAATGGAGGGCTGAGATGTGCTCAAAGGGGGTCAACCTACATGGGTGCCCAAGACCCTCTCTCTCTCTCTCTCTCTCTCTCTCTCTCTCTCTCTCTCTCTCTCGGGCACTTTGAGAAGAATGAAGAGATAGGGAAGAGGGGGACTGCCATTTGGCACTCTTATCCCCCACCTTTTAAGCCTCTCTCTCTCTCTCTCTCTCTCTCTCTCTCTCTCTCTCTCTCCCTCTCCTCATTTGGACGCCCAAGAGAGACCCTCTCTCTTCTCCCATCTTCTTTTTCCTCCCTTAGCTCTCCATTAAAAGCTCCTTAAGAGCTTGGTGCATGCCCCACCTCCACCACCCACAATCCAAAAGGCCACCACCAACCTTTTGATCTCCAGAACCACAGTAGAAAATAGGACCTTTGGAGTGTTATATTTCTTACTATTATAATAAATATTTTAATAAATTTAAAGAAAATAAAACTTTATTTTGATTTCTTAGTTTTGTGGGTTGGGTTTTAGGCAATAGATGTTCTCAAGTTTTGTATGCAAATAAATAGTCCCACATTGGTAAATGTAAAAAGTGTCTATGCTATATATAGTACCTTGCACATTCTATTATTGTTTGACAATAAGAAGAGAAGAGTGTGCTTAGCGGCGAGTCGCCGCGTCCACATTCACGCACGCGTGCATGGCGATTGGCGTTTAGAGGCATGCACTTCGCATGTACGCATCGTTGCAAGGAGTGGTTTGACTTTTTGACCATGTAGATCCAGCAGTCAGATTATTCATGAGCCGGGTCGGGCCTAATGGGCCACTAATCCATGGGTCAATTCTGTTGGGCCAAATGGATTGGTAAAAAAATATGACCATTGGACCTAACCATTTCATAACCGCTTATAAAGGTGTGCAACTGTTTGAATTTGAATTCAAAAAGGTGCAACCTTTCATATAACCGTTAGATGAAACAGTTAAGATTTATGAGAGATCTGAGCCGTCCAAAATATGATTGTTGGTCTAACAGTCACATTGAAAAGGCACTTGAGATCTATATAAGGAGATCTCTGGACATAATTTCCGACACTCTGAAAATCCATCGAAATCCTTGCATACAACTTGACAATTCCTCTTGCTTTCTTCTTTTGTTGGTACTTCATCATATTGAGTTTTCTGGGGCGATACTCTAGTGTTGCAAAGTAACGGATCGCATCCAAGAGATTAGACTCTTTGTATCCTGGAAACGTCTTGCTGGAACTCTTTTGTAAACTCAAGTAGGGAGCGAATAGCGTTTTAAAGATAGCGATTACGTGCCTCAAGTCCAATTTCTCTTGCGCATTTCATCATTTTCGGATTTCTGTTCCTAATATTTTCTAACATGGCGCACTTTGATTTGTGATCCTTTATCTAGAGCCCTCCATCCTTGGAGTACTTGCAAAGGTAAAGTCCTAACCAACTATAATTTGTACTTTTAACTCTACGCTGTAGTTTTGATTTGAGAATTTGCCTTGTTTTGATTTTGTTTATGATTGGAGATTGATCTTAGAGATCAAACCACAAGATGGTGTTAGAATGATCATGCATGGACCTGAGGTCACATGCATGATCATTCTTTGATACTAAACATAGGTGGTTGATCATGGAGATTGATCAATGATGACCAATCTATGAATTGCTTGAATTTTTGGCTAGAGTTTTGATGCATGGGTCACTTTGGTGACCATGCTTGCATCTTAGACCATCCAATTAATGGATTTCTAAGGATTGGGATGCAAGCGTGCCATGTTCATGATGAGATCATGCATGGACGTGAGCATGAGAGCTTTGATTATGGAATGAATGGCTAGGATTCTTAGTTGCTTTAAAAATATAGAAATGTATAGTTTTGTACTTTCATACAACTTTTAATCTGATTAAATGATTGGTTATAAAAAAAAATCTGATTAAATGATTTAAATTTCATGATAAGTACTTGTAAATTATCATATGATAATATTTGTACGATTTTAATGTTTTTTGATGAATGAAAATCGTATGGCGATTGATCTAGAGATGAATGTTTTGAAAAACTAGATCACTGTTTTAAGTATTCAAAAGCTGTGATCTTTGATTGAGTTAAGGTCACTGTTTGCAACTTTCTAAAAACTGAAAATTTCTGAAAATTTTATGGGACATGTACACATCAGTGTAGATGTTCCGTGTTGAATTTTAGACCTTGATCCCTGTGGATTGACCGGCACAATTTTCGAGGTGATAGTGTGCAAATCTGCCCAAACAGTGAACCTGATCAGAAACTTTGACCCAATTGTGGTCACTGTTTGACAGATCTAAAGACTTTGGAAAAATCTAATAATATATAGGGACATGCATACATAAGTATGGAAAGCCCTAGTAAAGTTTGAGCCACGGATTCTAAGTGGTTTGACCTGCACAAATTCCAAGGTCAAACTGTGCAGATCTGCCCTATATGGCACACAATGGTTGAACCATCCTAAGGCTATCATTTTATGTGTAAATAAGCCTTATAAAATTCTAGAAAAAATTGAGTAAGTGCCGATAGTGTAGAAGAACCCCATAAATATTCAGCCTTAAAATTGACCTACACAAAAACCAGAAGCGAACTGTTCAAAACTGTTTAATAGTGCACAATAAATAGTTTCCGATCCAACTTCTGATCGGAAGGCTGCAATACTGCCTGATGAGATGTGTTAGGAGAGTAATCATTGATTGATGATTAAAGAGGACCTGACGAGCTTTTTAACAAGTCCTCATTCGATCATTTTCGATGACAGGATCGAAAGATATGGCCCGATCTCAGTGACCCCTTAGAACTGGTCTGAGTGGGAAAAACTGTAAATTTAACATCTGATCACAGGCTTGCCCTGATTACACCTTATCAAATTTTGGCAGGCCACCAAATGTGAAAGATGGGCTACGAGACCTCTTTCACTGAGTTTTGGAAGCACCCGAAAATTCAATCGGGATAACTTTTGGTGACCCGTTTACTGATCAAAGGTGACAAATAGACTGTAAGGCTATTGGTTTGAGAAGTCAATAATTGACCTTCTCCTTGATCACTGGTGATAAATGAGTTAAAACTTTGACCTCTTGACCTGGCCTCTTAAGTTTGACCGTAGATTTGACCATCTTGAGGGCTAGGGTCTTAAGCTTAAAAGAACTTGTAATCAAGAAAACTGGGTCTTTTGACCCTGAGGCCCAAACCCATGAGGCCCAAAGTTTCTAAATGGACCACAAGAGAGCTGGCACTGCATGAAGTGCTCTCTCTAGACCCGACCTGGTGGTGTGTGCCATTACTAATTGCACACCCAAGGATTTCTAAGGACACCCTTGGTAGAATGACCATGTTGCCCATATGGACTCTTTTTCAGGAGTCCTGGCTTAGAAACTTGAGGTTCTACAATATGTTTTGTCAGCCCACACTATAAGAATAAGTGCTCAACATAGATGTTTGGTTTCAGTCATAGTTTGACCAGTACCACCAGTTGACTACTTAAGTAAACTAACTTCTGTGAACTTGGGCTTTTGGGCCCAAAGCCTTGAATGAGATCTGGCCCAACATACTAAGTACAAACCCCAGCATCCAAAATGCCCATGTATCATTCGTAATCCGAGGTACACCCCACAGTTGATGTTGACATATCAGCTGTCCATAAGAGAATACTCTGACATTATCTGGAGATAATTATTGGTCTTGAGTATTGAACTCGGAGTATTTGAACTGATATTGAATTTGAAGTATTTGAACTGGTAATTGAATTCGGAGTATTTGAGCTTGAATTGAATTTGAAGTATTTGAACTGATATTGAACTCGAAGTATTTGAATTGATATTGAATTTAAAGTATTTGAACAGATAATTGAATTCGTGGTATTTGAACTGATATTGAAAATAAACTGATTTGACATTTGAAATGAATTTGAATTGATAATTGAATTAGATTTGAATTGATATTTTAAATAGATTGATTGATAATTGAAATGGATTGATTTGATAATTAAATAGATTCGATTGATCTTTGAAATTGAACCGAATTGACTAAGGTGACATTTGAAGTGGTACTAAAGTATTTGATTGGTAATTGAACTTGAATCAATTTGATTGGATTGAGATTTGAAATCTACACCGAATCGACTGATTGGTATTGTATTGAACTATTTGATCTGATAATTGAATCAAAACTGATTTAATGGAACCAAACTGATTCATACTGAACTTGAACCAAACTGGTTGATATTTGAACCGAATTAACGATACTGAAATCGAGTGAAAATCTCCATCTGTGTCAAGGAATGGACCAGGTGACCCACACTAAATATTGAATATTGAATACCGAACATCGGATACTGACTATTGAATTCTAAATATTGAATACTGAATACCGACCATCGGATACGGCTATTGAATGCTGAATATTGAATATTGAATATTGAATACTGAACTTTGAATACTGACTACTGAATTCTGAAATATTGAATACCGAATACCAAACATTGAATACTGAGTTTTGATTAATGAAAATAAGACTTCATTTCACTTGATCTTCTTCATAAGCCTTAGCCATTGAAACTAAATTAATCAAGTGAAAGATGATACTATATTGATATTGTACCTCTTACACTGATCACTGTCCTTAGAGACCGGCTTGAAAAGAGCAGCCCATCTTCCGAAGGGTTTGAAATGTTAGTGGAGGTTTGGGTCCCAAATGGATTAACAAGGGTGATCCTTGTCTTGATTGACTAAATGGGTGAAGAGTGTCCTGTTTTTGACTCCGCAACATTGGCAAGTGAAATTGAAATCGAACCATGGTTGGTGTTGGTATTGCACCGAATTAATTAAAAGTCACTTAGGATTTTGATTCTTGAAAATAAACTTTTTTGTTAATCCGGTTAACCTTTTTAATACACCTTGAAATGATTTGTATATAACTAAGAAAAGAGAAATCTTGATTACTAGTCACTACTAAGAATAGACTATTTATTAATACAGATGAATTGTTTGAAATTGTTAAATTAATTCGGTATTGTATTGGAATATGATATTTGGTTGAACTTATGCTTGAATTTGAATCTGACAACTGACTGAATTCGCATTTAATCTGGAACTCGATAATTGCGGGACTTGCATTAGAAAACTGAATATGGTATCAATCGAACTCTTTTTTTTTTAAATTGAACTTGATGATGGATTAGACTCAAATTAGATTCTGGACTTGATAAATGATGAACTTGTATTGGAACTGAATTTGATGGAGATAGAAATTGGATTGGAACCTGACTTCTGATTGATAAAACTGATATTAAAATATGAACCCGACTATAGACTGGAATTGAATTGATCAATGTTATGAATGGTCATCTTTTGAATAGTGAGAATCTGATTGGTTATTGAGATTGATTAATTGTTATCCTAGATTATCTCTTTTGCATAAAACTGTTGTTGAAGCATGATAGCATGATCTGTTGTATCAGACAGTTCTTATTAAATCATGAATTGTTGTATCAGAATCTGCATGAATAAGATATTTGATTTCTGATGATAAATCATGATAATGGAAATGTAAAATTTTGAGTCATAACTATATTTAGAATTTTGTTAGCACTTTATTAAACTTCACCGCTTACGGTCCTTTCATGACCCAAAAATTTCAGACACAAGGACAGAATTGCCTAGCCAGTGTTAGACAAAGGAGGCCGAGTCGAGATCCAGATGTCTGCAAAGAGCAGATAGTGACCAGACCTCTCTTGCTTAGGAGTCACTAGCACACATGTGGGCAGTGACCTTTCCAATTGGATCCTTGTTATCGTAAAACTTTGTACTATGTAAATCTGTATTTGAAGAATTGTTTTAAAAAGTAATTTGTTTTTTAATATTGTAAACAGTTTGATGGATTTCGAAATTAGGATGAAATTCTGAAAAAAAAAAAAATTCCCAATTATTTAAAAGAAGAAAAAAAAAATGAAAACCGATGCGTGCCACGTGCCCGGTTCGCGAATCGGGAAACTCGATAGGAGGGATGTGTGAGTGTACGAGGTTGGGGGTTGGGGGTGTGACAATGTGTATTCAGGTTGATTCCTTTTAGGGCCTGGCCTAGCTCGTCGAGGCCACGAGATGCAGGACGGAAAACAGCGCTAACCCTAAAGTAGCGTAAAATCCCGCCTGATAGGATTTAGGGTTCTCGATCTTCAAATAAAATAAAAATAAAAGAAGAATAGAGGTAGAAGATCTTTGGAATCGCTCCAAAGAGGCTTGTCGGTTTCGCACCAACAGATTTAAAGAATCACTCTTCAAAGAAGAAAAGTCATCGCAAGTTTTCAAACGAAAGAATCTCTCTTTCAAAATTTGCACATACAAAAAGTCTCAATTTCATTCATCGAACTATTTCTCATAAGATATTACAATGCTTTATATAGACTGTTGAAACTCTAATTAGGTTTAATCCTACTAAAATAAAACTCCTAACCAACTATTAAAACCTTCTAATCTAACGGTCACAATTAATTTCATCACTAGTTCCGTTTTTCTGTTACGCGACCACTTTTGAAGGGTCAACCGATGTCCGGTTGACGTGGAATTAGTCTTGTTTGAAAGCTAATCAAAGTAGCTTTCCAACAAGACAACAATCGTGCAATTCCGACATGTATTGAAAGAGTTATGACCACTTTTCCAAGGGTTGCACTGAAAGTAACAAAATCAATGGTCAAATGTCACATATATATGCTTGACCCCTAAATATCTCAAATAAGGAAACTAATCCTAAAGTAAATCACAAATAGGAAGTCCTAAAACAACTAAAACTCTAAATTTAGAAATTTTTGAGTCAAAATTCCGTGTAGCCCCTAAATTAAAGGTCGTTTGAAAGCCCATTTATGGGTCGACTGCTTCCTTATGGACTTGATTCGTTTGACCTGGCCACGATCCAAATATGTGAATCTAAATTCCGCATCACCACGCTAGTCATTTTTCTTTCCTTGATGATACTAAAACTTATAAATAAAATGATATTATTTTGTAAATTCCAAACTCCATTAACAAGATAAGATGTAAATTCAATAAGTAACAAGGCCACAACTAACATACAAAATTTGAACAAGCAAGAGAATATACAAATTTCAAAGAAAGCATAACATGAAGCATCACTTTATTTTGTAATTTCCAAACTTACTGAAATTTAAGGTTCATGAAAACTTACTGCCAATATACTGTCAATCTCATTTTGTATCCTCCAGTTTAAACATTCCAACAACTGCAAGGACATAGACAAATTTTTATAAGAGGAAAAAAATATTGTTTCCATGGAACAGAGAAAAAAGCAATATTATAAAATCTTCAACTACTGTATGCACCATTTTATGGGCTTTGGCAACATTCCACTCTCTTGCAATGAGAAACCGCACCAAAGTTTCAATTGGGAATCCTTGATGCATATTCTGCATACAAAGCAACAGGAGTTGGAGAAAAATTTCAACTCATAAAAATAGGTTTTCTATTGAATATAGATATTTCAAAAAACAACATATGTAAGAACAATACTAAACAATGTCAAAAAAAATTAGAACTCATGCAAATGTCTGTCACCAGTTTTCTGTCAAGAGTTGGCTGGGTCAATGAAAATTTGACGACTAACCAAAGTCAATGAAAAATATCAAGACAACCATGTAATTAGGTGAATTCATGAGAAAAAGAAATGGATAAAATGAAATGACTGGAAAAGCAAAGACTGGTATATGTGGGTTACGGTTAAACAAGCACATGAAGGAAGAGTGCGGTATGAGCACTCAAGACAAGAGAACTCCAAAAGGCATATGTGATCGTTTTAAATATAAACCTTGCGAGTGCACAAGTCCAAAGTACTAGGCGAGTACAAGGGTGTCGAATCCACAGGGAAGCGCGAAATTTAATTAATTTTGAATAGTGTAAAACCTAAGGAAGTACCAAAGGCGAGATTTTTGGTTTTGGTTACAATTAAAAATAACAATTCTGTAAAGCACGATTAACGAGATCTAAACAAAGCTTATGCAAAGAAAACAGTAAATAATCAAACAACGATGATAAGATGATCAAGGAGTCCGCTAACCCTAGATTTATAATTTTTCTACTAACGATCCACACATTTCAATGACAAATTATGTACCCTCATTTTACTACAAGCAAAACGATTCAATAAGAATGTGATTATGAGAATAGGCATACACTATCCTAACACTATGACGCATTCAAATTATGATATGAATCATGCGAAAGGTATAACATATCACAAGCACGTAACCACAAGTAAAATCAATCGCACGGCATACTATATCAGTCTACAAGATCAATCTAGGTAGAATAATTCTTTTATTGTTGCCGATCTACAAGATCAACGGCTATAAATGAGTATTCGAAGATGCACGATGAGCACAAACTAAAAGTCGTACGATTCAATAAGTATGACAAGAAATGATGGGATTGAAAATAAATCAAGTACTCATCTAGGGGTCGCTTCCTCCTTGAAAGAGGGGTTTAGCCGCTCATCTTAGAACCGTACGTAATGCACAACTCCGAAGCCATCAAACACGTTTTTTAATTTATCAAATGTTTAGATCTTTTAGGAAAAGATCCAGAAACTTACAAAGCATTTATCCTAATTACAAACTATTAAAAAGCTAACACTAAAAACAATGAAGAAAATTTGAAAAAAATATTGAGAAAATTTGCCCAAAAAAAAACTGCCTCACCCTAAACAATACTTGGTTTTTATAGGGCGCGGAGAGAAAATCTTCCTTATTTAGGTCAATCGATTGAATTCCAAAATTCAATCGATTGATTTCCTAAAATCAATCGATTGATCTTAAATTTGAATTTGAGAGGGAACAGCTGTCATCAAACTCAATCGATTGATTTCTGAAATTCAATAGATTGATGATGACATCTGACACCCATTTCTCTAAGCCGTGACTGCATCAATTGGTTCTTTCATGGATTTCGGTGCTTTTGTTGGCTTTATGGTTTAATGCTCCTATGTAATTTTTAATTATGCTCCTTTACGCTTCTGCAAGATCCAACGGTCACGAAAACCTGAAACCCTTAAAACTATGTAACAGCCGTTAGATTGCTTTCATCGAATGGCTAAGTGTAGATATTAGAGTGTGAAATATAGTTATATTTCGGCACAGATCAATATGCAGTGCGCATAGCTAAGCGATGCTGACGTGGATAATAATTTTTATTTAATTTTTATATATGCATAATGATGTATAATAAGTTGGTAATAATTTTGAATTTTCAAAATTTCTCGCTCGAGCGAGAAACTTTGAAAGATCACTAAAAGTTCTTGGTTGAAAGTCGCTCGAGCGACCTCACGCGATTTGAACTGTTGTTGACGTTTTGTTGCAAGCGCTAAACCACAGCGTACATATATAAGCTAAAAAGGAGAAGGAAGGGACTTCTGGAAGCTGGAAAGAGGGCAGAGAAACCCTAACTCTTGGAGAGAAAGGTGAAGAGATAAAGCATTTTATGTAGGCGTCTATCATGCGAGGTTAAGTCTACAGTCTAGGGGCATAACTTCGTGTGGAGGGTTTGCAAATGCTTGGCTATTTGTACACACTGTCTTAATCTTCATTGGAATAATACTCTTGTTGAACATTGTTCATTTCTATCTTTTTCTTTGAGATTTTTTGTAGAAATAAGAAGCAGAGATAGATACCTTTTGGTTAATCTCAGATCTACGATCTGAAATCAACCTGTGCACACCTAGTGTGTACAGTTCTTAATGCCATGTGATTAGGATGAGACTGACCGAGACAGTATAGTTATCATTGATTGGTGTGACATGCAACATCCGGAGTCTCATACTATGAGCAAGGAATCAAAAGATCTTGAAATCCGAGCAGAGCTTGTAGCTCTACGAATGATACTTCTTTCAAAAGTACAATCAAGCAAAATAAAATCCGACTCACGACAGTGACGTGGAGTTGCAAACCTAGATTCTCTCTAATTTCAACCTTAGATCTCACCAATTAGTTTACAATCTTTACTTGCATAAAAAAGTTTATCTGTCCACAAACAACCACTTTGCGTTGGAAAGTGACAATCAGTTAGGCATAATTTCAAACCAATCCATGTGGAATCGACGCCTGGACTCAAGTGTTATACTATACGTTAAATCACTTGATAGGGTTTAAGAGATCGAACTGAAAGTTACAATCAAATTTTGGCGTCACTGCCGAGGATTGGTGATGCAAGACGGTACCTTAAACTACGTGAATGCAATGATTAATTTTGCCAAATTTTAATTAAAATTAAATTAAATAATAGAACTTGCAAAATACAACAAATACCTCAAGTTTTCGTAGTATTCCATGGGAGAATCACGCATAATTCAAGCAGGGTTCAATCCGGGCGCTAGATCCGTTAGATTGCAGCGCAGATCGATCCTAGAGATAGAACTCTAGGGTTTTCCAGATTAGGGCGTTCTCAATTCAATGATGGGATCACTGGTTTTCTTTGATTATTTGGTGCGAAAGGTTTAATAACTCTGTTGGGATCTACGGTTGTTGAATCGGATCGATTCACGGTGTAGGGAAAATTAGGATTTAGGATGTTAAAAGGGATGTTGGCTGATTTAGGATTGTAAGGATCAACACACAAGCAGAAAAGATGAAAATAGATAGATGGATAAAAGATAGATATGCAGGCTTCACACCCTTGGCTTCGCACCAAACCCTTCTCGGGAAGAAGATTCACTCTTCGTAGAGGCTCATCTCAAGCATACACAAGCAAAAGCTCTTTTCATTCAATAATCAATAATCAATCATTAATAGAGTGTTTACAATGCCTTTATATAGGCTAAGAAAACCCTAAACGATATAAAACTCGCAATTAAAAGAGTCCTAAAATAATAAAAGACTAAAAAGGTAAAAAAAAAAAAAAAAAAAAGCGAAAATTTTCCAGTCACTGTAGCTCGCTCGAGCGAGGATTTTAACCGCTCGAGCGAGGGCTCGCTCGACACTGCTCTCCTCGCGGTTTGTATCCGTTTCTCCTCTGAGGCTATGGTACTCGGGCCTCCTCTACATATCCAGAATTTTCCCTTTCGCCTAGTTTTGATTTCCATTCCGCTTCTTCCGACGTCGGTACACGAAAAGGTCCATATCCAATGTCTACGATGTCGGCGTCCCCGTCAATTGGCAGTAGCAACTACCTAGTTGGTAGTCATTTTTCTGTAGATAGTCTAGTTAGGATTATATTTTCTTTAGATTTTTTATTTATTTTCCATAATCGTTATATTTTCTTTCTTGTGTTCTTGCAGATTAAAGAAACCAACAACACACGCTGATTGGGGAAGCAGCTGAAGCTTCAACAACTCGCGATGGTTTGATTTCTTTTAATAAATTTCTTTTAGTCATTTAATTTCATCGCTATTTCGGTCTAGTGTTAGGTTAGGTTGGGACATTTTAATTGTTGTTGCGTGTGTATGCGAGGGAGACGTTCATAGTTCCCCCGCATTGAACATCTCGACATAAAACTTGAGCGGACTCTCCGTGTGAATCGGACAATTGCACATCTGTTGGGTGAAAACCAAGTAAGCCAACCCATTCCCCTAATGGCTGAAGGAGGTGTTGGACCAGGAGGGGAGCCACTCCCTCCTTTACGATCTTACTATGCTCCAACAGCATATGTCTCACCATGTTGTATCCAACTGCCCGCCACGGGGAATCATCAATTTAAAATTAAGCCGTCTACAATTCAGATGTTGCCATCATTTCAAGGGCTTGAAAATGAAAACCCATAAACATTTGGATGATCTTATGGAGGTTTTCACCACCATAAAGTTACAACATCGCCCGAATGATGCAGTACAGCTTAGACTTTTCCCATTCTCTCAAGGATAAAGCTAAGCATTGGCTCCATTCCTTACCAATAGGATCTATCACTACCTGGGCACAAATACACCAAGAATTTTTGCAAAAGTATTACCCTATTGGCAAAACCAATCAAATGAGAAAAGCTATTATTTCCTTCACTCAACACTCTGTAGAACAATTTCATTAAGGGTGGGAAAGATTACTTGAGTTGACTCGTCAATGTCCGCATCATGTTGTACTGCGGTGGCAATTGGTACAAACTTTTTATGACGGGCTCTCAAAAAGGAACCGCCATAAGGTGGATGCATCATGTGGGGACACCTTTTTTATCAAGAACAATGTGAGGCTTGGCAATTATTTGAGAATTTAAGCGAAAATTCGCTTCAACATGCAGCAACAAGTCGCTATGATGTAGGGACATCCGGCTTTACCATTGCCTCCAGCAAGGGAAATGCGATTGAAGTTAATCAAATCGAGTTACCTAATAAGATTGACTTGTTGACAAAACGATTTGATCAATTTGCTAATTTGGAACGTTCACCCGTCTAATGCTGAAGCATGTCTTTTATGTGCTAATCCATCTCATTCCCTAAATGAATGCTCGTCAGCATCCCAGTATCCGGAATTTGTTCAAGAGAACATAAATGCTGCCCAAACTTTCCAAAGGCCGGGGAATAATCCATTTTTTAATACATACAACCCCCGTTGGAAAAGTCATCCAAATTTGCCGTTGCGAAATCCGAACCAAGGTACGAATTTTGCACCTCCACAGAGTGCAAACTTTGTGCCTAATTAGACCACAAATTTCTCACAACCCCCTCGGTCTAATTATCAAGGTAATCCACCCAGTTTCGCTAACACAACGAGAACCAACGTATTCACAACCCTCTCGTGCACCTAATTTTGAGGATAAAGTATTGTCGGCATTATAAGAGCTTCAATCTATATCAAAGCCAGTCCCAAATAGGACACCTAACTAACGCCATTAATATAAGAGAGGAGGGAAGGTTGCCAAGTCAACTAGTGAATACTCCCAAGGGACAGTTCGGCATGGAGGGTACGGCCTCCAATGAACATGTGGAAGTTGTCTCTACACTAAAATGTGGAGAGGAAGGAGGTAGAATGAATGCAACCAATTGTTTGAGTGATCTCACTCCTGAAAAGGAGAATTTGAACAAGGATACAAATAAACAGTCAAAGTTTGGAGCGAATACTTTAGTGTATCAAAGGAAGCAACTCACTCCTTTGGCAGAGGCACCTGGTTCTAATGCAATGCCCGGCGAACCTTATATCCCAAAGGCTCCGTTTCCGCAATACCTTGATAAGCCTTCCACATTTAACCGAACGAGGATCACAATGGAGGAGTTAATGGACACCTTCCGTCAGGTGAAAATTAATCTCCCGTTACTGGAAGCTATTAAGCAGGTGCCTGCATACGCTAAATTTCTCAAATAATTGTGTACCCAGAAATGCAAATCAAGGACTCATGTTTCTAAGAAGGTCCTATTGACCGAGCAAGTTGGCTCGATTTTGCAACATGACACCCCACCCAAATACAAAGGACTCTGATGTACCTACCATTTCTTGTGCCATAGGAGACCATTCCATTGACAAGGCCCTTTTGGATTTGGGTGCGAGTGTAAATTTGCTACATTTCTTGGTCTATGAGGAATTGGGCTTGGGCGATCTTCAACCTACATCGGTAACTTTGCAGTTAGCCAATCGATCCATTCGAAAACCTCATGGAATGGTTGAAGATGTGCTAATTCGAGTGGATTGGTTCTATTTTCCAGTTGATTTTATCGTTCTTGATATGGAAGCCACTCCAAGACCTTGCCATCAAATCCCGATTATTCTTAACCGTCCATTTTTGGAAACGGCCAATGCATGCTTAAATTGTCGAACAGGAGTGATGGACGCCTCATTTGGGAACATGAAAGTCAAACTAAATGTTTTCAATGCTTCAAATCAGCCAGCTACCAACTTAGAAGCCGATTGTTTTCTAGTCGATGCATTGGATGAGCTGATTGAGGATGACGTCTCGTACATTATCCCAAAATGCCCTAGAATTGGCTTTGTTCCACTACGGGACGGAGGATTTCGAGTTAGTTACATCAATTACAGAAGCAAAACAGGGTTTAGCTTCTTCCTCCCTCCTAGACTCGCCATCATGCAAGGTTAAGGTAGAACCACTACCCATACTTGAGAACTCTGTTCTAAGACCTTCCATAGAATTTCCACCCAAACTTGAGTTAAAGTCTCTCCTGGCTACACTCAAATATGCCTTTTTGGATCCACAAGATACTCTACCAGTTATCATCTCCTTTTGTGTGTCCACCGAACAAGAGCAACAATTAATTGAGGTCATCAAAAATTCGGAAAACCAGTGCGTATTGTCCAGCTCCAAAACAAATACGTAACGATACATATCGGTTCTGGATGATACATTGGTATGTAGGAGTACTGACATTTTGTATGGGAGGCACTAATATGGTACCTTGAATGTACCACACCGGTGACCCCCAAAACCGATATGTATCGGACGATACGTATTAGTTTCGTCCGAGATTTGACCCATGATTGAGGTATTTGTTCGCCACAAGGAAGCTATTGGGTGGACAATCGCCGATCTGAAAGGAATTGATCCCTCCGTGTATGCATAGAATACATATGGAAGAGCAATCTAAACCTTCCCGAGAAATGCAAAGGCGACTAAACCTGAATATGGAGGTGGTGAAGAAGGAAGTAGTTAAACTCTTTGATGCGGGTGTTATATACCTGATATTGGATAGTGAGTGGGTCAATCCCACTCAAGTGGTCCCGAAAAAATCAGAAATTATAGTCGTACGTTACTCTGAGGGCATACTCGTGTCAACCCGTGAAACCACGAGCTGGCGCGTATGTATTGATGATTATAGAGGACTGAACTCCATGACTAGGAAGGGCCATTTCTCACTTCTATTCATTGATCAGATTTTAGAAAATTTGGTCGGGCAAGAGTATTACTGCTTCCTCGATGGCTACTTTAGGTACAATCAGGTACTTGTCTTCCCTAAGGACCAAGAGAAGACCACATTCACATGTCCATTCAGTACGTTTGCGTACCGAAGAATGTCATTTGGACTTTGCAATGCACCAGCAGCATTTCAATGGTGCATGCTAGCCATCTTCTCTGATATGATTGACACCTTTTTAGAGGTGTTCATGGAAGACTTCAGTGTCTTTGGTCCATCATTTGATCAACGTCTCCAAAATCTATCTAGACTCCTTGAGAGATGTAAAGAGAAGGACCATGGTTCTAAGTTGGGAAAAGAGTCATTTTATGGTTCAACAGGGTATTGTTTTTGGGCATATAGTTTCAAAACGAGGGATTGAGGTTGATAAGGCTAAGGTTGACCTTATAGCGAATCTACCACCACAATCCTTGATAAGGCAGATTCAATCTCTTTTGGGCCATGCCGGATTCTACATGCACTTCATAAAGGATTTCAATAAAATTGCGAGCCCTCTAAGCAATCTTCTTACAGAAGATGTAGTCTTCAATTTTGATGACGAATGCTTAACTGCATTTGGAAAACTCCAGACCCTCTTATCAATCGCTCTGATCATTCAGCCCCCAAACTATTCCCTTCCTTTTGAGGTAATGTGCGGCGCCTTTGACTATGCGATTGGGGCAGTTTTGGGACAACAAATTGGTAAAGTGCCGCACGTTATCTTTTACGCAAGACCCTTTTTGATTCTCAAACGAATTACACCACTACTGAGAAAGAGCTTCTTGCAGTGGTTTACGCCATGGACAAATTTAGAGCTTACTTATTGGGCACTAAAATTATCATTTTTCGATCATTCGGCTTCGCGGCATCTTCTATTGAAAAAAGATACAAAACCCAGATTGATCCAGTGGATCCTTTTACTCCAAGAATTCAATTTTGAAATCAAGGATAAGAAGGGCGTAGAGAACGTTGCGGTTGATCATCTATCAAAAATCTTGGATCCTTTTACTCAAAGAATTCAATTTTGAAATCAAGGATAAGAAGGGCGTAGAGAACGTTGTGGTTGATCATCTATCAAAAATCCTGGTCAGGAACCATGCAGACATTGAACCTATTCATGACTCATTCCCCGATGAGCAACTTCTTGCTACATTGGGTGTTTCTTCCCCTTCATATGCCCACATTGTTAACTATCTTGTTATGGGACAGATCCCCTCCCAATGGTCCAAATAGGACAAAGACCGATTTTTCAGCCAGGTCATATACTTTTACTGGGAGGATCCCGTTCTGTTCAAGCACTATGTTGAGCAAGTGATTAGGAGATGTGTGCCTGAGGAAGAGTTTGCAAGCATTCTATCTTCCTGTAGGGTTGTGCATTTTTTGGACCGAACTGACCAAACCAGACTGCTTCCAGTTTGGATGGGTACCGGTTTGGGAAAAAGGAAAACCGAAAAGTTTGGTTTGGTTTCGGTTCCAAACCTCCCCAAGCCGAAACCGACCGAACCGAACCGAATGTAGTTTGTAAGTATATATATATATATATATATATATGCGGGAGTTTTGATTAATTTTAAAGGGACCATCATCTATTCATCTCTTCCGGTATTCTTCTTTATCCAAACTCTGATTAATTAGAGTTAATGTGATGCATTTATTTTTGTTATGTATTTTGATAAGGGTGAACAGATTATAAAAGTAACACAACTATGGAAAATATGAAA